>JBBAXF010000003.1:778743-1378743 GCA_037837765.1 Delichon dasypus
ACAGAGACACAGAGACACAGAGAGACACAGAGACACAGAGAGACACAGAGACACAGAGAGACAGACACAGAGACACAGAGACACAGAGAGACACAGAGACACAGAGAGACACAGAGAGACACAGAGACACAGAGAGACAGAGACACAGAGACACAGAGACACAGAGACAGAGACACAGAGACACAGAGAGACACAGAGAGACACAGAGACACAGAGAGACAGAGAGACACAGAGAGACACAGAGACACAGAGAGACAGAGACACAGAGACACAGAGACACAGAGACAGAGACACAGAGACACAGAGAGACACAGAGAGACAGAGACACAGAGACACAGAGACACAGGGACACAGAGACACAGAGACACAGAGAGACACAGAGACACAGAGACACAGAGAGACACAGAGAGACACAGAGACACACAGACACAGAGACACAGAGACACAGAGACACAGAGAGACACAGAGAGACAGAGACACAGAGAGACACAGAGAGACACAGAGAGACACAGAGACACACAGAGACACAGAGACACAGAGACACAGAGACACAGAGACACAGAGACACAGAGAGACACAGAGAGACAGAGACACAGAGAGACACAGAGAGACACAGAGAGACACAGAGAGACACAGAGACACAGAGACACAGAGAGACACAGAGAGACAGAGACACAGAGAGACACAGAGAGACACAGAGACAGAGAGACAGAGAGACACAGAGAGACAGAGACAGAGACACAGAGACACAGAGAGACACAGAGAGACACAGAGACAGAGAGACAGAGACACAGACAGAGACACAGAGACACAGAGACACAAAGACACAGAGACGCAGAGACACAGAGACAGAGACACAGAGACACAGAGAGACACAGAGACAGAGAGACACAGAGACACAGAGAGACAGACACAGAGACACAGAGACACAGAGAGACACAGAGACACAGAGAGACACAGAGAGACACAGAGACACAGAGAGACAGAGACACAGAGACACAGAGAGACACAGAGAGACACAGAGACACAGAGAGACAGAGACACAGAGACACAGAGACACAGAGACAGAGACACAGAGACACAGAGACACAGAGAGACACAGAGAGACACAGAGACACAGAGAGACAGAGAGACACAGAGAGACACAGAGACACAGAGAGACAGAGACACAGAGACACAGAGACACAGAGACAGAGACACAGAGACACAGAGAGACACAGAGAGACACAGAGAGACACAGAGAGACACAGAGAGACACAGAGAGACACAGAGACACACAGACACAGAGACACAGAGACACAGAGAGACACAGAGAGACACAGAGAGACACAGAGACACACAGACACAGAGACACAGAGACACAGAGAGACACAGAGAGACAGAGACACAGAGAGACACAGAGAGACACAGAGAGACACAGAGAGACACAGAGACACAGAGACACAGAGACACAGAGACACAGAGACACAGAGAGACACAGAGACAGAGAGACACAGAGACACAGAGACACAGAGACACAGAGAGACACAGAGAGACACAGAGAGACAGAGACACAGAGAGAGACAGAGACACAGAGAGACACAGAGAGACACAGAGACACAGAGAGACAGAGACACAGAGACACAGAGACACAGAGACAGAGACACAGAGACACAGAGAGACACAGAGAGACACAGAGACACAGAGAGACACAGAGAGACAGAGACACAGAGACACAGAGACACAGAGAGACACAGAGAGACAGAGACACACAGAGACCCACGGAGACCCAGAGAGACACACACAGCTCCACACAGCCTCACAGAGCCACAGAGAGACCCAGAGAGCCCTGACACAGCCCCATGGAGACACACAGGGACCCAGAGAGACCAACGGAGCCCTGACACAACCCCGCAGAGACCCAGAGACTCAGAGAGACACACGGAGACCCACAGGGCCCCACACAGCCCCACACAGCCTCACAGAGCCCCACACAGCTTCACACAGCCCCACAGAGCCCCACAGAGCCCCACAGAGCCCCACACAGCCTCACACAGCCCCACACAGCCTCACACAGCCCCCCAGAGCCCCATATCCCACATCCCACCCCAGTCCCAAGGGGAATTCCAACTGGAGCTGCCACGAAAAGCAAGGGAAGGGGAAGCAGCCCTCGAGTGCTGGGTTAACAGAGCTCAGCTTTTGATTAAAGAGAGACACGGGTCACTGTCACCCTGCCAGGACCCAGGTCACTGTCACCCTGCAAGGACCCAGATCATCATCACCCTGCAAGGACCCAGATCATCATCACCCTGCCAGGACCCAGGTCACTGTCACCCTGCAAGGACCCAGGTCACCATCACCCTGCAATGACCCACGTCACTGTCACCCTGCAAGGACCCAGATCACCATCACCCTGCAAGGACCCAGATCATCATCACCCTGCCAGGACCCAGGTCACTGTCACCCTGCAAGGACCCAGATCACCATCACCCTGCAAGGACCCAGATCATCATCACCCTGCCAGGACCCAGGTCACTGTCACCCTGCAAGGACCCAGGTCACCATCATCCTGCAAGGACCCAGATCATCGTCACCCTGCAATGACCCAAGTCACCGTCACCCTGCAAGGACCCAGGTCACTGTCACCCTGCAAGGACCCAGATCATCATCACCCTGCAAGGACCCAGATCATCATCACCCTGCACGGATCCAGGTCATTGTCATCCTGCAAGGACCCAGGTCACTGTCACCCTGCAAGGATCCAGGTCACTGTCACCCTGCAAGGACCCAGATCACTGTCACCCTGCAAGGACCCAGATCATCATCACCCTGCCAGGACCCAGATCACTGTCACCCTGCAAGGACCCAGGTCACTGTCACCCTGCAAGGACCCAGATCACTGTCACCCTGCAAGGACCCAGGTCACTGTCACCCTGCAACGACACAGGTCACTGTCACCCTGCAAGGACCCAGATCACTGTCACCCTGCAAGGACCCAGGTCACTGTCACCCTGCAACGACACAGGTCACTGTCACCCTGCAAGGACCCACGTCACTGTCACCCTGCAAGGACCCAGGTCACTGTCACCCTGCAAGGACCCAGATCACTGCCACCCTGCCAGGACCCGCTCATCTCCCGCAGGGACAGGGACCTGCTCCGGGTAGTTAATAAGGAAATTCCCTATGAGAGAGACTCCTCACCCTAAAAACGCGCGGAAGGTTGTTTTTAACAGGGTGAAACTGAGTGAGAGACTGTCAGGGACACTCCTCATCCTAAAAACGAGCAGTGGGTTGTTTTTAACACGGTAAAACTGAGTGAGAGATTGTCGGGGACACTCCTCATCCTAAAAACGAGTGGAAGGTTGTTTTTAACGGGGTGAAACTGAGTGAGAGACTGTCAGGGACACTCCTCACCCTAAAAATGAGCAGAGCGGAAGGTTGTTTTTAACGGGGTTTATTGTTTTCCCAGGTTTCTTCCCCTCTCCTGACGTGTGCCTGTCCCTGGAGGCTCTGCTGAAAGCTGCCCCAAACACAGGAACCTCCAAACTGAACACAGAAACTCCAAACTGGACACGGGAACCTCAAACTGGACACAGAAACTCCAAACTGGACATGGGAACCTCCAAAATGGACAAAGGAACCTCAAACTGGACACGGGAACCCCAAACTGGACACGGGAACCTCCAAACAGGACAAAGGTATCCAAAACTGGACACAGGAACCTCCAAACTGAAAACAGAAACTCCAAACTGGACACGGGAACCCCAAACCGGGCATGGGAACCTCCAAACTGAACACAGAAACTCCAAACTGGACACGGGAACCTCAAACTGGACACGGGAACCCCCACATTTAAAACCCCACCAAACCAGCCCCAGAAGGACATGACACAGTCTGGAATTCCTAAAGAGCCCCTGGAGCTCAGCAGGGCCAGGTCTGGGATAACAGGAGATGTCGCTGCCTTGGGATGAGCTGGGCTTTGAGGTCCCTTCCCACCTAAACCATTCAACTGACTGTTCCAGCATTCCCACCGTTCATTCCATCATTCCACTGTTCCACCATTCATTCCACCATTCCATTGTTCCACTGTTTCACCGTCCCATCATTCCATTGTTCCACCATTCCTTCCACCATTCCTTCCATCATTCTACCACTCCATCGTTCCACTATTCCACCATTCCATCATTCATTCCATCATTCCACCATTCATTCCACCATTCCATTGTTTCACCGTTCCACCATTCATTCCATCATTCCATCGTACCATCGTTCCATTGTTCTATCATTCCACCATTCGTTCCACCATTCCACTGTTCCACCATTCCATTGTTTCACCATTCCACCGTTCCACCATTCATTCCATCATTCCATCGTACCACCTCTCCATCATTCCACCATTCATTCCACCATCCCATTGTTCCACCATTCCACCATCCATTCTATCATTCCATTGTTCCACCTCTCCACCATTCCATCATCCCACCATTCCATCGTTTCACCATCCCACCATTCATCCCACCATTCCATCATTCATCCCACCATCCCACCATTCATTCCACCATTCCATCATTCCACCGTTCCATTGTTCTATCATTCCACCATTCATTCCACCATTCATTCCATCATTCCATTGTTCCACCTCTCCACCATTCCACCATTCATTCCACCATTCCATTGTTCCACCTCTCCACCGTTCCACCATTCATTCCATCATTCCACTGTTCCACCTCTCCATCATTCCACTGTTTCATCATTCCACCATTCATTCTATCATTCCATTGTTCCACCTCTCCACCATTCCTTCATTCCACCATTCCATCGTTTCTCCATTCCATCATTCATCCCATCATTCCACCATCCCATCATTCCACCATTCCATCATCTCACCATTCCATTGCTTCACCATTCCACCATTCATCCCACCATTCCATCATTCATCCCACCATTCCATCATTCCACCGTTCCATTGTTCTATCATTCCACCATTCATTCCATCATTCCATTCATTCCACCTCTCCATCATTCCACAATTCCACCATTCATTCCACCATTCCATCGTTCCATCATCCCACCATTCCATCGTTTCACCATTCCACCATTCATTCTATCATTCCATTCATTCCACCTCTCCATCATTCCACCATTCATTCTATCATTCCATCGTTCCACCATTCATTCCATCATTCTACCTCTCCATCATTCCACCATTCCACCATTCATTCCACCATTCCAACGTTCCACCATTCCACCATTCCACCATTCCATCATTCATTCCATCATTCCATCGTGTACCAACTCACCATCATCCCATCATTCCACCATTCCACCATCCATTCCACCATTCCATCGTTCCACCATTCCACCATTCATTCCATCATTCTACCTCTCCATCATTCCACCATTCCACCATTCATTCCACCATTCCACCGTTCCACCTCTCCATCATTCCACCATTCCAACGTTCCATCATTCATTCCATCATTCCGCCTCTCCATCATTCCACCATTCCATCATTCATTACACCATTCCATCGTTCCACCTCTCCATCATTCCACCATTCCAACGTTCCATCATTCATTCCATCATTCCGCCTCTCCATCATTCCACCATTCCACTATTCATTCCACCATTCCATCGTTCCACCATTCCACCATTCCATCATTCATTCCATAATTCCATCGTACCACCTCTCCATCATTCCACCGTTCCAACGTTCCATCATTCATTCCATCATTCCTCCTCTCCATCATTCTACCATTCCATCATTCCACCGTTCTGTTGTTCTATCACTCCACCATTTATTCCACCATTCCATCGTTCCACCGTTCCACCATTCATTCCATCATTCCATTGTTCCACCTCTCCACCATTCCACCATTCATTCTATCATTCCATTGTTCCACCTCTCCATCATTCCACCATTCATTCCATCATTCCATCGTTCCACCTCTCCACCATTCTACCGTTCCACCATTCCACCATTCCATGCCTCCAAGCGCCAGGAACCAACTGCATGAGGACACTTCCCTGGATCTACCTGGCCTGGTTCCATCCCAAACTTCACCGGGCACCACCAGGATTTTGGGATTGGCCCTGCCCAGCACCACAAACCCTCCCCAGCAGGCCGGAGCTGCCTCTCCACTGCCCTGCCCACAGGAGCCCCTCCCTGATAAATCCTGGATAAATTCCTGACGGAATTCACCGGAAGGGCCAATCCTCCACCTGGGCTCTTGGAGCTTTCAGGCCACTTCACCTCCCCAGAGCTGAGCTGTGATCCTCGTTCCCAGGGGACTGGAGCCCGAGAAAAACCTGGGAGCGACGATTCCACCCCTCGGAGCTTGGCAAAGGCTGGAATCAATCCCGGGGTTTCAACTGGAACCAAAAAATGGTTCAGGATGGGGAGAAGGATCCAGGGAGAGCTCAGAGCCCCTGCAGGGCTCCAGGAGAGCTGGAGAGGAGCTGGGGACAAGGGATGGAGGGACAGGACACAGGGAATGGCTTGGAGCTGGAAAAGGGGAGATTTGGGTGGGATTTTGGGCAGGAATTGTTCCCTGGCAGGGTGTTGAGGCCCTGGCACAGCTGTGGCTGCCCCTGGATCCCTGGCAGTGCCCAAGGCCGGGTCAGACATTGGGGTTTGGATCAAGCCAGTGCTGCCTGCCACAGCAAGTGGTGGATTAATAAAGATTTCCCTCTAATCCAGCCAAAAATAACCAATTTAAGGGATTTCTGGGATTTACAAACCCATGAATTTCACATAAATTGTTTGGGTTTTTTTTTTATTTTACATTTTTGCCTGAACACGGGGTTTCGATAACTTGTAAATATTTATTCTATTCTGAAAACGACCACTTCCCACATCCACCCTTTTCCCCTAAGAGAGCTGGCAAAGTGCTCCCATGGGGATCTCCAGCAGGTGACAATCCCTGTGCCGGCTGGAGAGGCACAATCCTCACTCCTTGGAAGGGCTGGAAGCTTTTCCAAGGGCTAAACCAGAGTTTTTGGAGGTGTTTGCAGGGAAGAGGCAGCTCTGAGGCCAGCCCAAGGCACGAGGAGTTGCTGTTCCCAGCTCTGCCCTGCTGAGGATGTCCCTGAACAGCCCAAGGCCTCGCTCTGAGCCACACAAACCTTCCCACAACTCCCAGATTTCTACAGGACGTTTTCAACCCCACGTTAAATTCAGAGCTTCTACGGAACTGAGCAGGGAAAAGGGCTTTGAGTGGAGAGTGGAGGTTGTGGTGAGGAGTCTGCTCCGAGAGCTGCTGGGGAAGGGGAGGAAGGAGGCGCAGGATCCCTTCTCACGGTGTAATTCCCGTGGAGCACCCCTTCCCCTCTGGAATCCCTCTGGATCATCCCTTCCCCACTGCAATCCTTCTGGATCATCCCTTCCCCACTGCAATCCCTCTGGATCATCCATTCCCCACTGCAATCCTTCTGGATCATCCCTTCCCCACTGCAATCCCTCTGGATCACACCTTCCCCACTGAAATCCCTCTGGATCATCCTTTCCCTACTGTAGTGCCTCTGGAATCTCCCTGGATCATCCTTTCCCCACTGAAATCCCTCTGGATCATCCATTCCCCACTGCAATCCCACTGGAATCCCTCTGGATCATCCTTTCCCCACTGCAATCCCTCTGGATCAGCCTTTCCCCACTGTAGTGCTTCTGGAATCTCCCTGGATCATCCCTTGCCCACTGCAATCCCTCTGGAATCCCTCTGGAATCCCTCTGGATCATCCCTTCCAGCACTGCAATCCTTCTGGATCATCCTTTCCCCACTGCAATCCCTCTGGAATCTCCCTGGATCATCCCTTCCAGCACTGCAATCTCTCTGGAATCCCTCTGGAATCCCTCTGGATCATTTCTTCCAGCACTGCAATCCCTCTGGAATCCCTCTGGATCATCCCTTCCAGCACTGCAATCCCTCTGGAATCCCTCTGGAATCCCCTGGATCATCCCTTCCAGCACTGCAATCTCTCTGGAATCCCTCTGGATCATCCCTTCCAGCACTGCAATCCCTCTGGAATCCCTCTGGATCATCCCTTCCAGCACTGCAATCCCTCTGGAATCCCACTGGATCATCCCTTCCAGCACTGCAATCCCCCTGGAATCCCTCTGGAATCCCACTGGATCATCCCTTCCAGCACTGCAATCCCCCTGGAATCCCTCTGGAATCCCACTGGATCATCCCTTCCAGCACTGCAATCCCTCTGGAATCCCTCTGGATCATCCTCTCCCCCTGGAATCCCCCTGGATCATCCCTTCCAGCACTGCAATTCCCCTGGATCATCCCTTCCAGCACTGCAATCCCTCTGGAATCCCTCTGGAATCCCTCTGGATCATCCCTTCCAGCACTGCAATCCCCCTGGATCATCCCTTCCAGCACTGCAATCCCTCTGGAATCCCTCTGGACTCCCTCTTCCCACCAGTCCTGCTCCGATGCCACATGGACCCAGGGGTCTTTCCCAATTCTCAAACTAAAATGGGACCAAACCCTTCCCCTCTGGCTCCCTCGGGATGTCTTTGGGATGCATCCCTGCCCTCTCCCAGCTCATCCCACGGGGATCCCTCTCTCCCGAGGTGACTTTGTTCTCAGCTGCAGCTTTCCCTGCAGGCACAGGAACGGGAATGCCCTGCCTCGTGCCCAGGGACGTCACACCGGTGCCAAGGGAAGCTCCAAAGCCATGCCCCAGGAACCACCTCCCACCTCACTGCCTGACCCAGCTGCCACAGGCACAACCCTGCCCAGGGGACAATTCCCCACTTTTTCCCTCTGGAGCTTCCCATGGGTCAGGGCTGCACCCCAGGGACAATTCCCCACCTTTTCCCCCTGGGTTCCCTGGGTCAGGGCTCCACCCCAGGGAGAATTCCCCACTTTTTCCTTTGGAGCTTCCCTCTTTCCGATGGGTCAGGGCTTTACCCCAAAGGAGAATTCCCCACTTTTTCCTTTGGAGCTTCCCATAGGTCAAAGCTTTACCCCAGGGAGAATTCCACACTTTTTCCTCTGGAGCTTCCCATGGGTCAGGGCTTTATCCCAGGGCAAAATTCCCCACTTTTTCCTCTGGAGCTTCTCATGGGTCAGGGCTTTACCCCAGGGAGAATTCCCCACTTTTTCTTCTGGAGCTTCCCATGGGTCAGGGCTCCACCCCAGGGAGAATTCCCCACTTTTTCCTTTGGAGCTTCCCATAGGTCAAAGCTTTACTCCAGGGAGAATTCCCCACTTTTTCCTTTGGAGCTTCCCATGGATCAGGGCTTTACAACAAAGGAGAATTCCCCACTTTTTCTTCTGGAGCTTCCCATGGGTCAGGGCTTTATCCCAGGGCAAAATTCCCCACTTTTTCCCCTGGAGCTTCCCATAGGTCAGGGCTGCAGCCCAGGGAGAATTCCCCACTTTTTCCTCTGGAGCTTCCCATGGGTCAGGGCTCCACCCCAGGGAGAATTCCCCACTTTTTCCTTTGGAGCTTTCCATAGGTCAAAGCTTTACCCCAGGGAGAATTCCCCACTTTTTCCTTTGGAGCTTTCCCCTCTCCCGTCCACTCCAGGGACAATTCCCCATTTTCCCCGGGGTTCCCATGGGTCAGGGCTGCACCCCAGGGACAATTCCCCATTTTCCCTGGGGTTCCCTGGGTCAGGGCTGCACCCCAGGAACAATTCCCCACTTCTCCCCAGTGTTCCCTGGGTCAGGGCTGCACCCCAGGGACAATTCCCCATTTTCCCTGGTGTTCCCTGGGTCAGGGCTGCACCCCAGGGACAATTCCCCATTTTCCCTCAGTGTTCCCTGGGTCAGGGCTGCACCCCAGGAACAATTCCCCATTTTCCCTCAGTGTTCCCTGGGTCAGGGCTGCACCCCAGGGACAATTCCCCATTTTCCCCTGGGGTTCCCTGGGTCAGGGCTGCACCCCAGGGACAATTCCCCATTTTCCCTGGTGTTCCCTGGGTCAGGGCTGCACCCCAGGGACAATTCCCCATTTTCCTCTGGGTTCCCTGGGTCAGGGCTGCACCCCAGGGACAATTCCCCATTTTTCCCCGGGGTTCCCTGGGTCAGGGCTGGCGGTGCCAGGAGCAGGGGCAGGGGCAGCAGCTCCTTTGCCGGGTTACGCTCTCCCCAACGTGCAGCGCCCCACACAAGCAGCACAAACCCCACATGCAAACCCGGCCCCACACAGGCAGCAGGGACAGGGATGCAGGCAGGGAGGAGCTCCCAAGCCCCGGGGTTCCCAGCAGCATTACTCGGGGGTTACTCGGGGGTTACTCCAGGGAGCAGGGCGGGAGCAGGCTGGGCGTTAGGGAAGGGCAGGGTTAGGAGAGCAGCTGGCAACGAGCAGCGCTGGGTCTGGTCTTACCTTCTGCAGGTGCAGTGCAGCCCCAAAAAAAGGAGAGAAACACCCCTTTAACAACTTCAGCAAAAACAATCCAGGCAAACCCTCCCCGCCCTTCCACCAACCGCATTCCCGAGGGTTTGGGGAATCCCAGGGGAGGGAGGAAAAACCCGCCAGGTGCTCTCGGTCCAGCTCCAGCGTGGAACTTTCGCTGCCACCTTCACCTGGGAGTGACCCTGGGGATGTTCCCCGTGTGGAAGAGGAATTTGCTCACTCCTCCTCCCCCTCGGCACTGTTTGGGGTGTGAATCCCTGCCCCGGGCCACATCCATACAGCCCCCCCAAAAAGTGAGGATGGAATGGGAACTTTCGGAGAAACCAAACCGTACAAATCTGCACAGACATGAGGCAGAAATGCAAATCTAGCTTTAAATAAATAGAGGGTTTTGAAGCGTCTTAAAAAGAAGAGCTCATGTGGGTGAGTAAAAGAAGCTTCAATTTTTCATTTAGAATTTAAGTAACGCTACAGCACCACTCCCAGCTCACCATTCCAGGGAACACTGCAGCCCTGCACCCCAAATTCCCAGGAGCAGGAGCTTCCTTGCCCCAGGGCTGATCCCTGGGCTCCCCAAGAAGCCAAACCAGGGCAGGTTTGGAGCGTTCCCCACAGCCCCAGGGCACCACACCCTGCTCCAACCCTGCCGCAGCAGCACCCCGAGGAGATCCCGGCTGCATCCCGGGATTTTGGGGCTCCCTGGAGCTGCTGGGTGTCCCCAGAGCAGGGATGGGTGCAGGAGCCGTGTCCTAGGGCTCAGAGGGGACTGGGATCGGCCTGGAGGACACCACAAAGCTCTCAGAACACTAATTAATAGCTGTAATTAAAGGTCTATCACTGCTGGGACTCTGCAGGCTGAAAATTTCAGGCTTTCTGTTCTAACGGGCACTGACCCTCAGGGAAACACTGAATTTGACCCGAGGGAGTGGAACAGGCTTCCAAAAATGAGTGACAGCGCTGGGATTGTGGGTGTGGAGCTTCAAGAAAGTGTGTGAGATCACAGGGTGGGAAACTCGGAATTTGGGGGTTGGTATTCAGTAATATATGAAGCAATTTGGGATTTGATATGAGGAGCAATGTGAGGATTTGGGGTGTTGTCTAAGTCCTCCTTCACCTTCCTCTTCGTGGGTCTGGGTGGTTTTCTGTAATTGGTGAAGTTCACATTGCAGGCTCCAAGTTACTGGGTTTAAAGTAAAAATAATTCAGGTGGCGTTTCAGAATTGGATGGATAATCCTTGGAAAGATCTTGGAGAGAGAGAGAGGTGCTCCACTTCACCTCAGTTTGCTGTTTTCTTAGTTAGAGCTCACGGCTGGTCAGACTTTAATATAAATAAGGAATCACAAACATCCAGTCCGAACACAAAACTGCGACTCCCGTGCGTTAATCCTGAAGAAAGGAAGATTTTCCTTCCCAAAGAAGAAAAGAAGATAAATCCTCACACTATCAACACAATGCAGCGACACCAGAGACTGGGACATGGCCAATCCTGGCTGGGAACAAAAATCCCTCTGCAGCCTTTGCACCTGTGGGTTTGTCTTGGGCTGTAATACAGAACCAAAAGCGTGTATTCCATCCCCAATCTGCTGGGAGAAGTTTAAAAGGTGTTTTTTTATTTATCTTGTAACTCCAGGGGATTTTCTGTCAATGGGCAGCTGTTAAAGCCCTGGGGCAGTGTTTGTTTGTCCCTTCCAGGACCCATCCCTCCCCATCCCAGGGGATCTCTGCTGCTCCTGGCCCATCCAGGCTCACTGCAGGGCTCAGACAATTCCATCAGCCCCCTGGGAGATGCTGCAGCCAGGGGAGGAGCCCGGCATTCCCAGCTGGATCACACCTGGCACTGGGAACAGCAGCACAGCCCGTGTGCACGGGATTGCCAGAGGAACCCCGGAGCCATCCCAGCACCACGGGAGCTGCAGAGGAAAACTGCACCCTGCTGCAGGATCGCTGCTGCCAGAACCACATCTGTCACTGCAGGAGGCTGGGCTGGGCTGGGCCCAACACCCTGAGCAGCAGCGTGACAGCTCTGGGCTCACTCGGGCAGCGTTTGCTTTTCCTTTGTTTGTTTTTTTGTACTACTGCATTTATATTTTTAATATTCCCACTAAAGAACTGTTATTCCTATCCTCGTATCTTTGCCTGAAAGCCCCTTAATTCCAGGATTACAATAATTCCGAGGGAGTGGGTTTACATGCTCCACCCCAAGGGGATCTCCGGCTCTCCCTGGATGTTGGAGTCCAGGGCATTCCTCTGGTTGCCCTGGAGGGTCAGAGACCTGGGCAGGGGGGTCTGGGACCCCGGCCCAGAGCCCAGAGCTCAGAGAGACACTGGATTTGATTTCAGTCCATGGGAGAGGCTTCTTGCACTGCAGGAAGCATTGCAGGCCACAAGAGTGTGAAAAATGTAGTTTAGTATATCACGGGGTGAAAAAACAGTGGGTTTGGGATTTTTGGCATTGAAGTGAATGGGGCAAGATGGAGAATTTGGGGCGTTGTCTCTTTCTTCTTCCTTCTTGTCCCCTCACTCCATTTCTGCAGTGACGTTGGCACAAAGTAGTCAGTGAGGATTGGGTCAGAGTGAAGATGACCTTTTTAGTGATAGTGATAGACATTGGTAATAAATAGTAAATAAAGAATACGTAGCAATTAGTATAAAAGATAAGGACAGCCCAGAGACAGGAGGAGTCACCAGATGTCCGAGCCGCGGCAAACATCTTTTGGACACTGAGAAAATTGTAAGATAAGAACTAATAAACGAAGCATGTAACCTTGAAGACTCCGTCTTTTCCTGTGTTTGGCACAGATCTTTGCAGAGGGTCAGAACTCTAAAACCACCTGAATGCCGGGGAATTTAAACTCCTGAAAAGGAGCCCCGACAGCTGGACACACACCCGTGTTTTCCAAACCCAGGCAGGGTTTGAGGTGCAGGATCACAGCGCTGGTGTGCACAGCTCCTGCTCGGGGCCCTCTCCTCACCCTCAGGGAATGAGAACCAGCAGCTCCTGATCTGAAGCTCACTCCTCCCAGGCTTTTAGGGCCCGGAGTTAAAATATAAATAGTTTTTTGGATGCTCTGTGTGTTTCTGCTGCAGAACCACGAGCCAGCCTGTACTGAAGAGAAACCCTGAATGGAGGAGTTTTTTTGAGGCCTCAGCTCTGGTGTTTTCCAGCAGGGAGAGCCGAGCTCTGGGGTCCCTCACCAACCAGAATTCCCCCAGCAGCAGGGAATAATCCTCCTGCACAGCAGGAAAACCTCTCTGCAAATTCCTCTGGGGGAAACAGCAAAAACTGCTACAAACAGCCTAGGCTGGACTGGGAGAATGGGAATATTCTGTCACTTATGGATGTCACAGCTCTGCAAGAGGGACTCACCTGACGAGTTTCTCCTACACACAATAATTGCATTTAATCCTCCCTGCCAGGGCTGACAGCCCAAGCTTCCTGTAGCAAAGCTCTTGCTGGACGAGGACATTCCAAACCAACGTTTTCCCCTGCATTTATTACTTATAAATTATAATTATTTTTTAATGTTATCATTTATTGGATTCTACCAATCCATCTCCATGTCCTGCACAGACACTGAGTGGTTCAGGCACCCAGCCCTTGTCCCCAGCCCCTCTCCAGCTCTCCTGGAGCCCTGCAGGGGCTCTGAGCTCACCCTGGATCCTTCTCCTCTCCAGGTGAACATTCCCAGCTCTCCCAGGATCCCTCTCCTCTCCAGGTGAACATTCCCAGCTCTCCCTGGATCCTTCTCCTCTCCAGGTGAACATTCCCAGCTCTCCCAGGATCCTTCTCCTCTCCAGATGAACATTCCCAGCTCTCCCAGGATCCTTCTCCTCTCCAGGGGAACAACATTCTCAGCTCTCCCAGGATCCTTCTCCTCTCCAGGTGAACATTCCCAGCTCTCCCAGGATCCTTCTCCTCTCCAGGGGAACATTCCCAGCTCACTCTGGATCCTTCTCCTCTCCAGGGGAACATTCCCAGCTCTCCCTGGATCCTTCTCCTCTCCAGGGGAACATTCCCAGCTCTCCCTGGATCCTTCTCCTCTCCAGGTGAGCACCCCCAGCTCTCCCTGGATCCTTCTCCTCTCCAGGGGAACATTCCCAGCTCTCCCTGGATCCTTCTCCTCTCCAGGGGAACATTCCCAGCTCTCCCAGGATCCTTCTCCTCTCCAGGTGAGCACCCCCAGCTCTCCCTGGATCCTTCTCCTCTCCAGGTGAGCACCCCCAGCTCTCCCAGGATCCTTCTCCTCTCCAGGTGAGCACCCCCAGCTCTCCCAGCCTGGCTCCAGCCCTGGAGCAGCTCCGTGCCTCCTCTGGGCTCTCTCCAGCGGCTCCAGAGAAAACCAAACCCCGCTGAACTCCCCGGGGCCCTCCCTGCCGCAGCCCCGACACCAGGAACTCGCAGACAAACCCCGGCCCACCTCCCACGGGAAAAGGCTTCCAAGGAATTCCCCTCTCCCACGGCACGCGGTGGTGAGAGCGGCAGAACCCCGGTGGGAGCCTGAATCTTATTGGTTTTACTAAAGTGAAATTGTTTTTAGCTGTGGTTTGATTTGTCTTAGAGGTTTCTTGATCTCTGTCTAGCAGAAAGCAGGGTGGCGGCTTTTTTTGGGCTTAGTGGAAAACTGTTGTTTGGAACGAACCGGAGTGAGCTGGTGGTCTGATCAGACAGGTGTTTTTTCTTTGGAGTCGTTGGCTTGGCTGTTTGATGTTTTGGGAGCTTTTTGATAATTTTGCAGAGGTTGCTGTGACTTTTTTCAGCGCTCTTTTCTAGGAGTGCTAGTTAGGAAAGGCAGATATTTTAGTCTAGGCTGGGATGCAAGATGTTTTTGCTTAGTTAGGGATGCTAGATGTTTTTGCTTAGTTAGGGATGCTAGATGTTTTTGCTTAGTTAGGGATACTGGATGTTTTTGCTTAGTTAGGGACGCTAGATGATGGGGGCTTTTTTTATTATTAAGGTGGTTTTAGGGTCTTTGCTTTTTTGCACAGCTTTGAGCTAAGCTGAAGGAAGAGACGGAGTTTTTAGGTTTAGATTTTTTAATGTTGCGTACTCTGTTTTAGTTTTTTTATCAATGTTATGAAATCCTGCCCGGGAGCACGGCGGGAGGTTGGCAGGGCTCCCATGGGTGTTTTAACCACACCCCAAAGCTCGGGGGGTCCCAGCTGAGCCGGGCTGGGGGAGCCTTGGGAAGGAAAAGATTCCTGGGGGTCCCGGTCGTACCCCGGCCAGCCAACGGGAGCAGGGTCCAACCGCGGGGACACGGGCGGGACGGACAGGGCACAGGGAACGGCTTGGGAACGGGGCATTACTGGGATGGTTATTGGGATCGCTATTGGGATCGTTATCGGGATTGTTATTGGGATCCTTATCGGGATCATTATCGGGATTGTTATTGGGATTGTTATTGGGATCACTATTGGGATCCTTATCGGGATCCTTATCGGGATTGTTATTGGGATCACTATTGGGATCGTTATTGGATCGTTATCGGGATCGTTATCAGGATCGTTATTGGATCGTTATTGGATCGTTATTGGGATCACTATTGGGGTCACTATCGGGATTATTATTGGGATCATTATTGGGATCACTATTGGGATCGTTATTGGATCGTTACTGGATCATTATTGGGGTCACTATCAGGATCGTTATTGGGATCGTTATCAGGATCACTATTGGGATCGTTATCAGGATCGTTATTGGATTGTTATTGGGATCATTATCGGGATTATTATTGGGATTATTGTTGGGATCATTATTGGGATCACTATTGGGATCGTTATTGGGATCACTATTGGGATCACTATTGGGATCATTACTGGGATAACTATTGGGATCATTATTTGGATCATTACTGGGATCACTACTGGGATCATTATTGGGATCACTACTGGGATCATTATTGGGATCACTATTGGGATCATTATCAGGATCATTATTGGGATCATTACTGGGATCATTACTGGGATCACTATTGGGATCATTACTGGGATCACTATTGGGATCGTTATTGGGATCACTGTTGGGAACACTATTGGGATCACTACTGGGACCATTATTGGGATCACTATTGGGATCATTATCAGGATCGTTATTGAGATCATTACTGGGATCATTACTGGGATCACTGTTGGGATCACTATTGGGATCATTACTGGGATCATTATTGGGATTACTATTGGGATCATTATTAGGATCGTTATTGGGATCATTACTGGGATCACTATTGGGATCATTACTGGGACCATTATTGGGATCGTTATTGGGATCACTGTTGGGATCACTATTGGGATCACTATTGGGATCATTACTGGGATCATTACTGGGATCACTATCGGGATCACTATCGGGATCGTTATTGGGATCGTTATTGGGATCACTATTGGGATCATTATTGGGATCATTACTGGGATCACTATTGGGATCATTACTGGGATCACTATTGGGATCACTATTGGGATCATTTTTGGGATCATTACTGGGATCACTGTTGGGATCACTATTGGGATCATTACTGGGACCATTATTGGGATTACAGGGAGAGGGGCTGCCCTGGCTAACAGCAAAACAACCCCAGCTGGGCTCCCCATTCCCTCTGCCTCATTCCCAGGCTCTGGAAAAGCCACTTGGGTGGGAAAGGGACCTTAAATCCCACCCAGTGCCACCCCTGCCATGGCAGGGACACCTCCCGCTGTGCCAGGCTGCTCCAACCCGGCCTTGGGCACTGCCAGGGATCCAGGGGCAGCCACAGCTGTGCCAGGGCCTCAACACCCTGCCAGGAACAATTCCTGCCCCAAATCCCACCCAAATCTCCCCTTTTCCAGCTCCAAGCCATTCCCTGTGTCCTGTCCCTCCAGCCCTTGTCCCCAGCCCCTCTCCAGCTCTTCACAGTTAATTTTTCCGAGTGCTTTTCACAGAGATTTATCCGGATTCACCACAGTTTGGTTTTTTTAGGTGAAAAGTTACTGATGAAAGCTCCTCTGTTTCAAAGCCTGGCGGTACAAAAAGGCACGAGAAGAAGAACTTCAGGCCACTTCAGGTCCCTGCCCTCGGTTCCCTGTCCCCGGGATCTCCGAAAGCCTGACGTGCAAGGGGCGGCTCAGCTCATCACCCCGAGGACCTGAGGCCGTAGGTGGGGAATTAAAACCCCCAACAAACACCCCCCAAAGTCAGAGCCGGCAGGGTTGGGGGTTCTGGGGAATCCTCTGCTCCCAAATCAATCTGATCCTCGGTTTATTTAAAACTGAGCCAGGAACAGACTCACCGAGTCCCAGGCACTGCCGGGGGCTCTCCCAGAACTTAAACGTGGCAGGACTGAAACCCTGCAGAGCCCCAGCGCTCACCTGGCAGCTTCTGTTCCCTCCCTGGCAGCACTTTTCCTCTCCTAAAAGCTGATTTGTGTTAAACCCATCTCGTCACGGGCCCAACCACAAAGCACAAATCCAGGCGCTGACTGCAATTTAACTGCTTCAAATGTGCCAAGCCTTCAGCTTTTTACCAAAATAAAGCTTTGTTACACCAAAAGAAAGCTTTATCACACCCAAAAGAAAGCTTTATTACCTCACTTTAATATTTAAAAGCAAAGATCCCTGCCCAGCATCCCAGTGTGGCCAAGGGGAAGGGCTGAAATTTGAGTTTCCCACCTGGCTGCTCCCGCAAACGCCTTTGGGAGCGCAGCTCCTTCAGAGAGGAAAACCCTTCCCAGACAGCTCCAAAAGGAGGAGCCTGACAAGGATGAAAGGTTTCTGTGCTCCTGCCCTGCTTTTTTCGGCTCTTTGGTGCAAACTCTGCGCTGCCCAGGCACGGATTGGATCTCCTGGGTCCCACCCGGGCTCCTGCCCCAGGCTCTGCCCGAAATCCACTGGATTTTGTTAAAAAGGTTCATCAGTGTCAGTGCTGGGTGTTTGCTGCACTCATGGTCTGCCAAGAGCACTGACCAGTGAGCTCCAGAGTGACCACTGAGCTCCAGAGTGACCAGTGAACTCCAGAGTGACCAGTCCATGTGACCAGCGCCCCTCCAGTCTGACCAGTGCCCCTCCAGTCTGACCAGTGAGCTCCAGCACTGACCAGTGTGACCAGTGAGCTCCAGAGTGACCAGTCCATCTCAGTCTGACCAGTGAGCTCCAGCACTGACCAGTGTGACCAGTGAGCTCCAGAGTGACCAGTCCATCTCAGTCTGACCAGTCCATCTCCAGTCTGACCAGTGAGCAACGGTCAGACCCATGAGCTCCAATGTGACCAGTCCATCTCCAGTGTGACCAGTGAGTTCCAGTCTGCCCAGTGAGCTCCAGTGTGACCAGTCCATCTCCAGTCTGACCAGTCCATGTCCAGTCTGACCAGTCCATCTCCAGTCTGACCAGTCCAGCTCATCTGACCACTGAGCTCCAGTTTGACCAGTGTGCCCCAGTGTGACCAGTCCATCTCCAGTCTGACCAGTGAGTTCCAGTCTGACCAGTGAGCAACAGTCAGACCAGTGAACTCCAGTGTGACCAGTACATCTCCAGTGTGACCAGTCCATCCCCCGTCCATCTTCAGTGTGACCAGTGAGCTCCAGTCAGACCAGTCCAGCTCCAGTCCGACCAGTGAGCTCCAGTCTGACCAGCGAGCTCGAGTGACCAGTCCATCTCCAGTCTGACCAGTGAGCTCCAGCACTGACCAGTGTGACCAGTGAGCTCCAGTCTGACCAGTCCATCTCCAGTCTGACCAGTCCATCTCCAGTCTGTCCAGTGAGCTCCAGTCAGACCAGTGAGCTCGAGTGACCAGCGAGCTCCAAAGTGACCAGTCCAGCTCCAGTCTGACCAGTGCCTCTCCAGTCTGACCAGTCCATCTCCAGTGTGACCAGTGAGCTCCAGTCTGACCAGTGAGCAAGTCAGACAAGTGAGCTCCAATGTGACCAGTCCATCCCCCGTCTGACCAGTCCATCTCCAGTGTGACCAGTGAGCTCCAGTCTGACCAGTCCATGTCCAGTCTGACCAGTGCCTCTCCAGAGTGACCAGTGAGCTCCAGAGTGACCAGTCCATCTCCAGTCTGACCAGTCCAGCTAGTCTGACCAGTGCCCCTTCAGTCAGACCAGTGAGCTCCAGCACTGACCAGTCCAGCTCCAGAGTGACCTGTCCAGCTCCAGTCTGACCAGTGCCTCTCCAGTCTGACCAGTCCAGCTCATCTGACCAGTGAGCTCCAGTTTGACCAGTGTGCCCCAGTGTGACCAGTCCAGCTCCAGTGTGACCAGTGAGCTCCAGGCTGACCAGTGCCTCTCCAGAGTGACCAGTGAGCTCCAGAGTGACCAGTGCCTCTCCAGAGTGACCAGTGAGCTCCAGAGTGACCAGTGAGCTCCAGAGTGACCAGTCCATGTCCAGTCTGACCAGTCCAGCTACAGTCTGACCAGTGCCCCTTCAGTCAGACCAGTGAGCTCCAGCACTGACCAGTGCCTCTCCAGCACTGACCAGTCCAGCTCCAGTGTGACCAGTGAGCTCCAGGCTGACCAGTGCCTCTCCAGAGTGACCAGTCCAGCTCCAGTCTGACCAGCGCCCCTCCAGTCTGACCAGTCCAGCTCCAGTCTGACCAGTGAGCTCCTGTCTGACCAGTGCCCCTCCAGTCTGACCACAGAGAGCAGCACCAGGAATGACATTTTATAAATAGGAATCTTTAACTGAGCCCACTCTGTTACTCCCTGGCTAACTCTGAGTTTTTCTCAGGTCAATCTGACCGTCTGTTTCTTTCTTTTAAAGAAGAAATTGGAAATTGTTTTGTTTCCTTCCGTTTCCCTGGAGCCTGAAGCCCTTGAGCAGGGCTGGGTTATCTGATAAAAGAAAGGAAAAAATCCTGCACACCTGGGAATGAGCTTTACTCATCGGGGAAAAGCACCTGGGAGCTGCTTGTGAACGGGACCCAGACCCCAAACCTCCAAAATTTCAGTCCCAAAACCCCTCAGGAGCTGGGGGTTAAGAGCAAACCACGCTGAGCTGCACCCCGAGCATCACTGGCTGTGACTCCACTCACCTGATTTCCTTCAGTCCTTCTTTCTGGATGACTTGAAGGATCTCTTTATGGCTCATGGGTGTGTTGGGGTATTTCTCCAGGACCTGGCAAGCAAGAGCAGACCGAGAGAAAGTCACTCCTTTGCACTCTGGATTTACATTCAGCTGCACCAAACCCTCCATGTAACAGCTTGGATTTCTCCAAGGACACATCCCAGGGAGAGCTCCAGATCCTCCTCCCTCCCCACCAGCCCCTGGAGGGCTCAGAGCTTGGCTAAAGGAATTCCCTCAGTGCGATCCCCGATTTTATTTCCAGTGTGCTGCCCTCAGACAGCACTGCCTGGAGAATGAAATGTTCCACAGCCGGGAATTCCACTGGGAATGCTGCAACCCCAAAACCCCAGATCCTCAGGCTGAAACTGATGCTTTGGGAGAGCTGAGCTGCAAAAGAGACTGGACAGAGCTGGAGAACAAAGGAGAGATTTACTGAAAGGCCTTTAGGATCCTCCATGGGCAGGACAAGAGCCTGGCCAGGGACACACCCAAGGTGGAGCCAGAGTGATCACAAAATGGACAAATGGTCACGAGGTCTCACACTTTTATAAGTTTTGGTTTATTTGCATGTTGGGGTTTAATTGTCCAATTCCAGCTCCAGGTTGTGAGATCCTATCCTTGTTCCTTCCTTTAATCCACCCTTGTTTGTGCTTTTGGCCTGGAAGTTGTCCTTGGTGTGCAGCAGGAACAGGATTTGTTTTGTGTCCCTGCTCTGTGCAGAGCTGAGTGACCCTGAGTGTGAGCTCAGAGCTGCGCCCTGGGCAGCACAGAACGTGAAATACACGAAATTAAACCCCGAGGCAGCACAGCAGCTCCTGAGCAGCGTGGCTGAAGCGTTAGAGCTGCAGGAAATGGGGCTCTGGCGCTGCTGGGGCTCCCAGAAACTCTCTGCACGCAGAGAACCCCAAACTCTGCCCCATGGAAACGCGTCTCTCGCTACAGGGCGGCGCTCCCAGCCCTCCCCAGCTCAACGGGATCCCCGCGCTGCCGGCCAAGGGCAATGACAGGCAGTAGTGCAGCGGTGCAGCCGGAGCAGCGGTGCAGCCAGAGCAGCACCGCAGCCAGAGCAGCCGTGCAGCTGGAACAGCAGTGCAGCTGGAACAGCAGTGCAGCCAGAGCAGCGGTGCAGCCAGAGCAGCGGTGCAGCTGGAACAGCTGTGCAGCCAGAGCAGCGGTGCAGCCAGAGCAGCCATGCAGTGGTGCAGCGGTGCAGCCATGCAGCTGGAGCAGTGGTGCAGCCATGCAGCTGGAGCGGCAGTGCAGCCGGAGCAGCAGTGCAGCCATGCAGCTGGAGCAGTGGTGCAGTGGGAGCAGCGGTGCAGCCTTGCAGCCGGAGCAGCGGTGCAGCCATGCAGCTGGAGCAGTGGTGCAGCCATGCAGCCAGAGCAGCGGTGCAGCGGGAGCAGCGGTGCAGCCATGCAGCCGGAGCAGCCATGCAGCGATGCAGCTGCCGCTCCGCACGCGTCCCTGGGATATTTCAGGCCGATATTTCAGGCCGTGTCTGCGCTGGCCAGGGGGATGGGCAGGAAATGCCTCCTTTCCCTGTTAACCATCAGCTCAGCTCCCGAGCCCAGCCCAGCAGGAAAGGCCAGGCCGGGCTTAGGCTCAGCCCAGCAAAGCCTCGGTGCCTCTGCAGGAGCAGCAGCAGGTTCCGCTCCCCCGTGCAGAATCTCGATTCCCCACAGGAACAGCGCGTTCTCCCAGGGCATCCCCCCGGGAAAGGGCTTTGCCATCGCCCCACTCCCAGAACAAATCCCCACATCCAGCTCGGGGAGCTCCATCCGGGAACATCTCTCCTTAAGCGATGTTAAAGCCTGACCTTAAATCCCACCCAGCGCCACCCCTGCCATGGCAGGGACACCTCCCGCTGTGCCAGGCTGCTCCAACCCGGCCTTGGGCACTGCCAGGGATCCAGGGGCAGCCACAGCTGTGCCAGGGCCTCAACACCCTGCCAGGGAACAATTCCTGCCCCAAATCCCACCCAAATCTCCCCTTTTCCAGCTCCAAGCCATTCCCTGTGTCCTGTCCCTCTATCCCTTGTCCCCAGCCCCTCTCCAGCTCTCCTGGAGCCCTTCAGACCCTGCCAGTGCCTCCAAGATCTCCCCGAGCTCAGTTTGTTCCTTGGATCCCCTGGATCTGCATCCCACAGCATTTGTGTGCTGAGAGTCAGAAGCCGGCCCGGAGCCATCCCAGCCAGCAGCGTCTTGGGATCACAGGATCCCAGCGTGGTTTGGGTGGGAAGGGACCCCAAAACTCATCCAGTGCCACCCCTGCCATGGCAGGGACACCTCCTGCTGTGCCAGGCTGCTCCAACCCGGCCTTGGGCACTGCCAGGGATCCAGGGACAGCCACAGCTGCTCCGTAAGATCCGAGCGGGATCAGGGGCTCATCCCACCTCACTTCCAGCTCTGCTGGAACTTCGGGCAGCACAGCAGGAGGATGCAGAATGGAGAGGTGATCCCAGGCAGGTCCGTGCAGGATTTGGGTCCCATCACCCCTGCCCCGTGTTCACACAGCTCACCCTGCTCCGCCAGCTCGGAGCCCAGGGGAGGCCAGAAATGAAGGATAACTCCATTCCCGTCTGTGCTTCCCACTGCAGGTGGCAACATCAGGAGACAAATTCAGAGAGTCCATTCACAGGGAGCTGGGGGCAGTCCTACCACTCCAAACCCTCACTGAGCCCTTCCCTCCCGGGCTCCGTGTTATCCCCTGACCTTCAGGGCTCCTCAGACCGGGGCAGCGCCACAATTAACAAATTTGTCACCAGGCACCCCCAGATCGTGAAGGAAGAAGAAGTTCCCCCGGGAACCTCAGCAGTCGGGGCAGAGGGGAGAGAAGCTGTTCCAGTCCTGTCTTTGCCTGTCCCTCTCCTGTCCCTTTCCCAGGGAACTCTTCCCACGTCCTCCCTCCACAGGGCTCGGCAGGGTGAGGCTGGACAGCTCTGGCCTCCTGCCACCCGCTCCTGGCTCCCTGCAGATGGTGCTGGGCTGCTCTGGGAAGGTCACTGGGGGAGAACAACCGGCTCTGCCAGGTGTCCCCGCTCTCCAGGAGATTCCTGGAAGCACGGAATGGTTCGGATTGGAACAGCTCTTGGAGATCGCCGAGTCCAAATCGTCCCTCAGCGCTGCCAAAGCCACTGCTGATGTCTCCACATGTCACAGCCACAGGGCTTTGAAATCCTTCCAGGGATGGGGATGGCCCTGGGCAGCTGGGATCTTTCCATGGGGAAATTCCTGCTGCTGTCCAAGCTGAGCCTGGCCTGGCCCAGCCTGAGGCCATTTCCCCTTGTCCTGTCCCTGTTCCCTGGGAGCAGAGCCCGATCCCCCCTGACTGTCCCCTCCTGTCAGGGACTTGTGCAGAGCCACAGGGTCCCACTGAGCCTCCTTTTCTCCAGGCTCAGCCCCTTCCCAGCTCCCTCAGCCTCTCCTGGGGCTCCATTCCCTTCCCAGCTCCCTCAGCCTCTCCTGGGGCTCCATTCCCTGTCCCAGCTCCCTCAGCCTCTCCTGGGGCTCCATTCCCTCTCCCAGCTCCCTCAGCCTCTGCTGGGGCTCCATTCCCTTTCCCAGCTCTGTTCCCTTCCCTGCTCACGCTCCAGCCCCTCCAGGTCTCTCCTGCCCTGCGTGGTTCCTGTGCTGGGCACAGGATGCGTTTCCAAAAGTCAGACGTCTCCAGAACGCCCAGAACACACAAATCTCAGAGGACAAGGCACAGATCCCAGCACCAGGCTGCACCCCCTGATCCTGGAGCTCTTCCCACCCTGCATGGATCCGTGGCTGACCCTTGGCTCAGCCGGGCTTTGCTAACTCAGGATCAAACCCGGCCCTGGGGACAGGCAGGAGAGGAGCAGAGCGATGTCCTCGACCCCAGAGCAGCGTGCACTCCCCCGGTAAGAGCCTCATCTCCTGCTCTCCAGGAAATGTCTGATATGAGAACCCATCATCTCCTGCTCTCCAGGAAACATCTGATATGAGAACCCATCACCTCCTGCTCTCCAGGAAATGTCTGATATGAGAACCCATCACCTCCTCCTCTCCAGGAAATGTCTGGTATGAGAACCCATCACCTCCTGCTCTCCCGGAATTGTCTGATACGAGAACCCATCATCTCCTGCTCTCCAGGAATTGTCTGATATGAGAACCCATCATCTCCTGCTCTCCAGGAAATGTCTGATATGGGCTCCCAGCCTCAGATCAACAGAGCCCTTCACACCTCCAGCTGCAGCGGGAGCTCCGTGCTGCCGGACAGGCTGATCCAGAGGAACCAGGGTTAAAGAGACTCCTAACAAAAAAACCCAGATCCACCTTTAAAGATCAGGTAGGCCCTAAGTACCTTCTCCCCTCTGCTCTGCCCTTTTAATGCCGTATCACATCTTCCACTTGAGTCATTTTTAGTCGCCGTGTGTCAATAAATCAAATCCTACTGTGCCACAGGACAGAGCGTGAGAGGCAACTCGGCTCTGACCAGCTGAGCCAAGCTGACCGTCAACAAAAAACAATAATCCTGGAACGGTTTGGGTGGAAAAGGACCTTAAAATCATCTCGCTCCAAGCCCTGCTGACCCTGTCTCCTGGTTCCAAAAACCCAGGATCAGCAGGAGAAAATCCCTTTCCTTGTTTTATGCCTTGGCCGGGTGTGATTGGGACACGCAGAGCAATCGCACGGAGACGAGAGATTTCGCAGGGCAGAGATGTTCCTCCGAGAGAGCGTCAAGGCTGAGCCAAGCCCAGAGCCCCTCTGCCTGTTTATTTCTTACTTTTTACACATTTGTGGGTCTGGCTGTGGATTGGCTTCTGGAGTTTTCATCTCTCAGCCTCAGCGGCCAGACCAACTGTCAGTTAGAATTGTTTTCAGGTTAGAAATGTGCAAACAAAGGACAGGGAATGAAAAACAAAGGATTTGTTTATGTTACATGTGTGAGAAAAGGCAAAAACTGCTCCTAACATTGTACAGAAGCTAAAAGATCTGACTCCATCTTATGAACAATCAAAAGGCTTTAAAAAACTCAGAAAAACCGGGGTGACAGCCTGTTACCCTGTTTTTTCTGAGCCTTTTGATTTTCTTAAATGGAGTCAGACCCTTTTAGTTATTGTACAATATTAAGAGCAGTTTTCTACCTTTCTCACAGATGTAACATAAACAAATCCTTTGTTTTCCATTCCCTGTCCTTTGTTTGCATATTTCTAACCTGAAAACAATTGTAACTGACAATTGGTCTGGCCGCTGAGGCTGAGGGGTGGAAACCCCAAAAAGCCAATCTTCTGCTGGACCCACAAATGTATAAAAAGTAAAAAATAAACAAAGGGGTCTCTTCTTCTCTCTGCTCTCTCAGCTGGGAGCTGGGATCGGAAGAACCTCTGCCTGCTGAACTTCCTAAACACAGCCGGCACTTCCACTCGGGTTCCTTCCTGGAAACAGAACTCAAACTTCTCAAACCCAGATCACAAAGTGAGGAGTTTCCACCTGGATCTGTTACCCTGGTTTTTCTGAGTTTTTTTAAGGCCTTTTTGAATTTCATAAATGGAGTCAGAGCCTTTTAGTTACTGTAGAATATTAGAGCAGTTTTCTACCTTTCTCACAGATGTAACATAAACAAATCCTTTGTTTTTCATTCTCTGCCCTTTGTTTGCACATTTCTGACCTGAAAACAATTGTAACTGACAGCTGGTCTGGCCACTGAGGCTGAGGGGTGGAAACCCCAAAAAGCCAATCTTCTGCTGGACCCACAAATGTATAAAAAGTAAAAAAATAAACAAAGGGGTCTCTTCTTCTCTCCGCTCTCTCAGCTGGGAGCTGGATCAGAAGAACCCCTGCGAAAATCTCTTGTCTTTGTGAGATTGTTTTGTGTGTCTTGGTGACAACAGCCGGGTTTTCCCAAACTCAACGATCCTTCCAAGCTCTTTAAATCACGGCTTTGCTGAACTCAACCCAAAGCTCTGCTCCCAGGTCAACCTACCGCACCACAGCCCGGAGGAACCCTCTGGGCATTCCCAAATTCTGGGACAGGATGTAGGGACTCAAGGATTCCCAGCGGGAAAAGCTGCACTTCCAAGGACTGTCCCACAGGGAGTGTCCTCTTCTGAGCCTTGAAGGAAAACCTTTCCACCAGAGTGTGAGCTTGCTGCTGGAGGCAGGGAGGGGACAAGCGGGTCCCAGCCAGCAGGAAGGGCAGGGCTGGGGAGGAGAACGGCACTGGAAGGTTCTGGAGCTTTGAGGGAACCCCCAGTGAGCAGCGGTGACGCCTTTGAAACGAGCGACGAACCGCAGCACTGCGGGGCGAGGATCCACGACGAACAAATCCCATCGGACACGGGATTTGCACAGGGACAGTGCCACCAGTGCTGTGTGACGCGCTGGTGGCAGCTCAGCTCCAAGGGAACAGAGCTGCCAAAGCTTCCGTCCCAAACCCCAGCTGATGCCTCAGGGTTTAATTTCGTGTATTTCACGTTCTGTGCTGCCCAGGGTGCAGCTCTGAGCTCGCGTTCGGCGTCGCTCAGCTCTCTGCACAGAGCAGGGACACAAAACAAATCCTTCTCCTGCTGCACACCAAGGACAACTTCCAGGCCAAAAGCACAAACGAGGGTGGGTTAAAGGAAGGAACAAGGATGGGATCTCACAACCTGGAGCTGGAATTGGATAATTAAACCCCAATGTGCAAATGGACCAAAATTTATAAAAATGTGAGATCTCGTGACTGTTTGTGCATTTTGTGACCATTCTGGCTCCGCCTTGGGTGCAGCCCTGGCCAGGCTCTTGTCCTGCCCCTGGTGGATCCTAAAGGCCTTTCAATAAATATCTATTTTATTCTCCTTTCAATAAACACCTATTTTATTCTCCAAGTACCTCTGTGATGCCTTCCTGAGCCATCACAGCCACTGCTCAGCACAAGGCACAGGGAATTGGCCACTGGCACCAGGGCTGTGCCAGCTCTGGGGTGGCAGCAGGGCCAGGACAGTGCCTGTCCCCTGTGCTGGCACTGCTGGGGACAGGCAGGACACATGGGGGACAGTCAGGACACCATGGGGACAGGCAGGACACCATAGGGATGGGCAGGACACCATGGGGATGGGCAGGACACCATGGGGACAGTCAGGACACCATGGGGACAGGCAGGATACATGGGGGACAGTCAGGACACCATGGGGACAGGCAGGACACCATGGGGACAGGCAGGACAGACACCATGAGGACACAGAGGAAACCACGGGAACAGTCAGGACACCATGGGAACAGTCAGGACACCAGGGTGCCACACAGGACACCACGAGGACAGTCAGGACACCAGACTGACAAGCTGGACACCAAGGTGACACCCAGGACACCCTGGGCACGTGACACCAGGGCGAGGACTCAGTCACAGATACCAACGTCCGTCTGGAGCGGAGCACGCCGGTGTTCGGAGTGGAACCGTGCGCTCGAAGCGGTTCGGGGTTGTCTGGGGAGGTTTTTACCCCCAATCAGCCCCTCAAGGTTTAATCCTGAGATCATCCAAGAGCGGACAAGGAGCTCCTCAGACCATGAACGCTTTGGCAAAAATGCGCTTTGGAATTCCTCCCTTGTGCAAAGAGGGATTTAAAGCTGGAGCCTAATGTTAGAGTTCAGGATCCACACACAGAACAGACCCAGCTGGAGCACTTCTTTGTACGCTGAGCTGTCAAGCCTTCCGCTCCCAAGAGGTATTTTTGGAATTAAATCCATGTTTGAGTTCAAGCCCTGCAGCAGCACCTGCCTCTATCCAGGGGAGCTGGCACAGGGCTGGAGCACGTCACCGCTTCCCAGCCGGCAAATTCCTGGGAATGCAGCTGGAGAGCAGACAGGGGAGAGGTCAGAGTCCCCAAACCTGCACAGCAGCCCCACGAGGAAATCCCCAGAACGAGGCGAGTTCGGCCCTGCTGCCCAGGAGCAGCTTCCAGGATTCCTGCAGGAAAACTTGGGCACGGCAAAGCCACCGCTGCTGCTGCTGCTGCACTTCCTAAACACAGCCGGCACTTCCACTCCGGTTCCTTCCTGGAAACAGAACTCAAATTTCCCAAACCCAGAGCACAAAGTGAGGAGTTTCCACCTGGATCTGTTACCCTGGTTTTTCTGAGTTTTTTTAAGGCCTTTTTGAATTTCATAAATGGAGTCAGATCTTTTAGTTACTGTACAATATTAAGAGCAGTTTTCTACCTTTCCCACAGATGTAACATAAACAAATCCTTTGTTTTTCATTCTCTGTCCTTTGTTTGCACATTTCTAACCTGAAAACAATTGTAACTGACAATTGGTCTGGCTGCTGAGGCTGAGGGGTGGAAACCCCAAAAAGCCAATCTTCTGGTGGACCCACAAATGTATAAAAAGTAAGAAATAAACAAAGGGGTCTCTTTCTCTTCTCTCCGCTCTCTCAGCTGGGAGCTGGATCGGAAGGACCTCTGCGAAAATCTCCTGTCTGCGTGTGACTGCTCTGTGTGTCTCGGTGACATGGATCAGCTCTGGAGACACAGGCAGCCAAACCTGCTCACACCTCATCCTCACACCCAGCACAGAGCTCCTGGCCACTCCTTCCCAGGAGGAGGAGAATTCCAGCCGCAGCCAACGCTGCGCGTTTCCTGCCAGCAGGGAATCACCCCTGCAACGCCAGCCCGGGCCAGAAGTGAGTCACGGCTATAAAAAAAACACCGAGTGGATGTGAAATTCCTGCTCGGTCACTCCCGGAGCAGCCGAGAAAACCCCGCAGGAACCCTGAGGGGCTGAAGGACCTGACCCAGATTGCAGGATCTGCTGCACTCATCCCATCGGCACAGCGCTGCCTCGTCAGGCAGGAAGGTCAGCAAGGAAGGGACAATCCTGTGGCACGAAAGGCCACGCTGAGCTGTCACACGGCTTGGGAGGGGACACTCCAGAGCCACCTCCCTCCCTAGGGACCTGGACTCAGCTGGGACAGCAACAAGGACCAGGGGAGGACACGGGAGGACTCTGCTGCCACAGCAGCTCCACGGTTTGCTCCTGCTGAAATCCACTCTGGGAAGGTGGGGCAGGACAGGGACACGGATCACTCAGCAAGGGAAGGAACCAGCACGGGAATTTTGGGATGGTTTGGGTTGGAAGGGATCTTAAAAACCACCCAGTGCCACCCCTGCCATGGCAGGGACACCTCCCGCTGTGCCAGGCTGCTCCAACCCGGCCTTGGGCACTGCCAGGGATCCAGGGGCAGCCACAGCTGTGCCAGGGCCTCAACACCCTGCCAGGGAACAATTCCTGCCCAAAATCCCATCCAAATCTCCCCTTTTCCAGCTCCAAGCCATTCCCTGTGTCCTGTCCCTCCAGCCCTTGTCCCAGCCCCTCTCCAGCTCTCCTGGAGCCCCTTCAGGCCCTGCCAGGGGCTCCAAGATCTCCCCAAGCTCAGTTTCCCAATATCCCATCCATCCCTGCCCTCTAAATTGTATTTGCGACGTTTCATTTCAAATATCTGCCCAGAAGGACACTCAAGTGCCTCTTCAAACAGAAAACTTCTGCATCCGTGGAAAACCTGTCCAACCAAAGGACACCACGACCATTCTGAAGCTGCCCTGAGCTCCCAGACTTCCCACCCAGTTACTGGCCAAGCCCAGCTCTGAGTGCAGAATAAACAGCTCCAGAGAATCACAGGATATCCTGAGCTGGAAGACACCCACAGGAATCGAGTCCAACTCCTCAGTTTGAAAGAAGCCCAGTGGGATCGTGCCAACCCCAAAGAGGAGAGGATTGCTGTCTGGGGCGGATTTTTGTGGGGAAAAGCAGGAGGGGCCCCCTACAAAACAACTCAAAGCTTCACATCCCTGAATTGAGAACAGCAGAGAAAAATGGGAAATCAGCTCTGAGGTGGGGCTTGAGTACAAATCCCTTCAGGTGGGATTGTGATTTATGTCCTAAAGTTAATTCTTGTTAAATGTTATAACATGTAATTCATTCTCTGTAAATGTAATGATAACCATAAGGAGCAAGTTTTATTTCTAATCGAGTGTACAACGGGTTAACTGTGACTAAAACAGCACGGTGGGACACAGGGAATTCTCCACTGAAGATTGCACGGAGAGACACAAGGAAGCTATGCCGGGAATTACACGAAAAGGGACACGAGAAAACTTCTGCTGGGAATCGTTAGAGGAAAACAAAAACGACGGAAAAGGGAGATGGAGAACCTGGAGAACTGAATGATCACATCAGATCGATATCTTATCTGTCCCTGCCCAACATTAACATCTCTACACAGCACCTGGACACAGCAATCACGACATAGAACCGAATGATCACATCAGATCGATATCTCATCCATCCCTGTCCAACATTAACATCTCTACACTGTATCTGAACACAGCAATCACGACATAGAACCGAATGATTCCATCAGATCGATATCTTATCTGTCCCCACCGACATTAACATCTCTACACCGTATTTGGACACAGCAATCACGACATAGAACCCAATGATCACATCAGATCGATATCTCATCCATCCCTGTCCGACATTAACATCTCTACACTGTATCTGAACACAGCAATCACGACATAGAACCCAATGATCACATCAGATCGATATCTCATCCATCCCCGTCCGACATTAACATCTCTACACCGTATTTGGACACAGCAATCACGACATAGAACTGAATGATTCCATCAGATCGATATCTCATCCATCCCTGCCCGACATTAACATCTCTACACCGTACCCAGACACAGCAATCACGACATAGAACCCAATGATCACATCAGATCGATATCTCATCCGTCCCCGCCCGACATTAACATCTCTACACCGTATTTGGACACAGCAATCACGACATAGAACCGAATGATCACATCAGATTGATATCTTATCCATCCCCGCCCGACATTAACATCTCTACACTGTATCTGAACACAGCAATCACGACATAGAACCGAATGATCACATCAGATCGAGATCTCATCCGTCCCCGCCCGACATTAACATCTCTACACCGTATTTGGACACAGCAATCACGACATAGAACCCAATGATCACATCAGATCGATATCTTATCCATCCCCACCCGACATTAACATCTCTACACCGTATTTGGACACAGCAATCACGACATAGAACCCAATGATCACATCAGATCAATATCTCCTCCATCCCTGCCCGACATTAACATCTCTACACCGTACCCGGACACAGCAATCGCAACATAGAACCGAATGATCACATCAGATCGATATCTCATCCATCCCCGCCCGACATTACCTGTGTAATACACCTGGGTACTACACCGTACCCAGACACAGCAATCACGACATAGAACCGAATGATCACATCAGATCAATATCTTATCCATCCCTGTCCGACATTAACATCTCTACGCCGTACCCAGACACAGCAATCACGACATAGAACTGAATGATTCCATCAGATCGATATCTTATCTGTCCCCGCCCGACATTAACATCTCTACACTGTATCTGAAGACAGAAATCACGACATAGAACCCAATGATCACATCAGATCGATATCTTATCCGTCCCCGCCCGACATTAACATCTCTACACCGTACCCAGACACAGCAATCACGACATTGTTCTCCTGAGAAGATCCATTCAACCCCACCAGAACCCGACCATGAATATCTAACGAAGCTGCCTCAGAAGGGGGTCTTGGAGTCCCGATTTTCTCTCAGCGAACCAGTGTATAAAAACCGGCAGCCCCAGACCAAAATGTGAACTTGGGGGGTGACAGACTGACAGAGTGTGTTACCGTGTTCATCCAGCGCCGAAACCCCAGGGTTCGACGCTGTCCCTTTTAATTGTGGCTATCGGAGACTGTTATTTTGTCTTACAATAAAATTCTAAATTTTGATTTACTGAATTTGGCCTATCGTATTTATTACAGGATCATCATCTTCAGGTGGGGAGAGGGGCACATGTCTGTGGGTGGGGACTGACAGAGTGACCTTTTCCAAAAAAAACCCCCTCTGCGTTATCCCTGAAGGTCTGAGAAGGCTGAGGGGCTCTAAGAGTGACACTGGTCCCAATTATCAGCGAGAGATAATTATTAATTATGATTATTAATCCCTAAGAGACAGGCTTGCTGCACTACTCCTGGCTGTCCATCCAGGCTCTGTGGGAAACGGATTTGTAGAGAATTCCTCACATGCATTTACCCATCATTATGAAGAAAACTGTAACAGCAATTTCAGACCCTCAAGCCCTGCAAAACACCAAGTTCCGGAACAATCCAACAAGGCTCCCTCACACAGCACAGGAGTTCAGGATCCACACACAGAACAGACCCAGCTGGAGCACTTCTTTGTACGCTGAGCTGTCAAGCCTTCCGCTCCCAAGAGGTATTTTTGGAATTAAATCCATGTTTGAGTTCAAGCCCTGCAGCAGCACCTGCCTCTATCCAGGGGAGCTGGCACAGGGCTGGAGCACGTCACCGCTTCCCAGCCGGCAAATTCCTGGGAATGCAGCTGGAGAGCAGACAGGGGAGAGGTCAGAGTCCCCAAACCTGCACAGCAGCTCCACGAGGAAATCCCCAGAACGAGGCGAGCTCGGCCCTGCTGCCCAGGAGCAGCTTCCAGGATTCCTGCAGGAAAACCTGGGCACGGCAAAGCCACCGCTGCTGCTGCTGCTGAACTTACAGGTGCAAGTTTAAACTTAACTCCCGGCCACACTTGTCCCAAACCCGTCAAAGTTCCTCAGGCACCGAGCTCCTGCGGGCTGGAGCGGCCGGAATGGCTGGAGTGGCCAGAATGGCTTGAGTGACCCGAGTGCCCCAAGTGTCCTGAGTGCCCAAATTTCCCAGAGTGTCCAGAGTGGCCTGAGTGTCCTGAGTGCATGGAGTGGCCAGAGTGTCCCAAGTGTCCCAAATGCCCAGAAGGTCCTGAGTGTCCCAATTTCCCAGAGTGCCCTGACTGTCCCAAGTGTCCCAAATATCCCAATTTCCCAGAGTGTCCAGAGTGCCCCAAGCACCTGGAGCGCTCAGAGTGGCTGAAGTGCCCTGAGTGTCCCAATTTCCCAGAGTGTTCCGAGCACCTTGAGTGTCCCAAGTGCCCCAATTTCCTAGCGTGTCCCAAGTGTCTGGAGTGTCTGGAGTGTCCGGAGTGTCCTCAGCGCCCAGAGTACCCCGATTTCCCAGAGTGTCCGGAGTGCCCTGAGTGGGCAGAGTGTCCCAAGTGCCTTGAGTATCCTGAGTACCCCAAGTGGCCTGAGTATCCCAGTTTCCCAGAGTGTCTGGAGTATCCCGAGTGCGCCAGTGTCCCGATTTCCCAGAGTGTCCAGAGTATCCCGAGTGCCCCAGTGTCCCGAGTATCCTGATTTCCCAGTGACTGGAGTGTCCTGAGTGTCCTGATTTCCCAGAGTGTCTGGAGTATCCCGATTTCCTAGAGTGTCCTGAGTGTCCCCATTTCCCAGAGTGTCCGGAGTATCCCGATTTCCCAGAGTGTCTAGAGTGTCCTGAGTGTCCCCATTTCCCAGAGTGTCCGGAGTATCCCGAGTGTCCTGATTTCCCAGAGTGTCCAGAGTATCCCGAGTGCCCCAGTGTCCCCATTTGCCAGAGTGTCTGGAGTATCCCGAGTATCCTGATTTCCCAGAGCGTCCGGAGTGTCCTAAGTATCCCAATTTCCCAGAGTGTCTGAAGTGTCCTGATTTCCCAGTGTCCGGAGTATCCCAAGTGTCCTGATTTGCCAGAGTGTCCCGAGTATCCCGATTTTCCAGAGTGTCTGGAGTGTCCTGAGTGTCCCCATTTCCCAGAGTGTCCGGAGTATCCCGAGTGTCCCGAGTATCCCGATTTTCCAGAGTGTCTGGAGTGTCCTGAGTGTCCCCATTTCCCAGAGTGTCCGGAGTATCCCGAGTGTCCCGATTTCCCAGAGTGTCCGGAGAATCCTGAGTGCCCTGAGTATCCTGATTTGCCAGAGTGTCTGGAGTATCCCGATTTCCCAGAGTGTCTGGAGTGTCCCGAGTATCCCGAGTGCCCCAGTGTCCCGTGTGTCCCAATTTGCCAGAGTGTCCCGAGTGCCCACGACAGGGCTGGCAGCGGCTCCCACAGCCCTGGCATGGCTCCTTCCCTCAGGCTGCACCACCCCGAGTGCCAGCAGAGTGGGAAGCAGGACCAGGAACCTGCTAAACCCCGGCTAAAACCAGCATCACCTCCTATTTTAACTAAGGAAAGAAAAAGCTCCACGATGGAGCTCAGCAAGCAGCTTCACACTCTCGTGGGTGCTGAAAGGAGGGGGGAAAAAGGGGGGGAAGAAAAAAAGAGGGGGAAAGAAAAAAAGGGGGGGAGGGCAGAAGGGGAACCCCTCAAACCCTCCCAGCACAAGGAAATAAGGAAAAGCAACCCTTTAAACACATCAAGCCTGGAAGTGCTCCTTGGAGCAGCCTGGGAAGGTGTCCCGAGGCAGGGCTTGGAACGGGATCAGCTTCATGGGCAAAGGCTCCAAGCCTCAATGTCCAATCTGGCCTTGGGCACTGCCAGGGATCCAGGGGCAGCCACAGCTGTGCCAGGGCCTCAACACCCTGCCAGGGAACAATTCCTGCCCAAAATCCCACCCAAATCTCCCCTTTTCCAGCTCCAAGCCATTCCCTGTGTCCTGTCCCTCCAGCCCTTGTCTCCAGCCCCTCTCCAGCTCTCCTGGAGCCCCTTTAGGCCCTGCAGGGGCTTTGAGCTCTCCCTGGATCCTTCTCCTCTCCAGGTGAGCACCCCCAGCTCTCCCAGCCTGGCTCCAGCCCTGGAGCAGCTCCGTGGCTCCTCTGGGCTCTCCCCAGCAGCTCCAGGTCCTTGTGCTGTTGGAATCCTCAGGGCTGGGACAGGTGGGGTCTCACCTGAGCTTCCCTTGATCACAACTCTGAACACAAACTCTGTGTTTGTCCAGCAAGCACAGGGGAAAAACAGAACTGGGCTCTGTCATCCCAGGGGCTGCTCCAAAGGGACTGAGCTCAGGAAAAGCTGGGAGGGATAATATTTATTTATTGTGGGGTTTTTTTTTGCAAGAGGTTGGAGAGTGAATTCCAATTTCCCCACACAGAAAGGAGGAAAGAAAGAAAGAACACAAACTGCAGGACTGGGCAGAAGAAGGAACAGGATGATTTTGACCAAGTGCTCTTATGAAATCAATTTTGAGTTCAGGATGCAGTGAAACACAAGGGACAGCACCATCATCGGAACACCCCTGACATGGACACCCAGTTACCAGAGCCCCAATAACACGGATATCACACCCAAAATCCACGAGGGCCCTGAGAACAGAGCGCACAGCTCCCAGCCAACGCTCCTGAAAGGAAAATTTCCCTGTGCCCCAAAGTGAGAAGTCCACGAGTTCAGCTCCTGCCCCGGAGCTGCGTCCCACAATGACACCGGGGGTTGCTGTGAGCAGCAGCCACACCAGCCCAGAAGGAACAAAAAGTGCTTTTAAGGCAGGATTGCTCTGGCTGTCCTTACAGGGAGCTGCTGCAGAGCCAGGAACCACTGAGGTGTCCGTGGGACACCAAAGGGTTGGGAGCAGCTCCAGCTGCTGCCATGGGTTTTTGCTCCTTGGTCCTTCCAGCTAAATCCACCCGGGGATTTAAATCCCAAGAGCACAGGGACACCCCAGAGTTGGCCAGGAGCCCCAGCCCTGGGGCCACCCAGCTGCTGGGTGAACTCCCAGTTAAAAACCAAATTATTGTGATTAAAACAGACCTCGTGGAAGTGTGTAACCTGGAGAATCCCAGGATCGCTGAGGCTGGAAAAGATCTCGGAGAGGAGTCCAAGCTGTGCTCAACCCCCAGAGCACTGAGTGCCACATCCAGGAATTCCTGGGACACCTCCAGGGCTGGGCACTGCAAAGCTCCCTGGGCACTTCCAAGGCCTGAGCCCCCTTTCCATGGGGAAATTCCTGCTGCTGTCCAAGCTGAGCCTGGCCTGGCCCAGCCTGAGGCCATTTCCCCTTGTCCTGTCCCTGTTCCCTGGGAGCAGAGGCTCTGCTGGCAGACTGAAGGTCCCTTAAAGCTCTGGTGACAGCAGAGATTTTTTTACAGATGTTTTACAGACTGAATGTCCCAGCTGCTCTTGGCCCTCTGTTCTTCCTCCTCCAAACAGAAGCAGAAAATCTGACAATCACAGAAGAAGCAGATCTAAATCTCAAGTGCGGGGTTCTGGTGCGTTTGACACGTGCTGGGAGCAGCTGAGCTCAGGACTGAACCCCAAAGCCACAGGACGGTGCTCAGCCAGCCCTGGCGAGCCTGGGCAGTCACTCACACCAACACTGCGGGGTCTGCACCCAACAAATCACACCTGGGGCACAACAACCCAGCCCCAAGGAAATTATTGTATCAAACAAATCACCCTGTGCACAACAACCCAGCCTCAAAAAATTATTGTATTCAACAAATCACCCTGTGCACAACAACCCAGCCTCAATAAATTATTGTATCACTCAAACAAATCACACTGTGCACAACAACCCAGCCCCAAGGAAATTATTGTATCACTCAAACAAATCACCCTGTGCACAACAACCCAGCCTCAATAAATTATTGTATCACTCAAATCACCCTGTGCACAACAACCCAGCCTAAAGTTAGTTATCATATCAAACAAATCACCCTGTGCACAACAACCCAGCCTCAATAAATTATTGTATCACTCAAATCACCCTGTGCACAACAACCCAGCCTCAATAAATTATTGTATCGCTCAAATCACACTGTGAACAACAACCCAGCCTAAAGTTAGTTATCATATCAAACAAATCACCCTGTGCACAACAACCCAGCCCCAAGGAAATTATTGTATCACTCAAACAAATCACACTGTGCACAACAACCCAGCCTCAATAAATTATTGTATCAAACAAAACATCCTGTGCACAACCCTCAAGTAAATTATTTTATCAAACAAATCACCCTGTGCACAATAATCCAGCCCAAATAAATTATTGTATCACTCAAATCACCCTGTGCACAACAACCCAGCCTCAATAAATTATTGTATCCAACAAATCACCCTGTGCACAACAACCCAGCCACTAGTAAATTACTGTATCAAACAAATCACACTGTGCAAAACAACCCAGCCTAAAGTTAATTATTGTACCAAACAAATCACCCTGTGCACAATAATCCAGGCTCAATAAATTATTGTATCAAACAAATCATCCTGTGCACAACCCTCAAGTAAATTATTTTATCTAACAAATCACCCTGTGCACAATAATCCAGCCCAAATAAATTATTGTATCGCTCAAATCACCCTGTGCACAACAACCCAGCCCCAATAAATTATTGTATCACTCAAATCACCCTGTGCACAACAACCCAGTCCCAATAAATTATTGTATCAAACAAACAAATCACCCTGTGCACAACAACCCAGCCTCAATAAATTATTGTATCACTCAAATCACCCTGTGCAAAACAACCCAGCCTAAAGTTAATTATTGTACCAAACAAATCACCCTGTGCACAATAATCCAGGCTCAATAAATCATTGTATCACTCAAATCACCCTGTGCACAACAACCCAGCCCCAATAAATTATTGTATCACTCAAATCACACCTGGTGCACAACAACCCAGCCCAAATAAATTATTGTATCCAACAAATCACCCTGTGCACAACAACCCAGCCCCAAGGAAATTATTGTATCAAACAAATCATCCGGTGCACAACCCTCAAGTAAATTATTTTATCAAACAAATCGCCCTGTGCACAATAATCCAGCCCAAATAAATTATTGTATCACTCAAATCACCCTGTGCACAACAACCCAGCCTCAATAAATTATTGTATCCAACAAATCACCCTGTGCACAACAACCCAGCCTCAATAAATTATTGTATCAAACAAATCACACTGTGCACAACAACCCAGCCTAAAGTTAGTTATCATATCAAACAAGTCACCCTGTGCACAACAACCCAGCCCCAATAAATTATTGTATCACTCAAATCACACCTGGTGCACAACAACCCAGCCTCAATAAATTATTGTATCAAACAAACAAATCACCCTGTGCACAACAACCCAGCCCCAATAAATTATTGTATCCAACAAATCACCCTGTGCACAACAACCCAGCCTCAATAAATTATTGTATCACTCAAATCACCCTGTGCACAACAACCCAGCCTCAATAAATTATTGTATCAAACAAATCACCCTGTGCACAACAACCCAGCCTAAAGTTAGTTATCATATCAAACAAATCACCCTGTGCACAACAACCCAGCCCCAATAAATTATTGTATCAAACAAACAAATCACCCTGTGCACAACAACCCAGCCCCAATAAATTATTGTATCACTCAAATCACCCTGTGCACAACAACCCAGCCTCAATAAATTATTGTATCAAACAAATCACCCTGTGCACAACCCTCAAGTAAATTATTGTATCACTCAAATCACCCTGTGCTCAACACCCCAGTTCTGCTCGATTTGGATTTCCCTCCTCACCAAACCAAACCAAACCAAATCCCCCGAGAGCACACCGAGTTGAAGCTGAGCCCTTTCCCTCAGACACCAGGCGCTGCTGCTGCAGTGACATTTACACCTCCTGCAGTGCTGCGAAGGCCACGCAGGGGCTGGGACGCGGAGATCTCCAAACTCCCTCCCAGCCCAAACCAAATCCCGTAAAAGTGGGATTTTACACCCAGGAAACACCTCTGGCTTTGGGTCTCCACTTGCAAAAGCCTGAAATGCCCAGCCAGGCCAGCAGAGGTGCAGGACTGAGCTAAATCCACACCTGTAGCACGCTGATGGCTTTAAACAAGGACAGGAATTGTTCCCTGGAGGGTGGGCAGGGGCTGGGCTGGAATTCCCAGAGCAGCTGCGGCTGTCCCCGAGGCCAGGCTGGACACTGGGACATCCTGGGACAGTGGGAGGTGTCCCTGCCCATGGCAGGGGGCGGGATGAGGTCAGACTGAAGATCCTTTCTGAGAGGAACGACAAGGTTTGTCTTTACAAACAAGCCCTGGGTCTGCTGGTAGATAAAACCAGCGCTGAGAGATAAGAGAAACAATGGGAAGGATTCTACTGATGGATGAATGGAAAAGAAGAAATCTGCCTTTACAAACAAGCCCTAGGGTTGTTTATAAGTGAAATTGGATATCGAAAGATGAAAGTAACAATGGGGGAAAAACCCATAACAATTAAAAATTTGGGGGGTTATACATGAAAAGGGGAATCTCAGGCATTTCGGGAAGTCTGTGCCTCTCAAGTACCTCAGCCAGTGGGGAGAGAGAGAGGGAAATGCGGCCAGGAAATTGGGATAAAAAGGAGGCTGAGTCCTCTGAAAATCTGAGAGACCCCAGGAGAAATGCCCCATGGCCTCTCCCTTTATTGGAATAAAGTCAAAGGACTCCTCTGTCTCCTTTTTGGACATCAACCTCTGGTGTCTGTGGATTAATTTTCCAAACATTTCCAACCCAAACCGCTTTGTGACTCTGTAAAACGCAGGGAACGCCTTTGGCATCCTCCACCAGCGCTGGATTTTCCTCCTGGAGCGGGGCAGAGGTGAAGAGCTGCCCACATTTCCACCCGGGAGAGGCACTGGGGGCAGGCCTGGGGATTCCCTCTCCTCCTGGGACCTGCCCCACCCTGCCCTGCACAGGGAAACGGCATTCCAGAGCTCTTCCAGCTGCACTCACACTCTGGGAGAGGTGGGCTCCACTGCCAAGCCAGGAGCCAAGCCCTGGGGTAGATTTTAAACAGCTGTACTACTAATTGTAATTGTAACAGCAACCTAATGAGCCCCACCTAAGCCAGCCCCACAGGTGGGAAATGCACTTCAGTGAGCTCCAGAGCAGCCACCTGCGCAGCCGCAGCTGCAGGGACGGCATCTGCAGCAACTCTCCGAGCCCTTCGGGAGGTTAAAGCTCCCAGCAGGAGCAGAGGAACTTGGAAATTAGTGTTTAAAACTGCAGGCCCATAATTGGATTAGGGTGACTGGAAGGGGGATTTTGCAGTCTGCTGCTTTGCTCCAGCCGTTAGAGGGGATTACACTTCCACCCCATCCTGCACGAGCTCTTTCCACACAGGAACCATTTTTAAGCTTCCATGTGTCTGTCAGAGATGCCCGGGATGAGCTTAAAGCAGATTTCAGCTCACTGAAACTTCTGGGAGCAGCAGTGCAGGTGCCAGAGGATCGGGCTGAGCTCACACCTGCAACCTCTGGCTTTTCTGGGAAGTCACAGAATCCCAGGATCCCTGAGGCTGGAAAATCCCTCCAAGGCCATCCAGTCCCAGCTGTGCCTGATCCCCACCTTGTCCCCAGGAGCTCTGAGTGCCACCTCCAGGTGACACCTCCAGGGCTGGGCACTGCAAAGCTCCCTGAGCACTTCCAAGGCCTGAGCCCCCTTTCCATGGGGAAATTCCTGCTGCTGTCCAAGCTGAGCCTGGCCTGGCCCAACCTGAGGCCATTTCCCCTTTGTCCTGTCCCTGTTCCCTGGGAGCAGAGCCCGACCCCCCCGGCTGTCCCCTCCTGTCAGGGACTTGTGCAGAGCCACAGGGTCCCACTGAGCCTCCTTTTCTCCAGGCTCAGCCCCTTCCCAGTTCCCTCAGCCTCTGCTGGGGCTCCATTCCCTTTCCCAGCTCCCTCAGCCTCTGCTGGGGCTCCATTCCCTTTCCCAGCTCCCTCAGCCTCTGCTGGGGCTCCATTCCCTTTCCCAGCTCCCTCAGCCTCTGCTGGGGCTCCATTCCCTTTCCAGCTTCCTCAGCCTCTCCTGGGGCTCCATTCCCTTTCCCAGCTCCCTCAGCCTCTGCTGGGGCTCCATTCCCTTTCCAGCTTCCTCAGCCTCTGCTGGGGCTCCATTCCCTTTCCCAGCTCCCTCAGCCTCTGCTGGGGCTCCATTCCCTGTCCCAGCTCCCTCAGCCTCTCCTGGGGCTCCATTCCCTTTCCCAGCTCCCTCAGCCTCTGCTGGGGCTCCATTCCCTTTCCCAGCTCCCTCAGCCTCTCCTGGGGCTCCATTCCCTTTCCAGCTCCATTCCCTGCCCTGGACACGCTCCAGCCCCTGCAGCTCTCTCTTGTCAGTAGCTGCCCCCCGCACTGGAGATGCCCCAGCACAGAAATCTTTCAGGAAAAAAACTTGGGAAAAAAAAAACCAATCAGGAAAAAATAACACCCAAGAGCTGCAGCTGCTCAGGGATCTGCTGTGTGAGCGAGGAGGGAAGCAAAGTGCCCTTCTCCATGAACATGTGCCAGAGCCTGTGCCAAGTCCTGCTCAGCCCTGTGCAGCCATCAGCCCGTTTCCCAGGAAGCGCTGCGAAGGTAATTCCCTGGCTGGCACACGCGGAGCTGCGTCACGGGCTGGGAGGGCACCAGACACCGCCTCAGTGCCCTGAGCTGTGGCCACCACCTGCCCTGTCCCTTGTCCTTCAGAAACCTCTGCAAAGGGATCTTACAGCTGTGACACACCAAGCCTCACCACGGCTCGGTGTCTGTGCTGGAAATTCGTCCCTGGGAGTAGGGAAGGAGCCGTGATAATCCTCAGGGCTTTAGAAGTGAAATAAAGAACCTCCAAAAAGCCCAACAGAGCAACAAATAACCCCTCCAAAAAAAAAAAAAACAAAAAAAACCAAAAAACAATCCAGGAAGCCTTCAGCAGCTCCAGCTCTCAGCTCATTCTGCAAGCTGGGATTAATCCCTGGATCTTCTGCAGCACTGCTGTGTTCAACACCTCGGTGAGAAGTGCAAAAACCATTCCAGGTTCTCCAGGAAGAGCCTGCTGTGCTCCACAGCAGCTTCCAGACTTCTCCCATGGAACAATCAGCCAGAGCAAGTCCAGAGGAGGCACCGAGGTGATCTGTGGGATGGAGCAGCTCTGCTGTGAGGAAAGGCTTGGAGAGCTGGGATTGTCCAGCCTGGAGAAGGGAAGCTCCAGGGTGACCTGACTGTGCCTGAAGGGGAGAAAAAGAAAGATGGAGGGACAATATACAAGGGATGGATGGACAGGACACAGAGAATGGCTTGGAGCTGGAAAAGGGGAGATTTGGATGGGATTTGGGGCAGGAATTGTTCCCTGGCAGGGTGTTGAGGCCCTGGCACAGCTGTGGCTGCCCCTGGATCCCTGGCAGTGTCCTGGACAGGGTTTGGAGTACCTGGGACAGGGGGAGGTGTCCCAGCCCGTGGATGAGGTTGAGGGTTCCTTCCCCCAAACCATCCTGGCATTCCCAAGCACAGGGCTGCAGCAGCTGCCCTCACAAATGGCTCACACGAGCACTTTGTGTCCCTGTGTGACCCAGCCAAGGAGCATTTTCAGAGCTCACACCGCCCCAGCTCCTCAGCACTGCAGGGTGGAGCAGCAGGAAACTCTTTCCTCAGGTCACCCACGGAGATTTCCCACGAAAAACCAACTCCAAATCCCTTCAGCCTCAGAAGCTCACACTTCCCTTCCTCCCCACAGAGCACCACAGCCAGCCAGGCTGGGGCTTCCAGACAGGAGCGGGATGGGGACAGGTTGCTGTGGCACCACCGCAGAGCCACCAGGGCAGAGCAGGGAGCGCTGGGCTCTGCCCATCCCTGCTCCGAGGAACCTGCATCCCGAGCTGGATGAGCACAGCGAGAGGAAAAGCAGCAACTGCAGGACCTGAGCGGGCAGAACGTCCCACAGAAGCTCTCTGCTGCACAGCTCAAGTCCTGCCAGCAGTGCAACACCAGGGCACCTCCAACCACAGCTCTGGGAGCACCCACTGGGTGCTGCAGTGGAGAACATGGAATGATTTCAGGGGAAAGGAACATCACAGCTTGTCCAGTTCTGTGGCAGGGACACCTCCCACTGTGCCAGGCTGCTCCAACCCGGCCTTGGGCACTGCCAGGGATCCAGGGGCAGCCACAGCTGTGCCAGGGCCTCAACACCCTGCCAGGGAACAATTCCTGCCCAAAATCCCATCCAAATCTCCCCTTTTCCAGCTCCAAGCCATTCCCTGTGTCCTGTCCCTCCAGCCCTTGTCCCCAGCCCCTCTCCAGCTCTCCTGGAGCCCCTTTAGGCCCTGCAGGGGCTCTGAGCTCTCCCTGGATCCTTCTCCTCTCCAGGTGAGCACCCCCAGCTCTCCCAGCCTGGCTCCAGCCCTGGAGCAGCTCCGTGGCTCCTCTGGGCTCTCCCCAGCAGCTCCAGGTCCTTGTGCTGTTGGAATCCTCAGGGCTGGGACAGGTGGGGTCTCACCTGAGCATGGGGGCACAATCCCCCCTCCCTGCTGCCCACCCTGGGCTGTGGGATGCAGCAGGACAGCCCTAAGGCCAGTCCTAGCCCAGACGTGCTCTCCCAGCCAGCACTGGGTGAACAGGCAGCAGCTCCAGATCTCTGATAACCCCCAGAGACACTGCCCCGAGCGTGGGCACTGCCCTGGCACTGCCTGGCTGGGCACACACACAGAGCCCTGGCTGTGCACACACACACACAGCTCTGGCCGTGCACACACACACAGAGCTCTGGCTGTGCACACACACACAGAGCTCTGGCCGTGCACACACACACACACACACAGAGCTCTGGCCGTGCACACACACACACAGCTCTGGCTGTGCACACACACACACACACACAGAGCTCTGGCCGTGCACACACACACACAGCTCTGGCTGTGCACACACACACACAGAGCTCTGGCCGTGCACACACACACACACACACAGAGCTCTGGCCGTGCACACACACACACAGAGCTCTGGCCGTGCACACACACACACACACACAGAGCTCTGGCCGTGCACACACACACACAGCTCTGGCTGTGCACACACACACACACAGGGCTCTGGCTGTGCACACACACACACACAGCTCTGGCTGTGCACACACACACACACAGGGCTCTGGCTGTGCACACACACACACACAGAGCTCTGGCCGTGCACACACACACACAGCTCTGGCTGTGCACACACACACACACACACAGAGCTCTGGCCGTGCACACACACACACACAGCTCTGGCTGTGCACACACACACACACAGCTCTGGCTGTGCACACACACACACACAGAGCTCTGGCTGTGCACACACACACACAGCTCTGGCTGTGCACACACACACACACAGGGCTCTGGCTGTGCACACACACACACACAGGGCTCTGGCACAGCTCTGGCCGTGCACACACACACACAGAGCTCTGGCCGTGCACACACACACACACACACACACCTCTGGCACAGCACACACACACACAGAGCTCTGGCACAGCTCTGGCCGTGCACACACACACACAGCTCTGGCTGTGCACACACACACACACAGAGCTCTGGCTGTGCACACACACACAGAGCTCTGGCTGTGCACACACACACACACAGAGCTCTGGCTGTGCACACACACACACACAGAGCTCTGGCTGTGCACACACACACACACAGCTCTGGCTGTGCACACACACACACAGCTCTGGCACAGCTCTGGCCGTGCACACACACACACACAGCTCTGGCACGGCTCTGGCTGTGCACACACACACACAGCTCTGGCTGTGCACACACACACACAGCTCTGGCCGTGCACACACACACACACAGCTCTGGCCGTGCACACACACACACAGCTCTGGCCGTGCACACACACACACAGCTCTGGCTGTGCACACACACACACAGCTCTGGCCGTGCACACACACACACACAGCTCTGGCCGTGCACACACACACACAGCTCTGGCCGTGCACACACACACACAGCCCTGGCCGTGCACACACACACACACAGCTCTGGCCGTGCACACACACACACAGCTCTGGCCGTGCACACACACACACAGCTCTGGCCGTGCACACACACACACACAGCTCTGGCCGTGCACACACACACACAGCTCTGGCACAGCTCTGGCTGTGCACACACACACACAGCTCTGGCCGTGCACACACACACACAGCTCTGGCCGTGCACACACACACACAGCTCTGGCCGTGCACACACACACAGCCCTGGCCGTGCACACACACACAGCCCTGGCCGTGCACACACACACACACAGCTCTGGCACAGCACACACACACACACCCTGGCACAGCTCTGGACGCAGGATCACAACCCCAGCCTGGCACCAGCTCAAGCACTGGCACCAGGCCAGGGGCAGGCTGAACACAGGCACCTGCCAAGCGTGTGCTGCCTCTCCCCTGCTGCAGGTGGGCTCTGAGCTGCAGGGAGCCCAGGCCCTGTCCCCAGCTCCCAGCTCTCTGCAGCTGCACTGGCACCCAGAGAGGCAGGAAATGAGAAAAGGCTGTTTATCAACAGCGACTTCCTGCCCTCACCGGGACCCTTCCCTCACCTCCCGCTGCTCTGCTGCCCCAGTTAGCAGCCCCACACCTCCCCAGAGCAGCACAGCTGGAGTCCCAGGGAATTCCCTCGTCCCTGCAGCTCCCCCAGCAGCAAACAGCACGGCTTCACTGTGCTGTCTCACCTCTGAGCTGCTCCAAGGGATGCAGTTAATTCAACAATAAATCACCTCGGTGCATTCCCATAGCTCCCCAGAGCTGGAGGACGCCTAATCCCAAACTCCTGGCCAGGAGGACTGGAGTGGAACAGGAACAGATCAGCACCAGAAGCTGAATTATAAAAAGCAACGTTTTTGGTGGTTTAGCTGCCTCAACCACCTGTGAGCAGCAGGGCAGAGGTGACAGAGCAAGAGAGGGGTACAGACCTGCCCCAGGAAATGCAGCTGGGATGACTGCAGGGAGCTGGGGAGCTTCCCAGGACAAACCTGCCTGGAGAGCCAGTCCTGTGAGGAGAGGCTGAGAGAGCTGGGAAAAGGAATGGAGACCCAGGAGAGGCTGAGGGAGCTGGGACAGGGAATGGAGAACCAGGAGAGGCTGAGAGAGCTGGGAAAGGGAATGGAGCCCCAGCAGAGGCTGAGGGAGCTGGGAAGGGAATGGAGAACCAGGAGAGGCTGAGGGAGCTGGAAAGGGAATGGAGCCCAGCAGAGGCTGAGGGAGCTGGGAAAGGGAATGGAGCCCCAGGAGAGGCTGAGAGAGCTGGGAAAGGGAATGGAGCCCCAGCAGAGGCTGAGGGAGCTGGGACAGGGAATGGAGCCCCAGGAGAGGCTGAGGGAGCTGGGAAGGGGCTGAGCCTGGAGAAAAGGAGGCTCAGTGGGACCTTGTGGCTCTGCACAAGTCCCTGACAGGAGGGGACAGCCAGGGGGGATCGGGCTCTGCTCCCAGGGAACAGGGACAGGACAAAGGGGAAATGGCCTCAGGCTGGGCCAGGCCAGGCTCAGCTTGGACAGCAGCAGGAATTTCCCCATGGAAAGGGGGCTCAGGCCTTGGAAGTGCCCAGGGAGCTTTGCAGTGCCCAGCCCTGGAGGTGTCACCTGGATGTGGCACTCAGAGCTCTTGGGGACAAGGTGGGGATCGGGCACAGCTGGGACTGGGATGGGTTGGGAAGGATTTCCCAAGCTGTGTGACCGATCCTGGGACAAGCAGAGCCCCAGGCCCATCCCCTGCAGCCCAGGCACTCTTGGGCTCACCCCAGAGCTCAGTGAGGGAAGCGCCACACAGAGAGGACACCTGGAGACAATTGGGGAGATTCCTGATCTTGGGGACAGTTTTCTGCCACCTCCCAAAAGCAGAAGAACAAGGCACATGAAGAGCTTTTACATTCCTCAGCACAATTTTACAACTTTCCCTCCAAAACCCAAGCAGCAGCAGAGAGCCAAGCCCAGCACACGACCCGGGACAAAGAACCAGAGCCACAATTCCAACCCCAAAACACAGGGAAACCTCGGGGAGATTGCAGCTGGAGTTTGACCAGAGTCCTTCAACATTCCTGCTGAGCAGGCAGATTTGCCAAAGCCGGGGTTTTGGCAGGGATTTACTCATCCTTTCCCCCTTCTGCCTGGCTCTGGGCAAATGTGCAGCCTGCGGTCGTGAGAGGTCTCAGTGCAGTTTTGTTAAGTACACGGTTTAGCCCTTAAGTGGATTCTTAGGGATCAGTGGGTGCACAGAGGCTGGAAAAGAGCTGATCCCACCTCCACCCTCCACTGGAGATCCTGCCACTGCTCCTTCAAAAGAAACTGTTAAAATTACACACAAAAACACACGCAGAGCAACACCGAGGCGTTAGCCTGCAAGCTAGTAAGTTATTTCCCAAAAACTCTCTAGCTGCACTGCATCTCCTGAACACGGCAGCTATTCTGATGCCTTTCAAGCTGCAAACACAAGGTCCAAACGAACTCGTGCATTAAAATACCCCTTGCAAGTCTCAGCCGCAGGTTTCTATTTACATTTGCTTCCCAGCCAGACTTTTCAAGTCTTGTTTGAACAGATCCCTCTTCCAGGAGGGTTCCCAGCAGCCCAGCTCCTCCCCCGCTCCGTGAGGGGGATTTATCCCGATCTGGGCAGCGTGAGCTGAGCTTTCACAACCCAGCGCTGCAGCCCAGCTCCCGCAGGTCGCACTCGCGGAGCCTTCCCCTCTCATTCCCGAATGCGAGTCTCAATTTGTGAACTTCCCTTTTCTCCACCCTCACTGCCCGGCGCGCACAGGGCACTGCACCGAGGCCGGCCAGGCGACAGGACAGCAACAAACCCCGCCACGCTGGGAAACAGGGTGATAAAAATTCACTCTTTAGGACTCGCAGCTCTCCCTCACCTGGGGCAGCCTAGCAGCTCCCAGCTGAACGAGTTCAGCCGCACGGAAGGCACGGGCACACCGCGGATACGGAACCACCCCCCCCGTGTGACTTCCACCCTCGCTCGCCAGAGAGAATCCAAGCGGCAATCCCTCCCCCCACGCCGCTTTCCCAGGGAAATCCCTGCCGGGAAGCACCAAGCAACCGGAGAACAGGTTAAAATAAAGCAGCGGCGCGGAGCGGCGGCAGGGCCGGGCGGGCCCCGCCGCGGCTCCCGTCCCCCCCGCCGGGAGCGCCCCGACCCGCCCCGCGGCCTCCGACCCGCCCCGCGGCGCTCCCCCCCCCCCCCCCGCGCACCGTCCGGGCGGCCTCTGCCCAGGTCCTGCCCTTCTTCCTGCGGCCCTTCTCCCTCATGTCGGACGCGGCGGGGCTCGGGGCGCTCGGGGGGTGTCGGGGCCGGGGCGGCGGCCCCTAAAGGCGGGCAGCGCCCAGCGCGGCGGCCCCAGCGCCCGCCGCCGCCGCCATGTTGGCTCCGGCTGCGCACGGGCCGCGGTCATGTGACCCCGCCCGCCGGGCCCGCCCACACGGGGCGGGGCTGGGAGGGACGCGCCCCCTTCTCGCCATGGCCGCGTTCCCGCCTCCCGGCGGGACGAGCAAAGATGGCGGCGGCGCCTGAGGGGAGCAAAGATGGCGGCCCGAGAGCCTGAGGGCGGCGCTGGCGCTCCGCTGTGGCCGGCGGGGTGTGTGTGTGTCCCCCCGCCACAGCGGCTGTCACCGCTGACAGCTCGCCTCTCCCGCCGCCACCGAGTGCCACCGGCAGCGTCCGCTGCCTCCTCCGCGCTGGCCGGCGGTTCCCGCAGGCTGCGCTGGCGCCGTGGCTGAGGGGGAAAGATGGCGGCAGCTCCCTCACAGCCCGGTGCCCACCGCCTCCGCAGTGACACCGATGGTGACGTCCTAAGAGGCAGAAATAACGAGCAGTTCGACCAGGGGTTCGTGCAGAATGGGCAGGGGGTTGTGGAACAGGTTGGCTATGGTCGAAACAGCCGCAAAGGAGGGAGCCTGAGCTCCCTCAGTGGGGTTTTATCACATCATCAGGGCTCTTCCTGTGGAGCGTTGGCTCCTGGTGTGTCTCCTGTTATCTGGCTGGAGCCAGGCTTATTATCACACATTTATTATTTACACACTTCCACACTGGTGTAAATACAAAGCACAGATGTGACTTGTGAAAAGTGCATATTATATGGCTCTACGCAAGATATTTACTATATGTGTTATGTTGTGCTAATTGTTAATGTTGTATTAATATTTTGATAGTATGGTAAATGTAGTTTTGTAGTTAAAATGTAGTTTTTATGTACTAACCACAGGATAAATGTAAATCTTTCAAAGAAGAAAGAATTTACTACTTTCTTATCAGAAGAGACCAGCTCCTCCTGCTTCTCTCAGCCTGGTGGACGCCATAGAGATTAAAGGAAAAAGTGATACTAACCAGAAACAATTCTTAGTTAGAATGGAATTTATGCATTATGTATGAAATGTATGAATATTCAACAGGCTATTGTTTTTAAGAGATAATCTTTTGTTAACAGGGGTCCTTCTCCAGAGCTTGTGGCTCGGGAGAGGCACCCAGACGTGTGTAACTTTGTTTTTATTGTCTTGTATTGTCCTGACTCTAAAATTGTTCAATTTTTTTACTCTAATTGTATTTTTATAACCATCTTATTTACTATTAAACTTTTTAAAATTTTAAAACAAGCGATTGGCGTTTATCACAGACTTGTTCACAAGCTGTGGCTCAGGGCAGCAGACACGTCTTGCTTGGCAAGAAAGGTGATCTTTGTTTAAAACGGAACCCGGAGCCCCCCAAAAGAAGCCGGGCGGGCACAGAAACAAAGACTGCTAAATAAACATGCATTAGGCAGGTGTTCCATACATGACATAGGTGGTCTTATGAAAACGTTACCGTACAATTGTTGCAATTCTTGCTCCTTGCTGTGTGGGGTTTGTGGAAGGCTGCAGGTTGGGCCCTGTGCGGAACAATTCAGTGCCTCATTTCCAAAGCAGCCGCTGTGTCTGTGTTCAGAGAGCTCCTCAAAGCAGCAGCAGCACCACTGTCCCCACTGTCCCACCTGTCCTCATTGTCCCCAATGTCCCTATTGTCCCCCTGTCCCATCTGTCCTCATTGTCCCACCTGTCCTCATTGTCCCCACTGTCCCATCTGTCCTCATTGTCCCACCTGTCCTCATTGTCCCCACTGTCCCATCTGTCCTCATTGTCCCCACTGTCCCACCTGTCCCCACTGTCCCCATTGTCCTCATTGTCCCCACTGTCCCACCTGTCCCCCCTGTCCCCACTGTCCCCATTGTCCTCATTGTCCCCACTGTCCCACCTGTCCCCCCTGTCCCCACTGTCCCCATTGTCCCCACTGTCCTTATTGTCCCCCTGTCCCCACTGTCCCCGCTGTCCCACCTGTCCCCACTGTCCCCCCGTCCCCATTGTCCCCCCTGTCCCCAATGTCCCCACTGTCCCTATTGTCCCCACTGTCCCTATTGTCCCCCTGTCCCCACTGTCCCTACTGTCCCCATTGTCCCCCCTGCCCCACCTGTCCCCCCTGTCCTCATTGTCCCCACTGTCCCACCTGTCCCCACTGTCCCCCCTGTCCCCACTGTCCCTGCTGTCCCACCTGTCCCCACTGTCCTCACTGTCCCCATTGTCCCCCCTGTCCCCAACTGTCTGTACTGTCCCACCTGTCCCCACTGTCCCCATTGTCCCCGCTGTCCCCATTGTCCCCCTGTCCCCACTGTCCCACCTGCCCTCATTGTCCCCACTGTCCCACCTGTCCCCACTGTCCTCATTGTCCCCATTGTCCCCTCGTCCCCACTGTCCCACCTGTCCCCACTGTCCCCACTGCCCCACCTGTCCCCGCTGTCCCTACTGTCCCCGTTCCCCCTCACACCACAGCCCAACCTCCCATTCCCCCCGTTCCCCTGTCTTGGGTTGCAATGAAAGATGTAACCAAAAGTGTTTGCCTTCTGTTAAAACTGGTTGGGGAGGTGTTTGTTTGTCCCTTCCAGGACCCATCCCTCCCCATCCCAGGGGATCTCTGCTGCTCCTGGCCCATCCAGGCTCACTGCAGGGCTCAGACAATTCCATCAGCCCCCTGGGAGATGCTGCAGCCAGGGGAGGAGCCCGGCATTCCCAGCTGGATCACACCTGGCACTGGGAACAGCAGCACAGCCCGTGTGCACGGCATTGCCAGAGGAACCCCGGAGCCATCCCAGCACCACGGGAGCTGCAGAGGAAAACTGCACCCTGCTGCAGGATGGCTGCTGCCAGAACCACATCTGTCACTGCAGGAGGCTGGGCTGGGCTGGGCCCAGCACCCTGAGCAGCAGCGTGACAGCTCTGGGCTCACTCGGGCAGCGTTTGCTTTTGTTTGTTTGTTTGTTTTTCTTTTCTAATATTTTTAACATGTATTTTTAATATTCCCAGTAAATAACTCTTATTCCTGTTCCCATATCTTTGCCTGAAAGCCCCTTTAATTTTAAAATTACAATAATTCAGCAGGAGGGGGTTTTACATTTTCCATTCCTGCCTTCCTTAGCAGACACCTGTGTTCCAAACCAAGACATCCCCACAAACTGGGCACAGCTGCAATAGTGTCAGTCCTTCCTTTCCCGTCAGGGATGAGCCGATCCCCTCACAATGAACTGAGCTTCATTTCCTCCTGTGCAGCTTCAGGAGATAAAATTAGATCAGAGGAGCGTGACCCCGGCCATGGCTCCCAAACATCCCGAATAAGCTGCGATTTCTGCTTCAGCCGTTGCACATTCTGCCACGCTGGGAGCTACAGAAATGATTGATTTAGAGAGGATTGAGGCGTTTCTCTTTTGAAATCATGGAATCCCAGACTGGTTGGGGTGGGAAAGGACCTCAAAGCCCATCCAGTTCCACCACCTGCCATGATTTTCACTATCCCAGGGTGCTCCAGCCTGTTCCAGACTCAGCTGAGAATCTCCTCATGCTCCCCGACAGTTGTGTGATTAAAGCTGATATTTAATACAGAATAAAGCAGGTCTTTAATATCTGATCCGTTCTGTGGTTGCAGGTTTCTCTGGCTGATTCTGGCCGTGGGGCTGGGTGCTGGCACACCCTGGGGCACAGGAAGAGTGGAATGCAGAGGGAGGAAGCAGGGAAAACACGTGGAAGGCCACAATTCCAGGAGAGGACACAGCAGGAGAACGCTGGAAGGTGGCACCTGCTGCCGAAGGAGGTGCCTCCGACAGTGGGGATAAGCCACAAATAATTGACAATAAATTCAACAGCGTGGAACAACAACAAACAACAGAGAAAAGGGAAATTCCCTGAGTCAGGGCTGGTTTTGCCAGCGACGACCCGAGGACAACATCTGCTCCCTCCAAGGGGATTTCTCTTTATTGTGGGGGTGGTCCAGCATCCCGTGGTTTTGTCAATTCCCGGTGTCGAGGATCTTCACAGAAGTCATGGAAACTGCCTGTGACCTAATTAAGAATCGGGATTGATGATTCCCGTGGGGAAGGGCGACAGATGAACGCAGTGCCCTCCCCTCACCTGCTGTGTCAGGGCTCCACCTCAGTGTGAACGTGGTGCTGCTCTGGGGTAACACACGGAAAATCCCCATTGCTTCCCTCCAGCACATCTTTCCAGCTGGATTCACCCTGGGATTCGGCTGCTGCAGATGTGGTCGTCTGTCTGTCTGAAAGCACCGCTCAGTGCGCTCAGGGATGGGAGCAATCGAACACCCAAATGATGGCAGAAGGCTCAGGGGAGGAGCATGGGATGGGATGGGATGGGATGGGATGGGATGGGATGGGATGGGATGGGATGGGATGGGATGGGATGGGATGGGATCCATGGGATGGGATGGGATGGGATGGGATGGGATGGGATGGGATGGGATGGGATGGGATGGGATGGGATCCATGGGATGGGATGGGATGGGATGGGAATGGGATGGGATGAGATGGGATGGGATGGGATGGGATGGGATGGGATGGGATGGGATGGGATGGGATGGGATGGGATGGGATGGGATGGGATGGGATGGGATCCATGGGATGGGATCCATGGGATGGGATGGGATGGGATCCATGGGATGGGATGGGATGGGATGGGATGGGATGGGATGGGATGGGATGGGATGGGATGGGATGGGATGGGATGGGATGGGATGGGATAGGATGGGATGGGATGGGATCCATGGGATGGGATGGGATCCATGGGATGGGATGGGATGGGATCCATGGGATGGGATGGGATGGGATGGGATGGGATGGGATGGGATGGGATGGGATGGGATGGGATGGGATGGGATGGGATGAGATGGGATGGGATGGGATGGGATGGGATGGGATGGGATGATGGGATGGGATCCATGGGATGGGATAGGATGGGATGGGATGGGATGGGATGGGATGGGATGAGATGGGATGGGATGGGATGGGATGGGATGGGATGGGATGGGATGGGATGGGATGGGATGGGATGAGATGGGATGGGATGGGATGGGATGGGATGGGATGGGATGGGATGGGATGGGATGGGATGGGATCCATGGGATGGGATAGGATGGGATGGGATGGGATGGGATCCATGGGATGGGATGGGATGGGATGGGATGGGATCCATGGGATGGGATGGGATGGGATGGGATGGGATGGGATGGCTCCAGGGAGCTCCCAGGACCCGCACTGACAGTGGGGAAGTGTTAGGGAGGAGGAAGCCAAGAAACCCTATAAATATGATTGCCTATATTCTGAGAATGAGAAACCTGTATGTGAGATAGTATTGAAAGTCAGTTTTGATGTTTGAGATGTGTTAAGATACTAGATGTCTGGGAAAACAGTTATGTGACCATCTGAAGGTTACCTGCAGCCAGACCCAGAGGTCAGATGGAATGTTCTGTCTCACCCCTCAATGTATGGTTCATCCCACACCTGTACCCCTCCCCTGAAGTATCAGGTATCTGTGACCCCATTGGCCCAAGCCCTGTTCCAGCCCACCTCGAGACCCCTTATCAGGGGACTGCGAAGGTGGCTCGGTCTCTTTGCTCTTTGCTCTTTGATTCTCTTGGCTCTTTGGGTCTCTTTTCGCTTGGACCCTTTCCCGAGGACTTTCCTCTCTTGGAATTTCCTCTCCCTACCTCTCTCTTCCCCCACTTTCCTAGGCCTTGCCACGAGCTGCAGCCTGGCAGCTCAGAGCAAGGCGCCCACATCCCTTACAATAAACCTCATCTTCTAAAACCCAACTTCAGAGATCTCTCGTCTACATTCATGCACACCGTCCAGAAGTCAGCAACAGCAGAGAAAGCAATTTCTACAGGGGAGGTTCCAGCACTCGGGTGTGGGACACACAGAGCTGCTGATCTCACCTGTCCCGGGCAGTGCAGCAGCTCCTGGAGCTGCGGGAGCAGCTCTGGCATTTCCCTCCCGCCCAGAGGTGTCAGACACGATGACAAACACCGAGATCACGCTGCCACAAAAGGATGCACACTCCACTTCCCTTTCCCTGGGAAGTGATGCACTCAGCACCGGCTGGGGATCTCTGCAGCTGGGTTCCAGGAAATTCCAGGAACCTGGAGCTGGAGGTTTCCTCTACACCCTCACCGTGCACAGCAGGAGGAAGGGCGGCCTTCAAGGCTGGGCTCCATGGCTTTCCCAGGGGAACAGGATGTCCAGGGATGGCTTTTCCCACAGGGCATAGTGTGCCAAATCCCTTGGGGCTGGATTGGGCTGGGATCACCAGCTCAGCTCAGCCCAGCTCAGCTCAGCTCAGCCCAGCTCAGCTCAGCTCAGCTCAGCTCAGCTCAGCTCAGCTCAGCCCAGCTCAGCTCAGCCCAGCTCAGCTCAGCCCAGCCCAGCCCAGCCCAGCCCGGCTCAGCCCAGCTCGGCTCAGCTCAGCCCAGCTCAGCCCAGCCCAGCTCAGCTCAGCTCAGCCCAGCTCAGCTCAGCTCAGCTCAGCCCAGCCCAGCTCAGCTCAGCTCAGCTCAGCCCAGCCCAGCTCAGCTCAGCTCAGCCCAGCTCAGCTCAGCTCAGCTCAGCCCAGCTCAGCCCAGCTCAGCTCAGCCCAGCCCAGCTCAGCTCAGCCCAGCTCAGCTCAGCCCAGCCCAGCTCAGCCCAGCTCAGCTCAGCTCAGCTCACCTCACCCCTCCTGTCTCAGCTGCCTCTCCTGCCAGCTCACTGCAGGGTGAGCAGAAAACATCCCAGTGGACTCCTGACCAGAGGGGCTGCAATTACTGAGGCAGTAAATCATTAGACTTTGGGAGGAAATTGTTCCCTGGCAGGGTGTTGAGGCCCTGGCACAGCTGTGGCTGCCCCTGGATCCCTGGCAGTGCCCAAGGCCGGGTTGGAGCAGCCTGGCACAGCGGGAGGTGTCCCTGCCATGGCTGGGGGGGCACTGGATGAGTTTTGGGGTCCCTTCCCACCCAAACCACGCTGGGATCCTGTGATCCCAAGACGCTGCTGGCTGGGATGGCTCCGGGCCGGCTTCTGACTCTCAGCACACAAACGCTGTGGGATGCAGATCCAGGGGATCCAAGGAACAAACTGAGCTTGGGGAGATCTTGGAGGCACTGGCAGGGTCTGAAGGGGCTCCAGGAGAGCTGGAGAGGGGCTGGGACAAGGGCTGGAGGGACAGGACACAGGGAATGGCTTGGAGCTGGAAAAGGGGAGATTTGGGTGGGATTTTGGGCAGGAATTGTTCCCTGGCAGGGTGTTGAGGCCCTGGCACAGCTGTGGCTGCCCCTGGATCCCTGGCAGTGCCCTGGACAGGGTTTGGAGCAGCCTGGCACAGCGGGAGGTGTCCCTGCCATGGCTGGGGGGACACTGGATGAGTTTTGGGGTCCCTTCCCACCCAAACTGTTCCGGGGTTCTTTGTCATTCCGTGTCTCTGTGACAATGACATCCACCCTGGAGGCCTCCATTCATTCACCCGACACTTCAAAGCCCTGCTGGGCCCGCAGCGCTCTGAGGGCTCCCCGAGCTCCCGGCAGCGCTGGGGCTGCTCCTGGAAAGGACTCTGCTCTCTTTTCCCCCTCCTTGTGAGTCTGCTCTTCCTTCAATCCTTCCCCTCGCTGCACACAGAATTCCCTGGCGGCACGTGAGCCTCATTTCCCGGTGCGCTGAAGCAGCGATCGCATCCCTGGGACTGGCTCTGCCGCTGCTGCTGTCACCTGGGAAAATATTCCCAATCAAATCTGTGATATATGTCCTAAAGTTAATTCGTGTTAAGCGATAAAATACGTAATTCGTTGGTGGCAGAATGTAATAATGTATCATATGGCATTAATCTACTTTAAATTGGGTTTAAGATCTATAAACTAAAAGGTGTGTGCAGGGTTAACTGAGGCGAAAGCTGCACGGGGAATCTCTGCCGGGAATCGTTGTAGAGGCAGCACAAAGGAAGGGAAAAGGGAGATGTGTGCCCTGATAATCTCCTGATTGTATCAGATCGGTGTCTTATCTGTTCCGGCCCGATGTCACCATTTCCAAAACTTCTCCGGACGCAGCCATCATGACATTGTTCTGCTTTTGAGGAACTATTCAACGGACTTCGGACACGGACATGAATATCTAATGAAGCTACTGTAATAAATACGATTCACCAAATTCGATAAATCAAAATTTTGGAATTTTATTGAGAGACAAAATGACAGTCTCGGACAGCCAGAATTAAAAGGACAGCGTCGAGCCCGGGATCGGCGCTGGGTGAACAATGATAACACACTCTGCCAGTGTGTCACCCCCCAAGTTCACATTTCTGGCTTGGAGCCGTCTCTTTTTATACACTGGATCGCTGAGAGAAACTCGGGACTCCGAGGTTCCTCCTTCTGAGGCAGCCTCATCAGACATTCATGTTCCAGTTCTGGGGTTCTGAATAGGGTTGCTCGAGAGGACAATGCCTTTAATGGTCGTGTCCAGGTGTGGTGTGGAGATGTTAATTTCAGGAGGAGACAGATGAGATATCGATCTGATGCAATCATCTGGTTCTCCGGGCTCCCATCTCCTTTTTCCGTTGTCTTTGTTCTCCCCTTAACGATTCCCGGCAGAGGCATCCTCGTGTCCCTTTTTCGGGTAATTCCGATCATAGTTTCCTCGTGTCTCTCCTATGTCTTTTCTGGCAAAAGAAATTCCTGCACCCTTCTCTGGGCCGCTTTCATCTGAGTTAACTCTTGGTATATTGGATTAGAAACAAAATTTATATTTATAGGGGTTGAATTACATTTTACATCGTTTAACATGAATTAACTTTAGGACATATATCACAGGTACCCTGATAATCTCCTGATTGTATCAGATCGCTGTCTTATCTGTTCCGGCCCAATGTCACCATTTCCAAAACTTCTCCGGACGCAGCCATCATGACATTGTTCTGCTTTTAAGGAACTATTCATCGGACCCCGGACACGGACATGAATATCTAATAAAGCTACTGTAATAAATACGATTCACCAAATTCGATAAATCAAAATTTTGGAATTTTATTGAGAGACAAAATGACAGTCTCGGACAGCCACAGTTAAAAGGACAGCGTCGAGCCCGGGATCAGCGCTGGGTGAACAATGATAACACACTCTGCCAGTGTGTCACCCCCCAAGTTCACATTTCTGGCTTGGAGCCGTCTCTTTTTATACACTGGATCGCTGAGAGAAACTCGGGACTCCGAGGTTCCTCCTTCTGAGGCAGCCTCATCAGACATTCATGTTCCAGTTCTGGGGTTCTGAACAGAGTTCCTCGAGAGGACAATGCCTTTAATCGTTGTGTCCAGGTGTGGTGTGGAGATGTTAATTTCAGGAGGAGACGGATGAGATATCGATCTGATGCAATCATCTGGTTCTCCGGGCTCCCATCTCCTTTTTCCGTTGTCTTTGTTCTCCCCTTAACGATTCTCAGCAGAGGCATCCTCGTGTCCCTTTTTCAGGTAATTCCAATCATAGTTTCCTCGTGTCCCTCCTGTGTTTTTTCTGGCAAAAGAAATTCCTGCACCCTTCTCTGGGCCGCTTTCGTCTGAGTTAACTCTTGGTATACTGGATTAGAAACAAAATTTATATTTATAGGGGTTGAATTACATTTTACATCGTTTAACACGAATTAACTTTAGGACATATATCACACTACCTCGAGGCACGGGTCTCACGGTCTCAGTCGGCTCCCAGTGAAAGACTGTGTAAAAATCTGCAGTGTGGGACTCAGTTTGTGAACTTGGGGGGTGACAGGCTGGCACAGTCGGTTACCGCGTTCACCCAGTGCCGAAATCCCGGGATTCGACGCTGTCCCTTTTAATTGTGGCTACCGGAGACTGTGTTTGAGCCTCAAAATAAAATTCTAGATTTTGATTCACTGAATTTGGCTTATCGAGTTTATTACAAAATCCAGCCTCGGTTTTCATCCTGGATCTCGGCTTGGCAGAGCACTGCCTGTTCTTTTCATAGGAGCACAGAATCCTGGAATGGGCTGGGGAGGGTCCTCAAAACCCATCCAGTGCCAGGGGCAGGGATCCTTCCTGCTGTCCCAGGCTGCTCCAAACCCCAGTGTCCAACCTGGCCTTGGGTGTTCTGGAAAAAAAAGTCAGAGACTTGCTCTTTTTTGTGTTTCTTTATTATCAAGCTTGGCCTTGGGGGAGAGCTTGCTTGCTCTCTTGGCAACGCAGAGGAGGAGGAGGTACACACAGCTTCGCTTCACAGCAAAGCTGGGGACTCCCACACCCCTCACGGGCTTTTTCCCTTGCCGGGGAGTCCGTTTCGCTTCGCTGATCAGGGGTCATCCAGCGGTGGGGGACTCCTCCTCAGGTCACGGCGACTAAATAAAGTTGCTTCAGCAGACCCCCGTACCTTTTGCACTAGTCTAAAGTGCGACTTCAGTCCTGGATTTTACTTTGGTTCTCTGCTTTTTAGAGTCTCTCGTTCTTGAGTTGTTCCCAGAATTCCAGTGTTCTTTTTATTTGCATATTCAGACACTATCCGGTGAATGGGAGCAGAGATACAGGTAATAAGGTGAATTCTTAATTAACAAACAAGTAAATAAGGTGATTAATCAATATTAAAACAGGAATAAGGCAAATTCTTTATACAGAACTAGCACTAACAATCTTAATGGAATTACTTAACAATTAAATAACTAGAACATAGATTATTTGAATAGAATTTATTTATAACATTGGGCACTGCCAGGGATCCAGGGGCAGCCACATCGGTGATGAGATTCCCTTCCTGAAAGCAATTCCAGACTGAAGTACAGCCTGGAGGAGAAATCACTGAGACAAAAGGTAGGGACAGAAGCGAGGAGGAGGAAAAGAGCGGAATTCTTTCGGCACGGTGTTTGTGCAGCCGCAGTAGTACAGGGGGAAGCCCACAGGGCGTCATGAGAGCGTCAGGGAACAACAAAAAAACTCCAGAATAATCCCCAAACCCTCTTTGCGCCAAAGGCTTCCCGCACAGCTTCTCCTCGAGAAGGGCACGCGGAACATTCCCGGCGGCTGTGGCTCCCTTCGTGCTTTGAAATCCACCCGGGAGTGAAAACATTCGGCCCTTGGGGAATCCTTTATAACCGATCAACCCCAGAGCACTCTGCAAAGATGATGATGAGCTTTAGCAGCAGGAACCGTGGAACATCCTGAGCTGGGAGGGACCCACAGGGATCATCCAGTCCAACCCCTGTCCCTGCACAGACACCCCAAAATCCCACCCTGGCATCCCTGGACGCTTCCAGGCATGGCTTCTCTGGGCAACCTAAGGTACAAATTTTAGATTCATGACATTAAAAGCACTATGAATTGTCCTAAGAAAGAAACAAAAACTGTTGTCGGGAATTTATCCTGAATTTTCTAGATTTCGATAAAAGCTACCTTTTTTTTTTTTTTTTTTTTCCCCCTGAACTGTCAGCAGATTGGGACGTAACCCTTCAAATCATATTCCTTTAACATTCTCATGAAACCTGTGGTGTTCCGCAGGACTGCAGGGGAGGGATTCCTCCAGGAAAACAAAGAGCTCTTGGAGCTGAGGTGAGATTCCCCCGCCTGCTGCATCCAGGGAATGTCCCCTGTCACCGAGACACACAGAGCAGTCACACGCAGACAAGAGATTTCTGCAGAGGTTCTTCCGATCCCAGCTCCCAGCTGAGAGAGCGGAGAGAAGAAGAGACCCCTTTGTTTATTTTTTTACTTTTTATACATTTGTGGGTCCAGCAGAAGATTGGCTTTTTGGGGTTTCCACCCCTCAGCCTCAGCAGCCAGACCAATTGTCAGTTACAATTGTTTTCAGGTTAGAAATGTGCAAACAAAGGACAGAGAATGAAAAACAAAGGATTTGTTTATGTTACATCTGTGGGAAAGGTAGAAAACTGCTCTAATATTGTACAGTAGCTAAAAGATCTGACTCTATTTATGAAAATCAAAAGGCTGATAAAGAAACTCAGAAAAACCAGAGTAACAGTCCCCAGCATGGGAAACACGGCAGAGGGAGGAACAAACACCACAAACCAACCCGGGCTGGGCTGCAGGCCCTGAGCCCGCTGGGAATTCCCTGCCTTGCAAACCTTATGAGCTGCAGCCATCAAAATTCATGGATGCAGGAGGAGCAGGGACAGCAGGGACACGGGAACCACTCCTGGCCATTATCCCAGGCCAGCAGCTGAGCCCAAGGGCCCCACTGCAAACCAGATCCTGCAGAATTTGGATGGGAAGAGGATTGCTGGTGATGGGAGCAGATCCTGCAGAATTTGGATGGGAAGAGGATTGCTGGACTGGAGCAGATCCTGCAGAATTTGGATGGGAAGTGGATTGCTGGTGATTGGAGCAGATCCTGCAGAATTTGGATGGGAAGAGGATTGCTGGTGATGGGAGCAGATCCTGCAGAATTTGGATGGGAAGAGGATTGCTGGTGATGGGAGCAGATCCTGCAGAATTTGGATGGGAAGAGGATTGCTGGTGATGGGAGCAGATCCTGCAGAACTTGAATGGGAAAAGGATCATTGGATTGGAGCAGGTCCTGCAGAATTTGAAGGGGAAATGTATCATTGGACTGGAGCACTGTTTTCTGCCATGAACTTTGCCAAAGCTGCCATTCCAGGATGCCTTTGGCACCTACAGCTGATGTGGAAAAATCCTTTCTTGGCTCTCCGTGCCCAATCTCTGGAGCCCTTTGGCTGCTCGGAGCTCCTGACCGTGGCCACAGTTCCGATCTGTCCCTGTCCCTCGGGGGCCTCGTGCTCACAGGCCGTCGTTTCACATCACAGACCCACGGAAAGCAGGACTGGGAGGGATGTCCAGCTGTTATCCCACCCTCCAGTGCCCTGCAGTGTCATTGATGGGCCTGGGTGCCCTCAGTCCCATCTGCCCTTCCAAACCTCCCCTGGAACTCCTCCAGCGCCAGCCGTGGGGAATTTGGTGTCCCAAATCCTCACCTAGATATTCCCTGCTGCGTTCCAAGACCAGGAGCTCTCATCCTCTCTGCTCCTGGTAGCAGCAATGGGAGGATCCCTTCCTCTGCCGTCGGCAGGCCGTGACTGCTGCTCTCCAGGGCGCTCCCAGGTGGAATCACCCTGCTTCTCTCGTGTTTTCACATCGTTCCTGCTGACTTGTACAAAACCATCACGGATGCTCCCGCTTGTCGGGGGCTTTCCCCAACATTCAGGTGGTCTCAGGGTCCTTTGCTCCCCTGCACAGCTCCGAGCCAAGCCGAAGGAAGAGACGGAGTTCTCAGGTTTAGATCTTTCAATGTTGCACACTTCGTTTATTGTTTCTTATCTTACAATTTTCTCGGAGTCCGACAAGATGTTCGCAGCTGCATGGATTCCTCACGTCTCCCCCCGAGCTGGGCTGTCCTTATCTTTTATACTAATTACTACCTATTTCTTGTTTACTATTTCTTACCAATGTCTATCACTATTACTAACAAGGTCATCTTTACTCTGACCCAATCCTCACTGACTACTTTGTGCCAACGTCACTGCAGCAATGGAGTGAGGGAAAGAGAAGAAGAAGGAGAAGGAGACAACGCCCCAGATTCTCCATCTCGTCCCCATTCACTTCAATGCTAGGAACCTAAAACTATTATTTTCTCACCCTGTGATAATCTAAACTATTATTTTTCACACTCCTGTGGCCTGTAAACCTTCTCTCAGTGTAGGAAGTTTTTCCCATGGACTGAGATCAAAGCCAGTGTCTCTCTGAGCTCTGGGCTGGGGTCCCAGACCCCCCTGCCCAGGTCCCTGACCCTCCAGGGCAGCCAAAGGAATGCCCTGGACTCCAACACCCGCTCCTGGTTGGAAGGCAGGGCTTCCCCCAGCAGGAGGATCCACAGGAGCGCTGGGCTGAAGGAGAACAAATCCCATTTGTCTCTGCCTCCCTGTGAGCTGTTTCTCTTGGAAAACTCCCGTTGTCGACTCCGCCTCCTCAGGGAGGGTGTCGGCGTTTCGCCAAACCCCCTCGTTCTATCCCGGGTTGTGCCCCTCATATTCCAGCAAAACATGAAGCTGCTCTGGGGGGATTTGGTGGGATTTGCTTTGGACCAGCCCATGCTGGTCCCTCACGTGTTCCCCTGCCAGGATTTTCAGATGGATTTTTGTTGATGCTTTCAGAAGGTGACGTTAAGTTGAGCAGAGAACCCCTCAAGCTGCCCTTTCCCCATTTTAAAGACGTTCCTCACGTTTATCCTGTTCCTGTCTGGACACTCGGCCTCTTCCCCGTGAGACCTCAAACCACTTCACCGAATTCCCTCTGCGTGAGTGAAATCTGACCCTGCTGATTTGGGGACATCCAGTGCCTTCGAGAGACCTTCAATCCTCTCTTACTTCAGCCTCAGTCGCTTTTCGGTGGCATTCCCTGACTCACCTGATCACAAGTGACCTTTTCCAGCCACTGCAACAGAACAAATCTCTGCGTGCCTGGAACCACGGGCGGAGTCCTTTGGCTTGGAAAAGCCCTGGGAGCCCAACCATTCCCCCAGCGCTGCCAAGGCCACCAGCGCCCCGTGTCCCCAAGTGCCACATCCACACGGCTTCTAACTGCCCCTGCTGTGGGCAACCTCAGAGCTGGGAGTTCCACTGCCACAGGGCGGGGCTGGGTGGGATTTTGGGGCAGGAATTGTTCCCTGGCAGGGTGCTGAGGCCCTGGCACACCTGTGGCTGCCCCTGGATCCCTGGCAGTGCCCAAGGCTGGGTTGGAGCAGCCTGGCACAGCGGGAGGTGTCCCTGCCATGGCAGGGGTGGCACTGGATGAGTTTTGGGGTCCCTTCCCACCCAAACCACGCTGGGATCCTGTGATCCCAAGACGCTGCTGGCTGGGATGGCTCCGGGCCGGCTTCTGACTCTCAGCACACAAATGCTGTGGGATGCAGATCCAGGGGATCCAAGGAACAAACTGAGCTCGGGGAGATCTTGGAGGCACTGGCAGGGTCTGAAGGGGCTCCAGGAGAGCTGGAGAGGGGCTGGGGACAAGGGATGGAGGGACAGGACACAGGGAATGGTTTGGAGCTGGAAAAGGGGAGATTTGGGTGGGATTTTGGGCAGGAATTGTTCCCTGGCAGGGTGTTGAGGCCCTGGCACAGCTGTGGCTGCCCCTGGATCCCTGGCAGTGCCCAAGGCCGGGTTGGAGCAGCCTGGCACAGCGGGAGGTGTCCCTGCCATGGCAGGGGTGGCTCTGGGTGGGATTTGAGGTCCCTCCCAGCTCATCCCAACCCAACGCCTTTGCGATGTTTCCTTAGAGCTGCTGCAATGCCCGAGCCATGGGAATTTCCCCGTTTGCAGTGGGAGGGAAACGCAGCAGCCCTTGGGAGATGACCCGGCCCTTCCCCGCTCCCAGCTGCAGCTCCCGAGGCAGCGAGGCCGCGCCAGCTCCTGTTCCGGAGCAGTTTGTGTCCGTGGAATGTCCCCGCTCCTTCCGTGCTCTCCCCGAGGGCTGCAGATGTCCCTGTTTGATCTGATCGCTGCTTTTACCCCCGGGCTCTTCTCTCCTCCCCGTGCAAGAACTGCCCTCCCCCGCTGGGGCGGCTCTGGGCCAGCTGCCCTTGTCCAGCTGCGCTTTCCCAGCTCCCCTTTTCCACCTCCCCTTTCCCATCTCCCCTTGTCCAGCTGCCTTTTCCCAGCTCCCCTTTTCCATCTTCCCTTTTCCATCTCTTTTCCAGCTCTCCCTTTTCCACCCCATCCCCCCTTTTCCATCTCCTTTTCCAGCTCCCCTTTTCCATCTCCCCTTGTCCAGCTGCCTTTTCCCAGCTCCCCTTTTCCAGCTCCCCTTTTCAAGCTTCCCCTTTCCCAGTTCCTCCTTTTCCACCTCCCCTTTCCCACCTCCCCTTTTCCAGTTCCTTTTCCATCTCCCCCTTTTCCACTTCCCACTTTCCCATCTCCCCTTTTCGAACTCCCCCTTTTCCGTGTCTCCCTTTCCCAGCTCCCCTTTCCCATCTCCCCTTTTCCACCTTCCCTTTTCCCTCTCCCCTTTCCCACCTCCCTTTCCCAGCCCCCAGCACAGCCATGTCCGCTCCCCGTGTCCGTGCCCGCTCCCCGTGTCCGTGTCCGTCTCCGCGTCCGCTCCCGGTGTCCGTGTCGCCCCCCGTGTTCGTGTCCATGTCCGCTCCCGTGTCCGTGTCCGTGTCCGCTCCCCGTGTCCGTGTCGCCTCCCGTGTCCGTGTCCCCCCGTGTCCGTGTCCCCCCGTGTCCGTGTCCGTGTCCGCTCCCCATGTCCGTGTCCGTGTCCCCCCGTGTCCGTGTCCCCCCGTGTCCGCTCCCCGTGTCCGTGTCCGTGTCCGCGTCCGCTCCCGGTGTCCGTGTCCCCCCGTGTCCGTGTCCCCCCGTGTCCGTGTCCCCCCCGTGTCCGTGTCCCCCCGTGTCCGTGTCCCCCCCGTGTCCGTGTCCCCCCCATGTCCGTGTCCCCCCCATGTCCGTGTCCGTGTCCCCCCGTGTCCGTGTCCCCCCCGTGTCCGTGTCCCCCCCATGTCCGTGTCCGTGTCCCCCCGTGTCCGTGTCCGTGTCCGCTCCCCGTGTCCCCCCGTGTCCGTTCCCCGTGTCCGTGTCCCCCCGTGTCCGTGTCCGTGTCCCCCCGTGTCCGTGTCCCCGAGCTGGCGCGGCCGCAGCGCTCCATCTCCCGGGGAACACGGAGCCGTGGAGGATCCCCGGCGGGAGCGAAGCCTGGCTCGTCCCGGCGGCGGCCGCGGGCCGGGCTAAGGAGGCTGCGGAGCCCTGGCAGGGATCGATGCTCATTCCTTTATTTGTGTCGCTGCCATCCTGGAGGGCGCTGCCAGCGCGGGGTCGAAGCTACATCGGGGCACGGCGAGGAGCGTCCATCCCGCCAGGAACGGCCTCTCTCCCGCCGCTATGTATAATATATATATATTTATAACATGTCCTGTATATTCCTATGTATAGAGTGACGAGCATGGGCCACCAGACAGTAAACTTCTGATTTCTAAATAAATCACCAGAGCAAACAGGCACGAAAAAATTTGGTCCTAATCGAGGCCCTCTCGCCTTGTCCAGGAACCCGCGACAGACCCGCACCCCCCTCCCCGCGGAAAAACGGCCAAACCCGAACCCCAAAAGAACGGTTTCAACAACGACGAGAGGCAGCCCCAGCCCCCGGCCCCGGTGGGACACACGGACACCGAACGCCACCGACACACAGCGGGCACCGGCGACACCCCGAGCGTCCCCCCGGGAAAGCTCCGGGGCAGCGCCGCGGGTGCAGGGAGGCGCCGGCGGATGCTGGAAGCGCCTCATCCCATCCCAACCCATCCCAACCCCTGCCACCGCCTCCTGTGCTCCGCTGGAAACGCTTCCAGAGGATCCCACCGTGACCACAGCGCTGCTGAGCGGGGCCAGGGCCCGTCCCTTGTCCCTTGTCCCTTGTCCCTTGTGCCTTGTGCCTTGTCCCTTGGCACGGCACAGGGACAAACAGCGGATGCTGGGGGAAGGCAGCCCTGGGGCACAGCCACCTTTCCCAGGGGACAGCCACCCTTCCTGGGACACAGCCACCCTTCCCAGATCACAGCCACTGTTCCTGGGACACCGTCACCCTTCCCAGATCACAGCCACTGTTCCTGGGACACAGTCACCCTTCCCAGATCACAGCCACTGTTCCTGGGACACCGTCACCCTTCTCAGGATGCTCCACGGCCCGGGCCAAGCCGGGGGATGAGGACACCCCCAGCTCCTGAGCTGTCTCCCACACCCTGCGTGAGAGCAGAGGCAAGAGAAGGTCACTGGTTCATCACTTTGGGGCTCCACGAGCTGCTGATCCACTGAAGGGGAACTGGGACCGCCAGAAAACAGGGGAGGGAGGAAATTCTATTCTCATTCTGAGTCTGTGCTTGCTGACCCCGACTCCCTGATGCTTTCCCAGAAGTTAAATAAAGATCCAGCTCTCCCAAGCTGTTTCACAGGATCAGGGAACCACAGACTGGTTTGGGCTGGAGGGGTTTTTAAATCCCACCCAGTGCCACCCCTGCCATGCGCAGGGACACCTTCCACTGGCCCAGGCTGCTCCCAGCCCTGTCTGGGATGGTTTCACAGGCACAGCTCGCTGTGGGCGATGCCCGCTGGCTGTGGGGGTACCTGTGACAGACCCCACCCCACGAAGGGGACACGTCTGTCACTCCTCAAACAGCTCCCTGCTCCCTCCTGGCCAGGCTGAGGGAGGGAGCTCAGTCCTTGGAGCAAACCACAGCTTCCCCCGAGCCGGGTGCCGGGCTGGGCGAGAAGGGCACAGAGACTTTGGAGGGACAGAGGGTGTCAGGGGACACGGGTGGGACAGGGAACGGGGCAGAGGGCAATGAGGGAGAGCTCGAGGAGGGACAGATGGGAAGGGGAGAAAATCCCCTGTGGCAGGGACAGCCGGGAGGGGCAGTGGATGGCCCAGCACAGCCACGAGTGGATGGGACACGGCTGCTGTGGGACCTGGCCGGCTCCGAGCTCAGCACAGCTCCTGGTTCCCTCTGGATGTTCCCATTCCGTGCCTGTGCCTTGTTCCCTCACCCTCCTTCACCCCTGCCCTGAGTGCAGGAGCCAGCGAGGGGAGCAGGGACCAGCCCAACAGCAAAGAGCAGCCTGCTCCCACAACTGGAGCCTCCTTCCTTGGGGAGATCCCAAACCCAGCTGGACACAACCCTGAGCACCGTGCTCCGGGGGACTGGACGAGCTCCAGGGCCCCTTCCAACCTCAGCCACTCTGTGAAGGAATTCTCTTTGTTGCCAGAGGACATTCCCCACCCTCATTCCTCTCCCCCTGCCCTCCCTCGCAGCCCTTTGCTGAGCCCTCTCCTCCCAGGAGAGCCAGGGCTCGCTCCCTCATCCCGAAGGATCTCATCAAGCACAGCCGTGTCCCCACCTCTGCCATCCCAGGGACACCACAGCCGCTGGCCTGGCACCTCAGCATCCTCCCTCGGCCCCAAAGCCGCGTCCTGCAGGAACACCGAGCGCTGTCCCTGCGCCTGCCGGGGCAGGACTCGACCCCCAGCGCCCTCGTGGCTTCCTTCCCCCTCTCACCCGTCACCGTTCCCCATCCGATCCTCCGCACCCCAGCCGGGAGGTGACAGAGGTGACCCCGGTGTGCCGCTGCCCAGGGGACAGCGGTGCCATCACCGCCCTGGCTGTCACCTCCTTGTCCCGCGTTCCTCCGTCGCCTTTCGATTTCCACCTCCTGCTGCCGTCGGGAGCCGGGCGGGGATGGGGCCGAGCCGGGCGTTGGGAGCTCAGTGGGGCTGACCCCAGAGCGTGGACAGAGCCCCGGGCTTCGGGTGACTCCTTCCGCCGGCTCTGCAAGCCCTGGCGCTCCAGGAGCGACAGCCGTGCCCACAGTCGCTGGGATGTCCCTGCTGCCACCACGGCGGGCCGGGGGCACTCCGACAAGGCGCTGCCGCCACCGCGTCTCCCAGTCCAGGCGGAAATCTCCCAATTCCCCGGGATCCAGCAAAGCGAAGCCAGCAGCGGGGGCCAGGGCAGCCTCAGCTCCTGCCGAAGCCCCTGAGGAGGGATCGGTGCCCCTCCTGCCCGGGCGGTGTCCCCGTGCCCAGCCCTGTGCCAGGCGCTGCTGGGCACGCCCGGGCTGGTCAGCGCGGTGCCCGCGGCCAGCCTGGATGTCCGTCGGTCCGGGCGCAAATCCTCACCCGCTCCATAAATAAATAGGTTAAATAAATAAAGTGACAGATCCGGATCGGGGATCGGGGACGGAGGAAGAGGAGGGAGGGAAAGAGGGAAGGAGGGATGGAGGGAAGGAGGGAAGGAGGGAAGGAGAGAAGGAGAGGAGGAAAGGAGGGAAGGAGGGAAGGAGGGAAGGAGGGATGGAGGGAAGGAGGGAAGGAGGGAGGGAGGAAAGGAAGGAAGGAGGGAGGGAGGAAAGGAGGGAAGGAGAGAAGGAGAGAAGGAGGAAAGGAGGGAAGGAGGGATGGAGGGAAGGAAGGATGGAGAGAAGGAGAGGAGGAAAGGAGGGAAGGAGGGAAGGAGGGAAGGAGGAAAGGAGGGAAGGAGAGAAGGAGAGAAGGAGAGAAGGAGAGGAGGGAAGGAGGGAAGGAGGGAAGGAGGGAGGGAGGAAAGGAGGGAAGGAGGGAGGGGCAGCCGCCCGGGCCCGGGGCCGTTCGTGTCTCGCACAAACACACACAAAGTAGCTGAGGACAAGGACGAGCTGGGGCCGCTGGCCCGGCCCCTCTTGGCCCCGGGGGGCTCAGTCCGGGACGAGGGGTCCAGGCCGTCACTCCTGGGCCGGCAGCGGGGCGGCGCACGGGGAGCCGGAGGCCAGGGACACGTGGGTGGTGGAGGATGGCAGCGACCGCGGCGTCTGGCACCTGGGGACACGGAGACACGCTCTGGTTCTGCTGCCCTGCCCATCCCCTGCCAGAATCCAGCCCTGCTCCCGGCCATCTGCTGCGCAGGCAGCACCCAAGGGTGCCCCTTGCTGGGTGGGAGGAGCCCTCGGGTCTGGGATACAGGAGAAGATCATGGGATCGTGGAATGGTTTGGGTTGGGGAGATCTTACAACTCATCCATCCCACCCCAGCCATGGCAGGGACACCTCCCGCTGTGCCAGGCTGCTCCAACCCGGCCTTGGGCACTGCCAGGGATCCAGGGGCAGCCACGGCTGTGCCAGGGCCTCAACACCCTGCCAGGGAACAATTCCTGCCCCAAATCCCACCCAAATCTCCCCTTTTCCAGCTCCAAGCCATTCCCTGTGTCCTGTCCCTCCAGCCCTTGTCCCCAGCCCCTCTCCAGCTCTCCTGGAGCCCCTTCAGGCCCTGCAGGGGCTCTGAGCTCTCCCTGGATCCTTCTCCTCTCCAGGTGAGCACCCCCAGCTCTCCCAGCCTGGCTCCAGCCCTGGAGCAGCTCCGTGGCTCCTCTGGGCTCTCTCCAGCAGCTCCAGGTCCCTCCTGCACCGAGCTCCACTCGATGCTGTCCCACAGCACCCCGAGCTCTGACCATGGGCAGCACCACGGGCAGGGTCACGGCGCCTTCCCAGCTCTGCTGCCACCCCTCCCCTGCCCCGAGGCCCCCGTGGGTCCCCACGGAAGGTCCCAGCAGCGGCCCCAGGCACTCACCAGGAGCGGGACTTGCGCACGCGGGAGGCCGCCGGCCGCTCCAGCAGGCTGTCCAGGTGCATCAGCCTCTCCAGGTGCAGCGCCCGCGCGTCCTGCTCGCTCGGGTCCCTGCTGCGCTCAAACTCAAAGACGGCCGGGGGGGACAGGTCCAGCTCCAGGAACATGATGTTCTCAGCCTGCCCGGGGACAGCGATAGCGTGAGGAGAGCGCGGCGCGGAGCGGGATCCTCCCCCGGCTGCCCTGGCACTGGGCTGTGGGCTCGAGGCTGTGCTCCGGCTCTCCCAGCCTCTGCCAGGGCTGAGCAGCTCTGTCCTTTCCAACAGCAGGAGCTGCCGGAGAGCCAGGAGCTCCATGGAGCCGTGAGGATAAAGCTGGGAGCTTGGAGTGGCGTATCCCAGATCCTCGTGAGCTGTACTCCATCTTCTCTCGCAGTGTTTTCCATCCCCTCCACCCGCCCACTCACTGCCTTCATCAATCCACCTCTAGTGCTCCATTCACATCCATCCATCCATCCATCCATCCATCCATCCATCCATCCATCCATCCACTTCCATCCATGTCCATCAACATTCATACACCTCCACCCACACCCATCCATCCATCCATCCATCCATCCATCCATCCATCCATCCACACATTCATACACCTCCATCCATGTCCATCCATCCACATCCACCTATCCACATCCAACCATCCATACATGGACCCATCCATCCACCCATCCACATCCATCCATGGATCCATGGACCCATCCATCCACCCACATCCAACCATCCATCCACATCCATCCATGGACCTCCATCTACATCCATCCACCCACATCCAACCATCCACGGATCCATCCATCCACATCCATCCATCCATCCACACATTCATACACCTCCATCCATGTCCATCCATCCATTCATACACCTCCATGTCCATCCATCCATCCATCCATCCATCCATCCACCTTCATCCACGTCCATCCATCCATCCATCCATCCATCCACCTCCATCCACATCCAACCATCCATCCATGGACCCATCCACCCACCCATCCACGTCCATCCATGGATCCATGGACCCATTCATTCACCCACATCCATCCATCCATCCATCCATCCATCCATCCACTTCCATCCATGTCCATCAACATTCATACACCTCCACCCACACCCATCCATCCATTCATACACCTCCATCCATGTCCATCCATCCACCTTCATCCATGTCCATCCATCCATTATTACACCTCCATCCATGTCCATCCATCCATCCACACAAACATACACTTCCATCCATGTCCGTCGACATTCATACACCTCCATCCGTGTCCATCCATCCGTCTATCCATCCACCCATTCATATGACTCTATCCACACATCCATCCATGTCCATCCATCCACATCCATCCATCCATCCACACATTCATACACCTCCATCCATGTCCATCCATCCATATCCACCCATCCACATCCACCCATCCATCCATGGACCCATCCATCCACCCATCGACATCCATCCATCCATCCATCCATCCATCCATCCATCCATCCATCCACACATTCATACAACTCCATCCATGGATCCATGGATCCATCCATCCACCTACATCCAACCATCCATCCATGGACCTCCATCTACATCCATCCACCCACATCCAACCATTCATCCACAGATCCATCCATGGACCTCCATCTACATCCATCCACCCACATCCAACCATCCACAGATCCATCCATCCACATCCATCCACAGATCCATCCATCCACCCACATCCATCCACATCCATCCATCCATGGTTCCATCCATCCACATCCATCCATGGATCCATGGATCCATCCATCCACCCCATCCATCCAAGGCCGTCCCAGCATCCCTGACGCACCCGGAAGCGTGGGTGGGATCTCCTGGCCATGGCCACCCGGGCGTACTGGCTGATGGGCCTCTTGTAGCCCACGGCGGAGGTGGGGCGCCTCTTCATCTGGGAGCTGCTCCTGGAGCACACGGAGCGGGAGCGTGAGCCGAGCGCGCACCGAGGGAGCTGCACCGGCGAGGGAAGGGCGGCTCCTCCCTCGGCATGGGCTCGGAGAGCATTGTCACCCACGGGCACCGGCGAGACCCCCGGTGCCCTCAGCCCTGGGGACATCCGTGCGCTTTGGCAGGGACCGGGATGGGGACAGGGACACGGGGACACGGGGACACGGGGACACAGGGACACGGGGACACGGGGACACGGACACAGGGATGCAGGGACACAGGGACACAGGGACAGGGACACAGGGACACGGGGACACGGGGACACGGGGACACAGGGACACAGGGACACAGGGACACAGGGACACAGGGACACGGGGACACGGGGACACGGGGACACAGGGACACGGGGACACAGGGACATGGGGACACAGGGACACAAGGACACAGGGACACGGGGACAGGGATGGGGACAGAGGGACAGAGGGACACAGGGACACAGGGACAGGGACACAGGGACACAGGGATGCAGGGACACAGGTGACACAGGTGACACAGGTGACACAGGTGACACAGGTGACACAGGGACACGGGGACAGGGATGGGGACACAGGGAGACAGAGACGGGGACATGGGGACACAGGGATGGGGATGGGGACAGGGGGACAGAGGGACAGGGACACAAGGACACAGGGACACAGGGATACAAGGACAGCAGAGACACAGGGACACAGGGATACAGGGACAGCAAGGACACAGGGAGACAGGGACACAGGTGTCACAGGGACACAGGGGACATGGGGACACAGGGACACAGGACAGGAATGGGGACACGGGGGACACGGGGACAGGGCCGTACCCTCCGGTGGGAACCAGCGGCTGGAATTTCCACTGGTCCTCGTCGCTGTCGAAGTACAGGCGGTTCATGATCTTGTTCTTCTCCTCGGGAGGGATGAAGTTCTCGATGATCAAGTACCTGAGGGACGCGGCAGGAGCGGTGGGGAAGGAGCAGGAGGGGAAGGGGTTAACGTGACAGGAGACACAAAACAGGTGGGAGAGGGAGAGGAAAGGCGGGAAGAGGAGACACGGAAGGGAGAAGAAAATTCCAGAGGATGGAAATGTGATGGAAGTGGAGAGGATGAAGCAATAGATGCAGACAGAGAGGGGAGAGGCAGGAGAGGACGGGCGTCAGAGAGGAGCCCTGGGTGCTCCGGGCAGGACCAGGACCCCTTCCCTCCTTCCCTCCTTCCCTCCCGTGTCTGCTCCTCACTGCCCGACCTGAAAACCATGGAAATCCCAACAATGCCAAGCGGAGCCCAGCGGGAATCTTTGCTCCCACGTTTTTTTTTGGGGGGCAAACCGAGCGGCCGCCAAAAACTGCTTTGAGGAGTTTCACCGGTGAGCTTTGGCTTCCGGTCAGAACCGTGTCAGAGCAGAGACGGGGCGAAGCTGGAGGTGGAGCTGTGTCTGTAGTGAAACTGCTTCACCCTGAAACTGCTGCAGCGCTCGTAAATAAATAAATACCGGGGGAGTTACAGAGTGTTTGAAGCGAGAACAAAACCCCCGGGGGCAGGGGAGCAGCAGCCGCAGCTGTGGGAGGCTCCTGGAGGGAAAACTCTGCCCGGGGAGCTGGGGTCACCTCTGAGGACGGTGTGGGGCCCAGAGCAGGTCACCAGGTGCCCTCGGGGGTCACTTGTCCCCGGCCAGCACTGCCACCCCGCCCCGGGTTCAGCCGCAGCCAGGGTTCCTGCTGGAACATTTCCTGGCTTTCCAAACCCTTTCTCAGCAAATCCTGGATGCCCCCTGTGCCCAGCACACAGCTCCCAGCGGTGACAGGAGCCGTGTGCCACCAGTGACAGGAGCCGTGTGCCACCAGTGACAGCAGGGCAGGGCTGGCCCTGTCTCTGGGGGGGGTGAATGCCTCCAGTTCTGCACCCACCCTGAGCCCCTGAGCTCTGCTCTGAGCCCCCCAGCAGTGCTCTGGGACCCCCAACCCTGCTCTGAGCCCCCAGTCCTGCTTTGAACCCCCCCAGCTCTGCTCTGAGCTCCCCAGCCCTGCTCTGGGCCCACAAACCTTCTCTGAGCTCCCCAACTGTCCTTTGAGTCCCCCAACCCTGCTCTGAGCCCCAACCCTGCTTTGAACCCCCCCAGCTCTGCTCGGAGCACCCCAATCCTGCTCTGACCACCCCAAACTTGTTCTGAGCCCCCAACCCTTCTCGAAGTCTGCCAGCTCTGCTCTGAGCATTCCAGCCCTGCTCTGAGCCCTCCGATTGTCCTTTGAGCCCCCCAACCCTTCTCTGAGCCCCCCAACCCTGCTCTGAGCCCCCCAACCCTGCTCTGACTACCCCAAACTTGTTCTGAGCCCCCAACCCTTCTTGAAGTCTGCCAGCTCTGCTCTGAGCATTCCAGCCCTGCTCTGAGCCCTCCAATTGTCCTTCGAGCCCCCCAATCCTTCTCTGAGCCCCCACTCTGCCCTGCACACCCAGTTTTTCAGGGCCACCGGGGCCCAGGGGACCCCCAAGCACGTCCCCAGCACCTACTTGAGCTTCAGCTCGCGCGTCTGCTCGTTCTGCGCCTCCTCCAGGTCCTGGCGCACGCGGATGTACTCGTCGTGCTGGTCCTGGATCTCGGCCTTCATGGCCTGCAGCTTGGCGTAGAGCTGGGAGAGGGGAGCAGCAGCTCAGCCCCGCACCCGGGGCTGGGGAGCGCTGGGGAGGGGATCCTCATCCTCATCTTCATCCCCATACTCATCTTCATCCTCATCCTCATTCTCATCTTCATCCCCATCCTCATCTTCATCCCCATACTCATCTTCATCCTCATCCTCATCCTCATCCTCATCTTCATCCTCATCCTCATCTTCATCCCCATCCTCATCTTCACCTTCATCCTCATCCTCATCTTCATCCTCATCCTCATCCCCATCCTCATCTTCACCTTCATCCTCATCCTCATCTTCATCCCCATCCTCATCCTCATCCCCATCCCCATCCCCATCCTCATCTTCATCCTCATCCTCATCCTCATCTTCATCCTCATCCATATCATTTTCATCCTCATCCACATGGTCATCCTCATCCACATCCACATCATCTTCATCCTTATCCACATCTTCATTCCCATCCTCATCCCCATATTCATCTTCATCCCCATCCTCATCCCCATCCACATCCTCATCTCCATCCACATTCACATCCTCATCTTCATCCCCATACTCATCTTCATCCTCATCCTCATCCCATCCCCATCCACATCCATATCCACATCCTCATCCTTATCCACATTCACATTCTCATCCTCATCCTCCTCCCCAACCTCAACCACAACCTCATCCCCATCCATGTCCCCATCCCCATCCCCGTACCTGTCCGTGTCCCCATCCCTGTCCCCATCCCTGTCCCCATCCTCATCCCCGTCCCCATCCCCGTCCCCGTCCCCATTCCCATCCCCGTCCCCATCCCCATCCCCGTGTCCCCATCCCCGTCCCCATCCTTGTTCCCATCCCCGTCCCCATCCCCATCCCCATTCCCATTCCCATCCCCGTCCCCGTCCCCATCCCCGTCCCCATTCCCATCCCCGTCCCCATCCCATCCCCATCCCCGTGTCCCCATCCCCGTCCCCATCCTTGTTCCCATCCCCGTCCCCATCCCCATCCCCATTCCCATTCCCATCCCCGTCCCCATTCCCATCCCCGTCCCCATCCCCATCCCCGTGTCCCCATCCCCGTCCCCATCCCCGTCCCCATCCCCATTCCCGTCCCCATCCCCATCCCCATCCCATTCCCGTCCCCGTCCCCCCCCTGCCGCTCTCTCACCTTCTTGAGTTTCTTGGTTTTGATCTCCACCTCCTGCTGCAGGGACGTGTAGGTGTCGCGCAGCTCATGGTCTCCTCGTCCCTCAGCAGCATCTGCTGCTGCATCTCGCGCTCGCGGCGTTTCTGCGGCGCGGGGACGCGGCTGCAGCGGGGCTGGGCGCGGGGAGGAGCCCCGGGACAGCCCTGTGCCGCCTCCTGTCACCCTGTGTCACCTCCTGTCACCCTGTGTCACCCTGTGTCACCCTGTGTCACCCTCTGTCACTCCTCTGTCACCCTGTGCCGCCTCCTGTCACCCTGTGTCACCTCCTGTCACCATGTGTCACCCTGTGTCACTTCCTGTCACCCTGTGCCACCCCTCTGTCACCCTGTGTCACCCTGCGTCACACTGTGTCACCCCCATGTCACCCCTGTCACCACCTGTCGCCCTCTGTCACCTCCTGTCACCTCCTGTCACCCTGTGCCACCCTGTGCCACCCTGCATCACACTGTGTCACCCTCTGTCACTCCTTTGTCACCCTGTGTCACCCTGTGTCACCTCCTGTCACCTCCTGTCACCCTGCGTCACACTGTGTCACCTCCTGTCACCCTGTGTCACCTCCTGTCACCCTGTGTCACCCTGTGCCCCTGTCACCCTGTGTCACCCTGTGTCACACTGTGTCACCCTGTGTCACCCCCTGTCACCTCCTGTCACCCTGTGTCACCCTGTGTCACCTCCTATGTCACCCTGTGCCACACTGTGTCACCCTGTGCCCGTGTCACCCTGTGTCACCCTGTGTCACCTCCTGTCACCCTGTGCCCCTGTGTCACCCTCTGTCACCTCCTGTCACCTCCTGTCACCCTGTGCCACTCTGTGTCACCCTGTGCCACCCTGTGTCACCTCCTGTCACCCTCTGTCACCCTGTGTCACCCTGTGTCAACCCTCTGTCACCTCCTGTCACCCTCTGTCACCCTCTGTCAACCCGTGGATTTGGGGAATTTTGGGGGATTTTAGGAGATTTGGGATGAATTTCCGTGGATTTTGGGTGAATTTCCATGGATTTTTGGAAGATTTAGGGTGAATTTCCGTGGATTTTGGGGGAATTTGGGGTGAATTTCCGTGGATTTTGGGGGATTTTGGCTGGATTTGGGGTGAATTTCCGTGGATTTTGGCTGGATTTGGGGTGAATTTCTGTGGATTTTGGGGGAATTTGGGGGGATTTTGGCTGGATTTGGGGTGAATTTCTGTGGATTTTGGCTGGATTTGGGGTGAATTTCCATGGATTTTGGGTGGATTTGGGGGGATTTTGGGTGGATTTGGGGTGAATTTCCGTGGATTTTGGGTGGATTTGGGGGGATTTTGGCTGGATTTGGGGTGAATTTCCATGGATTTGGGGTGGATTTGGGGTGAATTTCCATGGATTTTGGGGGATTTTGGCTGGATTTGGGGTGAATTTCCGTGGATTTGGGGGGATTTTGGCTGGATTTGGGGTGAATTTCCGTGGATTTTGGGGGAATTTTGGGGGATTTTGGCTGGATTTGGGGTGAATTTCCGTGGATTTGGGGTGGATTTGGGGTGAATTTCCGTGGATTTTGGGGATATTTGGGGGGATTTTACCTGGATTTGGGGTGAATTTCCATGGATTTTGGGGGATTTTGGCTGGATTTCGGGTGAATTTCTGTGGATTTTGGGTGGATTTGGGGTGAATTTCCGTGGATTTGGGGGGATTTTGGCTGGATTTGGGGTGAATTTCGGTGGATTTGGGGTGAATTTCCGTGGATTTTGGCTGGATTTGGGGTGAATTTCCGCGGATTTGGGGGGATTTTGGCTGGATTTGGGGTGGATCTGTCCCCCGTGTCCCCCCGGTACCTGCTCTGCGATCTCCTGCCGCCTCAGCTCCAGCACCTTCTGCTGCTCGTTGGTGTGGTCCACGATGGTCCTGCCCCCGATGAGCAGCTTGCTCTCCATGGCCTGGAGGGGACAGGGGTCAGGGTTTGGGGTTCAGAGCAGGGTTGGGGGGCTCAGAGCAGGGTTGGGGGGTTCAGAGCAGGATTAGGGTGTTAGAGCAGAGTTTGGGGGCTCAGAGCAGGGTTGGGGGCTCAGAGCAGAGTTTGGGGGTTCAGAGCAGGGTTGGGGGGTTCAGAGCAGGGTTTGGGTGGAGGGGGTTTGGGTTAGAGGAGGTTTGGGGGTTCAAAGCAGGGTTGGGGGCTCAGAGCAGGACTGGGGTGTTAGAGCAGGGTTGGGGGGCTCAGAGCAGGGTTGGGGGGGCTCAAAGGACAATTGGGGTGCTCAGAGCACAGCTGGGGGGGCCAGAGAAGGGCTCAGGGGCTCAGAGTGGAGCAGAACTGGAGGCATTCACCCCCCAGAGACAGGGACAGCCCTGCCCTGCTGTCACTGGTGTCACACAGCCCCTGTCACTGGTGTCACACAGCTCCTGTCACAGGTGTCACACGGCCCCTGTCACTGATGTTACACAGCGCCTGTCACTGGTGTCACACAGCCCCTGTCACTGGTGTCACACAGTTCCTGTCACTGGTGTCACACAGCTCCTGTCACTGGTGTCACACAGCTCCTGTCACTGGTGTCACACGGCCCCTGTCACTGATGTTACACAGCGCCTGTCACTGGTGTCACACAGCCCCTGTCACTGGTGTCACACAGTTCCTGTCACTGGTGTCACACAGCCCCTGTCACTGGTGTCACACAGCTCCTGTCACTGGTGTCACACAGTTCCTGTCACTGGTGTCACACAGCTCCTGTCCCTGGTGTCACACAGCCCCTGTCACTGGTGTCACACAGTTCCTGTCACTGGTGTCACACAGCTCCTGTCCCTGGTGTCACACAGCCCCTGTCACTGGTGTCACACTGCTCCTGTCACTGGTGTCACACAGCCCCTGTCACTGGTGTCACACAGCTCTGGACACTGGTGTCACACAGTTCCTGTCACTGGTGGCACACAGCCCCTGTCACCGGTGTCACACAGCCCCTGTCACAGGTGTCACACAGCGCCTGTCACTGGTGTCACACAGCTCCTGTCACTGGTGTCACACAGCCCCTGTCACTGGTGTCACACAGCGCCTGTCACTGGTGTCACACGGCCCCTGTCACTGTTGTCACACAGTTCCTGTCACTGGTGTCACACGGTTCCTGTCACAGGTGGCACAATGCTCCTGTCACTGTTGTCACACAGTTCCTGTCACTGGTGGCACACAGTTCCTGTCACTGGTGTCACACAGCCCCTGTCACCGGTGTCACACAGTTCCTGTCACTGGTGGCACACAGCCCCTGTCACCGGTGTCACACAGCTCCTGTCACTGGTGTCACACAGTTCCTGTCACTGGTGTCACACAGCCCCTGTCACCGGTGTCACACAGTTCCTGTCACTGGTGGCACACAGCGCCTGTCACTGTGTCACACAGCCCGTGTCACTGGTGTCACACAGCTCTTGTCACTGGTGTCACACAGTTCCTGTCACTGGTGTCACACAGCCCCTGTCACCGGTGGCACACAGCTCCTGTCACTGGTGGCACACCACAGCCCCTTCCTGTCACAGGTGTCACACAGTTCCTGTCACTGGTGTCACACAGCTCCTGTCACCGGTGTCACACAGTTCCTGTCACTGGTGGCACACAGCGCCTGTCACTGGTGTCACACAAGCCCCTGTCACTGGTGTCACACAGCGCCTGTCACTGGTGTCACACAGCCCCTGTCACTGGTGTCACACAGCGCCTGTCACTGGTGTCACACAGCTCCTGTCACTGGTGGCACACAGTTCCTGTCACTGGTGTCACACGGCTCCTGTCACTGGTGTCACACAGCTCCTGTCACTGGTGTCACACAGCCCCTGTCACTGGTGTCACACAGCTCCTGTCACTGGTGGCACACAGTTCCTGTCACTGGTGTCACACAGCCCTGTCACCGGTGTCACACAGCTCCTGTCACTGGTGTCACACAGTTCCTGTCACAGGTGTCACACAGTTCCTGTCACTGGTGTCACACAGCTCCTGTCACTGGTGTCACACAGTTCCTGTCACAGGTGTCACACAGTTCCTGTCGCTGTGTCACACAGCCCCTGTCACAGGTGTCACACAGTTCCTGTCACTGGTGTCACACAGCGCCTGTCACTGGTGTCACACAGCCCTGTCACTGATGTCACACAGCTCCTGTCACCGGTGTCACACAGCTCCTGTCACCGGTGTCACACAGTTCCTGTCACTGGTGTCACACAGCTCCTGTCACTGGTGTCACACAGCCCTGTCACTGGTGTCACACGGTTCCTGTCACTGGTGGCACACAGTTCCCGTCACTGGTGTGACACAGCCGCTGTCACTGGTGTCACACAGCTCCTGTCACTGGTGGCACACAGTTCCTGTCACTGGTGTCACACAGCTCCTGTCACTGGTGCACACAGCTCCTGTCATCTGGTGTCACACAGCCCCTGTCACCGGTGGCACACAGCCCCTGTCACCGGTGGCACACATCTCCTGTCACCGGTGTCACACAGCCCCTGTCACCGGTGGCACACAGCCCCTGTCACCGGTGTCACACTGCTCCTGTCACTGGTGTCACACAGCCCCTGTCACCGGTGGCACACATCTCCTGTCACCGGTGTCACACAGCCCCTGTCACCGGTGGCACACAGCCCCTGTCACCGTGTCACACAGCTCCTGTCACCGTTGTCACACAGTTCTGTCACCGGTGTCACACAGTTCCTGTCACCGGTGTCACACAGCTCCTGTCACTGGTGTCACACAGCTCCTGTCACCGGTGTCACACAGCTCCTGTCACTGTTGTCACACTGCTCCTGTCACAGGTGTCACACAGCCCCTGTCACTGGTGTCACACAGCCCCTGTCACTGTGTCCACACTGCTCCTGTCACTGTTGTCACACAGCCCTGTCACTGGTGTCACACAGTTCCTGTCACTGGTGTCACACAGCCCCTGTCACTGTGTCACACAGCTCCTGTCACTGGTGTCACACAGCTCCTGTCACTGGTGTCACACAGCCCCTGTCACTGGTGTCACACAGCTCCTGTCACTGGTGTCACACAGTTCCTGTCACTGGTGTCACACAGCTCCTGTCACCGGTGTCACACAGCCCCTGTCACTGGTGTCACACAGCCCCTGTCACTGGTGGCACACAGCTCCTGTCACTGGTGTCACACCGTGTGCCCGCTGGGAGCCGGGTGCCGGGGCAGTGTCACACCTGGCAGCGTTCGGTGCCCGTGTGCCCACGCCCTGCTGACGATGAGGAGTCCGTGCACGATTCGATTGGATTTTGGGAACAATCCCTCCCTGGAAGGTGCTGCCCTGCCCGGGCACTTTGGAGCCCCCATCCCCGAGGGATTTCAAACCCTGTGCACGCGGCACTTGGGGACAGGGACGGTCGGGCTCGGTGACCCTTGAAGGGCTTTTCCCACAATTCCGATATCACGGACGCCCAGGGCTGGTCCAGCAGCACGGGGACAAGCGGCTGGATGGGGTGTGGGTGATGTGCCCTGGATGGGGTGTGGGTGTCCTGTGCCCTGGATGGGGTGTGGGTGTCCTGTCCCCTGCATGGGGTGTGGGTGATGTGTCCCCTGGATGGGGTGTGGTGTGCCCTGGATGGGGTGTGATGTCTGTCCCCTGGATGGGGTGTGGGTGTCCTGTCCCCTGGATGGGGTGTGGGTGTCCCTGGATGGGGTGTGATGTCCTGTCCCCTGGATGGGGTGTGGGTGACGTTGTCCCTGGGTGGGGTGTGGGTGTCGTGTGCCCTGGATGGGGTGTGGTGATGTCCCCTGGATGGGGTGTGGGTGACGTTGTCCCTGGGTGGGGTGTGGGTGTCCTGTTCCCTGGATGGGGGGTGTGGGTGTCCCCTGGATGGGGTGTGGTGTCCCCTGGATGGGGTGTGGGTGTCCTGTCCCCCTGCATGGGGTGTGATGTCCTGTCCCCTGGATGGGGTGTGGGTGTCCCCTGCATGGGGTGTGGGTGACGTTGTCCCTGGATGGGGTGTGGGTGTTGTGTCCCCTGCCTGGGGTGTGGGTGTCCCCTGGATGGGGTGTGGGTGTCCCCTGCATGGGGTGTGGGTGTCGTGTCCCCTGGATGGGGTGTGGGTGTCCCCTGCATGGGGTGTGATGTCCTGTCCCCTGGATGGGGTGTGGGTGTCCTGTCCCCTGCCTGGGGTGTGGGTGTCCCCTGGTCCCCTGGATGGGGTGTGGGTGTCCTGTCCCCTCCTCGGGGCCGCTGGCTCCCAGCCCGGGCCGCTCCGGGGCCGCTTCCTCCCGCACAGCTGCGAGCGGGGATGTGCGGCGGCTGCAGCCCGGCCTCCGCCCCCGCAGGGGCTGTGCAGACAGAAATGCACAAACACATCGATAAATACACAAATACACACACACACAGAAATGTGCACACAGAAATGCACAAACACATCGATAAATACAAATACACACAGAAATGTGCACACAGAAATGCACAAACACACCGATAAATACACACAAATACACACACACAGACACACAGGGGCTGTGCACAGAGAAATGCACAAACACATTGATAAATACAAATACACACAGAAATGTGCACACAGAAATGCACAGACACATCGGTAAATACCAATACACACAGAAATGTGCACAGAGAAATGCACAAACACACCGATAAATGCACACAAATACACAAATACACACAGAAATGTGCACACAGAAATGCACAAACACATCGATAAATACACACAAATATACACACAGAAATGGGCACACAGAAATGCACAAACACACCAATAAATACACAAATACACACACACAGGGGCTGTGCACAGAGAAATGCACAAACACATCGATAAATACACACAAACACACAAATGTACACAGAAATGCGCACAAAGGCACAAACACACAAATACACACACACACAAACACACACGCAGGCTGTGCACACACACAGGTGTGCAGGATGTGCACACACACACAGGTGTGCAGGATGTCTGCACACACACACACACAGGTGTGCAGGATGTCTGTACACACACACACACACAGGTGTGCAGGATGTGTGCACACACACACACACAGGTGTGCAGGATGTGCACACACACACAGGTGTGCAGGATGTGTGCACACACACACACACAGGTGTGCAGGATGTGTGCACACACACACACAGGTATGCAGGATGTGTGCACACACACAGGGAGCACGCCCTGTGCCAGGCTGAACACAGTCACACAGTCACACCACGTGGGTACATGCAGGAGCACCGGGTGTCTGTGCACACGTGACGGGGTGAGCGCACTCTGTGTGTGTGTGTACACCGTGTGTGTGTGCACTGTGTGTGTGTACACACTGTGTGTACACACTGTGTGTACACTGTGTGTGTGTGCACTGTGTGTGTATGTAAACACTGTGTGTGTGTATGTACACACTGTGTGTGTGCACTGTGTGTGTATGTACACACTGCATCTACACCGTGTGTATGTGTCTGTACACACTGTGTGTGCGCACTGTGTGTATGTACACTCTGTGTGCGCATGTACGCACTGTGTGTGAGCGCACTGTGTACGAACACACTGTATGTGCACTGTGTGTGTGTGCACACTGTGTATGTGTGTGTGTGCATGTATATACACACTGTTTCTACACCGTGTGTGTGTATGTACACACTGTGTGTGTGCACTGTGTACACACTGTGTGTGTGCACTGTGTATGTATGTGTGTGCATGCACTGTGTATGTATGTGTGTGCATGCGTGTATGTGCACTGTGCGTGTACGTACACACTGTGTTTGTGTGCACTGTGTATGCACTGTGTGTGTATGTACGCACTGTGTGTACAGCGTGTTTATGTACATGCTGTGTGTGTGCACAGTGTATGTGTGTACGTACACACTGTATCTACACCGTGTGTGTGTACGTACACACGGTGTGTGTGTGCACTGTGTACACACTGTGTGTGTGCATGTACACACTGTGTGTGAGCGCACTGTATATGTGTGTGTGCACTGTGTATGTGTATGTACACAATGTGTATACACCATGTGTGTGTATGTACACACTGTGTGTGTGTCTGTACACACTGTATGTGCACACTGTGTATGTGTGTGCACTGTGTGCGTGTATGTATACACTGTGTGTGTGTACTGTGCATGTATGTACACACTGTATCTACACCGTGTGTGTACGTACACACTGTGTGTGCGCACTCTGTGTATGTGCACTGTGCATGTGTGTGTTATTTGCACACTGTGTGTGTACACGCTGTGTGTGTCTGCGTGTATTTGCACACAGTGTATCTGTGGCCTGCAGCCCTGTGTGTCTGTATGTACATAATGTGTCTGTGTGTGAACTGTGTGTGTCTGTATGTACACACTGTGTGTCTGTGTATATGTGCACACTGTGTGTGTCTGTATGTGCACAGTGTGTGTCTGTGTGTGCACTGTGTGTCTGTGCGTGCACTGTGTGTCTGTGTGTGAACTGTGTGTGTCTCTATGTACACACTGTGTGTGTCTGTATGTACACACTGTGTGTCTGTGTGTGAACTTTGTGTGTCTGTATGTACACACTGTGTGTATCTGTGTGTGAACACTGTGTCTGTCTGTTTGTCTGTGTATATGTGCACACTGTGTGTGTCTGTATGTACACAATGTGTGTCTGTGTGTGCACTGTGTGTCTGTGCGTGCACTGTGTGTCTGTGAGCGCACTGTGTGTGTCTGTATGTGCACAGTGTGTGTCTATGTGTGCACTGTGTGTGTCTGTATGTACACACTGTGTGTCTGTGTGTGAACACTGTGTCTGTCTGTGTCTGTGTGCACACTGTGTGTGTCTGTATGTGCACAGTGTGTCTGTGTGTGCACTGTGTGTGTCTGTATGTACACACCGTGTGTATCTGTGTGTGAACACTGTGTCTGTCTGTTTGTCTGTGTATATGTGCACACTGTGTGTGTATGTACACAATGTGTCTCTGTGTGCAGTGTGTGTCTATGTGTGCACTGTGTGTGTCTGTATGTGCACACTGTGTGTCTGTGTGTACCTGTGACCCGCAGCCCTCTGTGTGTATTTGCACACTGTGTGTGTACCTGTGTGTGTATTTACACACAGTGTGTGTGTCTGTGTGTGTATTTGCACACCGTGTGTGTGTATTTGCACACGTGCGTATTTGCACACTGTGTGGACCTGTGTGTGTATGTGCACAGCGTGTGTATGTATTTTCACAGCATGCGTGTACCTGTGTGTGTGCATTTACAGTGTGTGTGTCTGTGTGTGCATTTGCACACTGTGTGTGTATTTGCACACCGTGTGTGTGTATTTGCACACAGTGTGTGTCTGTGTGTGTATTTGCACACCCTGTGTGTACCTGTGTTTGTGTATTTACAGTGTGTGTGTCTGTGTGCGTATATTCACACCGTGTGTGTATTTACAGTGTGTGTCTGTGCGTGTATTTGCACACCCTGTGTCTGTATTTGCACACCCTGTGTGTGTATTTACACACTGTGTGTGTGTCTGTGTGTGTATTTGCACACCCTGTGTCTGTACTTGCACACCCTGTGCGTGTATTTGCACACCCTGTGTGTGTATTTGCACCCTGTGTGTGTCTGTGTGTGTATTTGCACACCCTGTGTGTGTATTTGCACACCCCATGTCTGTATTTGCACACCCTGTGTGCACCTGTGTGTGTATTTGCACACCCTGTGTCTGTATTTGCACACCCTGTGTGTGTATTTGCACACCCTGTGTGTACCTGTGTGTGTTTGCACACCCCGTGTGTGTATTTGCACACCCTGTGTGTGTATTTGCACACTGTGTGTGTATTTGCACACCCTGTGTGTACCTGTGTGTGTATTTGCACACCCTGTGTGTATTTGCACACCCTCTGTCTGTATTTGCACACCCTGTGTGTACTTGCACACCCTGTGTGTACCTGTGTGTGTACTTGCACACCCTGTGTGTATTTGCACACTGTGTGTGTCTGTGTGTGTATTTGCACACCCTGTGCATTTGCACACCCTGTGTCTGTATTTGCACACCCTGAGTGCATTTGCACACCCTGTGTCTGTATTTGCACACTGTGTGTGTGTCTGTGTGTGTATTTGCACACCCTGTGTGCACCCGTGCCCCGCAGCCCTGCTCCCGTGTCAGGGTGCCCGTGGGGGACGATCCAGGGGACACCCAGGGCTGGACCCCGATGTCCCAGGACACCGCACGCCGCGATCAATCCATCTCCCAGACACAGGGACAGCTTGGCCACCATCTCTGAAACGTCCCCTGCGCCACCAGCACGCGGCCACCCTCACCCACGGACCCCAGATCCAGGGGTCCTGCTCCTCACGGGGCCCATCCCACCCTCACCCACGGACCCCAGATCCAGGGGTCCCGCTCCCCACGGGGCCCGTCCCACCCTCACCCACGGACCCCAGATCCAGGGGTCCCGCTCCTCACGGGGCTCGTCCCACCCTCACCCACGGACCCCAGATCCAGGGGTCCCGCTCCTCACGGGGCCCATCCCACCCTCACCCACGGACCCCAGATCCAGGGGTCCCGCTCCTCACGGGGCCCATCCCACCCTCACCCACGGACCCCAGATCCAAGGGTCCTGCTCCCCACGGGGCCCGTCCCACCCTCACCCACGGACCCCAGATCCAGGGGTCCTGCTCCCCACGGGGCCCGTCCCACCCTCACCCACAGACCCCTGAGGTCCCTCTGAGCCCCAGATCCAGGGGTCTCGCTCCTCATGGGGCCCGTCCCACCCCACTGCCACGCGCCCCCGGGCAGGGGTCTCCATGGGGGTGCTGCGCACAGGGTGGGGGGCTCTGGCAAACCCCATCGACACCTGCCCGGGGCAAGGCTCCATTCCCACGGTTTTCCCCTCGTTTTTCCCCTCCTGGCTTCAGGGGGCGCGCTGTGGGTTCTGTGGGAAGCCGGGGGACACCCCACAACTGTCCCTTCCTACCTTTCCCACCCAGTGAGAGCCCCGCAGCCTTCCAGTGCTGTGGGGACACAGCCACCCACGGGTGCCCCATCCAGCCCCCCTCGCCCTGGGGATTCCTCCTTCCTCCCAGGCTGTTTGCTCTGCTGGGGGCTGACACCCCCAAAGGCAGCCCCCACCACCCCATCCTGTGCCATCCCCTGCCAGGGCTGGGGGCACTGGGGTGCCACGGGCCCCTCACCCCTTCTCCTCCAAACCCAGTTCTCGGTCCCCTTGGTGCTGGGTGTCCCTTGGGGGCCGTCCACTCCCTCAGAGCTCCATCCCCACCAGATTAAACGGTTTCCCCCTGCCAGGGCGTTTCTTCCCTCGAAGGGAGAGACTCCCAATCTCCTTTGGCGCTGAGCTCACTTCTGGCACCCAAAGAACTTCCCGGCACTTTGCCTCCCGCTGACCTCGGCCCCTGGCACGCGGGCGCTGGAAGCACCCGCGCGCCGTGCCCGGCTCCCCTGTGGCACAGCCCCTCTGCCCGGGCAGCGATGTGGGCACCCAGCAGCACATCTGGGCGCCCAAACGCACATCTGGGTGCTCAAATGCACGTCTGGGTGCCCAAAGCCACATCTGGGCACCCAAATGCACCTCTGGGTGCTCAAACGCACATCTGGGCGCCCAAACGCACATCTGGGTGCTCAAATGCACATCTGGGTGCCCAAACCCACCTCTGGGTGCTCAAATACACCTCTGGGCACCCAAATGCACACCTCTGGGTGCTCGAATGCACATCTGGGCACCCAAACGCATCTCTGGGTGCCCAAATGCACATGTGGGTGCTCAAATGGACATCTGGGTGCCAAAGCCACCTCTGGGTGCCCAAACACACATCTGGGCGCCCAAACACACGTCTGGGTGCCCAAACCCACCTCTGGGCACTCAAACCCACATGTGGGTGCCCAAACCCACCTCTGGGTGTCCAAACACACATCTGGGCGCTCAAAGCCACATCTGGGCGCTCAAATACACCTCTGGGCACCCAAATGCACATCTCTGGGTGCTCAAACGCACATCTGGGCACCCAAATGCACACCTCTGGGTGCTCAAATGCACATGTGGGCGCCCAAACGCACCTCTGGGTGCCCAAACCCACCTCTGGGTACTCAAACCCACATGTGGGTGCCAAAACCCACCTCTGGGTGCCCAAACGCACACGTGGGTACTCAAACCCACCTCTGGGTACTCAAACCCACATGTGGGTGCCCAAAAGCACATCTGGGTGCCCAAACCCACCTCTGGGCACTCAAACCCACACGTGGGTGCCCAAAGGCACCTCTGGGTGCCCAAACCCACCTCCGCTGGGGCGGGCTGTCCCCACCTCTCCGAGCTCCACGTCCCAGCCGGGCGGCAGAGCCCACAGCCACCCAGACGGGGTGCAGCGTGTCCCCGCGTGTCCCCCCCGTCACCTCGGCTGCCTCCGCTCCCGCCCGTGGGCACGGCGAGCGCCACAGCCCTGGCACGGGGAGGGGGTTCTGCCAGCTGAGGTGACACCTCTCTGCCGTCACCGCGCTGCACCCCCGGAGCCGGGGGGGCCCCGCGTGCGCAGCGGCTGCCAGGGCCACCCAAAGGGACGCGGTGTCACCCTGCCGCCGGCCCGGCCTTGTTACTCAGCACTTCCAGGACACGCAGCGGCCCCGAGCCAGCCCTGCTGTGCCAGACAGCGCCGGGCAGCTGCCGGCACGGCCCCTGTGACGGGGGGATGGCTGCAGAGCCCCCTGTGCCAGGCGTGACACCCGTCACGGGACAGCAGCCCGCAGCCCTGCCCCGCTGGCACGTCCCGGTGGGACCCGGCTCTGTGCGGGCATCCAGGAGCGCGATCGCACATCCCCGGGCACGGCCACGCGTCCCTGGGGCTGTAACAAACACGACCCCGGGCACGGAAGAGCGTCCGGACCCCTGCCCAGCCCTGGCACCCCGGGAATGTCCCTCTCTGGAGGGGTCCCTGCCTGGGCTCCAGCCCAGTGCCCACATCTGGGACAGATGGTGCTGGTGCCAGAGGCGCCTTGCTGAGCGGGATGCCAAGGCTCAGGGTGCTGGGGCTCCCTCCCCACCGCCCCACAGCCACCACGGGCAGAGGGGAAGGATCAGGACCCCCGGCGCAGTGGGGCAGCCCCACGCACACCCCTGGCACCCTCACCCTCAGCACCAAACCCCCGAGCGTCCCTGAGCCCCCTGCTGCGGCTTGGGGTGCCAGGAAGGATTTGGGGTGGGGAAGGGGGGGTTCCCCGCAGAGCTGCCAGGCCCTGCCCGTCCCCACAGAGCCCACTGGGAACCTGGAAAGAAGCGGGGGCAGGCGGGGCCGGATGTCCCCAGCCCCGGGCTCACCCCCGAGGCCACCAGGGACGAATCTGCAGCATCACCCTGGGCACTCCCCCCTTCCCACACCCGCTGCTTTGTTGTGCCGAAGGGGACGAGAGCTGAGCACAGCACACTCGTGCCACCAGTGACCTCTCCCCTGCCGCCCTTCCCTGCCAGCCCCAGCAGCTCCGGCACGGGTCCCCACGCAGGTGCGTGTCTGAGGCCACCCCACCCCAGCCCAGCCCCACACCGGTGCCCTTGGGGACCCTGCCTGGACACTTTTCTTGGGAGGTCACCTCCCCGGGGCTCCACCCCACACGAGGGGCCGGGGGCACAGCGGGTACGCCGGCCCCAGCTGTGACCCCGCGTGGCAACACGAACCTTGTACTTGATGGCCAGCAGCTCCGTGGCCTCCTGCTCCTTCCGCAGGTCCTCGATCATCTTCTCCTTCTCCTGGAGCAGCTTCTGCTTCTCCTCGCTCACCAGGCTGTGGTCATCCTGGATAGCGGCTTTCTCCTCTTCCAGCCTCTCCTTCTGCTCCTTCAAGTAATTCTCCATGTTCTTCTCCAGGCCATCCTCGTTCTCGTCCTCCCCTTCGTTGTCCACGGCGCCCTCTCCGTCCGTCGCCTTCTTCCTCCGGCTGCTCCTTCTCCTCTTCTTCCCCAGCATCCCGCGTTTCTCCAGCTGGGCTTTCAGCCGGACGATCTCCTCCTGGAACTCCCGCAGCAAGGTGTCCTTGGGGTCCTCGTTCACCCGCGGCTTGTTCTTGATGTTCTTGGCCCTGTTGGCGAACCTGAGGGTGGAGAGGCTCTCGTCGTAGCTGTGGGAGGCCGGGCCCAAGGTGGCCACCATGATTGTCTTGGCGTTGCCCCCGAGGGAGTCCTGCAGCAGGCGGGTGAGCTTGGAGTCCCGGTAGGGGATGTGCGTGCTCCGGCCGTCCACCAGCGCCGAGATGACGTTGCCCAGGGCCGAGAGGGAGAGGTTGATCTTGGAGGCTTCCTTGGGGCGCTCCCCGTGGGCCCCCATCTTGCTCTGGCGCTCGCTGCCCGCCAGGTCCACCAGGTTGAGCTTGCCCACGCGGATGTGCTCCTCGCCGTCCGGCCCCGTCTCGCTGCACTCGATGGTGATCAGGAAGATGGCGTGGGAGCGCGAGCTGCGCTCGTTCATGTTGGTGCTGCCCACCGAGCGCGTCTGGCTGCCCAGGTTCATCACGTGCTCGATCTCCTTGACGTTCTTGGTCACGAAGGAGGAGAGGTCCTTGATGTACACCCCGGTCTCGGGGTTCTCCTTCAGCTCCAGCTTCTTGCTCTGGTCCTTGGCGAGGAGGTCCCTGATCTCCTCCTGGTAGATCTCCAGGTAGGAGGCCCTCACCAGGTACTGCTGGTTCTGCGAGCGGGAGATGTGGGTGAAGATGTGCTCGAAGGCGCTGGGGATGATGCCGCGCTTCTCCGGCTCCGCCCAGGCGCCCTGCATGGTGTAGGTCTTGCCGGTGCCCGTCTGCCCGTAGGCGAAGACGGTTCCGTTGAAGCCCTGCAGCACCGAGTCGATGAGCGGCCGCACCGTCTCATCGTACAGGTCGGCCTGCTTGGAGCTGGCGTCGTACACGGCGTCGAAGGTGAAGGTCTTGGGCAGCTCCCCGGGGGCGGCGCGGGGGTTGCGGATGCTCACCTGGCCCAGCTTCACGTCCAGCTCCAGGACGCGCTCGTAACCCGCCGCCTCCTCCCGCCGGCTCATGGGCCGGCACCGGGCCACCACCCGCAGCGCCTCGCAGCCGCCGCGGGGCTTACCGGCCATGGCGGCGGCGGGCGGGGCCGGCGGCGCAGCGGGGCTGGGGGGCTCAGCCGCGCCGCCCCCGCGGCATCCCCGGGGCCGAGGCCGGGGCCGGGGCCGGGGCCGGGGCGGAGCGGGCGCGGCCGGGGCGGGGGGCGCTGGCGGCCGGGGCGCGGCGGGGCGGCCCCGCCGGGCGCTCGCTCATGGCAGCGCGGCCGCTGCGCCCCGCCCGGTGCGGGGATGGGGCGCGGCCGCGCCGCGATTGGTGCGCGCTCCCGCCCGCGCCCGCGCCCCCCGAGCGCGCCCCCGCCGCCGGGCTGCCCGCGGCGGGCACGCCGGGAGCTGTAGTGCGGCCTTTGTGCCGCGTCCCGGATGCGGGGTTCGGGGGCGGCGGAGGGGCGGGGAGGGGAGGGTGAGGGGCTGGGATGCGGCGTTGGAAGGCAGGGACGGCGTGTGGGATCGGGATGCGGGGTGAAGGATGCGGCGTCGGAATGCGGGGTTAGGGCGGGGGATGAAGGATGGAGGAATGCCGGGCAGGGCTGGGATGCAGGATTAGGATACGGGATACAGAATTGCAGGATTGGGATGAAGGATCACAAATGCAGGAGTGGGATATGGGATGTAGGATACAGGATTGGGATGTAGGACAAAGGACTGGAATGCAGGACTGGGATGCTGCATTGGAATGTGGGATGAGGGATGTGGGATTGGGATACGGGGTGAAGGATTCAGGATAGGGATGTAGGACAAAGGACTGGAATGCAGGACTGGGATGCTGCATTGGAATGTGGGATGAGGGATGTGGGATGTAGCGTTGGAATGCGGGGTTAGGGCGGGGGATGAAGGATGCAGGATTAGGATACGGGATGCAGAATTGCAGGATTGGGATATGGGATCACAAATGCAGGAGTGGGATGCGGGATGAAGGATACGGGATAAGGATGTAGGACTGAGGATTGGAATGTAGGACTGGGATGCTGCACTGGAATGTGGGATTGGGATATGGGATGAAGGATTCAGGATAGGGATGTAGGACAAAGGACTGGAATGCAGGACTGGGATGCTGCATTGGAATGTGGAATGGAGAATGCAGCATTGAAATGCGGGGTTAGGGTGTGGGATGAAGGATGCAGGATTAGGATACGGGATACAGAATTGCAGGATTGGGACATGGGATCACAAATGCAGGAGTGGGATATGTGATGTAGGATACAGGATTGGGATGTAGGACAAAGGACTGGAATATAGGACTGGGATGCTGCACTGGAATGTGGGATTGGGATATGGGATGAAGGATACAGGATTGGGATGTAAGACAAAGGACTGGAATGTAGGACTGGGATGCTGCACTGGAATGTGGGATTGGGATACGGGATGAAGGATGTGGCGTTGGAATGCGGGGTTAGGGTGGGGGATGAAGGATGCAGGAATGCCGGGTAGGGCTGGGATGTAGGACTAGGGTATGGGATATAGAATTGCAGGATTGGGATACGGGATCACAAATGCAGGAAAGGAATGTAGGATGAAAGATACAGGACAGCGATGTAGGACTGAGGATTGGAATGCAGGACTGGGATGCTGCACTGGAATGTGGGATTTGGAATGTGGGATATGGGATGAAGGATACGGGATAGAGATGTAGGATAAAGGACTGGAATGCAGGACTGGGATGCTGCACTGGAATGTGGGATTGGGATATGGGGTGAAGGATTCAGGATAGGGATGTAGGACAAAGGACTGGAATATAGGACTGGGATGCTGCACCGGAATGTGGGATGAGGGATGTAGCGTTGGAATGCGGGGTTAGGGTCAGGGATGAAGGACGCAGGATTAGGACACGGGATACAGAATTGCAGGATTGGGATATGGGATCACAAATGCAGGAGTGGGATATGGGATGTAGGATACAGGATTGGGATGTAGGACAAAGGACTGGAATATAGGACTGGGATGCTGCACTGGAATGTGGGATCGGGATGCGGGATGAAGGATACGGCGTCGGAATGCGGGGTTAGGGCGGGGGATGAAGGATGGAGGAATGCCGGGCAGGGCTGGGATGCAGGATTAGGACACGGGATACAGAATTGCAGGATTGGGATAGGGGATCACAAATGCAGGAGTGGGATGCGGGATGAAGGATACGGGATAGGGATGTAGGACAAAGGACTGGAATGCAGGACTGGGATGCTGCACTGGAATGTGGGATTGGGATATGGGATGAAGGATACGGGATAGGGATGTAGGACAAAGGATTGGAATGCAGGACTGGGCTGCTGCACTGGAATGTGGGATTGAGACGTGGGATGAAGGATGCAGTACTGGGGTCCAGTGCTGGGATGCTGCACTGGAATGCAGGACTGAGATTCTGGGCTGGGACGCTGCATTGGAATGCAGGAGTGGAATGCAGGATGAAGGATTCCAGATGAAGGGCTGAGGATAAGGGGTGCAGGTCTGGGGTGTGGGATATGGGATGTGGGTTGCGGGATTTGTGTGCGTGATGGAGAGTACTTTTGTGGAATGCAGGATGTGGGATGCAGGATGTGGGATGCAGGATGTGGGATGCAGGATGCAGGACTGGAATGTGGGAAGCTGGGTGCAGGGTTCATGGGGGATCAGGGATGTGGGATCGGGATGCAGATCAGGAGAGAGGCAGGAGAAGCAGGGGATGCCCAGCCCCAGCACCCTGACAGGGACAGAGCTCTTTCCTCAGACCTGCACAGGGATAACCCCCCATGGATCCCATCCCATGGATCCCATGAGTCCCATCCCATCCCATCCCATCCCATCCCATCCCATCCCATCCCATCCCATCCCATCCCATCCCATCCCATCCCCTGGATCCCATCCCCTGGATCCCATCCCATCCCATGGATCCCATGGCTCCCATCCCATGGATCCCATCCCATGGATCCCATACCATGGATCCCATCCCATCCCATGGATCCCATCCCATGGATCCCATCCCCTGGATCCCATCCCATGGATCCCATCCCATGGATCCCATCCCATGGATCCCATCCCATCCCTTGGATCCCATCCCATGGATGCCATCCCATCCCCTGGATCCCATCCCATGGATCCCATCCCATGGATCCCATCCCATGGATGCCATCCCATCCCATGGATCTCATCCCATCCCATGGATCTCATCCCATCCCATGGATCCCATCCCATCCCATGGATCCCATCCCATCCCATCCCATCCCATCCCATCCCATCCCATCCCATCCCATCCCATCCCATCCCATCCCATGGATCCCATCCCATTGATCCCATCCCATGGATGCCATCCCATCCCATGGATCTCATCCCATCCCATGGATCTCATCCCATCCCATGGATCCCATCCCATCCCATGGATCCCATCCCATGGATCCCAGGACGGCATTTTGCCAGCACTAGAGTCACTGGGACTGATAAGAGGCCGAGAGAGCTGAGCTACACCCACAGCAAGAGCTCTCTCAATTTTACCATCTCTTCAGAGCGGTGAGAGGTTTTGTTGTCTCATATTATTCATTCTTTAATGCCTGTGGGAACTTTGTTGGTTAAATAAATATTTTTTTTCCACTTTTCTCCGAGGAAGTTCTTTCCTGGACCAGCTGGGGTAGGGTCCGTTTGGGTTTGCTCCCCGGAGGGACCCCATTTGGGGGTTTCCTCCCAAATTTGCCCTAAACCAGGACAGGGGTGGAGTTGAGGGGTGGAGGGATGGAGGGACAGAGGAGGGGACGGAGGGCGTTACGGAAAGGGAGGAAGGGAGTGACGGGAAGATGGAGCAGGTAGAGAATGGGATGGGGGAACAGTAGGGGCTGCGGAGGGGATCACTGCTGGGGCCACCTTTCCTCTCCCACCCTTTCCCGGGGAAGGATCCATGCGCAGGGCACGGCGTTGGGAGGGGACAGCCCCAATGGCACAGCACAGACCTGATGGTGCTGTCCCCACCGCAGCCCCCACACCCTGGCTCCCCACCAAGGCCCTGTGCCGTGGGCAGGGACCTGGGTGCAGCGTGGCTCTGCCTGTGGCACTGTCCCTGTGTCCCCAAGGATGAGTTCAGTGACTGTAGAAATTGCTTCTTTCTCTTGCTGCTGAGGACTCCAGGACGGTGTAGATAAATGTAGACGAGAGATCTCTGAGGCTGGGTTTTAGAAGATGAGGTTTATTGTAAGGGATGTGGGGGCCTTGCTCTGAGCTGCCACGCTGCAGCTCGTGGCAGGGCCTAGGGAATGGGGGAAGGGAGAGGTAGGGAGAGGAAATTCCAAGAGAGGAAAGTCCTCGGGACAGGGTGCAAGCGAAGAGAGGCAAAGAGCAAAGAGCAGAGAGCCAAGAGGCAAGAGCCAAGAGCAAAAGAGGCAAGAGCCAAGAGCAGAGAGCCAAGAGCAAAAGAGTGGAGAGCCAAGAGCAAAAGAGCAAAGAGGCCGAGCCACCTTCGCAGCCCCCTGATAAGGGGTCTCGAGGTGGGCTGGAACAGGACTTGTGCCAATGGGGTCACAGATACCTGATACTTCAGGGGAGGGGTACAGGTGTGGGATGAACCATACATTGAGGGGTGAGACAGAACATTCCATTTGACCTCTGGGTCTGGCTGCAGGTAACCTTCAGATGGTCACCTAACTGTTTTCCCAGACATCCAGTATCTAACACATCTCAAACATCAAAACTTACTTTCAATTCTATCTCACCTACAGGTTTCTCATTCTCAGAATACAGGCAATCATATTTATAGGGTTTCTTGGCTTCCTCCTCCCCAACAAGCGACACCATAGCCCTGCTCCCCTGGCAGCCCCAAAACTCCCCACAAATCTCCCACTGGGCTGTGGGGACAGGCAGGTGGGTGACACAAGGGGACAGGAGGATGTTTAGGCAGGCAAAGAGAGAGGGGACACGTCAGGAGCAGGGACGTGTAGGGACAGCATGACGGGCAAGGACAGCGCGACACGTCACCGGGGGTAACCTGTGGGGACACGGTGACACAGGGAGGATGAGGTGACATGTGTGGGCAGGGTGACACGTAGGGACACAGTGCCAGGTGGGGCAGGGTGCCAGGCGGGGCAGGGTGACACAACAGGACACCAGAGCGTGCTGGTGGTGCCCTCTGGCCTCGGGGCTGACCCTAGGGCGATGGGGCTGAGGGGACAGGGAACCCTCATGGTGGCCATCCTGGGCCAGCCCTGGGATGTCTGGGCAGGGAGACTACGGGGCAACCATGGGGCAACCACCCCACAGAAGTGCCCAGAGCAGCCAGGGCAGAGCCCTGAGCCCCCGTGTGTGTATGGGAGGGGTGTGGTGTGTGCATGGTGTCTGTGGGGTGATGTGGAGTCTGTGGGGTGATATGGTGTCTGTGGGGTGATATGGTGGGTATGGGGTCATATGGTGTCTATAGGGACATGGTGTCTGGGGGGTGATATGGTGTGTATGGTTTTTGTGGGGACATGGTGTCTGTGGGGTGATATGGTGTGTATGGGGTGATATGGTGTCTATAGGGACATGGTGTCTGTGGGGTGATATGGTGGGTATGGGGTGATATGGTGTCTGTGGGGACATGGTGTGTACGGGGTGGTATGGTGTGTATGGGGACATCATGTCTATGGGGTGATGTGGTGTCTATGGGGTGATGTGGTGTCTATGGGGACATGGTGTCTATAGGGACAAGGTGTTTATCGGGTGATATGGTGTCTATAGGAACAAGGTGTCTATGGGGACATGGTGTCTGTGGGGTGATATGGAGTCTATGGGGACACAATGTGTATGGGGACATGGTGTCCGTGGGGTGATGTGGTGTCTTTGGGGACATGGTGGGTATGGGGTGATAATGGTGTCTATAGGGACAAGGTGTCTATAGGGACATGGTGTCTATGGGGTGATACGGTGTCTGTGGGGTGATATAGAGTCTACAGGAAAAAGGTGTCTATGGGGACATGGTGTCTATAGGGACAAGGTGTCTATAGGGACATGGTGTCTATGGGGTGATATAGAGTCTACAGGAAAAAGGTGTCTATGGGGACATGGTGTCTATGGGGTGACATGGAGCCCATGGGGACAAGATCTCTATAGGGTGATATGGTGTGTAAGGGGACATGGTATGTATGGGGACACGGTGTCTGCAGGAACATGGTGTCTGTGGGGTGATATGGTGTGTATGGGGTGATATGGTGTCTATAGGGACAAGGTGTCTGTGGGGTGATATGGTGTCTATAGGGACAAGGTGTCTGTGGGGTGATATGGTGTGTATGGTGTCTGTGGGGTGATATGGTGTGTATGGGGTGATATGGTGTCTATAGGGACATGGTGTCTGGGGGGTGATATGGTGGGTATGGGGTGATATGGTGTCTACGGGGACATGGTGTGTACGGGGTGGTATGGTGTATATGGGGACATCATGTCTATGGGGTGATGTGGTGTCTATGGGGACATGGTGTCTATGGGGTGATGTGGTGTCTATGGGGACATGGTGTGTACGGGGTGGTATGGTGTGTATGGGGACATCATGTCTATGGGGTGATGTGGTGTCTATGGGGACATGGTGTCTATAGGGACAAGGTGTTTATCGGGTGATATGGTGTCTATAGGAACAAGGTGTCCATGGGGACATGGTGTCTGTGGGGTGATATGGAGTCTATGGGGACACAATGTGTATGGGGACATGGTGTCTATGGGGACATGGTGTCTGTGGGGTGTTGTGGTGTGTTTGGGGACATGGTGGGTATGGGGTGATAATGGTGTCTATAGGGAGAAGGTGTCTATAGGGACATGGTGTCTATGGGGTGATACGGTGTCTATGGGGTGATATAGAGTCTACAGGAAAAAGGTGTCCATGGGGACATGGTGTCTATAGGGACAAGGTGTGTATGGGGTGATATGGTTTCTATAGGGACATGGTGTCTATAGGGACATGGTGTCTGTGGGGTGATATAGTGTGTATGGGGTGATATGGTGTCTATGGGGACATGGTGTCTATAGGAACATGGTGTGTATGGGGTGATATGGTGTCTATAGGGACATGGTGTGTATGGGGTGAGATGGTTTCTATAGGGACATGGTGTCTATAGGGACATGGTGTCTATAGGGACATGGTGTCTGTGGGGTGATATAGTGTGTATGGGGTGATATTGTGTCTATGGGGACATGGTGTCTGTGGGGTGAGATGGTGTCTATAGGGACATGGTGTCTATAGGGACATGGTGTCTATGGGGACATGGTGTCTGTGGGGTGAGATGGAGTCCATGGGGACAGGGTGTGCATGGAGGGTCCTGGTGGCACGGCTGGTGACATCCCAGTGCGGCTGTTGGCATGGGCTGGCACATGGGAACGGAGCACCTGCAGGGATGGAGCGCCAGATCCTGAGGCAGGGTGACACTGAGCAGCCTGGGGCAGGGGACATGGTCCAGGTGCCATCCACAGGGGTGGCACTCGGGGCCTGCATCTGTCCCAAAGTGCTGCAGCCGGGCTGGGGGGATTCGGGTTCCAGTGACCTTGGTTTTCCTGTTCCTTCCCACATCCTACAGCCACCCTGGGACATCCCAGCCGTCCCTTGGGCGTTGTGGCTGCTGCCAGGACAGGACAGATACCCCTGGGAGTACCCAGCCCCTGGAAATCTGCTTGGCTTTGGGTAGAACTTGATTTGCTGCAGACTCCAGGACGGTGTGGATGAATGTAGACGAGAGATCTGTGAAGTTGGGTTTTAGAAGATGAGGATTATTGTAAAGGATGTGAGGCCTTGCTCTGAGCTGCCAGGCTGCAGCTCGTGGCAAGACCTAGGAAAGTGGGGGAAGGGAGAGGAAATTCCAAGAGAGGAAAGTCCTCAGAGAAGGGTGTCAGGCAAAGAGAGCGTCCAGCCCCCTGGGGACCCCTTATCAGGGGGCTTCAAGGTGGGCTGGAACAGGGCTTGTGCCAGTGGGGTTACAGATACCTGATACTTCAGGGGAGGGGTACAGGTGTGGGATGGACCATACATTGAGGGGTGAGACAGAACATTCCATTTGACATCTGGGTCTGGCTGCAGGTGACCTTCAGCTGGCCACATAACTGTTTTCCCAGACATCCAGTAGCTTTCAGACATCAAAACTTGCTTTCAATTCTATCTCACGTACAGGTTTCACATTCTCAGAGTCTAAGCAGTCATATTTATAGGGCTTTCTGGCGTCACCCTCCCCAACAGCTTTGGGTACTGCAGCCATCTCTGGGGCACCGCAGCCAACACTGGGACACCGTGGCCACTTTCGAGACACTGCTGCCAGACCTGGGCCACCAAGGGTGTCCCTGGACAGCAGAGTCACCTCTGGGACACTGCAGCCACCCCAATTCCCAGCTCTTGGGGGTCACTGGGGGGATCTGGGGGGGCTGTGGCCCCATGCACCCTGTAGTCACTGGGACAACACCCTTGGCAGGCAGTGAAGGTGGCGTGGGACCTTGGGATCTCCTTCCCACGATCTCCCCTGGCCTCTTGGCACTCCCTGGCTGCCTGGGCCGGGCAGCAGCATCAGCCAGAGCCAGGCAGATGTGGGAGGGAAGGGATGCTCAGTGCTGGGGTGATGTTCTCCCAGGCAGGGCACCCTCTCCCATCTCCTTCAGCACCGCCATCCCTGTGGCATTCCAGGGGAAAGGCTAATGAAGGGGACACTAATGAAGGGGACACTAATGAAGGGGAAAGGCTGCCAAGGACACCCAGGACCTGCTCCACAGAGCAGCAGTTCCTCGGAGCCACCGACAGCCCCTTGGGGCAGGGGGTGCTCAGCCCCTGGCTGTACGTGGTGTGGGACTGTGGGACTGGGGACGGGCTCCCCCATCCCAAACCTGCTCAGATTGTCTGGGAGCTGCTCTCCCTGCAGCCTCCACTCAGGTGCAGTCCCTCATTCCCAGGTCTTGGTGCCGTTCCCAGCTCGCTGCCCTTGCCCAGCCCTGGAGTATTTTCACTTTGTCTAAACCAAGGTCGTAACAGGAGCTCTCCACGGCTGCCAAAACCTTCTCACCTTCGATGTCACCGGGAAATGATGCTGCAGCTCACCATCGTCCTCTGTCAGAGTCCTGCCTCTGCTGCCAGGGTCTCAGGAGGCACCCCTGTCCCCAGGGAGAACCTCTTCCCTCTGTGGATGCCGCTGTGGGGACAGATGGAAGCACACATGATGGGAACAGGGAAATCAGTCTCCATGTTTGGCAGCGTTGGCTTGACATTCCTTAGGCTTTTTCTTGGTGTTTGGCCAGCTGGTAGTGGTGCTGGCAGGAGAAAAGCCCTGGAGAAAAGCCCTGGAGAAAAGCCCTGGAGAAAAGCCTGTCCTCCCTGGTGGGAAAAAGACACATCCCAGTGTGATGTTCCCAGCTCTGAGGGTGGATCCTCTCGTCTTCCCCCGCCGATGGCCCTTCACCCTCTGACTCTCTTGGCTTCTGCAGGGGGGAAGGGATGCTGAGGGTCCAGCGGGCATTTGGCTGCTTTCCCTGTAAACCAGCATTCCCGGAGATCCGGTGGGTTTATTTCCCATTTCCGCGCTCTGCGGCAGTTCTGCGGCTCAGCTCAGCTGTTTGTGGCGCTCCTCATCCTCCCCACGCTCCTGCCATCCCCATCTCCGTGCGCCAGACTGCTGGTGGGGGAGCTGGGGAAGCAGCAGGGCCTCAGGCTCCAGCCACCCTTTTGGGCCGAGATCAGAGGTTTTGCGGTTTTTCAGACTGTGAACCGAGCAGGGACTGCCCAGGCACGGCCCGGGAGGGCTGGGGAAGGGGGAGCTCCCACAGCCGCACGGGAAGGGCAGGAAGGGAATCGCTCCAGCGCAGGATCCACCCCGTATCCAAAGTGGGGGAGCTGGAGAGGCCAGCACAGCTCACGCTAAGCCTGGATTTAGGATGGATCAGTTTGCCGGCAGCTGACTCCTCTATAATTAGACGGCAGCAGTGGAACGGGAGCCAGAGCTCCAGCGTCTCCCCATCCACAGGCACGGCATTCCACATGACCCCCGGGTGTGTAAACAGCCGCAGGAGGGATGAGCTGCGTCTCCTCACCGACAGGGACACGAGGAGCGAGAGCTGCTGCAAAGAGCTGCCTCTCCTGCCCTCAGGCTGCCCCCCAAGAGAAGATGCGGCCCCAGAGGATGAATCCCGCTGGGATGAGGGCCGGACAGCCCGAGCAGCATCTTGTCCCACCTCGCCGCTGTTAGGAAAATTAATCCACGAACACCAGAGGTTGATGTCCAAAAAGGAGACAGAGGAGTCCTTTGACTTTATTCCAATAAAGGGAGAGGCCATGGGGCATTTCTCCTGGGGTCTCTCCGATTTTCAGAGGACTCAGCCTCCTTTTTATCCCAATTTCCCGGCCGCATTTCCCTCTCTCTCTCCCCATTGGCTGAGGCACTTGAGAGGCACAGACTTCCCGAAATGCCTGAGATTCCCCTTTTCATGTATAACCCCCCTAATTTTTAATTTTTATGGGATTTATGGGGTTTTCCCCCATTGTTGCTTTCATCTTTCAATATTCAATTTCATTTACAAACAAACCTATGGTTTGTCTGTAAAGGCAAGTACCTTCTTTTCCATTCATTAATCAACAGAATCATTTCTAATGTTTCCCTTATCTCTCACTGCTGGTTTTATCCACCAGCAGACAGACCCAGGGCTTGTTTGTAAAGACAAATCTCGTCATTCCTCCCACCGCTCTCCAGCCACACTCCGGGCTCTGGAAGGAGCTGCAGCCCTGCCCTGCTTCAGCCCCTGCGGGCTGGGAGCCCACAAGTGCCCGGTGCCCCCGGTCTGTGGCTCCCGAGCCCCGTCCCGGCTCCTGTGCGACTCGGGAGCTCCGTGTCCGCTTTCCAAGCACTCTCCACGCACTCCCGCAGCTCCGGGCTGTGCCTCGCCATCCCTTTTTCTCTCTGCCATCATCTCACACGGGAGCCGAGAGAAGGGGGAGAAGGGACGGCTGGCAGTCGTGTGGGAGGCTCCGGGCTTTTATCTCGCCTCGCGGTTTCCAAACAGATGCGGAGTGAGCAACGTCTGTAAGGCAGCGGCTCAGCATCGAGATTAAAGGATTTAATCATCTGCTGGCAAGGTGCAATTGAAAAACGCGGCGCTCAGCTGATGCACCAGGGCATTCCCACGCTCCCCAGGTCCCTCCAAACCTTCCGGCAAGCACAGTGAATCCCAGGCTGTGTGGGGCGGGCCCTGTTCTCCACGGATCCAGGGACTAACGCTTCATCTTCCTTCGTAGGTAACTATTGATTTATCAGTAAGGAGCTGCCGGGGAGCTTTTCCCTCCGTACCTCGAGCTGCTCCAGAGAGAAAAAGGAACCGAAAGCGCCCGTGCCGGGTACGTGTGGGTGTGGCACGTGGGGACGGGGGTTAGTGGAGGGAAATGTTGGGTTTGGTGGTCTCAAGGGCTTTTCCAACACCAATGATTCCGTGATCCCGTGACTCCAGGTGCGTGGTGTCTCTGGGTACGGAGGGGAGCACAGCTGCCCTTGCTGGGGGGTCACAGCCTCGCTCAGCAGCAGTGGGGATCCATCCATCGCTGCTCCTCAGTCCCTTGTTCCATCCCTGCTTCCCTCCCTGATTCCCATCTGCAGGAATCAAGGCTGTGACTGGCTCTGCGAAGTACTGACAACAACATCGGGCTTCTTCCCCCACTGGGCAGCGCGGGACCGGGACCCGGCACAAGCAAGTGATGCCCTGGCCACAGGGCAGGGATTTTCGGCTGCAGGCACAGGGGCTGAAGCTCTGCAGGGGCAGAGGCGTGGGAAGACTGAGATCCTCAGGCTGGGAAGGAGCCTCTGGGCCGGGAGCTCCTGGATGCCTCCAGACGGGCTGGAAGAGCCCAGCTGAGTGCCCCGTGCTGGCACCGCCGCCCCTGACGCCAAGCCGAGGTGACTGCGCAGAAATCAGAGACGTGCCCGGAGCTGCTGCCAAAGGCACTGGGCTCCGTGTGCCCTTCGTGTCCTCCCTGTCACCTGCAAGGCTGAGTCCTGCTCCTCCCACAGGTTCTGTTCTCCTCCCACAGGTTCTGTTCTCCTCCCAAAGGTTCTGTTCTCCTCCCAGAGGATCTGTTCTGCTCCCAGAGGTTCTGTTCTGCTCCCACAGGTTCTGTTCTCCTCCCAAAGGTTGTGTTCTGCTCCCAAAGGTTCTGTTCTGCTCCCAAAGGTTCTGTTCTCCTCCCACAGGTTCTGTTCTCCTCCCAAAGGTTCTGTTCTGCTCCCACAGGTTCTGTTCTCCTCCCAAAGGTTCTGTTCTCCTCCCAAAGGTTGTGTTCTGCTCCCAAAGGTTCTGTCCTCCTCCCACAGGCTGTGTTCTCTTCCCAAAGGTTGTGTTCTCCTCCCACAGGTTCTGTTCTCCTCCCAGAGGTTCTGTTCTCCCCCCAAAGGTTCTGTTCCCCTCCCAAAGGTTCTGTTCTCCCCCCAAAGGTTCTGTTCCCCTCCCAAAGGTTCTGTTCTGCTCCCAAAGGTTCTGTTCTCATTCCAAAGATTCTTTTCTCCCCCCAAAGGTTCTGTTCTCCCCCCAAAGGTTCTGTTCTCCTCCCAAAGGTTCTGTTCTCCTCCCACAGGTTCTGTTTGCTGGAACAGAAACCAGGGGTAAATCCCCGTTTCAGGAACCCCAAGCTGCCTTTCTTGTTCCCCTCACGTGCCTGGGACATGGGTGAGGGGAGGAGGTGAAATCCAAAGCGGGGAGAGACAGGCAGCAGCATTAGGAGCTGCTCCAAACACCAGCCTGTGCTGCCACTGCCCCCAGAGCCTCAGCAGGAGCCCCTCGGTGTGCCTGTGGGGGTCACCTGGGGGCAGGAAGCATGGCTGGAGGCCTGGTGAGACCCAGCAGCATTTTTGCAAAAGAGAAAAATCGGTGTGGAAAAAAAAAATCCTCCATTTTTTGCTGCTCTGTCATTTCCTCTGCTGAGGAACTTTACATTTGGGCTTTTCTGGGTGTCTCAAAAAATTCACCAGAGCTGGGAAAGGGGCTGAGCCTGGAGAAAAGGAGGCTCAGTGGGACCCTGTGGCTCTGCACAAGTCCCTGACAGGAGGGGACAGCCAGGGGGGGTCGGGCTCTGCTCCCAGGGAACAGGGACAGGACAAGGGGAAATGGCCTCAGGCTGGGCCAGGCCAGGCTCAGCTTGGACAGCAGCAGGAATTTCCCCATGGAAAGGGGGCTCAGGCCTTGGAAGTGCTCAGGGAGGTGGAGATGCCCAAGGAATTCCTGGATGTGGCACTCAGTGTTCCAGGCTGGGGACAAGGTGGGGATCGGGCACAGCTTGGATTCGATGCTCTGGGACCTCTTTCCCAATCCCAAGGATTCTGTGATTTTGTGTAATCTTTTTTGAGTTCTGCCCTGATGATGACTTAAAATAAGTGTCTGGAGTTCAGGGCTCCTGCTCTGGTGTCCGGGGTGCTGTGGACACCCCTGCTAACAGGACAACGCTGTAGGGCAGCAGATGGAGCAAATTCAACCTTTTCTGTTCCTCCTCAGCCTACGCCCTGAGCATCGGGGGCTGTTTAACAGCTCCCTTGGGGCTCCTGTCCTTACACAAGTTTGGGATCCACACACTCCTGAAGCGGGGGGAGCTGGAGGTGTCCAGGGGCTGGGAGGGTCTGTGCTTTGTGGGAGCTCCTCCTTTGAGGTGAGCAACCAGGAATGGTGGCCGCAGAACCTCCTCAGACAGCCTGGTGCCCTCAGCCCTGCCCTGCCTCGGCTCGGGGAGGAGCTGGAGAACACAGTGCAGCTTGTTCCCAGCGGCTCCTGGATGACAAAGGCTCTTCCATCCCTGCTCTGTGAGGCTGTGAGTGAGTAAGCAGCGAGCCCAGCGTGTCACTGCCCTGCTGGGCCAACCTCCCGTTGCACAACTGGCTGGTGATTCGCCGCTCTGCCCCACGGGGACAGCCGCAGGGCACCCCTGCAGCGTGGTGTTGCAATTCCTGCTGCTGGGCTGTCCCTGCAAAACCCAGGAAGAGGATGCCAGGTCCTGCTGGCTCTCTCTTTACACCTCATGGTAATCTCTCCTCGTTGTGTCCTCTGGGGATCAGGACAGAAGATCCCGGGAAAGATGTGGGGGGAGAGCTGTGGGAGCTGCTCCCCCTCTGCTTGGACGTCTCCAAGTCTCCCAATCCTGCAGCGATGGTCTCCTGACTGAGCCACCAAAGGTGTCTTTGTCCTTGGTCTGGCATCTCCTGAGGGATTGCTCCCACAGGAAATGTTAATAACACTTAACAATTTGACACAAGGGCCAGCCTTACACAAGGGACAGAAAACATTTTGTCTTGCTTGCAGAGGGATGTGTGAGGTTCTCAGGAGGAAATTCTTCCTGGAAAGGTGGTGAGGCGTTGGAAGGGGCTGCCCAAGGAGGTTTGGAGTCCCCATCCCTGGAGGTTTCCAAGGAATTCCTGGGTGTGCTCTGGGCTGGTGACAAGGTGGTCAGCGGGCACAGCTTGGATTGGGATGTCTGGGAGGGCTTTTCCAACCTCTATGTCATTCCACTTCCTCTCCAGAATCCCAAAGATAACCTCCCTAACCTTCCCTGAAGTGTTGAAGTCCATGGGCAAGCTATCTAGGCTCTTGTAAAAAGGGGTGTGAACACCCAGAGCTGACAAACCTCCCAGGAGCCGTGGTTCCCAGCGGCAGTGCCAGTGCCACGGAGCTCTCCAGGGGCACTGGAGCTTTCCCCTTCTATCTGCTCAGTCACAGAGGAAGTGTTTGTGCGGCGCCTTTACAACCGCTCCAGCAAAGCGCTAAAAATAACCCGGGCGCCGCGAGGCCGCAGAGTCCTGCGCGTGCTGTGTCAGCGCCGCGGCTCAGGCTGCAGGGACACAGCCCACGGTGCCGAGTGCAGCCCGCCCTGAGCTCACAGTGGGGCCTGGGCACGGGCACGGCCTGTGGGAAAGCTTCTCACACAGTCCCTGAGGCTGGAAAAGCCCTCCCAGATCGTGGAGTCCAACCTGTGCCCGATCCCCACCTTGTCCCCAAGAGCTCCGAGTGCCACATCCAGGTGACACCTCCAGGGCTGGGCACTGCAAACCTCCCTGGGCACTTCCAAGGCCTGAGCCCCCTTTCCATGGGGAAATTCCTGCTGCTGTCCAAGCTGAGCCTGGCCTGGCCCAGCCTGAGGCCATTTCCCCTTGTCCTGTCCCTGTTCCCTGGGAGCAGAGCCCGACCCCCCCTGGCTGTCCCCTCCTGTCAGGGACTTGTGCAGAGCCACAGGGTCCCACTGAGCCTCCTTTTCTCCAGGCTCAGCCCCTTCCCAGCTCCCTCAGCCTCTGCTGGGGCTCCATTCCCTTTCCCAGCTCCCTCAGCCTCTGCTGGGGCTCCATTCCCTTTCCAGCTCCCTCAGCCTCTCCTGGGGCTCCATTCCCTGTCCCAGCTCCCTCAGCCTCTGCTGGGGCTCCATTCCCTTTCCAGCTCCCTCAGCCTCTGCTGGGGCTCCATTCCCTTTCCCAGCTCCCTCAGCCTCTGCTGGGGCTCCATTCCCTTTCCCAGCTCCCTCAGCCTCTGCTGGGGCTCCATTCCTTGTCCCAGCTCCCTCAGCCTCTGCTGGGGCTCCATTCCCTTTCCCAGCTCCCTCAGCCTCTCCTGGGGCTCCATTCCCTTTCCCAGCTCCGTTCCCTTCCCTGCACACGCTCCAGCCCCTGCAGGTTTCTCCTGTCAGGAGCTGCCCCAGCACTGGAGGTGCCCCAGCAGTGCCAGCACAGGGGATGGGCACTGCCCTGTCCCTGCTGCCACCCCAGAGATGGCACAGCCCAAGATTCACTGGCCATTTGCCCACCTGGGCACCCCTGGGCTCGTGTCCAGCCACTGGCACAGCACTCCCAGGGCCTTTTCCAGCCTTCCAGCCCCTCTGTCCCCACATGAGTTAACTCATCCTGCGAACAGCGGGAAATTACTGACAGCAGGATACTTAATTATGACAGTAAATTGCAGTTGGCAGTGCGCTGGATCGTACCATGGCACAGCTCGGGATTCAACCTGAGAGGAGCGTTGGGTCTGTGCAGAACCTGTGATGAGGCATCTCCAGCATTTCCATTGCTTTAGTGGGGGTTCCACAGCCTGGCTCTTGCAAGAAAGTTTGCTCCCGTGTGGGAGAAGCAGGACGAACTGTAAGGGAATTCCCCATGTCCAGATTTCCACAAGCTCCGTTGCAAATACACCAGGTGCAGGAGGTCCTTGGGCACCACGTGCTGCGTCAACACCCAAGCCATTCCCTCCAGTTCATCCAGGGAATGCTGGTGGGTGAGAGGCTGGACATGCCCTGGCAGCTGGAAATCCCCCAGTCCTGGGCTGATCCCCCAGTGTGGGCCGCAGGGGAAGGGTGGATTCTGACCCCGTGCTCAGGTGAGACCCCACCTGCAGAGCTGCCCCAGCCCTGGGGCCAACAGCACAAGGACCTGGAGCTGCTGGAGAGAGCCCAGAGGAGCCACGGAGCTGCTCCAGGGCTGGAGCCAGGCTGGGAGAGCTGGGGGTGCTCACCTGGAGAGGAGAAGGATCCAGGGAGAGCTCAGAGCCCCTGCAGGGCCTAAAGGGGCTCCAGGAGAGCTGGAGAGGGACTGGGGACAAGGGCTGGAGGGACAGGACACAGGGAATGGCTTCCCACTGCCAGAGGGGAGGGCTGGATGGGATATTGGGCAGGAATTGTTCCCTGGCAGGGTGTTGAGGCCCTGGCACAGGGTGCCCAGAGCAGCTGTGGCTGTCCCTGAATCCCTGGCAGTGCCCAAGACCAGGTTGGACATTGGGGCTTGAAGCAGCCTGGGCAGGAGGTGACACTGAACGGGTTTTAATGTCCCTTCCTATTTAAACCTTCCCACGATTCCGGCAGTCTCCGCTTTGCAGCGCCGCTCCGGCCGGAGTCCCCTCAGGGCTCTCTGTGCCCTCACGCCTGCGCCGCCAGGGGGCGCCTCCCGCCCCGCCCGCTCTCTGCCCTCCCCGTGATGACGTCACTGCCAGCCCTGAGGGAGGAGGCGCGCTCAGCCAATGGGAGCGCGGAGAGCGCAGGGAGGGGGCGGGGCTTTGGCCGGCGCAGGGGCGGGGTCGGCCGCCGGTGACGTCATCACTCGGTGGTTCTGCGGACCCGCGGCGAGGGATCGCACCTGAGCGGGGCAGAGCGGGGAATGTCCGGGAATTGGTTCCAAAAAAACCCATCCAACCCTGTCCTCTGGCCGTGGGAAGCCATTCCCTGTGTCCTGTCCCTCCAGGCCTTGGCCCCAGTCTCTCTCCAGCTCTCCTGGAGCCCCTTTAGGTCCTGCAGGGGCTCTGAGCTCTCCCTGGATCCTTCTTCTCTCCAGGTGAGCACCCCCAGCTCTCCCAGCCTGGCTCCAGCCCTGGAGCAGCTCCGTGGCTCCTCTGGGCTCTCTCCAGCAGCTCCAGGTCCTTGTGCTGTTGGAATCCCCAGGGCCGGGGCAGCTCTGCAGGTGGGGTCTCACCTGAGCACAGGGGCCTCGGGGCAGATTCCCCCCCTCCCTGCTGTCCATGCTGGGGTACCAGCACAGCATACGAGGGCTTTCAGGGCCAGGGCATGTCCAGCCCCTCACCCACTAACACCCTAAGTCCTCCCCAGAGCTGCTCTCCCTCTGCTCATCCCCAGCGCGGATCCATCCAAGCGTTGTTCCGACCCAAGCGGAGCACCAGCCACTCGGTCCCGTTATAAACCCCACGGCATTCTCGCTCCCGTAAAGCTTGTCCGTCTCCGGACAGCCCCGGGGCCGGGAATCAAAGCAAGGAAATAAAAACAACCCCACTAAAATAAACCGGCTCCGGGGCCGCGCGGTGACGTCACCGGGCGGTGCGGCGGCGCGGGTGACGTCACAGCGGCGTGCGCGCGCGCGCCCCCGCCGGGCCTGCGCGGTGCGCGAGGCGGGGGAGGCGGCGCGCGCAGCCTCGGCAGCGCCTCTGAGGGAGCCGCCGCGAGCCCCGAGCCGAAGCGGGGAAGAAACCGGGAAGGGCCGGGAAGAACCGGGGCCCATCGAGCCGAGCAGAGCCGGGCGGAGTCAGCGGGGTTATGAGGGCGGGCGCCGCCGCCTCCCCGTGAGGAGCCGCGGGCGCGGGGAGCGCGCGAGGCCGCCCCGCCACAGGAAGCCATTTTGTGGGCCCCCTCCTCCTCCTCGCTCTCGTCCTCTTCCTCCTCCTCTTCGTCCTCCGCCGTCGCCGCCGCCCTCGGGAGCGGCCGGGCCCGGTGAAGGAGGCGGCGAGGAGGGGCGGCGGCGGCCGCCGCGCCCTCCCCCATGGCGAAGAAAACCTACGACCTGCTCTTCAAGCTGCTGCTCATCGGGGACTCGGGGGTCGGCAAGACCTGCGTCCTCTTCCGCTTCTCCGACGATGCCTTCAACACCACCTTCATCTCCACCATCGGTCAGTGCTTTTCCGCCCAGCGGGGCTGCGAGCCCCCCCCCGGTTCCCACCGCCGAGCCCCCCGCCCCAGCTCCGTTCCCGTGTCACCCCCGGGGACCCTCAGTGTTCACCCCAGCCGCGTTATTGTGTCACCGCCGGGGACCCGCTGTCTTATCTCCAGCCCCCTGGGACCCCCTGTGTCACCCATGAGGGATCCCCTCTCCCCCCCCCAGGGACCCCCATTTCTGTGTCACCCCTAGGGCGGGCCTGTGTCACCCCCGAGCCCGCTCCTGTATCCCCTCAGACCCCCCCTCTGTCCCCCTGCAGAGCCGCCCCGGTGCCGCCCGCCGCCGCCTCGCTGCAGGGCAGGGTGGCTTCGGTTCCTCCCTCCCCGCAGCTCGCTGGGCTCTGGGTGACCCCGAGCGACCCTCGCTGTCCCCCCCGGCGGGGGCTGCGCTGGCAGCTCGTCCCCCACGCCCTGTGGCAGCCGCCAGAGCCCACCTGGCCCCTTCCGTCAGCGTTAATCCCTGGCCCCTGCGGGCAGCGGGGCGGTGGGATCCGCGTCCCCGCGTTTGCGCCGCGGTTGATGTGGCTCACGAACCGTCGCGCTCGTGGGTGGGGTCTGTTTGCTCGCCCAACAAAGCTGTCCTTCCCCCCCTCCCCGCTCCCTTGGCCGGGCTCCTGGCGAAGCTGACTCCAGCCCGTCCTCGCAGAGCAGCTCCTGACCGAGGTAGAGCTGCTCTGACATCACGAAAAGAGGGATGTGTCTTTGCCTTTTCCGTGCCATCTGTGCCGTGGGACAGGCCTGGTACCCAATGTCCTTCCATCCCAGGTGTATCGCAGAGGTTTCGTTTGCCCTCTCCTGAAGGTCTTGTTTTGCAGAGGAAGAGTTCAGGTCAGCAGCTTCTCACCTTCTTGGTGACTGGCTCTGGAAATGAAGGGTAATTCCTGTCTCAGCTTTCTTGCTGCACCCGCTGGTGTAACACATGCTGATACTGGATAAAAAAAGAAAATTATATTGAGGGGTTTGAACCAGATCTGACTTTTGTGTTCGCTATGAATCCTTTAAATCACTGGTCATGCAGCTGTTCACTGAGAGGACGTGGAGTGTCAGCGTAGATCTTAGTGCTGGGTGTAAGTTCACCCCTGTGCACTTCCTCGTCTGTGTTGAAACATCACCCAGAAATTGCATCTCGGACTATTAACACTTAAAAATACTCTCTTAAGCAAGGCTTGGGAAATTTAAAGTGAAGAAAAAAAATCTTTATGACAACTAAGCGTCGAGAAGGTTATTGCCTAAAACCTCTTAGGGCCTCAGCTCGGTGTTTTGCTGGATTTTTGGGGGGACTGTGTGACAGTTGTTAATGCTGCCCCTTCCCATGGCACCCCCTGGCTCTGGGAGGCGGGATGGGTTTGCTGCTGTGGCCAGGGTGTATTTTGGCACTGCTTGGCAGATCCTCGCTGGGATCACATGACATTCCTTGCCTTTGGAGTTCGTTGGGAAGGTTTATTTCAATTCCCAAAGTTAAAAATAGTCAACGTCATAGTTAAGAAGTCAGCAGGCGCCCAGTGGCTCCTGCTTCAGACAACTTGTGCTTTTAATCATTAGTAATTTAGTCATTAGCATTAGTTGGTGGTCCAACTCTGCAGTTTTGGGGCCTTCAAGAGAAGTATCACCAAGCTGAGTAGGAAGTGTGCATGAGCAGGTTTTGAGAGTGTTTCCCACCAGTTTGACCCGTGGCTGTGCAGATTTTGAGAGTGCTTCCCACCAGTTTGACCAGTGGCTGTGCAGATTTTGGGAATGTTTCCCACCAGTTTGACCAGTGGCTGTGCAGATTTTGGGAATGTTTCCCACCAGTTTGACCAGTGGCTGTGCAGATTTTGAGAGAGTGTTTCCCACCAGTTTGACCCGTGGCTGTGCAGATTTTGGGAATGTTTCCCACCAGTTTGACCAGTGGCTGTGCAGATTTTGAGAGTGCTTCCCACCAGTTTGACCAGTGGCTGTGCAGATTTTGGGAATGTTTCCCACCAGTTTGACCAGTGGCTGTGCAGATTTTGAGAGTGCTTCCCACCAGTTTGACCAGTGGCTGTGCAGATTTTGAGAGTGTTTCCCACCAGTTTCACCAGTGGCTGTGCAGATTTTGGGAATGTTTCCCACCAGTTTGACCAGTGGCTGTGCAGATTTTGGGAATGTTTCCCACCAGTTTGACCAGTGGCTGTGCAGATTTTGTGAGAGTGTTTCCCACCAGTTTGACCAGTGGCTGTGCAGATTTTGGGAATGTTTCCCACCAGTTTGACCAGTGGCTGTGCAGATTTTGAGAGTGTTTCCCACCAGTTTGACCAGTGGCTGTTTGTTTCTGTAGTGCCTAAACTGGAAGGCAGAGGTGTTTTATTCCCTTAATTCTGAGCTGAATGTCTGGTGATGGCAGCTGTGCGCACTCCTTTGGTTACTATTTGGTGTGTCAGGTTTGTGTCTTCGCAGTGGAATTTGGCAGGTGTTGGGGGACAAATGGATTTTCTGCGTGGTGTTCAACTGCCCAAAGATGCCTTAAATGTGTTGACTCCATGATCTTTCTGTAAGCTGATGCGGAAAGCCTGTGCAGACATCATCAGTTGAAAGGGAGATTCTCCATTAGCACCTTTGGAAAATACCCCATCCGTGAGGGAAGAATCCAAATACCTGAGCTACCAGGTCCACTCAGTTCTCTGCGTTATTCCCAGGTGATGCAGCAATCTGGCTGAAAATGGGATTTCGAATTCCCGCTGGTGACAGCCCTCACACTTCCCCACGTCGGCCCTGCAGCAGCAGTAGCAATCCAGCAGCCTGGAAAGGGGCTTTCCACGGGGATCCCTGCTGTGGGAAATCCCAGCACAGCAGCCCTGCAGCTTTGGTTGGGTTTGGAACCAACCAGTGGAGCAGAGTTTCGGGGAAAACCTCCGGTGGAGTATTTGACCTGTAGCAACAAGGAAATGCGGTTTCCAAAGCCCTTGTGTACACAGTGGGTGACTGGATCCTTGGCTGAGGCTCTGCTGTGTTTGGATAACCCCAGCAGCTCTGATCCCTGGCTCTGGGTTTGCTCAGAGCTCCACCAACAGCCTGGGGTACACGGAACATGTACTGGAGTGTTTGGTGGGGGCTGTGAGCAGGGGCTGGTTCACAGAATCCTGGGATGGTTGGGGTGGGAAGGGACCCCAAATCCCAACCAGTGCCACCCTGCCTGTGCCAGGCTGCTCCGACCTGGCCTTGGGCACTGCCAGGGATCCAGGGGCAGCCACAGCTGTGCCAGGGCCTCAACACCCTGCCAGGGAACAATTCCTGCCCCAAATCCCATCCAAATCTCCCCTTTTCCAGCTCCAAGCCATTCCCTGTGTCCTGTCCCTCCATCTCTTGTCCGAAGTCCCTCTGAGCTCTTCTGTAGCTTCACTTCAAGCCCTGGGAGGCTCAGCCTTTGGTTGGTAAGGAAAAGAAGGATCTCAAGGAATATCAAAACTGGCCTCTGTCTAAGGAGGATGCGTGGGGAAAAGGTTTTAATTCTCTAAAACCAAAAGCCTGTTTGCACATGTAAGGGAAGACGCTCTAACAGAGCATTTCTGCTTCACATTATTCACTTCTGTTCACATTTCATCTTTACACGTTGCCCAATCCTGCTCCGTGATGGCTGCTGGGATATAACTTACAGTCCCTGTAATTCGACATACTCTCACTTTGACTTTGTGTCACTCCAAGCTAATATTTCCTGCTAAAGCAGCAGTTAAGCTTCTGGATGTGCTCAGGTGCCAGCGTGAGTGATTTCATTGCCCCGTCTCAGGCACTATAAATATTCCAGATGGCATTTCTGCAAGAAATCCCGGAGTCATTGTAACCTCCCTGGAGGGGGCAGGGCCTCGGCCTCCAGCGCTGCTTTGTATTTCCTACAAAAAGGAATAAATCTTGGAAGGCTCAGTCCATCACAAACCGCTTCATATTTGAACTGTTCTTCAGCGATTTCCCGGTGCAAAAATCATTTTTTTATGGTGTTTGGTTTTGAGGACTGTGGTGACTTCTCACCTGTGCTCCTCGCTGGGTCAGGGAGTGGTGGTGCTCCTCCTTGTTTTAGTGCTCTCCCTAACCTGCTACCCGCAGATTGTCTTTATTTTGAATGTTTAAAATGTCAGGATAAGTAACTTCCAGGCAGCGTATCCTCGAGATCTTAATTTTTAATATCTTTATTGGCGTTCAGTGGGTCAGGGAGTTGATGGTTTGAAGTGAGCTGTGGGTAAAGGAGCTGTGCACACTTTGTGGAGCTCCCCAGGGTCCAGCCTTTGGCACCTGGGAAGAGGGAAGGGAGGGAGGCTCTTCTGGCCGGGATGGCTGCTGAAAAATTTGAATGCCAGAGCTGAGCCTAAGCCTGTAATCACTGTTGTCTGACTAAGTCCAATGCAAATGAAGATGAGTCACAAAAAATGTTTTCCCATGAAATCTCAGGAGAACAAAGGGTGTGTGAGTATTGGGAGATTTCTCCCAGTGCTCCTGATGGAGGTAAAACTTCCCCGGATCTTAATTCCTCCTGGAAGTGCAGCTGTATTTTGTATTCCTGAGCTTTACTCACCTGGCTGCAAGTTTACAAATCCAGAGATAAAAACCAGTGATTTTTGAGGTTTGTTTTATTTTGAACACGACCAAAGCTGTGCTAGGAGCATGCAAAACTGTAACTCTAAATGTGGAAGTATAGAAAAACTACTTGGATTAATTATCATTTTTTAATTATTTCTTTTGCTTTTAGTAGAAGTGGGGTTTGAGTTGAAACCACTTGCTTTGAAATTGCTTCATGTTGGCAAATTCAAGCAGTGAAGTTTTTAAAAATTAGTCCTCAAGTAATAAATCCCAGTTAGTTTGTGCATCCTGGGAAGATTTGTTCACTCAGGATTGAGACTGGAAGGAAGGAAGGATCCCGAGGTAAAGAACGGGGAAGAACCTGGCAGATTTTGGGGAACAAATGATGGTTTGAAGGGTGAAGATGCTGTTGCATGTCCAATGAAGTTTGAAAAATGAACAGTTTTAGAATTCAAAGAAGAAGTGTTTCTACAACAGCTGGAAGTACTGGTTTGCCTGTTCCCTGAATTTGGGGATGTCCCATCCCTGGCAGTGTTCCAGGCCAGGCTGGACAGCACTTGGAGCAGCGTGGTCTGGTGGAAGATCTCTCTACCCCTGGCAGGGAGTGGAATGGGATGAGCTTTAAGGGAAAAGCGTTTCCAACCCAAAGCATTCCACGATCATCTCCCTTTTTTATATCCTACCTACAGCCTACAGGAGCAGCAGCAGCTGTCAGTTGTGTTCACGTTGTGGGCTCAGTCTGCTTCTGACTCCTGGCATGGAGCAGATGAATTAGACCAGGAAAAATCCCAATAAACCCTGATCCCGACTCCTGCTCAGTCATTTCCGTGACCTGAACCCGTCAGGCAGCAGGAGAGGCCAAAGTCATTTCCAGAACTGGCTGCCAGGGGAATTCTGGAGGGGAAAAGATGGGTGGGTTCAGAATGAAAGTAGAAAATGGAAGTGGAGCTGTAGCTGGGCATTGGATGCTGTGCTCTGGTTGCAGGCTGGAGCTCAGGAATCTCTTGGCTGCTGGAGGTTGGACAAGTATTGTTTGGCCTGGTGAGGGGTTTTCATCTCCTCTCCCCTCTGCCTGCTGGGACACCCAGGAGAAAGGTTACAGAGTGAGCTGGGCTTGTGTGGTGCTGTATGAGGAGAGTGGTTTGGTTTTGGTTTTGTTTGGTAGGGTGTTTCGGGGGTTTTGTGTCAGAGTGTTTGGGGATTTTTAATTTTTTTTTTCCCCTCATTTAGGGCAGTGAATAATGAGCAGCAGTTTTGCACACGCCTCACAGAGCTGATGAGAAACTGGGGATGGCTGTGGTGAAGAGCTTGAGGAACTGAGCTGGCTGGAAACTTCTTTGTGTAACGTGGCTGTTTTTTCAGCTGAGCTGGATCAGTTCCCTGATGGGGCTCCTTACTTACCCTCCAGATCTCTGCTGGTGGAGTGATAGGGCAGCAGGGGACATGGAAACAGCAGAGTAGGTGGTGCTTGTACTCAGAATTCCAGGATCATTGAGGCTGGAAAAACCTTCCCAGCCCACTGAGTCCAACCTGTGCCTGATGCCCACCTTGTCCCCAAGAGCTCTGAGTGCCACATGCAGGAATTCCTTGGACACCTCCAGGGCTGGGCACTGCAGAGCTCCCTGGGCACTTCCAAGGCCTGAGCCCCCTTTCCATGGGGAAATTCCTGCTGCTGTCCAAGCTGAGCCTGGTGTGGCCCAGCCTGAGGCCATTTCCCCTTGTCCTGTCCCTGTTCCCTGGGAGCAGAGCCCGACCCCCCCTGGCTGTCCCCTCCTGTCAGGGACTTGTGCAGAGCCACAGGGTCCCACTGAGCCTCCTTTTCTCCAGGCTCAGCCCCTTCCCAGCTCCCTCAGCCTCTGCTGGGGCTCCATTCCCTTTCCAGCTCCCTCAGCCTCTGCTGGGGCTCCATTCCCTTTCCCATCTCCCTCAGCCTCTGCTGGGGCTCCATTCCCTTTCCAGCTCCCTCAGCCTCTGCTGGGGCTCCATTCCCTTTCCCATCTCCCTCAGCCTCTGCTGGGGCTCCATTCCCTTTCCCAGCTCCCTCAGCCTCTCCTGGGGCTCCATTCCCTTTCCCAGCTCCCTCAGCCTCTGCTGGGGCTCCATTCCCTTTCCCAGCTCCCTCAGCCTCTGCTGGGGCTCCATTCCCGTTCCCAGCTCCCTCAGCCTCTCCTGGGGCTCCGTTCCCTTCCCAGCTCCGTTCCCTTCCCTGCACACGCTCCAGTCCCTGCACGTCTCTCCTGTCAGGAGCTGCCCCAGCAGTGCCAGCACAGGGGACGGGCACTGAGAGCTTCCCTGTGAAAATTCCCTTTCTGACTGCAGTTCCACATTAACAAACCCCTTGGCAGCAGTTCCAGCCTGGCCTTCCCTCCTCCCTGCCCCCAGTATGAAACAAACCCTAAACCAGACTCGCTGCTCTCCTGGTGCCGTTTCTGTCGGTGCCTCGGGCTCAGTGAAGGACACGAACGCTGCAGAGCTGCTTCCTCGGGCGCAGCCCTGTGCTGGCAGCCCCGCTGCTCCCGTGTCCTTGCACTGACACGCTGCTGACGTGCAGCTGAAACTCACGGGCAGCTGCTCCCCAAATGTGCTGAGCACCATCAGGAGCCCTGCAGGGGAAGGAGAGTGCCCAGGTCGGCTGCTCCAGTTAAACCAGTGCTGTTTCCAGGAGGGGACTGAGCTGTCACTTCAGTGGCGACAGAGATGAAGAGTTTGGCGGTCACTGCTGTTTTCTAGGGTGTGTTCAGATTTGGAGCACAGGCCTGTAGCTTCTTGTGGCAGGCTGTGTCATCTGTGGGCTGCCTGGGAATTTTCAGAGGCCAGACAAAATGTCTGTTGGTGTTGGTAGAAACTTGTTCCTGAGCTCCTGAAGCAGGAGCTCAGCCTTTGTTTTAAGTAGCCAATGATTCATTTTTAGTGCCTCGTTGAGTGATAAACAGGACTGGGAGGTGCAGAGAAGTGATTTCCTCTTGACTCCTTGGTTTGTGTCTGTCGAAAGAAAATCTGTTACGCTCTTGCAGAAGATTTTCTTCCCTGGGAGGGTGGGGAGGCCCTGGCACAGGTCGCCCAGAAAAGCTGTGGCTGCCCCTGGATCCCTGGAGCTGTCCAAGGCCAGGTTGGACTTGGAGCACCCTGGGATAGTGGAAGGTGTTCCTGCCCATAGCAGGACGTGAAATGGGATGAGCTTTAACGTCCATTCCCGCCCAAACCATCCTGTGATTCAACAATTCTCTTTGTCCGGAGAAAACACTTGATCTTTTCCGCTCTTCAAGTCAATACTGATATTTAATTATGGAATCGATTGAGAGCCCGTTGATGAAAACCTCATCAGCGGATAGGAAGAATCAACCCTGCCTGCAAGGGTTTTAGGCAGATGTTGCTGCCTGTAAGAGGTTTTACCTTGCCCTTTTTCCTGTCCCTGCTCCTGCAGCCCTGGAGCAGGGCGTGGGCTCTCCCTCCCCGCCCTGGGTGCCCACAGCTTTCTCCCTGCTCCTCCTCCCTGGAGCACGGAGAGCCGGCGTGTCCCTGCTTGTTGGGGAGCTGGAGAACCTCCAGAAGGATGCTGGCTGGCAGAGGGCTGCTCTGCCAGGAAAATTCATCCCACCTGAGCTTGAGAAATGCTCAGACAGGACATGGGAGCAGAGCAGGCTGCACGGATTCTCCGTGACTTTTTGATGGCACAAAGTAGAGGAGGATTTCAGCCTTGGTTTGTGTAACTCTTTACGAGGGGGTGAAGTGCTTCAGAAATGCTTTGTGAAAAACCAGCTTGTCAAATTCCTGGTGCTGAGGGAATTCCCTGCCTGGCCCTGGAGAGCAGGGAAGAGACCAGAGCTGCTCTTGCGAGTTGTCTTGAACGTCTGGTGTTTCGGTGCAGCTCAGCTGTGTGGGTTTTCCTTTCTGCGTGGGTTTGACTACGAGTCTTGTGTGGGTTTAACTAAAGTCTCTGCATGTTTTGGTTTTGCTCTGTAGCTAAAACAACTCCAGGCTTTCTCTCCCACTGGGATTGTGACTGTTCTCTGTAACCTGGAGGAGAAACACTCGTTTGTGTCTTGCATTTCCAAAATCCGGCTTCGTGCTCTCAGAGAGATGCCTGCTTGCCTGAGAGCTGATGGGTATGGAATATCTCCAGTGATATCCATACCTGTAGAGCTTTTTCCTCAAGGATGCTTCTCAGACCTGGCGTGCTTTCATTTTTGGATCCACTGAAGCTGTCGTTGGACTAGGAGGAGTGCTGGAAACGGCCTCTTCCCAAAACCATGGCTCTGGTGTGGCGTGCTGCTGCTGTGTGCACCGAGGAATTCCTTTGGTGCTGGAGGGGCTGGGATCAGCATCGTGCTTGGGGAGGCTGGCCTGGCCTGAGATCTGCGCTTCTGAACTCTTAAAAGTCGTGCTTCCAAAGGTGGGTGGTGCTCTGCTAAGTTCAGGTGTCATCTCAGCATGTCCAGGCGGGTCAGGGTAAATCCAACTTCCCATAAATCCACCACCCTCTGGATTCATGGAGGGTTCAGGAAGGCTGGGCTTTGTCATGGCTCATCTGCACTTTACAAGAGGAAGCTCTTGCCCAGGTTGTTCCTGGTCCCAAATAAGTTATTCTGTCCCTGGGATGGTTTTGTCTTAAGTGGGTCTCACCAGCATTGTAATCTACAGTAAATGTGATTTTACATTTCCTTTCAGGTGTTCAGTTATTGACTTTGGACACCTGGACACAGGATTTGATTTTACATTTCTCATCAGGTGTTCAGTTACTGACTTTGTACACCTGGACATAGGATTTGATTTTACATTTCCTTTCAGGTGCTCAGTTATTGACTTTGGACACCTTGACATAGGATTTGATTTTACATTTCCCTTCAGGCATTCAGTTATTGACTTTGATTTGATTTTACATTTCTCATCAGGTGCTCAGTTACTGATTTTGGGCACCTGGACATAGGAACCCACCTGCTGCTGTCTGACATATTTATGTGCCAGGTGTCACCTCCTGCCCTTCTAACCATGGCCACTCCCTGTTCTTCTTCACCACCAAACCCTTGCAGGTGATTCCCCTGAGGACCCTGCTTGGACTGCGTTTCATTACTGAAGATTTGCAATGAATGTCTGAACTTAGGCCATTGGAGTGCTGGTAGCAGTACCTACCTGCAGGATTCCAGTTCCCCAGGTAGCAGCATTGATCTCACGCCTTGCAAGGCTTGCTGCAGGCTGTGTCTCATCCATCCTCTCCTCTCCCTTCTCCAGGAGGGATTGCTGTGGCAGGGCGAGCTCGTTGTTGTCACCTCATCTCTGTGTGCGTGCCTGTGTCACTGGAGAGGGAGCTCAGATGTGGAGCCTCAGCACAGCCGTGTAATTGCTGGTTAGAGGAGTCCCTCCAACGCTCCTGATTCCCTGAGCGTGCTGGGAAGTGCTTTCATCTCCAGGGAACCTTTTTGATCTTCCCAGTAAACAACAAAGTTAGTTAGTTAGTTATTATAGCTACACAAATCCCTGGCGAAAGCGCAGGTAACTCCTGCCTAAGTCCTTTGGGATTTGTGCTTCCTGTTGGTCTGTCCAGGACAGCAGGGAGCAGGAGTGGGAGTTCTCTGGGACGTCTGCTGCATCTCATTCCTGTTTCAGTGAGCAGAAGTGCTGTGAGTTCCATCAGAGGGGCTCAGAAACTCCACCTGCAGCAGCAGGAGACTCGCAGTGTCTGCTCAGCTGAGGTGGCCGTGTCCCTTGGGGCGTGTGTCCCAGCTGTAGGGACGTGTCCCCATCTTCAGGAGAAGTGTCCCCAGCCTCAGGGGTGTGTCCCAGTGTGCTTGAGACCTTGACGCAGCCAGAGAACAGGAGTTGGAGCTGCCTGGGTTTGATTCATGGAATGACAGAATGGATTGGGTTGGAACATTTTTCTCTTATTCCACCCCCTGCCATGGGCAGGGACACATTCCACTGTTCCAGGTTTGTTCCAAGCTCCAGTCCAACCCCGGACTGTGTCAGAGAACAACATCAGGATTTACAGGAAGAGAGCTGAGGTTGCAGCAGAGCTCTGGCAGCAGCGGGAGCAGCAGCCCCACAAGCCCCAGGGTGCCAAAGCACAGCGGTGACAGTCCCTGTGTCACCTCTGACACCACCTGCACTTGCTCAGAGCAGGACATCTCACACCGCCTCTGTCGCCTGCTCGTCCTGCCTCCGGCCCAGCTGCAGGGTTAGAAGCTCTTTCAAAGCTGGTGGCCACCAGCAGGTGCTCTGAGGATCGTAAGGAGACCTCATCCAGCAGGAAACTCCCTTGGAAGATGGGACCCAGAGCAGCTCTGCCACACTGGGAGATGGGATCCCCACCCCAGGTCCTGTCCTGCCACCCAGCACCAGCAGCAAGGCTGAGGCAGCCGTGGAGCACGGAGTTTGTGGCTGTCACCCCACAGCAGGGCTGTGTTCATTTGAGTTGTCTGGGGTCTCTCACTGCCCCGAGGGCAGCAGTGCCAGCACCTCTCTGCAGTTCTGCTCCAGTCACACACAACTTTACCTCAATAGCCAGGTGGAGTTTTCTCTGTTACAGTCAGTGTTGATCTCCTTTTGTCCTCAGCAGCAGGCTCAGGCAGCACCAGTGGGGACACAGAACCCAGGGCCTGAAGGGGCTCCAGGAGAGCTGGAGAGGCGGTGGAGACAAGGGCTGGAGGGACAGGACACAGGGAATGGTTTGGAGCTGGAAAAGGGGAGATTTGGGTGGGATTTTGGGCAGGAGTTGTTCCCTGGCAGGGTGTTGAGGCCCTGGCACAGCTGTGGCTGCCCCTGGATCCCTGGCAGTGCCCAAGGCCGGGTTGGAGCAGCCTGGCACAGTGGGAGGTGTCCCTGCCATGGCAGGGGTGGCACTGGATGATCTTCAATGTCCCTTCCAACCCAAACCATTCTGGGTTTCTGGAAACCTTCTTGCAGAATACAGCAAACTGAGAAATCCAAACGAGTCTCAGCCTCCAGCTCTGCCTCGGGAGATGCCAGTGTTGTGGGCAGCAAGAAATTTTGATTCTGTGTTGTGTGACATTCTTCCAGTTGTTTCCACGTTTTCAAAGGCTTTTTCTGTGAGTTCAGTTGGACTGTTGGAGTACCAATAACAGCTAAAAAAGGTGATAAAGCTGCCTGATCAATGTGCTGCTTTGGGGCAATATCCTAACAATAGGCCTTTGTTTCGAGGTTTTTCCCTGCTGATGAACTTGAGAGCTCTGCCACTCATCTCAGTTGTTGGAGAGCTTAGAGTTTGTGTGGGAACATCTGGTGTTCCAATATGTGACCTCCAAGAGCTGGGAGCTGGAGGATCTCTCATGCTCACACTGTGCCATTTCCCTGAGGTGTAGAAATTGCTTCACTGACCCCTAGAACTTGGTGCAAAGCAGAGATCAGAGCCTGCTGCCATGCTTTTTATTGCTGCTGAGGGGTTAATAAAGGAAAGGTTTTTCTGATGTGTGAGTTGCTGTTCTGTCACTGGGAACGTCCCCAGTGATGTGGCAGCTGCTGGTTAACCCCTGTGGAGTGTGTTGAGTGTTGGAGGCTGGCAGGGAACAGCCTGCAGGAGCACTGGCCACACACGCAGGGCACAGGTGAGTCCTTCCTCAGCCATTCCCTGCTGGAGATGTCACCCAGCGTGGGCTCAGCCTGTGCCCAGCCCTTGCTGAGCAGGGATGGTGGTAGGTCACACGTCGGGTGGAAGTGCTGGTGCCTCCCTGACGGCAGCAGTGACAGAACTCCCTGCTCTGGGCAGCCTGGCTTGTGACGCTCTCAGAAATAACGGGATTGTTTTGTGTTTGTGAGAACACAGACCGAGTTTTCCAGCGGTAAATCGTCATGTGTGTCCTTTGGAGCAGCCTGGTCTGGAGGAAACTGTTCCTGCCCGTGGAACAAGGTTGAGCTGGAAGATCCTTCCCATCCCAAACCATTCTGGGAATCCCAGTGACTCCTTCAGTGACCTCCCCAGCACAGCACCTCCTCTTGGGTGAAGCTGAAGCTTTTCTGAATGAATTCACTTCCCTTCATTTATGTATTATCTGTCTTGTCCATCTGCTGAGTATGAATTGGCCAGGATAAGTGTTAGCTTGAATTTTATTTTTATGTAATTTGAGGGCAAAATTACCATTGCAGCAAGTAGTGACAAAGTTTGTGTTTCATAAATAGCAGCCTGTGTGAAAAGCAGATTCACGTACTGAATTTATTTTCTAGCTAACAAATATAGCTTAAGTAGGGTGAGACATGCATGAAAACTGATTTAATTGGCCGTAATTGAACTTGAACATATTTAATTCATGTCCTTGGTGGTGTAGAGTAGAATTCCAATTGCAGACTGGGCTGTCTGGAGTCCAGACTTTTCCCTGCTGTGATTTTGGGTGTGGGACCTGATGGGCTCCTGGCAGTGGGATTCATGAGGAGATGCAGCTGCTTCATGTGATGCCCTCCCTAAAAATGGGCTGGTAAAGGTGCCTGGAGCAGAGTTAATTGACGCTTATTGGAAAATGAAAGATGTAATGGCAGGGAATTAAATCAGCCCTCAAACCTGGAATTAGCTGACACTGAGCAGAGGTTACTGCTGCCTGGGAACAGCTCTGAAGGAAGTTCTGTTTCTTGCTAGAGCTTCATTTCCTTTTTTTCCCCCCTTAGTACCTTATGAATAAAAACCTTATTGTCTCTCTTGTCTCTTGGTATGCATAAAACATCACTAAAATAGTTCCTTTGTTCATTTTCTTTTGTTTTGTTTGTGGGAGCCTTGTGTAAGGTTTAGCTGCTGGAATAACAAAATGATCAAATTTCTTTTTTCTGGAAGAAATAACTGCTTGTGTTGAAGCTGTGGTCTCGGGGACCTCAGTGGCAGTGTAGGTGGTGTCAGCAGGAACCTGGAGCCTTCTTTCTGCACGGAGATTGTTTTTCACACAGAGATTTGAACTGTGCTTTCATGTGACTCCTGAAACTCCTTCCCTGGGGAGAATGTGGGTAAATCAGACCTCCCTGAAAGAAACTGATGTTTGTGAGCTGAGGGCAGCTGGGGAGGAGAGGATGAGGAGGTTCCATGGATGGTTCTGGCCTCAGTCCCTGTCTGTGAGCAGTGACTGCCCCACAGCCATTGTGCACGCAGATATTTCCGAGGGGATGGTGCCAGGCTCTGCTCAGTGGCGCCAGTGACAGCACGAGGAGCAGTGGGCACGAACTGGAACACGAGGAGTTCCTCCTCCACGTGGGGAACAGCTTCTGTCCATGGAGGGTGACGCAGCCCTGGAACCTGCCCAGGGAGGATGTGCAGTCTCCCTCTCTGGAGATGTTTCAAACCCACCTGCTCCAGGTGACCCTGGTTGGACTGGAGGATCTCCAGAGGTCTCTTCCAGCCCCAGCCGTTCTGGAATTCTCTCAGAACCTCAGTTGTTGTCTGAGTTCCCAGTGTTCATCTGCATGGCTGGGATGCCAGGGGCGCTCACCACTCCCAAAGCTTGTGGCAGCTGTGCCTTGGACACATCCGCTGAGTGCGTGCTGAAATCAAACAGGTGGGGTTCTGAGCTGTTGGAAGTGGCTGTCACAGCACTTGGGAATGCTCCATTTGATGGGGAGTGCTCCATTTGATGGGGAATGCTCCATTTGATGGGGAGTGCTCCATTTGGTGGGAAATGCCACACCTTGAGTATTGTGTCCAGTTCTGTCCCCTCAGTTCAGGGTGGACATTGAGTGCTGTGTCCAGCTCTGTCCCCTCAGTTCAGGATGGACATTGGGTGCTGTGTCCAGCTCTGTCCCTCAGCTCAGGGTGGTCACTGAGACCCTTGAGCGTGTCCAGAGGAGGGAAGGAGGCTGGTGAGGGGCTGGGAACACAACCCCTGTGAGGAAGGGCTGAGGGAGCTGGGGTTGTTGAGCCTGGAGAAAAGGAGCCTCAGAGGTGACCCCATCACCCTGCACAGCTCCCTGAAAGGTGCCTGTGCTCACCTGGGGCTGGGCTCTTTCTGCAGGCAGCACTGACAGAAGCACAGGACACAGCCTCAGGCTGTGCCAAGGGGAATTTAGGTTGGATGTCAGGAGAAAGTTTTTCACGGCAAGAATGATAAACCTGCCCGGGGAGGTGGTGGAGTCCCCATCCCTGGAGGTGTTTAAAAACAGCCTGGATGTGGCTCTGGGTGCTGTGGTTCAGTTGAGGTGTTGGGGCTGGGTTGGACTCGATGATCCTGAAGGTCTCTCCCACTCTGGTGATTCTGGGATTTTATGGGAAGTGCTCCTCAGCCCGGTTATCTCCCGAACTTTGCCCAGGCGCTGATACGGGGAGCGCTGGCTCAGGAATCGAACCCCCAGCTCAGAACTGTGCCACGAAACCTTGGCCCACTGGCTGAGGCTGCGCTCCTGGGAACTGCCCTGGCCATCAGGTGACTGCTGTGGGTCGTGGCACTGCTCAGCATTCCCTGGAATGTTCCAGCAGCAGCCGGAGCTCGCCCAGGCCCCTGCCCTGTCTCTGCCAGAGTGGGAGAACCGCGTTGTCCCTTGGTGCTGCCTCAGCCTCCGCCTCAGTTGAAATCACCGAGGGTGTGTCTGTTAACTCCCCAAATTAGCATTGCCCCAGGCTGCCCGGGGAGCTTTGGAGTGCCCAGCCCTGCAGGTGTCCCAGGAATTCCTGGACGTGGCACTCAGTGCCCCGGGCTGGGGACAAGGTGGGGATTTTGGGCACAGTTGAACTCGGTGATCCTGGAGTGCTTTTCCAGCCCCAAATGATTCTGTGGTAGCTGAGTTTTTCGGGTGTGGCTGCGTGTGCTGTTGTCCCTTCCTGTGAGCAGGTTGGTTTGAGCTGTTGGGGATTTAACTTCAGTCCCTTGAGTCCCTTTTCCCTCCAGCCCCCCTCAGGCAGCCACCTCTAACTCATGGTTTTAAGCTCACACGCCTTAGTTCCTCCCTTGGAGGAGCCGTCACCTTCGCTTTACAGAAAAATTGAAATTTATTTGCAAAGATTAGTACCGAATTCATGAGTGGCAGTTTGTGTCCAGGTCAATTTTTGAATATTTAAACACCTGCAGCAGATGGAGTGAGTGACCTGGAACTCGAGGTTGATGCGGAAGGCTCTGTGTTGTCATCATTGAACGAGGAAGGGACATTTGGAAATCCCTCCCAGGCAGGGCCGTGGGATGTGCCCTCAGCTCCAGCTGCTGCGTGATACCAGGGCCTTTCCCACCTCCTGGTTATTTGGATTTTATCTCCAGCTGTGGGTTTGAACAGCACTTCTCATTGTAACCCATCTATCAAACATGACCGGTGCTGCTGGAGGAGCAGCAGCTCCAGGGAATCTCTGATTTATCAATCTCAGATTGATATTCTGCTTCCTTACGGCCCTGTGCCTTTCCACACCTAATGTGTGAATAGAATCTGTGTTTTTTAGAGGAAAAAAGTCACGTTCAGCTGATAAAAGAATTTCCATCTGCAAGTATCCAGTGTGTAATAGCAAGGCAATGGACTTCTCCTCGTTGGAGGGAACACAGGAGGTCTCAAGGATTGCTCCTGGGAGTGATTAGAATTTTAATTTAGGTGATGAGCAGTGCAGGGGTGGAAGGTCCCCAGTGCCATGGAGGTGCTGTGCGGGGAACACGCAGCTCCCACCACCTCTGTCTCCTTGGTCACTTCATCTTTTTAACATTTTTTAATATTGCTGCCAAGCGCACTCAAAGAACTCCTGGCAGCAGTCTTGCCTTTTGCAGTGACTCACCTCGGGTGTTCATTCGTGATTTTTAATACAAATCCCAAAACCAGTCACAGGGCAAGTTTCAGGTGAGACTTGCAGTGAGACACTTTTGGTGCCCTGCGTTTGCTGTGCATCTCATAAAGGGCCAATGGCAGAGATGTCACCTGCTCACAGCTCCTTTGCTGCTTTGGTGGCAGCAGGAGCACTTCCAGTTAGGAATTTCCAGTTAGGGAGGGTCTCCTTCACTCCTGGAGTTGTGTTCATCTCTAAATTGGTTGCTGCTGGAAGGGCAATATGAGATGGGTTTGGGAAGTTCCAGTGGTGGGATGATCCCCAAATTCTTCCAACAGTGGAGATGTGGATGAATTCCCAGGCCCAGGTTAGGCTGGATAACAACGGCCTCCCATTGTCTGGGGGGGATTAAGCCTGGGATTTGGAGGGGAATAGAAGCCAGAGTGCTGGATTTGTCACCAAAACGAATATTCAGCGAGTCCCTGATGGGCTGCTCAGGGCTGGTTTGCACAAATCAGATCTCCCTGTACCCTGCTGGGGCTGTGTGACAGCCGCTGAGGCGCACAGATGCATCCAGGAGGGGAATGTAGGTCACCCCGAGGAGCTGCTGTCTCACAGGACTGTCATCTGCTTCGTTAAGAATAGATTAATTGGGAGGAGACGATCTGGCACCGGTGCTGCTGGTGCTGCTGCTCCTGTCCCGTGTCCTGCCTTACATCACCAGCTTTCGAATTTCTCGGGATTGGTGTGGGATTGGGGAAACTGGGCCTGGAAGGGCAGTTTCCTAAAGTACTGGGAAATGGGGGATTCAGGACACAGCCAGGGGGTCTCTAAGAGGGGCTGGTAGGGCTTGAGCAGCCTCTTGGAAAGGAAATACACTTGAGTTTAAGAGTCTCTAATTTAGCAAATGTTGTGTTCAAAGCTGAAGCGCTTCGTTTGGATTTTGGGAATCTACTGCACTCCTAAAAATAGACGCTGGAATTAAATAAGTTGGTTTTTTTGAGCTACACACTCTTGTGCTAGCAAATGTCACTGGCTAAGAGTCTTTAAGTTATCTTTACAGGGTGAGATCTAATCATAATTCCTGTCATTGATACCTGCTCTACAAAATACCAAATTTCAGGATCCTGCAGGTCCTGTGGATCCCCAGCAGTTGGATACAGCTATTCCCATGGGAGTTTCTCTGCCCAAAAAAGCAGTTTTGTGGAGCTGTTGCTGTCAGGTGTGGATGGATGGAGGCTGCTGACCTTGGGATAAAGCAGGGAATGTTTATCCAGGTGATAGTTCAGGGGGAGAAGCAAGGAGTGCTTGGTGAGTGGGTGATGGACTGAGGATGGGAGGGTTGGCACCAGGGATTGGATGTAGGGAAAAAAACCTGTTAACACTGCTCATGCCATCAGCTGTGGCTGGTGGAATTAAAGCAGTTAAATCTCTTGACTCTGTTCCAAGCCCAGCTTGATCCAGACCAGGCTCCCAGGCAGGACCTTCACCTTCAGAGGAGAGTTTCTCCTGCCCAGCTGTGGAGCTTTCTGAGACCACTGGAATGCTGATCTTGGAGGTCTTTTCCAGCGTGGACAATTCCATGGTTGTGTCCTGTCAGTGAGCTCAGTGCACATTCCCAGGGTTTCAGCTGAGGGGTGTGTGTTACTTTACCTCGTGTGAGGTGTGTGCTGCCTTTATTCAGACACAGTTTCAGGTGCTCAGTCAGTGCTGAGCTGTCACGACTTGAAACCTCGCAGAGCAGGACGAGTGAGTCCCTGCTGCAGCTCTGGTTTGCACGCTCTGCACTGGGCAAAACTTCCTGCAGAGAAGGTGGAACACCTGAATTCACTGAATTTCTGCTTTGCTAACACGTCAATCCACGGTTTACTCATACCTTGAGCTCTTTGTTACGCTCCTGGGCGTGGGATGTCAGAAATGATGGAGCTGAAGGTGCACAAGAGGAGAGCAAAGCCAGCCAGGAGGCCATTCCAGTGTCACTGTGATGATTGAAAACTCTCTGGGCTGTTCCAGGGCTGCTCCTGCCTCTCCCCATGGCTGTGGGAAATGGATTTGTGGAGAATCCTGTAGAGGATTCTCTCCTGTCTGTAAAGAACCGACATAGTTGAGAGAGAAATTGAGCTAGAATCAAGTTTCACATGATAACCTTGCAAATAGACTAGACATTTTGGAGAAATAAAACTGTGAAAGACGTGCTGTAGCAAGACCCACGTGGGGTATTTTAATAGATGATTGGCTTAGAAGCATTTAGCAGCATTGTGTGGCAAAAGCTGACAGGCCAAGGAACGCTGATAACGTTTTGTAATTAGGAAATAGTTTGGCTTCTGGTTGTGATGGCGTGAATTGTAACATCTGCACCGTCTCACCCTTCTCATGAGACTGAAAATGGAATAAAAGTCTTTAAAACGCCTCTCAAGAGCCCTGTCTGTGGGTCAGAAACGGGGTTTTTCTGGCACCCAGGGTCTCTGGGAGTCCTGCTCATTTCCTGGGGCCCTCTAGCTCCCTGTGCCAAGCTCTGCTGCTGCTCTGGGCTCTGTGTCTCAACAAGTCAGGCAGGCACTCCCCATCCTGCCCTTGGAGTCCTGAGTCCCTGCAGCTTGGGAGGCTGTCAGGGAGCGCTCCCCATGACCTGGAGTCCTTTGGAGAGCATTTATCCTGGGTCTGGGTAGTGTGGGAGCAACCTGGAAGAGGGCTGGGAATGTGCAGCGTGTGCTGGGGCCCTGCATTATTTATAACCCCGGTCACAGCAGCTCTTTGTGTGGCCTTGTCTTAGGCCAGCAGCAGCACTTGGCTTTGTCTGATCCAGGTGTTCAGGGCTTGCAGATCCCTGCTGGATGCTTGGGTTATTCAGGCAGATATTGCCAGGACACGGGGAGTGGCTTCCCGTGGGCAAAGGACAGGGATGTTGGGAAGGAATCCCAATATTTCCCTTGGGCAGGCCCTGGCACAGGGTGCCCAGAGAAGCTGTGGCTGCCCCTGGATCGCTGGCAGTGCCCAGGGCCAGCTTGGACGAGGCTTTTGATGCCTGGAAACAAAACACAGACTTTTCCACCTGGGACAGTGGAAGCTGTCACTACCCACGGCACACAGATGAGCTTTCATGTCCTTTCCCACCCAGACCATTCTGGGGTTGGATAAATGCAGTTTTTCCTGTCTCCTCGAGGAGTTCATGGCCACGTGGAAGTGTAGGAAAGATCCCTGCAGGAATGGGTGCTCTCCAAGGGAAGAGCAGGGGGTGTGTGCTGGGATTCTGCACAGACACACACACACCCCAGCAGGTGTGCAGGGCTCTCCCCTGAAGGAGGAGGAGCAGCTGCTGGATTTACTGAGTTACTCTGCTGTTTACTCAGGGGATTGAGTGTGTTTGAGCTCCCAGAGCAGGGTGTGGACAGGGCTCCGGAGCTGGGGCATCCTCCTGCAAAGGCACGAGCAGAATTCGTGCTGCCTGCTGAATTTAAACCAGGAGCACCGTGTGTTTGCATCTTACCAGACCCAGAGCATCCACAGGCTTCTTGTTTTGGTTCCATCCCTGGTTTTTTGTTGCTGCCCAGGCTGCCTTTCCCTCTTCCCACTGTCCTTCCCATGTACCTGACCGTGCCACACTTGATCAGGGCTGCACACAAGGAAGAGTTCAAACACAGTGCAGTCCCTCACTCCTGATGAATAGATGTTTTGTTAAATGTTTTTTTTTAAGAGTGGCCGTGGCCTGAAGTGTCAGTTCCTTTCCTGGATCTGGAAGTTCCTGGCAGTGTTTAAAAGAGGGCAGGTGGTCCCAAGCTTTCAGGTTTCCTCATCGCCTTCTCTCTGATAATTTCATTGTCAGGGAGTGAGTTTTGAGACTTTGCCCAGTGACCCCTCGTGCTGTTTTACTGAAGCTTTGTCCTGAGAAAGAACAGCTTCCAAAGCGCTGATGGTCAGAGATTCTCCTGTTGGAGAAGTTGTTGGGACTGGGGAGGGACAGTGTGGGTTCCACGTCCCTTTGGAACCCTGTTGTGATGCCTTGGGAAGGCTGAGCTGGAACAGAGTTAGAGAATAAAGTAAATATTTATTAAAAGGCCTTTAAGGATCCACCTTGGGCAGGACAAGAGCCTGGCCAGGGCTACACCCAAGGTGGACCCAGAGTAGTCACAAAATGAACAACAGGTCATGAGATCTCACATTTCTATAAGTTTTGCTTCATTTGCATTTTGGGGTTCAATTATCCAATTAGTTTCAGGTTATCAAGTCCCATCCTGGTTTTCTCTCTTTAATCCACCCTTGTTTGTGCTTTTGGGCTGGAAGTTGTCCTTGGTGTGCAGCAGGAGAAGGATTTGTTTTGTGTCCCTGCTCTGTGCAGAGCTGAGTGACACCGAATGCGAGCTCAGAGCTGCGCCCTGGGCAGCACAGAACGTGAAATACACGAAATTAAACCTCAAGGCATCGATTCCTGCGGTTCCTCCCCTCTGCAGCTGGGTGCTGTGCTGGCTGCCAGGGGTGGCAAAGCCCCATTGCAGGAGGAATTGCTGGGGGTGCCAAGGCTTGTCCCAGCCAGCCCAAAGCTTCCCACTCCCTCCCACGCCAGCTGAGTTTGGCTCCCTGATAAAACTCAGGCTTTCCCTCAAGCCTGTGCCAGAGGATGAGGCCGGGAATAGCTTCAGTTTCTCCTTCCTGAATTCCCTTCTCAGAGAGCTGTGATTCCTACAGGTGGCACTTGTTGATGGAGGCCTGTTCCTTTCTCATCTCCCGTGGCTGAGGGAAAGGAGACACCCCAAGGAGCTGAGAGGGGCTGCAGGGATTGAAGTTAATTGGAGTTAATTGGAGTTAAGTGCAATCACAGAATGGATCATGCATTGGGATGGAAGGGACCTCAAAGCTCAGCTCCATGCCATGGGCAGGGACACCTTCCACTGTCCCAGGTTGCTTCAAATCTGGCCTGGAACACCTCCCTGCCCCTTTCCAACTCCAGCAAGTGCTTTAATAGCACAAATAAACCTTGTCTTTACAGCCTCACCTTGGGGAAATTCCTGCCTTGAGTGAGGAGAGTGCCTGGGCAGGCAGAAGGAAAGTGCTGCTTCTTCACGGAATTAACAACTCTCCCAGTGACAAGGTGTGAAGGCACGAGGCCTGGGGACTCCCAGCAATCCCAGGAGCACAGGCTGTGCCATTCCTGCACTCAGTGTGGAGTTGGGGTCCTCCAGGTGTGCTCAGAGTGACACAGGGCCCAGGAAACGGCCCCAAAATGCCTTTATTTAAATAACAAAAATGCAATAAAAGACAGCTGACGACAGCAGCAATAATTAAAGCTGGGAGCTTTTAAAATTGCCAAGTTATTTTGGGGGTGGAAGGCTTTGTCAGGTCTTTGTAAACACAACAATTTCATCCTGGGGTCCCCCAAGTCTCGAGAGAGATGCATTAACCTCGGTGCAGAGTCCCAGAATCCCTGGGTCTGGAAGAGTCCAAGCTGTGCTCAGTCCTCACCTTGTCCAGAGCGCCGAGTTCCACATCCAGGCCTTGGGCACCTCCAGGGATGGGGACTCTGGCATGGGCAGCCCCTGCCAAGGGGAAATTCCTCCTGATGTCCTCCAAGCCCTCCCAGTACCAAACTTTCCAAATATGTCAAGTCCAGAACCCAAAACTCTTTCAAGACAATGCGGCTCTTGCAGAGAAGCTTTAATGCTTCAGGGTGTCATTTACTTAGAGCAGGCAGCCCTTAACCTTGGCTATCAGTTAAGATAATTATTAATTATTTCCTAAGAAAGCTTCAGCAGTAAATCCACTTTCTCTTTCCGAGGAAAGCCCAGCACAAGCGCATCAGGCAAGAGCTGAGAGTTCTGCTTTTAATTAAGCTCTTAATGATCTCACTTGCTACTTAAGTCTTTCGAAACATTTCTTCTGTGAGGGATTCAGAGTGTGACGAGCACCATCCCAAACCACGCTCAGTATCTTTAGTGTTAGCACTACTTTCCAGAGGTTTTCTACGACCTGTTCTCTCCCTCCTTCAGCACAGAGCACGGTCTCAGTTTTTCCAGGTGTTGTCCCCAGCACTGGGGTTTAGCTGGGCCAGCGATTTCACTTGGTGTGAGAGGTTTTGGAAGCACCAGCTCAGACAGGAGAGTTTATTTTAGAGGGGCAATAGCGAAGAGCCGGGGGCTCTTTGTGCCTGGGACACTGGCACTGCTGGATTCCAGCTCTGTGAGTTACGCAAACATACACACCTGGTAGATAAAAACTTCGACTCCTCACCTTATTAAAAAATAAAACCCAAACAAAAACTGAGCTCTGTTTTGGTGGTACAGTGACTTCATTTAGAAATAAATTTATAGACTAGATGAATTTATATTTATAGATACAGATGTAACTATAGATAAATGTACAGACTAGATGATTCAGCAATAATCCCCATCCTTGGAAGTGTCCAAGGCCAGGTTGGATGGGGTTTGGAGCAACCTGGGATTGAGAATTTGTCCCTGCCCATGGCAGGGGGTGGGACAGGATGAGCTATAAAGTTCCAGCACGAAGCATTCCGTGATTTTACAGTCAGCTGAGGCTCTTGGAGAAGGTGCTGTGGCTCTGCCTGAGAACTTCACCTTCCTCAGGGTGGCCCGGCACTGGGGGTGGCACAGCTGGGCTCCAGCTCCTCAGGAGAGCGGAGTGTGCCCTGAGTTCTGCCACGGGAACTTGGGTATTGAGAGCTGTTCTTTGAGTCCACACTTGAAGATCCTGGCTGTTGTCAGCCTGTGGCACAAAGCTGGGCAGCTTGGACACACAAGATTTGAATGATTGACTCGGTGAGGCTGGAGAAAGGCTCTCAGACCATCCCCAGCACTGCCAAGGCCACACTGCCCCGTGTCCCCAAGTGCCACATCCACAGGGCTTTTAAATCCCTCCAGGATGGGCACTCCAAACCTCCCTGGGCAGCTGTGCCAGGGCTGGACAAACCTTTCCATAAAGGAATTGTTCCCAAAATCCAGCCTGAGCCTGGCCTGGCCCAGCCTGAGGCCATTTCCCCTTGTCCTGTCCCTGTTCCCTGGGAGCAGAGCCCGACTCCCCCTGGCTGTCCCCTCCTGTCAGGGACTTGTGCAGAGCCACAAGGTCCCACTGAGCCTCCTTTTCTCCAGGCTCAGCCCCTTCCCAGCTCCCTCAGCCTCTGCTGGGGCTCCATTCCCTTTCCCAGCTCCCTCAGCCTCTGCTGGGGCTCCATTCCCTTTCCCAGCTCCCTCAGCCTCTGCTGGGGCTCCATTCCCTTTCCCAGCTCCCTCAGCCTCTGCTGGGGCTCCATTCCCTTTCCCAGCTCCATTCCTTTCCCAGCTCCATTCCTTTCCCATCTCCATTCCCTTTCCCATCTCCATTCCCTTTCCCATCTCCATTCCTTTCCCAGCTCCATTCCCTTTCCCAGCTCCATTCCCTTTCCCAGCTCCATTCCCTTTCCCATCTTCATTTCCTTTCCCATCTCCATTCCCTTTCCCAGCTCCATTCCCTTTCCCATCTCCATTCCCTTTTCCAGCTCCATTCCTTTCCCAGCTCCATTCCCTTTCCCATCTCCATTCCTTTCCCAGCTCCATTCCCTTTCCCATCTCCATTCCTTTCCCAGCTCCATTCCTTTCCCATCTCCATTCCCTTTCCCAGCTCCATTCCCTTTCCCATCTCCATTCCCTTTCCCAGCTCCATTCCTTTCCCAGCTCCATTCCCTTTCCCATCTCCATTCCTTTCCCAGCTCCATTCCTTTCCCAGCTCCATTCCCTTTCCCATCTCCATTCCTTTCCCAGCTCCATTCCTTTCCCAGCTCCATTCCCTTTCCCATCTCCATTCCTTTCCCAGCTCCATTCCCTTTCCCATCTCCATTCCTTTCCCATCTCCATTCCTTTCCCAGCTCCATTCCCTTTCCCAGCTCCATTCCCTTTCCCATCTCCATTCCTTTCCCATCTCCATTCCTTTCCCAGCTCCGTTTCCCTGATGAACCTGAGGATGAATTTGTGCACGTTTGCTTTTCTTCCCCGAGCTGAGCACACGTGGTGCTGGTGCAGTGTGTGCACAGCAATTATTAATTAATTACAGACAAATTGCCGTCGTTTCTCTGCTGCTCTTGGCCCGTGTTGGGTGGGACATGCCGGGACGGGACGGGACGGGACGGGACGGGACGGGACGGGATGGGATGGGATGGGATGGGATGGGATGGGATGGGATGGGATGGGATGGGATGGGATCCATGGGATCCATGGGATGGGATGGGATGGGAACCATGGGATGGGATGGGATGGGATGGGATCCGTGGGATGGGATGGGATCCATGGGATGAGATGGACTGGGATGGGAACGATGGGATGGGATGGGATGGGATGGGATGGGATGGGATGGGATGGGATGGGATGGGATGGGATGGGATGGGATGGGATGTCCCTGCAGGGTGGGATGTCCCTGCAGGATGGGATGTCCCCTCAGGGTGTGTTGTCCCCTCAGGGTGGGATGTCCCTGGAGGATGGGATGTCCCTGGACAATGGGATGTCCCCTCAGGGTGGGATGTCCCTGCATGGTGTGTTGTCCCCTCAGGATGGGATGTCCCTGGACAGTGGGATGTCCCTGGATGAAGGGATGTCCCCTCAGGATGGAATGTCCCAGCAGGATGGGATGTCCCCTCAGGGTGTGTTGTCCCCTCAGGGTGGGATGTCCCTGCAGGATGGGATGTCCCCTCAGGGTGGGATGTCCCTGCATGGTGTGTTGTCGCCTCAGGGTGGGATGTCCCTGGACAGTGGGATGTCCCTGGATGAAGGGATGTCCCCTCAGGATGGAATGTCCCTGGACAGTGGGATGTCCCCTCAGGGTGTGTTGTCCCCTCAGGGTGGGATGTCCCTGCAGGATGGGATGTCCCCTCAGGGTGGGATGTCCCTGGATGAAGGGATGTCCCCTCAGGATGGAATGTCCCTGGACAATGGGATGTCCCCTCAGGGTGTGTTGTCCCCTCAGGGTGGGATGTCCCCTCAGGCTGCCTGTCAGTCTCCCAGCCGTGCCCTCCTCCTGCCCTACATTCATCTTCCTCCCGCCCAGCGTTCTCCCCGGGCTCAATGGGGGCTTTGTTTGGAAGGAATGCAAACAAAACTCGGGCTGTGTGAAAAGGGCCAGCTCATCATTTGTAGCTCTGCAATGGACTGGAAAAAAACTTTTTCTCCCTCCCTCTTTCCCAGTGGTTTTGGGTCTGTCACATGTCAAGAACGCACACTTGGTGATTTAGTGGCACAGGAGGGATCTTGGGAAGGTGTGAAGTGATATGGAAATGATTATGGACTTAAAGCTGTTCTGCTGATGCAGCTCCTGGCTCTTCACTAACATCTATCTGAGAGAGCTGGGATCACCAATCCCTTGCTCCAGTAGCTGTGTATCCAGCAGGACACTCAGGGTTTCACCCTGCTCAGGTACGAGTGCAGTTGTGGGCAGTATTCCCTGTGGCTGTGGCGTGGAGGGTGAGCTGCAGCCCTGGAGCTGCTCCTGGGCCGTGTTTGCCGTGGCTGGGCAGAGCAGGCTCAGTGTTTGTGTCAGGGCAGTGTTTGCACTGACCGTGGGCTGGGCTGCTGCTGCTCCTCTGAGCCTTCCCAGGCCAGGAACCCAGAAACTGCACAACTGCTCCTGTCCTTCCTAAAGCTGAGCTCGGGTTTGTCACACCTGGGCCCATGGAGTCATTGGATCCCAAAGTTGTTTGGGTTGGAAGGGACCCCAAAACTCATCCAGTGCCCCCTCTGCCATGGCAGGGACACCTCCCGCTGTGCCAGGCTGCTCCAACCCGGCCTTGGGCACTGCCAGGGATCCAGGGGCAGCCACAGCTGTGCCAGGGCCTCAACACCCTGCCAGGGAACAATTCCTGCCCCAAATCCCACCCAAATCTCCCCTTTTCCAGCTCCAAGCCATTCCCTGTGTCCTATCCCTCCATGCCTCGTCCCCAGCCCCTCTCCAGGTCTCCTGGAGCCCCTTTAGGCCCTGCCAGGGGCTCGGAGCTCTCCCTGGATCCTTCTCCTCTCTAGGGAAACATTCCCAGCTCTCCCAGCCTGGCTCCAGCCCTGGAGCAGCTCCGTGGCTCCTCTGGGCTCTCTCCAGCAGCTCCAGGTCCTTGTGCTGCTGGAATCCTCAGGGCTGGGACAGGTGGGGTCTCACCTGAGCACGGGGGCACAATCCCCCCTTCCCTGTTGGGGGATCAGCCCAGCTCATCTCTGGGGCTCTCATTTCCAGCCTCTCACCCACCAACACCCCCAGGCTGCTCCAAGCAGCAGGTGGAAGGCTGGGAATGGGAAGGAAATGCAGAAATGAGCCGGGACCTGTGAGGATGTGCCTGTTGTGAGCTGTGCTGAAGGGCAGTGAACGTTTCCATATCTTAATTGGAACATCTGGAATTGATAAGATTTTTGTAGGCCTGGCTGTATTCTTGCAGGTTGTCAGGTGAATTCCAGCTTGTCCTGCTGAAGGTGATAAATATCTTACCGACACTTAATGAGGGAGTAATTTCATGCTCCTCTTTAATTCATGAGCTCTTTCATTATCCCCCTGTGATGACGAGATGTCTGTTCTTCAGGCAGTCAGGTTTTATACCCGTTACCCTCTTCAGCTCTTTCCTGAACGGAATTTTCCTGGAAACCTCCCCAGATCCATTTTCTGGGAAGCTTTTTGTGTTTCTGCTGTTTATTGTCAACAGCCTGGGACTGGATCTCCTTTTCCCAGTCTGTTGGAACTCCTTTGGAAGTATTTCCAGGGAAATACATTCCTCCTTTTCCCAGTCTGTTGGAACTCCTTTGGAAGTATTTCCAGGGAAATACATTCCTCCTTTTCCCAGTCTATTGGAACTCCTTTGGAAGTATTTCCAGGGAAATACATTCCTCCTTTTCCCAGTCTGTTGGAACTCCTTTGGAAGTATTTCCAGGGAAATACATTCCTCCTTTTCCCAGTCTGTTGGAACTCCTTTGGAAGTATTTCCAGGGAAATACATTCCTCCTTTTCCCAGTCTGTTGGAACTCCCTTGGAAGTATTTCCAGGGAAATACATTCCTCCTTTTCCCAGTCTCTGGGAACTCCTTTGGAAGTATTTCCAGGGAAATTTTGCTGTTTATAACAGTTCTGAAAGCTGAACTGGAATTATATTGGAATGGGAGCTGAGTATAACATGGGATTAGAGATTTATTTTACCCCCAAATACTGGAGTTGGCTGAATCCCTCGCAGTGCAGAGAAGAGTTAATTTCCTTGGCCGAGTTAATGATTTACTTTATCTTAACACATAAAAAGTGGCTCTCAAACGTTCTGCTGCACCTGGGCACAGCCCAGAAGTAACTGTCACCATATAAAATATTTCATTTCTCGTGTTTGGCGTTCATTTGTGTGGCTGTGTTGCTGGGGACACGACGTGGCAGCAGACAACTCCCCGAAATGCTGAAAGAACACGGGGTTGGGTGGACTTGGGGCAGTTTTGTATCTTGGCAATCAGTCATTCAGCAGGTTTATATTTCCAGTCACCTTTGTCTGATAGTTAATGCATTGATTCAGAAATGCAACCTGAAGTGAGGGACGCTGGGGCTGAGTGGAGAACAGAGGAGCAGTGACCTGAGATGGGCAGGAGATCCCAGGGATCTCCTGGGATTAATGCACAGCCTTGGCCTCGACTCACTGCAGGGCTGGAAATCCAGAATCCCAGAATTCTTCAGCTTGGAAAAACCCTTCAGGGCATGGAATCCAGGCTGTGCCTGGTGCCTACCTTGTCCTCAGCTCAGAGCACTTCCAGGAATTCCTTGGACACCTCCAGGGATGTCCTTCCGGTGCCCAGCCCACACCTGGGGACTTTCTGGGCTGGGGCACATCCAGCTCTCAGCCCAAGAAATTCTGTGTGCTGGGTGTTGGCTAAAAGGAGTTCAAAGCACAGCAAACTTGTTACGTAATAGTGCATTTCATAAATTCTCTTTAATCTTCCTTGGTATGAAAGTGACCTTGTCGAATTGGGAGGGAAGTTTGGGGTCGCAGCTGCCGCCTTTTACAAAGTCTAAATATAAACAGGTTTTTGGAAGGAGGGAGGAGTCATCAGTGGTGTTCTGTGATTGGAATTGAAAGTCGGAACGGTGGCATCTGATTAGTGTCAGAGCAGCTTGAGGGGATGGGTTGGAGCGTTCTGCTGTGCTGGTGTAGCCTCTGCTGTAATTCTTGTAGGCAGCTTTGGGAAGAGAAGGTTGAATCTGGGCTTCTCCTGACAGGAGAGACTTGCAGGGGCTGGAGCGTGTGCAGGGAAGGGAATGGAGCTGGGACAGGGAATGGAGCCCCAGGAGAGGCTGAGGGAGCTGGGAAAGGGAATGGAGCCCCAGCAGAGGCTGAGGGAGCTGGGACAGGGAATGGAGCCCCAGGAGAGGCTGAGGGAGCTGGGACAGGGAATGAAGCCCCAGCAGAGGCTGAGGGAGCTGGGAAGGGGCTGAGCCTGGAGAAAAGGAGGCTCAGTGGGACCTTGTCGCTCTGCACAAGTCCCTGACAGGAGGGGACAGCCAGGGGGGGTCGGGCTCTGCTCCCAGGGAACAGGGACAGGAGGAGAGGGAATGGCCTCAGGCTGGGCCAGGCCAGGTTCAGGTTGGATTTTAAGAACAATTCCTTTATGGGAAGGTTTGTCCAGCCCTGGCACAGCTGCCCAGGACAGGATTCCCCATCCCTGGAGGGGTTTCAAAGCCCTGTGGATGTGACACTCAGGGACCTGGGGCAGTGCTGGGGATGTTTGGGTTCTGGGGGCTCTGGGGCTTTTCCAACCTTTACAATTCCGTGTTTCCATTGCTGGATTCTCTCCTCTCTGTTCAGAACCTGAGGCCCTGTGCACACAGAGCATCCCTGAGGTGTTTCCCCGCTCAGACAGGGGCAGCAGGGTCATGAGTGCAGACATCACCTTTGGTGGGTCTGGGGAGCAGGGCCAGGGCTGAGCTGTTCCCCCAGGGAAAAGACAAACCTTCTTCTCCTTTTGAGCCAGGCATGAGGCTGGAGGAGCTGGGAACAGAGCTGGGAAAGGGAATGGAGCTCCAGGAGAGGCTGAGGGAGCTGGGAAAGGGAATGGAGCCTCAGCAGAGGTTGAGGGAGCTGGGAAGGGAATGGAGCCCCAGCAGAGGCTGAGGGAGCTGGGAAAGGGAATGGAGCCTCAGCAGAGGTTGAGGGAGCTGGGAAAGGGAATGGAGCCCCAGGAGAGGCTGAGGGAGCTGGGAAAGGGAATGGAGCCCCAGCAGAGGCTGAGGGAGCTGGGAAAGGGAATGGAGCCCCAGGAGAGGCTGAGGGAGCTGGGAAAGGGAACTGGGACAGGACAAGGGGAAATGGCCTCAGGCTGGGCCAGGACAGGCTGAGCTTGGATATTGGGAATTCTTTCATGGAAAAGGCTCTCTCCGGCCCTGGCACAGCTGCCCAGGGAGGTTTGGAGTGCCCATCCCTGGAGGGATTTAAAAGCCCTGTGGATGTGGCACTTGGGGACTTCTCCTGTATTAGTTGGTGTTGAAAGTAAAAACCTTTTTCGTGGTGTGTGGGGACAGTCTGTGCTTGGCTGAGTTCTCAGAGTCTTGGTGACACTTCTGGCCTGGCTCTGGCTGTCCCGTACCCAAGGCTGTAGCAGGGATGTGTTGGAGCTCTGCTAATTCTCCTTTCCTTGCTGGTTAAAGCTTGGAGTGGTTTGAGCCATTGTGCATCCCCCTGGAAGCTCAGCGTGTCTGTAATCCCTGGGTGTGCAGGAGAGCTGGGGCAGGGCTCCCTGGAGCAGCTCCCCAGGGAATGAGAGCTCCAGGAGCCTCTGGACAACACTCTTAGGCACAGGGAGGATCGTTGGGGTGTCCTGGGCAGGGCCAGGAGTTGGACTGGATGATCCTTGTGGCTCCTTCCCACTCAGGGTGTTCCAGTGCAGACCCCTGACCTCTGGGCTGATCTCCCAGCTCCTTTCTGTTAGGAAAATTAACCCACGAACACCAGAGGTTGATGTCCAAAAAGGAGACAGAGGAGTCCTTTGACTTTATTCCAATAAAGGGAGAGGCCATGGGGCATTTCTCCTGGGGTCTCTCAGATTTTCAGAGGACTCAGCCTCCTTTTTATCCCAATTTCCCGGCCGCATTTCCCTCTCTCTTTCCCCATTGGCTGAGGCACTAGAGAGGTGCAGACTTCCTGAAATGCCTGAGATTCCCCTTTTCATGTATAACCCCCCTAATTTTTAATTCTTATGGGATTTATGGGTTTTTCCCCATTGTTGCTTTCATCTTTCAATATTCAATTTCATTTGCAAACAAACCTACAGTTTGTTTGTAAGGGCAAGTATCTTCTTTTCCATTCATCAATCAGTGGAATCCTTCCCATTGTTTCCCTTATCTCTCAGCGCTGGTTTTATCTACCAGCAGACCCAGGGCTTGTTTGTAAAGACAAACCTCATTCCTCTCCTTTCCCCTTTCAGTGTCCCTGGACATCCCTGGTTTACCTGGCAGAAGGGAAAAGCTGCTGTTCTGTCTCAGCTATTCAGATTTAACACAGAAAGGATTTTTTTTTAATAAATAAACACTGATTACTTATTCATGCGTTTGTTTATTTTAGGGATAGACTTCAAGATTAAAACCGTTGAATTGCAAGGAAAGAAGATCAAGCTGCAGATCTGGTGAGTAACATCCAGTTTCCTTCAGCAGCAGGTGTTGCTGGGGAGGGTTTGGTGCTCCTGCATTGTGTTCTGTGTTTTTTCCACAGTGCTCACACTCCGTGAGTGTGTGTGTGTGTGTCTGGGGCAGCAGCAGTGTTTGTAACCCCTGGGCCTGGCTGCTGGCAAACCTCCTGCTGGTGGGGAGAGCATCCTCACGGGCTGTGCTTCAGTGGGAAGCAGTTTACAAAAGCTGGAATTTTTAAATTAGGAGTTGCCTCCAGCCTGTGACTATAAATTGACTCTTAGCCTTGCTTTGTGGCAGCAAGAAAACGTAATCCAGGGCTGCACTTGGGCAGGAATTTTCCACGCTCAGCTGGGGAGAGGTTCTCAGCTGGCTGGGACACGGCAGCTCTGTGGGGATGTCTGACAAGAGGCAAAGCCTCAGCTCCTTCCTTTGAGCTTCTGTGCTTTTCACCAGAGGCTTTTCAGCAGGTCAGGTCAGGAGAGCCAGTGGCTTTTCCTGGCCCGTGCCTCTGGCTGGGCTCTCTGCTCAATTCTGCTGCGTTCTGCAGCTCCACTGAAGAGCTCTGAGCTGGGGTCTGTCCCTTTTGGCCCACTCATAACAATCCCACGGCTTTGGAACGTTGCTGTCCATAGATGCCGGTGGGTGGGTTCCAGTTTGGAGGGGCGCTGGCTTTTCCAGTCATTCCAGGACAAGCAGGAGTGATTATCCTTCCTAACCAGGGCAGCTGGAGTCCTCCTGTCACCAGCACAATGAGGGAGTGGTGGAACTGACTGAGAGTGGGTCTGGATAGGATTTTGGGGCAGGAATTGTTCCCTGGCAGGGTGGGCAGGCTCTGGCACAGCTGTGGCTGCCCCTGCATCCCTGGAAGCTCCAAGGCCTGGATCCCTGGAAGCTCCAAGGCCTGGATCCCTGGAGGTTCCAAGGCCTGGATCCCTGGAAGTACCAAGGCCTGGATCCCTGGAGGTTCCAAGGCCTGGATCCCTGGAAGCTCCAAGGCCTGGATCCCTGGATGTTCCAAGGCCTGGATCCCTGGAGGTTCCAAGGCCTGGATCCCTGGATGTTCCAAGGCCTGCATCCCTGGATGTTCCAAGGCCTGGATCCCTGGAGGTTCCAAGGCCTGGATCCCTGGATGTTCCAAGGCCTGGATCCCTGGATGTTCCAAGGCCTGGATCCCTGGAGGTTCCAAGGCCTGCATCCCTGGAAGCCCCAAGGCCTGGATCCCTGGAGGTTCCAAGGCCTGGATCCCTGGAAGCTCCAAGGCCTGGATCCCTGGATGTTCCAATGCCTGGATCCCTGGATCCCTGGAAGTTCCAAGGCCTGGATCCCTGGAAGTTCCAAGGCCTGGATCCCTGGATGTTCCAAGGCCTGGATCCCTGGAGGTTCCAAGGCCTGGATCCCTGGATGTTCCAAGGCCTGCATCCCTGGATGTTCCAAGGCCTGGATCCCTGGAGGTTCCAAGGCCTGAATCCCTGGATGTTCCAAGGCCTGGATCCCTGGATGTTCCAAGGCCTGAATCCCTGGATGTTCCAAGGCCTGCATCCCTGGATGTTCCAAGGCCTGGATCCCTGGAGGTTCCAAGGCCTGGATCCCTGGATGTTCCAAGGCCTGGATCCCTGGAGGTTCCAAGTCCTGGATCCCTGGATGTTCCAAGGCCTGGATCCCTGGAGGTTCCAAGGCCTGGATCCCTGGATGTTCCAAGGCCTGGATCCCTGGAAGCTCCAAGGCCTGGATCCCTGGAGGTTCCAAGGCCTGGATCCCTGGGTGTTCCAAGGCCTGGATCCCTGGAGGTTCCAAGGCCTGGATCCATGGATGTTCCAAGGCCTGGATCCCTGGAGGTTCCAAGGCCTGGATCCCTGGAAGCTCCAAGGCCTGGATCCCTGGAGGTTCCAAGGCCTGGATCCCTGGGTGTTCCAAGGCCTGGATCCCTGGAGGTTCCAAGGCCTGGATCCATGGATGTTCCAAGGCCTGGATCCCTGGAGGTTCCAAGGCCTGAATCCCTGGAAGTTCCAAGGCCTGGATCCCTGGAGGTTCCAAGGCCTGGATCCCTGGAGGCTCCAAGGCCTGGATCCCTGGAAGCTCCAAGGCCTGGATCCCTGGATCCCTGGAAGTTCCAAGCCAGGTTGGATGAGGCTTGGAACAATCTGGGACAGTGGGAGATGTCCCTGCCATAGCAGGGGTGGAACAGGGTGAGCTTTAAGGTCCTTTCCAACACCAGCCATTCCATGACTCTGTGATTAAACTTCAAAAGAAAATCATCGTGAAATGTAAAAACAGGAAATAATGGAAAAATGAGGTTGCTTGATGCATGTGTAAAGAGCAGGACGTAACGAAGCTGTACAGATTGTGGGGTTTAGGGAAGTGGGCTTGGGTGAGCTGAGATTTATACAGTGGCAGCTTTTAAATGTCACAAAATCGGGAAGTTGTGGCCTGAGTCTGCTGCTTGTTTCTGCCAGGCTCAGATTGCACCTTTGAAATGAAACTTGGAAAGCAGAAAACGAAGCTCCTACAGAAAAAAAAAATCAAATAAATAAAATCTCAGGGTTGTGTTTCCAGCTTTTCCTATAACAGGAATGTCTTTGGAGGGTTTTTGTGCAGTCCATCTCTGTTTCCCCACTGCTTCCTGCCTTTGAACTCACTCCACACTTGCAGGAGCTGTGCAACATTCCCAGAACAGCCCAAGGCAGCAGGGGATGGACGTAGGGGAACATTTCCTGTGTAAACCTGAGGCTGCTCTGGGAGCTCTCCCTGCTCCAGGTGTGGATCTCTGCAGCTGCACAAACTCCAGGAGTGGCCTGTGGGAATCTCATGAGGTTTAATAAGACCAGGGCCCTCTGCATGGCCCCGACCTTCAGGTGTGACAACCACACCACACCTCGGAGCAGAAGAGCTCCTCACCTCTCCCTGGGGATGGAAAAAGTGGCCTCGTGACGCCTCACAGCCCTGCCCTGAGCTCTGAAATTTATATTTAGGGCTGAAGCAGGAGCACAAAGGTCAGGCTGAACTAAACCCTGCCTGGGGGGAGAAGCAACTCGATACCCAGTAGCTGTTCCAGTTGGAGGTGCTGCTCTGTGAGGATCAGTAGAGGCTTCTCCTGCTGCTCCAAATGGAAATGTGCCTGCCAGGAGCGGGATGGGAGCCTGGCCTTCCAGAGGAATGAGCTTACCCAGGGCAGATCCATCAGGAGAACCTCTGGGCGGAAGCTGCAGCTGAGGGTTTCCTTCTCTGGGTTGTTGTCCAGCTCCTCTTTAGGAGAATTGCTGCTGGGACAGTCATCAGTGATCCAGGATCTGGGAGAAAGGAATTTAATACACGTTCGGGAGTGGGAACACTTAGAAAGGGTGGGACCTGGAGGGGTTTGCAGTGCTGGGAGTCTGGAGGAATATTAACACTGTCGTGGTTTCTCAGTTTGGAAAGACAGGTGTCTGCTAAGGAAGGCAGGAACGGAGAATGTAACCCTCCAAATGATTATAATTTTGAAATTAAGGGGCTTTCAGGCAAAGATACGAGGATAGGAATAACAGTTCTTTAGTGGGAATATTAAAAATATAAATGCAGTAGTACAAAAAAACAAACAAAGGAAAAGCAAACGCTGCCCGAGTGAGCCCAGAGCTGTCACGCTGCTGCTCAGGGTGTTGGGCCCAGCCCAGCCCAGCCTCCTGCAGTGACAGATGTGGTTCTGGCAGCAGCGATCCTGCAGCAGGGTGCAGTTTTCCTCTGCAGCTCCCGTGGTGCTGAGATGGCTCCGGGGTTCCTCTGGCAATCCCGTGCACACGGGCTGTGCTGCTGTTCCCAGTGCCAGGTGTGATCCAGCTGGGAATGCCGGGCTCCTCCCCTGGCTGCAGCATCTCCCAGGGGGCTGATGGAATTGTCTGAGCCCTGCAGTGAGCCTGGATGGGCCAGGAGCAGCAGAGATCCCCTGGGATGGGGAGGGATGGGTCCTGGAAGGGATAAACAAACACTGCCCCAGGGCTTTAACAGCTGGTGATTGAATGCACACAGCTAGGACACGTGGTGCAGAGAAAGAATGAGGGATCAGAGTGAGAGATCCAGGAAAAAGATGGGAAAAACGCTGAAGGCCTTCAAAGGGATGGAGTGGTAGAGCTAAAAATGGAGAGTTTATCACACATTCAGGAGCTCAGGTAGAGCTGCTTTGAAATGGAAACCAAGAGGCTTTGGCATTTCCCAGAACTCATTAACACAGTGGAGGCATTGAGAGGTGAAATGGGATTTTCCCGATGGCGTGGGCAGGGAGTCAATGTGGCAATCCTGCAGAGCACAGGATCAGCGCTGCCTGGGGAGAGAGGGACTCAGAGAGGAAGAACAACTGGAAAGATGAGGCTTCTTGGGGATATCAGAGCACATCTTTAAAAATCCTGGATATCCTGAGCAGGTAGGGAGGGTCTGATAGAACTTGCTGCCTTTTTTCCAGCATCAGAACATCAGTTCTGGCCTGAGGCTGGAAAATGGCACATGGAAAACAACAGGAAATTAAGTTTTGCTGGAAAACCCCTGATGGGATGTAGTGGCAGCTGCAGGTGCCTGTGGATGGGTTCCCAAGGGATTTCACAAGAGCACGGGCAGGTTTGGACTCTTAAATGCACAGAGGGGATCCCTGGTCCCAGAATTCCTGAACCACTGGGAAATGGGAGCTGGAAAACCTCTGGGCTGCCCAGGTACAGCTCTGAGGTGCTTGTCAGGAGACATAAAAGGCAGAGCTGGGTTTGTCATCCAGGCAGAGCACAGGCTCAAAGGAAAGCAACTGTCAGCTAAAAATCCAATTTTTTCTCTTTTTTTTCCTACTTAGCTGCTCCTCCAGCTCTCCCATCTTTAATGACATTTGCGTGTCAGCCTGTTTTCCTGCCGTCTTCCTGCCTGATCCCAAATTTCAGGGACAGCTTTATGTTTTCGGTGTGCAGCTCCTAGCCGCGTGGAGGACTATAAAATAACATTTTTCTCTCAGTGCATCTCTGCTGGCAGCACATTCCCACGGCCAGAGAAGCGTCCTCAGGATCTTGGTTAATTCACAACGAGCTCGTGTCAAAAATAACGCCCTGGGTTGTTATCCTGGAGTGGCCGTGCAGGTGGCACAGGCGTGGAAATTCCCTGTGATGTGCAGGTTGTGGTGTTTAATGAGCATGGTGGTGACCAGCCAGGGCCGCACATCAGCCTCATTAATTCCTGCAATTACCCCAAGAATGCCTGGAAGTTAATTCTGTTCCCTGAGGGCTTTGGAGACTCCAGGTGGAAGATGTTCCCGTGGCATGGCGGTCCTGTAGAACAATTGGATCATTCTCTCGGTGTGGGGTTTATTTTCCTGGCTCTGTATTATCCAGAAAAGCTGAAATTTGCACAGAATCCCAGGATCACCGAGGTTGGAAAATCCCTCCCAGCCCATCGAGTCCAAGCTGTGCCTGATCCCCACCTTGTCACCAACCCAGAGCACTGAGTGCCACCTCCAGGAGTTCCTTAGACACCTCCAAGGGATGGAAACAGCTCCTTCCAATGCCCTTTTCTGCCGGGGGCTCCTTTTCAGGAGTTTAAATTCCCCGGCATTCAGGTGGTTTTAGAGTTCTGACCCTCTGCAAAGCTCTGTGCCAAACGCAGGAAAAGACGGAGTCTTCAAGGTTCCATGCTTCGTTTATTAGTTCTTATCTTACAATTTTCTCAGTGTCCAAAAGATGTTTGCCGCGGCTCGGACATCTGGTGACTGCTCCTGTCTCTGGGCTGTTCTTATCTTTTATACTAATTGTTACGTATTCTTTATTTACTATTTATTACCAATGTCTATCACTATCACTAAAAAGGTCATCTTTACTCTGACCCAATCCTCACTGACTACTTTGTGCCACCGTCACTGCAGAAATGGAGTGAGGGAACAAGAAGGAAGAAGAAAGAGACAACGCCCCAAATTCTCCATCTTGCCCCATTCACTTCAATGCCAAAAATCCCAAACCCACTGTTCTTTCACCCCGTGATATACTAAACTACATTTTTCACACTCCTGTGGCCTGCAATGCTTCCTGCAGTGCAAGAAGCCTCTCCCATGGACTGAAATCAAATCCAGTGTCTCTCTGAGCTCTGGGCTCTGGGCTGGGGTCCCAGACCCCCCTGCCCAGGTCTCTGACCCTCCAGGGCAACTAAAAGAATGCCCTGGACTCCAACACTTTTCCATGGATCCAGCCTGTCCAGATCCTTCCTCAGCACATCCTCACAGTCCATGAGCTGCCTGAGGATACCCTGCATGACCTTGGAGGTGTTGGACAGGACAGAGCCAGCCCTGAGCCCACTGTGCCCCTTCCCAGCTGGATGTGCCTCCATCCCCAGCTCTCCCCAGGTTTATCCCAGGATATTATCATCACATTCAGTTTATTATTCAGGGCTGGACACTTTTCGTCCTGCAGCCTTGGGGGTTGCAAATGTAACAAGATTTAATAAGTAAGAAAATTCTTGGGATTATTTTGCTAGGAATTGCTTGGTTTCATATGTTGAAGACCTGGGAGGGAGCTCACAAATCATCAGATCTAATCTCTCCTTGCTGCAGCCGTGGAAATCTTCCATCAATAAATCATAATACATTTTAAGGTTTCTTTAGTCTCTGCCAGGTCAGCCGGAAAGCTGTCCCAGAAATCCCTTTCTCTCCAGGTGGAACCTCTAATACGATACAGCTCATGCATATTTTAATGTTGGCATGAGAATAATTCCAACAGGTTTTTCACTTTCCTTGAGCATCTTCTTTGTCTTCACGTCCAAGCTCTCTCCCTTTCCTCCCGTGTTGGATTTTCCTTGGCCTTTCCATAACCCTCGTGGATGTGAGGTGGGAGAAGGAGCCAGCTCTGAGCTTGCACCCCGAGCTCTGGAGCCTTGCTCCCACATCCCAGAGCTCTGAACAAAGGCCCTGGGGAGCCAGGGCAGCAAACAGGAGCTGCGTTTGCCCAGGGTGGATCCAGCCCATAACTCATTTCCTCTGTTTGCCTCAGCCAGCTCTAATCTCCCATCCATTAGGAGTTATCTCTGAATAATGAATGGAGAATCCATTAACCAAGGGAAAGGGCAGCTAGAGTATTTATTAAAAAAAAAAAGGGGGGGGAAACACTCCAGGTTCTTGGCTTCTTCCCTCCCCAGCTTTTTTCTCTTCCATTAGCTGAGCTCCAGTTGCCAGAAAAAAACAAAAAAAGCCCGGTGGAGGAGTTAAGCAGGAGAGTCAGCTGTAGGATGTGACAAGCAGTGAGTAGCAGCTCCGTGCTGCCAACGCCAAGCTGTGTAAAACCACTCGGAATTGTTCCTGTGACAGCTGCTGGCCGTGGCAGGAGGGAGGAATCACAGATCCCAAATGTCTGGGGGGGTTGGGAGAGCTTTTCCAAGCTTTTCCAGCACTGGTAGGAGCCAGTGGGAGGGAGTAACCCAAGGGAAGGTGCTGGCAAGTGGGTCCAGAACTTGGGGAGAGGGAAAATAATGAGGGTGTGAGTGGAAATCCGTGGAGATACTTGGCAGGAGTTTGTCCTGAGGGAAGGAAAGGATCCCTCTCTCTCTGGGATGTGCTAAAACCATCAGTTCAAGGATTAAACTCCACCAAATTACTTCATAGAATCCCACAATGGTTTGGGTGGGAAGGGACCTTCAAGCCCATCCCATTCCCACCTCTGCCAGGGACAGGGACAACTTCCACTGTCCCAAGGTGTTCCAAGCCCTGTCCAGCCTGGCCTTGGGCACTGCCAGGGATCCAGGGGCAGCCAGGGCCTCCCCACCCTCCCAGGGAAGAGTTAACAGCTGGGATAAGAGCTGGATCCATGGAAAAAAGCACAAAAAATCTCGTGGATCTTGTGTGGAAGATAAGCCAGAAAAGATGAAGCTGTAAAGCTGAAATCCAGTCGAGGAGTGGGTTATAATTCCAGCTGGAGAAATGTCACTGGAAAAAGTCCTGTGAAATTCAGTGCAGCCAAATGCCAAGTCCTGGAGTTCAGTGTGGGATGTCAGAGCAGTCTGCTCGTGGTCAGGCCGGGGAGTGGGGTGGATAAACAGGAATGCCTGGAGATTTCCCAGTGTGGGGCTGCTGAGGCTCCAGCTGGGGTGAGCTGGGTTCTTCTGACACATGGGCGGCTGGGCAGGGTCCGGAGGCAGCGGGAGCTGAGGCTGGGGATGGGTTCCAGCAGCACATCAGACGTTTCCAGGAATAGTGAAGGGATCCCTGGCTGGTTTGTGGAGCTGGGAGTGGGGTCAGTCACCCCCTGAGGCCACAGCAGCTCAGGTTTGGGACCTGCCTGGTTCCTCCTCTGCTCCTGGCCCTCATCCTGGTGTCAGCAGCTGCAGGAGCAGGTGAGGTCAGTTGTTGGGTGTGCTGGATTGGGAGCTGTGGGTCAGGGAGACCCTGGGCCTTTCTGGAGGGGGTTATGGGATGTGTAACCTTGCTTTAGACCGGGTTAAATGTGAAGACACCTTTGATTCTACCTTGCCATAGAATCACTGAACCCCAGAATGGTTGGGGTGGGAAGGGACCCCAAAACTCATCCAGTGCCACCCCTGTCACAGCAGGGACACCTCCCGCTGTGCCAGGCTGCTCCAACCCGGCCTTGGGCACTGCCAGGGATCCAGGGGCAGCCACAGCTGTGCCAGGGCCTCAACACCCTGCCAGGGAACAATTCCTGCCCCAAATCCCACCCAAATCTCCCCTTTTCCAGCTCCAAGCCATTTCCTGTGTCCTGTCCCTCCATGCCTCGTCCCCAGCCCCTCTCCAGCTCTCCTGGAGCCCCTTTAGGCCCTGCAGGGGCTCTGAGCTCTCCCTGGATCCTTCTCCTCTCTAGGGGAACGTTCCCAGCTCTCCCAGCCTGGCTTCAGCTCCTGGAGCAGCTCCATGGCCTCCACCAGCTCTGTGTCCTTCTAACATGAACAGTGTCGCTGAAAACTGTAAATCTGCAGTCTCGGGGGGTTTGTGGCCTCTGAGAGACGCTGCAGAATGTGCAGTTAGTTCTTCATTTCTGATTTTCAGATGAATTCTCAATTTACAGCTAATTCCCACTTTAGTGCCACGCAGGTTTGTTTAACCACATCTCCTCCATCCCACCAAAGATCCCAGGAGGAGATGGGAAAATCCAGGCTGGCAGTGATGTGTTGTGATCAGTTTTCAGCATATTGCTCACAGAGACCATCCTGTAACAGCACAGCTTGGTCAGTGTTCCACAGGCTGCGATCAGAGATGTCAGGAATGTGCATTTCCATGGTCAAGTTAAAGCTCACCAAGGCTGGTCTGAGAACAGAACTCCTCTCAGTGTTATTGTCTGTGTGGCTGCTGGCGTGGAAGGAGCCCTGTGGGCTCTGCTGGTGGTTCCAGGCTCCTGGAGAAGCCTTTCTCTGGGAATCCTGGATCCACCCTGCTGCTTCCCCCAGAGCTGTCTCTGGCAGCTTCATGGTGTTAAATAGAATTAAAACATTATTGAAAAAAAAAAACTTATAAAATCAAGCCTTACTGTTTCAATTAAACTAACCACTAACCTAAAAAGTTCCTGTTTTAAAAAAAAAATCAATTTACATAGCAATCTATCCTTATTTAAAAAACAACTCACAGCTACAAAAAAGAAAATTCTACCCCGCACAAAACACCCACTTCCCAAAAAAACCAAAAAATGTGAGCTATCTAAAAAAAAAATCAGTTTCATAAGCGTATACACTAACCATTACCAACCAACAAACAAAGCTCCAACAAATTACTGACCCATTAACAATTCAATAAACCGCCGCCGAGTGAAACTCAGATTTCTGATCTGAAAAAAACCTCAACTGTCCTACATTAAAAAAAAAACAAAACCAAACAAAAAACCCTGCAAAAGCCCGGGATTTGTGTGGGTGTCTCCCACAGGGACACGGCGGGGCAGGAACGCTTCCACACCATCACCACCTCCTACTACCGCGGGGCCATGGGCATCATGCTGGTGTACGACATCACCAACGCCAAGAGCTTCGAGAACATCAGCAAGTGGCTCCGGAACATCGACGAGGTGAGTGCCAGCCCCGAGCTGGGCGCCTGTGCTGGTCCACAGGATCCCCTGGGGGGGGTTTATCTCCTTTTCTTCTCTTAAACATCTCCTTTTCTTCTCTTAAACGCTCGGTTTTTGTGTTGGGATTCGGTTTTTGTGTTGGGATTCGGGCGTGGATTGAGTTTTATCTGGTGCGGTCTCAGGAGTTGTGAGTTCTGGTTAACAAAGGGGGAAATGGCTCCTGCTCTCTCTACAAGGTCTTTTAAGCACTAATTGTCCAATTATGAAAGGACATCTAATTATTTTTACTTTGAACCCAGTAACCAAACACCCCTGGCCCGCAGTGCGGATTATTCCAGTTACAAAAAACCACCCAGACCTGTGGAGAAGGTGAAAAAGAGGAATTTAGACAACACCCTAAATCCTCCATCTTGCTTTATGTGTTACTATATTCTGAACCCTTCAACTCTGAGTTTTGCACCCTGTGCTGTCACACACTTCTATCCAAACCCCACACCCACTATCCCAGCGCTGTCACTCCATTCTGGAGCCTTTTCCACGGCCTCAGGTCAGTGCAGTGTTTGCTGGGGGGTCAGAGCCTGTCAGAACAGAAATCCTGGAATTCTCAGTGCCCAGGGTTCCAACATCCCCAGAACTCAGCTCTCCCCTCAGCTATGCCAGGAGGGTTGTGACATTGAACAGGAGAATCACAGAATCAATCACAGAATCAATCACAGACTCAGTCACAGAATCAATCATAGAATCCCAAAATCAATCACAGAATCAATTACACAGTCACAATCGGAATCAATCACAGAATTACAGAACCAATCATAGAATCAATCACACAGTCACAGAATCAGTCAATCACAGAACCAATCATAGATTCAATCACACAATCACACAATCAATCACAGAATCACAGAACCCCAAAATCAATCACAGAATTACAGAACCAATCATAGAATCAATCACAGAATCACAGAATCAATCACAGAATCAATCGCACAATCACAATCGGAATCAATCACAGAATTACAGAACCAATCATAGAATCAATCACACAGTCACAGAATCAATCAATCACAGAATCAATCACAGAACCAATCATAGATTCAATCACACAATCAATCACAGAATCACAGAACCCCAAAATCAATCACAGAATCAATCACAGAATCCCAGACTCAATCACAGAATCAATCACAGAATCACAATCAGAATCAATCACAGAATTACAGAACCAATCATAGAATCAATCACAGAATCACAGAATCAATCACAGAATCACAGAACCCCAAAATCAATCACAGAATCACAGACTCAATCACAGAATCAATCACACAATCACAATGAGAATCAATCACAGAATTACAGAACCAATCACAGAATCAATCACAGAACCAGTCATAGATTCAATCACACAATCACAGACTCAGTCACACAATCAATCACAGAATCCCAAAGTCAATCACAGAATTACAGAACCAATCATAGAAGCAATCACAGAACCAATTACAGAATCACAGAATCAATCACAGACTCAATCACAGACTCAATCACAGAATCAATCAGAGAATCAATCACACAATCAATCACACAATCACACAATCAATCACAGACTCAATCCCAGAATCACCAAGGTGGAAGAGATCTCCAAGCTCATCGAGTCCAACCCAGCCCCAACACCTCAACTGAACCACAGCACCCAGTGCCACATCCAGGCTGTTTTTAAACACCTCCAGGGATGGGGACTCCACCACCTCCCCGGGCAGGTTTATTATTCTTGCCGTGAAAAACTTTCTCCTCACATCCAACCGAAATTTCCCTTGGCACAGCCTGAGGCTGTGTCCTGTGCTTCTGTCAGTGGTGCCTGCAGAAAGAGCCCAGCCCCAGGTGAGCACAGGCACCTTTCAGGGAGCTGTGCAGGGTGATGGGGTCACCTCTGAGGCTCCTTTTCTCCAGGCTGAAGGGCCCCAAGGAGTCTGTGGTGTGCTGAAACACCCACTGTGCCCATGAGCAAAGGCTGTGCGTGTGCTGGAGGATTGAGGAGCACAGGGAGCTGAGGAGGGCAGGTTTGGGAGCAGCCACACTACTGCTGTGAGTGTGTTACTACTCTCATTCGCTGTTCCCTGAGCGTGGAAATCCTCAGAGGTGATTAAACATCATCACCACCACTCCCTCCTAATGGTGTCATGAGATATTTGGAGGTTTCTCATGGCTGGTGCAGGTAGCTTGGCTCCTGCTGCTGGCAGTGCTCGGGTAGCTGCTCGTTGCCCTTGGCAGAGGAGAACCAGGACAGGGAAGCTGGGAAATTTCAAGGTCAAGTGAAGCAGAAGAAAGCGATGTGGAAGCGTTAAGTGCCTGGATCCCCACGAGTTCATCCTCCAGGAGCTCTGAGGTGGCAGGAGAGCGGCACAGCTGGCGGTTCTTGGTTTTGTTCTGCTGTTCCCCCGTGGAATAAAGATTTGGGTTTTCCTCGAAAGCACAGAGACAGCCCTGTAGAACTGAGCACAGGTCAGGCACTGCTCAGTGGAGCCCCTGAGGCTGGAGAAAGCAGCGTGGCAAAAATGGGATGTTGGGATTTTGAATTTCCCAGCGTGAGAAGTGGGGCGTGGTCATGTTCGTGGAGGAGTGCCCTGTGTGGTGAGGAGAGCAGGAGAGGAGATGAGGCAGCACAGGAGGAGACTCAGCAAAGAGCTGGAGTAGACTTGAAACTGAGGCCTTTGGATTCTGCAGCTGCTGTGTTAAAAACGCCAGAGGTGTCCCAGGGGAGTGATGGGTGTCACTGGCACCATCAGGGCTTTTGCTGCCCTCGTGTTTTCAGTCTGGGCCGCACAAACTGGGCACCTGATCCCAGATGCATTGTGGAGGCTGCTCAGGGGCTGTAAAAAGGATGTTTGACACCTCAGGGAACTGTTTTTATTATGGAGGAAGCTCATTTATTTATGTATTCATTAGGGAGAAGCTCAGTAGTGGAGTGTCTTTGCAGAAATCAGTCAGAGGTTGGAAAATCCTTTGGAGCTCATGGAGCCCAACCATCCCCCAGCACTGCTGAGGTCACCACTGCCCCGTGTCCCTGAGAGCTGCATCCACAGGGCTTTTGAATCCCTCCAGGGATGGGGGACTCCATCTCTGCCTGGGCAGCTTGTGGGGAGTGAATTTTTCCTTTCCATCCCCTCTGGAGCGTTCCCTGGGTTTGGTGTGACCCCAGTGCAGCACCCATGGGTGCGTGCAGCCTGTCCTGGTCCCTGTGCAGAGCTCCCTGCTCCCAGCAGATCCACATCCCACCCCCTGGGGCTGTCCCTGAGCCCAGCCAGCCTGGTGCCCTCATGTCCAGCCCCACAGGAGTTCCATCCCAGCAGGGTGCACCCATCCAAGCCAGGACCAGGAGGTTTCTCCAGGAGAATGCCATGGGGAAAAGGTGCCAAAGGGCACAGAGCCCGGGCAGCTGCATCCACAGCCTTCCCCTCATCCATTAAGGTCACGCTGTCCTAGAAGAAGATGGGGTTGGTCAAGCAGGACCTGTCCCAAAGCCAGACCGGCTGGGCCTGATCTCCTGCCTGTCCTGTGATCACAGCCCAGGTGATCTGCTCCAGGACCTCCCCCAGCCCTGGGGTCAGCCTTGGAGCTCCTGGATCCTCCTTCAGTGCTCCTGGCATCCCACTGGCCAAGCTGCAGTGAGACAGGACAGCTGAGAAATGATCCAGATTCCCCCTCCAGAGAGGAGGAATCTGGGGTTCCTCATCCCTGCCCAGGCTGGCGCTGCCTCCTCCTGCCCCGACACCGTGCAGGAAACACCGACCCCGACCCTCCCTGCTCCCTTTGGACACCCTGCCCCGACCTCTGGTTTCTGTTTCCCTCCTCTCCCTCATTCCTCTGTCTCTTTTCCTCTCCAATCCCTCTTTCTCCCCTGGCTCGTCCCTCACATTGTGCAGGAGAAAACCATTAACCAGCGCTAGGAAGTCATTAGGAGCCTGGGGTTAATTAACAGCCCGTTCCTCTGCCACTGCAGTGCACGAAGCTCCGTTGTGGGCAGCTCTAAATGTCCCCAAATGGCAAAAATTGCAGCTGTAGGTGGTGGCCTGGCCACAGCAAAGGCAAGCAGGGGTTTTGTAAGCCTGTCCCTGTGTCCTTGCAGCACGCCAACGAGGATGTGGAGAGGATGCTGCTAGGAAACAAGTGTGACATGGAAGATAAAAGAGTTGTCCCTAAAGCAAAAGGTGAACAGGTGAGTATCAAACAAAAAAAAACTTCTTTATCCGAGTCGGCAAATCACTGCCAAGGCTTCTGCCTGCTCCAGGGGGCTGGGATGTGCCAGGGAATGATGGGATGTGAATCCTGGGAATGTTTTCTCACAAACTGCCACGAATGGGATGAGTTCAGCTTCCTTTGATAATTCAAAATTCCCAGATGTCCCTGAAGTTCCTCACCGTGTGACAGTGTGTGGTGTCTGTCCTCTCAGGCCCCGACACAGAGTTGGGATTAATTAGTAGGTTTTAATTGTTCTGAATTGTGAAGTTCTGAATCTTCTGAGCTGGCACGTGGCTGGTGCTGCTGCTGCCAACTGGGGCTGAGGGAGTCACAGAATTCCAGAATCCCTGGGGTTGGGAAAGAGATCCCAGAGCATCGAATCCAAGCTGTGCCCGATCCCCACCTTGTCCCCAGCCCAGAGCACTGAGTGTCGCATCCAGGAATTCCTTGGGCACCTCCAGGGCTGGGCACTGCAAAGCTCCCTGGGCACTTCCAAGGCCTGAGCCCCCTTTCCATGGGGAAATTCCTGCTGCTGTCCAAGCTGAGCCTGGCCTGGCCCAGCCTGAGGCCATTTCCCCTTGTCCTGTCCCTGTTCCCTGGGAGCAGAGCCCAACCCCCCCTGGCTGTCCCCTCCTGTCAGGGACTTGTGCAGAGCCACAAGGTCCCACTGAGCCTCCTTTTCTCCAGGCTCAGCCCCTTCCCAGCTCCCTCAGCCTCTGCTGGGGCTCCATTCCCTGTCCTATCTCCCTCAGCCTCTGCTGGGGCTCCATTCCCTTTCCCAGCTCCCTCAGACTCTCCTGGGGCTCCATTCCCTTTCCCAGCTCCATTTCCTTCCCTGCACACGCTCCAGCCCCTGCAGGTCTCTCTTGTCAGGAAGGTTCCAGAGCTGCTCCAGCACTGGAGGTGCCCCAGCAGTGCCAGCACAGGGGACGGGCACTGCCCTGGCCCTGCTGTCACCCCAGAGATGTCACAGCCCAGGTGTCAGTGGCCCCTTTCCCACCTGGGCACACCTGGGCTCGTATCCAAGCCAGTATTCCCTGCTTTATAAATGCTGCTGATCCCAAAGGGGTGGTGGCACCGCTGGAATTATCCCCAGGATCTCTAATCCCCCTCTCTCTGTTTGCTGCAGATTGCCAGGGAGCACGGTATTAGGTTTTTTGAAACTAGTGCAAAAGCAAATATAAACATTGAGAAGGCATTCCTCACATTAGCAGAAGACATTCTTCGAAAGGTAGGTGCTCACAGCATTCCTTTGGAACCCATATCCTCAAATTCCACCTCGTTGTTGTGATGTTCACCCTTGTTGCAGTGTTTGACTCTGCTGTGCTGAGGCAGAGGAGTCCCTGAAGGAGCAGGGATGAGTTTCTGAAGCTTGTTTGATGTTGTGTTGTTGTAGGGGGTTTTCCTGCAGGGAGTAACACCCCTCAGAGCCAAGGAACTGAAATTCCTGTTTGTTTGTTCGGCCCTTACACTCACGGCTGTTGTGCCTGTGCTGGAGTTAAACCATTTCCATCGGCCTGGAGGAAATTGTCCTTTCCTGCCAGCATCTCTGGATGCACTGACAGCTCGTGGGGGCTGTTGGCAGAGCTCAGGTGTGCAGGGTGGGACAGGAGGGAGCTCTGCCACTCCCAGCTGTGCTGCCGTGGCCTTTCCTTGGGGCTTCTCTTGCACCCCATCATCTGCTTGGCTCCCCTTCCTGAGAGGTGCAGGGTACCATGGAACCGTGGGATCAGTGCCTTTGGAAAAGCTCTCTGAGAGCACCGAGTGAAATCATCCCCCAGCACTGCCAGAGCTGCCACTGCCCCACGTCCCCAGGTGCCACATCCACAGGGCCTTGAAATCCCTCCAGGGATGGGCAGCCTTTCCAGGAAGGAATTCTTCCCTATATCCAGTCTGACCTGGATATCTAACCCTAATTATCTAACCCTAACTATCTAACCCTAAACCCTCCTGGCCCAGCCTGAGGCCATTTCCCCTTGTCCTGTCCCTGTTCCCCTGGGAGCAGAGCCCGACCCCCCCTGGCTGTCCCCTCCTGTCAGGGACTTGTGCAGAGCCACAGGGTCCCACTGAGCCTCCTTTTCTCCAGGCTCAGCCCCTTCCCAGCTCCCTCAGCCTCTGCTGGGGCTCCATTCCCTTTCCCAGCTCCCTCAGCCTCTGCTGGGGCTCCATTCCCTTTCCCAGCTCCCTCAGCCTCTGCTGGGGCTCCATTCCCTTTCCCAGCTCCCTCAGCCTCTCCTGGTTCTCCATTCCCTTTCCCAGCTCCCTCAGCCTCTGCTGGGGCTCCATTCCCTTTCCCAGCTCCCTCAGCCTCTGCTGGGGCTCCATTCCCTTTCCCAGCTCCATTTCCTTCCCTGCACACGCTCCAGCCCCTGCAGGTTTCTCCTGTCAGGAGCTGCCCCAGCACTGGAGGTGCCGCAGCAGTGCCAGCACAGGGGACGGGCACTGCCCTGGCCCTGCTGCCACCCAGGGTTGTCTCCATGGGCTGTAGCAGATCCCTGTGAGCCCAGAGCTGCTGGTGCTGCTGTGCCCGTGGCCGTGACCTCTGTGATGAGTACAGAATCCATCAGCCTCCCCCAGGTGTCACTGAGGTGTTCCTGGGCTGGATCCCTGCGTGGCTCCGGGGCCCTTCCTGTGGGTGGTTGTAGCCCCATGTCCGAGGGCTCGGCCTGCACAGAAACCCCTGTGCTGGGACATTCCTGCCTAGGAGCAGGTGGTGGAAGCTCTGTGGAGCTCCAGACACGAGGCTTGGCCAACCCTGACACTCGTGTTCCTGTTCCTACACAAGTGAACCCCATCCCCAGCCTGTCCCATCCCTGCCTTCCTCCCTCTCCCGTGGGAATAACGTCACCCAGTTGTCACTGCAGTTTTGTCGTGTCTCGATGGGTTTTTGACAAGCTTTGTGTGACAAACAGGGTGAAACCCCCTGGCTTTTGGTGAGCAGGTGGTTGGGCTACAATCCATTCCAACCTTTGGGCCTTAAATCTTCATTTTTGGCCTCTGTCATTATCCTGGAGGTTCTTTTGCGAGGCCGTGACAAGGAGGGTTAAAAAAGGAGTGTGGAGACTGAAGTGTGGTGAGGGTTTAGGTTCCGTTCCAGCCAGCTGGGAGTAGCTGTTGGTGTTGGATCAAACCCACAGGAGTGAGGTTTTGGCTCTGGTGTCACCAAGTTCCGTCCTGTGACAAGGAGAAGCCTGTGTCCCCTCTTCCTCGGGAGCAGGGAGCGGAGGCTGGGAACAAACCCAGTTAATCCATAAAAACCATGGGCTTTGGAGGTCATTAGGTCACAGAATCTGAGTTCAGCTCGTGGTGTTTGTAGGCTGGGATTTCCTTACTCCACCAAACCTAGCGTCGGCTCTGTGTGCAGGAACCTAAAATACTTCCAGTTGACTTTGGGGTGATCCCAGTTCAATCATCAGCTTTTTCTCCAGCTTTCCAGTTTCTTTAGAACAAACCAAACCAAAAAAAAAAAAACCCAAAACAACAACAACAACAACTCCTTAGATTGTTTTTTCCCATTAGTGCTGGCATGGGGGGAGGATTCCCTGCATTTCTGTGGAGCTCTTTGTGCACGCTCCGTTCCCGGGCTCCTCTGCTGATGTCGGTCCTCACGGGCTCTGAGTGTTTTCCCGGGGATCTCCAGAGCTCTCTAACTCTTCCCTTGTTCCCTTGCAGACCCCTGTAAAAGAGCCCAACAGTGAAAATGTAGATATCAGCAGTGGCGGTGGGGTGACAGGCTGGAAGAGCAAGTGCTGCTGAACCTTCTCCTCTCTCACCAATCGCCATCCACCGCCGCCCCCTTTTTTTTTGTTTTCTCGCTGCAAAAACAAACCACTCTGCCCGTTGTTTTTTTTTTAACCCAAAACCGATGGGATTTTGGTTGGTTTTTTTTTTGTTTTGTTCCTCATCTTAACGAGCTCCTGCCTCCCCTTGGTTTTCCGGCTAGGACGGCTTTGCCTACTCCAAGTTTTCTCAACACGTGTATAGGAAATTTCATCTCCGCCACTTGGTTTCCGTGTCCCTGCTCAGCTCTCACCGCTACCTTTGGGTTGTATTATAGTCCCGTCCCTCCTGCCATTAAACCCCCCCAGAGCAATCATACTCGACTCTCTTCTGCAAATTGTCTAAGAATAAAGGTTAGAATTAACAATTGATTTTGTACGACAGTGGAATTTTCTGTCACGGATCATGTGCTTGAGTCACCGTATTTCTCTAGATGCATCAGGCAAGAGCCAGGAAAAAAAAACAAACTCATTTTCGCCTTGAGTCCGTGAGTGGGGTTTCTTTGTCCTGTGCCTTATGTGGAAAAAGGAACTTTTATTTTCACTTTCTTTACTTTTCTGGTGGAAGCATGTGCAGGAGACATCCCATTCCCCCCGTGCCATTGACCTCTGTAGTGGTTGCTTTCTGTAACGTTGGTGTCACGCATCGAGGACAAAGGGTGGTGCAAAACAAAAGCAAACTCCATGTAACCTGCTGTGTCTCCTCTTGGCAATCCCGCCGTTCCCAACTCTTCCTGCTGCCATTTTTTTTTCTCCCCCCCTCACTTTGCCTCTCTTCCCCTTTTTTTTATTATTTTCTCTTTTTTTTTCCTTTTTTTTTTTTTTTTGCCTGCATGCCGCTTCGATTTGCGTTTCTCCACGGTGTGATGTGTTAACGGAAAGGATGGCAACGCGGTGTGTTTGCCAAAAAAAAAAAAAAAAAAAAAAAATTAATACAAAGCACTGATTTTAGCTTCCGAGGTAAAAAAAGATGTCGAGATTCCTACTAACCCCCCTAGGCCTGTCCGTCACTAGTGATCCCCTCCTCCCGCTAGCCCCGGCCTTTCCCATATGGAAGAGTTACTTGCATGCACTAGTTTCTATGGAGGGTGATTGTGGTCGTCTATTTTCTGTGTATGAATATAACCTGGATTCCCAAACTGACAACAAGTTCATTTAACACGAGCTCCCAGCTTTCTGTCCCCTCTCCCAGGGCCGTGGGGCCGGGCCCAGGCTGAGCGGAACCGGATGGAAAGGGAAGGAAGGGAAAGGAAAGGGAAGGAAACAGCCCAGAGACGCTTGAATTTATTACCTGCCTGGAACAACTTCCCGCTTTCCGATGGCGCTGGGAGGATTCTCCCCCGGGGGATGGAGCTGTTCCAGCTCTCCCAGCCGCTCCTGCGCTGTCACCTGGCTGTGCTGGCTCTGCTGTCATTGTCACCTGGCTGTGCTGGCTCTGTCCTGTCGCTTCACCTGGCTGTGCTGGCTCTGTCCTGTCACTGTCACTGGGCAGTGCTGGCCCTGTCCTGTCGCTGTCACCGGGCAGTGCTGGCTCTGTCCTGTGCTGTCACGCGGCTGTGCTGGCTCTGTCCTGTCACTGTCACTGGGCAGTGCTGGCTCTGTCCTGTCTGTCACCAGGCAGTGTTGGCTCTGTCCTGTCACTGTCACCGGGCTGTGCTGGCTCTGCTGCCACTGTCACCGGGCAGTGCTGGCTCTGTCCTGTCACTGTCACTGGGCATTGCTGGCCCTGTCCTGTCTGTCACCAGGCAGTGCTGGCCCTGTCCTGTCTGTCACCGGGCAGTGCTGGCTCTGTCCTGTCTGTCACCGGGCAGTGCTGGCTCTGTCCTGTCACTGTCACCGGGCAGTGCTGGCTCTGTCCTGTCTGTCACCGGGCAGTGCTGGCTCTGCTGCCGCTGTCACCTGGCTGTGCTGGCTCTGTCCTGTCATTGTCACCCGGCTGTGCTGGCTCTGTCCTGTCACTGTCACCGGGCAGTGCTGGCTCTGTCCTGTCACTGTCACCAGGCAGTGCTGGCTCTGTCCTGTGCTGTCACCCGGCCGTGCTGGTCCTGTCCTGTCATTGTCACCCGGCTGTGCTGGCCCTGTCCTGCCTCTCCTGCCTCTGTCCCCCAGCCGTGCTGGCCCTGTCCTTCCGCTGTCACCCGACTGTGCTGGCCCTGTCCTGCCTCTCCTGCCTCTGTCCCCCAGCCGTGCTGGCCCTGTCCTTCCGCTGTCACCCGACTGTGCTGGCCCTGTCCTGCCTCTCCTGCCTCTGTCCCCCAGCCGTGCTGGCCCTGTCCTTCCGCTGTCACCCGACTGTGCTGGCCCTGTCCTGTCTCTCCTGCCTCTGTCCCCTGGCCGTGCTGGCCGTGTCCCGTCTGTCCCCCGGCCGTGCTGGCCGTGTTCTGTCTGTCCCCTGGCCGTGGTGGCCGTGTCCCGTCTGTCCCCTGGCTGTGTTCTGTCTGTCCCCTGGCCGTGGTGGCCGTGTCCTGTCTGTCCCCCGGCCGTGCTGGCCGTGTCCTGTCTGTCCCCTGGCCGTGGTGGCCGTGTCCCGTCTGTCCCCTGGCCGTGGTGGCCGTGTTCTGTCTGTCCCCCAGCCGTGCTGGCCGTGTCCCGTCTGTCCCCTGGCCGTGGTGGCCGTGTCCCGTCTGTCCCCCGGCCGTGGTGGCCCTGTCCTGTCGCAGGAGTGTCCCCAGCGCCCCGGCTCCGCCGTGCACCAGCCGCAGCTCCCGGCCCCGCTCCCGGCCCCGCTCCGCCCTCGCCGCTAACGCTGAGTGAATTTTGGAATGAAATGACGGTGTTTTAACACGGGACTCGTGCTCCGGAGCGGGGACTCACCCAGGTGTCTCCCTGTCCCTCTCTATTCGGCATTTTGTCCCCGTGTGTGTGTTAACCCTTCCCAGGCGAGTGGCTGCTGGGGTCCGGCTGAATCTGCACTTTTCTAACGTGATCAAAAAGGGAAAAAAATACAAAAAACCACAACGAAACGGCGAAATCTACATCGAGGGGTTGGGGTTTTTTTGGTATAATCCTTGTTTTAAAGGTGAGCTTTATTTGCTCCCTGCGTATGACCCCTTTGTAGACGCTGTGCCCGCTGCAGGCACAGGTGGAACCCGGGCCGCTCGCCGGTGCCACTCTCTGGTGCCACTTTCTGGTGCCACTCGCTGCCCCCTCGTCCCTCCCCATCAATAAAACTGAGCTGTTTCTATCGGGTCTGTTTCTGTCCTGTCCAAGCTCGAGCTGCACCCGCGGGCTCAGGCGGGGCGAGGCCGCAGCGCGAGTGGGTGCCGATGCTGAAACAGGTCTAAAAAAAAAAAAACCCTAAAAAATTTTAAAATAATAATAATGACAATGATCATGTCGGAGGAGTTTGCAGTAACTCGATGTCTGCCGGTATCTCAACTCCCTGCTAGTCCCAGACCGAGTTAGTCTGAACTAACAAAGTCCAAAGCTCTGCTTGGAGCCCCAGCCCAGCCCTGTGGAGTAGAGAGGTGTCAGCAGCCCCTCCGTGCCCCCGGCCCCGCCCGCGGGGGGAGCTCGGCACCAAAAACAAACAAAAAAAACCCCCAAAAAGCATTAAAACGATGAAATTGGTCCTGCTAAACCGAACCTGAGCTTGGCTCTGTCCCACGGCTGTGTCACCGGCCGGCGGCGCCGCGGCGCTTCGTGCCCTCGGACTCGGACAGCGGAATCAAACAGCATCAAGGTCTTGGATTAATTCCCATGCCGACGATTTTTTACTTAATCTTTTAATATTTTTGCTACTCCACTCTGGCTTTTTATTTAAGACACATTCTTTTGTACCACTTAACTGTATCAAATTGTATAAAAGATCACTGTCCCATTTCTTGGTCGTACCAAGAGCAAATAAAAGCTTTTATAAACTTGCAGTGGTGACTTCCTGGGCCCCTTGAATTCCCTGTGGCTCCGCTGGGAGTGAGCCTGGAGGAGGAGGTGGATGGGTCCCTCCCAAACCTTCTGGCTGCCAGGATGGGTTTGGCTGGGGTAGAGCTGTTCCCGCTGCCTTTTTCAGAGCTGCCCGTGGTGTTTTCCCAGGGCGGGACGCTGGGAGTTGCAGGGGAGGCTCCGAGGCTGCCCCGTCCCCACGTGGAGCCCCCCGAGGGTGGGGGGAACGCCGGGCTTGGGGCTGTGAGCTTCTCCTTTGGGGTTCTGCTGGGACAGGACCTGTGCCGGCGGTTTTTGGGAGGCAGCCTTGGCTGGGGAGCGGGGCTGGCTGTGCCCGTGTCCCCCTGCACCCGCCCCTGCCCGGTTCCTGCAGCCCCGGGGATGTCCCCTGCAGCAGAGCCCGGTGAGGGACGGTGACAGCAGAGGTGACATTGCTGCTGCTGCCCTCCCGCTGCCGCCGTGTCCCTGTCCCAGTCCCCACAGTGTCCCCAGTGCCACGGTGTCCCCAGTGCCATGGTGTCCCCAGTGCCACCATGTCCATGTCCCCACAATGTCCCTATTCCCACAGTGTCCCTATTCCCACAGTGCCCTGTCCCCACAGTGTCCCTGTCCCCATGATGTCCCTGTCCCCACAATGTCCCCGTTCCCATAATGTCCCTGTCCCACAGTGTCCCTATTCCCACGGTGTCCCTGGTCCCCATGGTGTCCCCAATGCCACAGTGTCCCTGTCCCCACAGTGTCCCCACAGCCTGATGTCCCCGCTGCCATGATGTCCCTGTCCCCACAGTGTCCCTGTCCCCACGGTGTCCCCAGTGCCACAGTGTCCCTGTCCCCACAGTGTCCCCACAGCCCGATGTCCCCGCTGCCATGATGTCCCTGTCCCCACAGTGTCCCTGTCCCCACGGTGTCCCTGTCCCCACAGTGTCCCTGCTGCCATGATGTCCCTGTCCCCACAATGTCCCCGTTCCCATAATGTCCCTGTCCCACAGTGTCCCTGTCCCCACGGTGTCCCCGTTCCCACAATGTCCCCAATGCCACGGTGTCCCCGTTCCCACAATGTCCCCGCTGCCGTGGTGTCCCCGCTGCCGTGGTGTCCCCGTTCCCATGGTGCCGGTATCCCGGAGAAGTTGTTTTTGTGGGAATGAAGCTGCCAGTGTGTCATGGCCGGGTCCCCGGGAGGGGACGGGGCCGTGGGGAGCAGCTCGGCCACCCCAAATCCTGCCCATCCCGGGCGCTCCCGGCGTGGCAGCCACCCATGGGTGGGGGATTTTGGGGAGAGCTCCCAGGGGAGGGGGGCGGCAGGGACCCAGTGTCCTGCCCCTGTCACCCCCCCAGTGAGGTTTGGGGTTTCCCCATCCTCCTCCTCCTGCATCCTCCTTGTCCCCACCCCGGCTCCATCCCCGTCCCGTCTCTATCCTGTCCCTGCTCTGTTCCACGCGTGCTCTTCGCTGTCCCTTCTCCTCTCCTGCAGCTCCTCCCTCCCTTTCCCCACCCCTGCTTTCCCTAAAGTGGCTCCGTCGTTTTCCCCGTTCCTTCCCCATCCATCCCTGCTTCATCCCATCCCTGCTCCTGCTTCATCCCTTTCACTGCTCCTGCTCCATCCCTTTCACCGCTCCATCCCTTTCACCGCTCCATCCCTGTCACCGCTCCATCCCTGTCACTGCTCCATCCCTGCCACTGCTCCTGCTCCATCCCTTTCCTTTCTCCTGCTTCGCCCCATCCCTGCTCCTGCTCCATCCCTTTCACCGCTCCATCCCTGTCACTGCTCCATCCCTTTCACTGCTCCATCCCTTTCCTTTCTCCTGCTCCATCCCATCCCTGCTCCTGCTTCATCCCTTTCCCTGCTCCTGCTCCATCCCTTTCACTGCTCCATCCCATCCCTGCTCCTGCTCCATCCCATCCCTGCTCCTGCTCCATCCCTTTCACTGCTCCATCCCTTTCACCGCTCCTGCTCCATCCCTTTCCTTTCTCCTGCCTCATCCCATCCCTGCTCCTGCTCCGTCCCTTTCACGGCTCCATCCCGTCCCTGCTCCATCCCATCCCTGCTCCTGCTTCATCCCTTTCATTGCTCCTGCTCCATCCCTTTCACCGCTCCATCCCTTTCACTGCTCCTGCTCCATCCCTTTCCTTTCTCCTGCTTCATCCCATCCCTGCTCCTGCTTCATCCCATCCCTGCTCCTGCTCCATCCCTTTCACTGCTCCATCCCTTTCACCGCTCCATCCCTGTCACTGCTCCTGCTCCATCCCATCCCTGCTCCTGCTCCATCCCTGTCACTGCTCCTGCTCCATCCCTTTCCTTTCTCCTGCTTCATCCCATCCCTGCTCCTGCTTCATCCCATCCCTGCTCCTGCTCCATCCCTGTCACTGCTCCTGCTCCATCCCTTTCACTGCTCCATCCCGTCCCTGCTCCTGCTCCATCCCTTTCACCGCTCCATCCCTTTCACTGCTCCATCCCTTTCACTGCTCCATCCCATCCCTGCTCCTGCTCCATCCCTTTCACCGCTCCATCCCGTCCCTGCTCCGCCCTGTCCCGCAGCCTCTCCTGGTGCTCGGCTTGGGGACAGTGACGGCCCAGGGGACAGCACAGGGTCACACGTCCCCATGGCCGCGCACTGGCCCTGCAGGCGCCGGCTGCTTCCTCCGCTCCTTCATCCTCCTCAGCCCAGTCTCCAGCGGCCCGGGGAGCGGGGATGCGGCCAGCCAAGGACCGGGGAGGGGGGGTTCGGACGAGGCGCTCCAGAGCTTCTCCACCGCCCGGGCTGAGTGACCGAGGGGTGCGGGGGCGCTCCGGGTCCCGCGTCCGCAGCTCGGGGTGCGGAGCCCCGCTCGGGGTGACGGCGATGTCGCTGCCGAGGGTCCCCCCGACTGCGATGTCCCTGATCTCCTCTCCCGGTGCCGTTTGTGCCCCGCGCCTGTGCGGCAGCTCCGGGCCGGGGCGTCCCGGAGGGGACATCGGGGTGTGGGGCGGCATCGGGGTCCCCCCGTACCGCTCGGGTCCCTTGTGCTCCCTGCAGCCCTCGTTTGGGACCCCCGGCAGCGGGACGGGATGGGGGAGGGTCCCCGGGGCGCCCCCCGCCCCTTCCCTCGGCGGCCGGAGGGAGCCGAACCCCCGGGACCCCGAGCGAGCCGGGCTGGAGCCCCTCGGGACCCCGAGCGAGCCGGGCTGGAGCCGCCACCCTCACCCCGGGACACCCCCGGAGAGGCCCCGGCAGGGGATGCCCGGTCCTGGGGGGTGCCCGGTTCCGAGGGGATGCCCAGTTCCGGGGGATGCCCAGATCCGAGGGGATGCCCGGTTCCGGGGGATGCCCAGTTCCTGGGGATGCCCAATTCCGAGGGTGCCCTGTTCTGAGGGTGCCCGGTTCCCAGGTGATGCCCGGTCCTGGGGAAGGTGCCCGATTCCGAGGGTGCCCGGTTCCGAGAGGATGCCCGGTTCCGAGGGTGCCCGGTTCCCAGGGAATGCCCGGTTCCCAGGGGATGCCCGGTTCCCAGGGGATGCCCGGTTCCGAGGGTGCCTGGTTCCCAGGGGGTGCCCGGTTCCGAGAGGATGCCCGGTTCCGAGGGTTCCCGGTTCCGAGGGTGCCCGGTTCCGAGGGGATGCCCGGTTCCGAGGATGCCCGGTTCCGAGGGTGCCCGGTTCCGAGGGGATGCCCGGTTCCGGGGGATGCCCGGTTCCCAGGGGATGCCCGGTTCCGAGGGGGTGCCCGGTTCCGAGGGGGTGCCTGGTTCCGAGGGGATGCCCGGTTCCGAGGGTGCCCGGTTCCCAGGGAATGCCCGGTTCCGGGGATGCCCGGTTCCCAGGGGATGCCCGGTTCCGAGGGTGCCTGGTTCCCAGGGGATGCCCGGTTCCGAGGGGATGCCCGGTTCCCAGGGAATGCCCGGTTCCGAGGGTGCCCGGTTCCGTGGGGATGCCCGGTTCCCAGGGATGCCCGGTTCCGAGGGTGCCCGGTTCCGAGAGGATGCCCGGTTCCCAGGGAATGCCCGGTTCCCAGGGGATGCCCAGTTCCGAGGGTGCCCGGTTCCCAGGGGATGCCCGGTTCCGAGGGTGCCCGGTTCCCAGGGAATGCCCGGTTCCCAGGGGATGCCCGGTTCTGAGGGTGCCCGGTTCCCAGGGGATGCCCGGTTCCGAGGGTGCCCGGTTCCGAGGGTGCCTGGTTCCGAGGGGATGCCCGGTTCCCAGGGGATGCCCGGTTCCGAGGGTGCCCGGTTCCCAGGGGATGCCCGGTTCCGAGGGGATGCCCGGTTCCGAGGGTGCCCGGTTCCCAGGGAATGCCCGGTTCCCAGGGAATGCCCGGTTCCGAGGGTGCACGGTTCCCAGGGGATGCCCGGTTCCCAGGGAATGCCCGGTTCCGAGGGTGCCCGGTTCCGAAGATGCCCGGTTCCCAGAGGATGCCCGGTTCCCGGGGGATGCCCGGTTCCGAGGATGCCCGGTTTCCAGGGGATGCCCGGTTCCGGGGGATGCCCGGTTCCCAGGGGATGCCCGGTTCCAAGGATGCCCGGTTCCGAGGGTGCCCGGTTCCCAGGGGATGCCCGGTTCCCAGGGAATGCCCGGTTCCGAGAGGATGCCCGGTTCCGAGGATGCCCGGTTCCGAGGGGATGCCCGGTTCCCAGGGGATGCCCGGTTCCGAGGATGCCCGGTTCCGAGGATGCCCGGTTCCGAGGGGATGCCCGGTTCCCAGGGGATGCCCGGTTCCCAGGGAATGCCCGCTTCCGGGGGATGCCCGGTTCCGAGGATGCCCGGTTCCGAGGATGCCCCGCACGGGGGTCCCCGCCCGCCGCCTCCTCCCCCGCCCCCCCGGGGGGGTTCCGCCTGCCGGGGCGGGCGGGCAGGAGGGGCCGGGGGCGGGCGGGGGGCGGCTCCTCCTGCCCCGCTCCCGCCGCCCCCCGGCCCCGGCCCCGGCCCGGCGCTGGCGGCGATGGAGCCCGGCCCGGGGCCGGCCTGAGCCGCGATGCGATGGAGAAGCTGGCGGCGGGGCTGGCCCGGCTCCGCTGGAGCCCCGCGGCGCTGCCCCTCGACGCCATCGTCAGCCAGTGCCGCCTGCCCACCCTCGTCTGCCTCGGGCAGGGTGAGCCCGGCGCCGGGGGGGTGAAGTCCGGAGGGACGAGAAGGAGGAGGGAGGGAGGGAGCGATGGGGAGGAGGAGGAGGAGGGTGGGAGGAAGGCTGGAGGGAGCAGGGGAGGGAGGGAGGATGGAGGGACGGAGAGTGAGGCTGGAGTGAGGAGGAGGAGGAGGGAGAAAGGATGGAGTGATGAGGAGGAGGGAGGGGTGGAAGGCGGAGGGATGGGGAGGGAGGGAGGAAGGCTGGAGAGTGAGGACGAGGAGGGAGGGAGGTTGGAGTGATGAGGGAAAGGGAGAGAGGAAGGACGAAGGGACCAGGAAGAGGGAGGGAGGGAGAGTGGAGGGATGAGGAGCCGGGAGCGGCGGAGAGTAGAGGGATGGGGAAGTGAGGAAGGCTTGAGAGTGAGGAGGAGGAAGGGAGAAGGGCTTGGAGGGAGGGATGGGGAGTGGAGGGAGGAAGAGGAGGATAGGAAAGATGGAGAAGGACCGGAGAAGTGAGGAGGAGGCGGAGGGAGAGAGGGGAGCAGGATGGAAGAGGCTGAAGGGATGAGGAGGAGAAAAACTGGAGGGACCAGGAGAAGGAAGGAGCCTGGAGTGCTGAGGAGGAGGGAGAGAGGGAGGGAGGGAGGAAGGCTGGGGCCAGGTGAGACCGAGCTCCGGGCTCCGGGGCCGCTCTGGTCGGATCCTCCCGAGATGGCGGAGGCCGGCGCTGCCCCTAAGGGGTTGAGGGGAGGAATGTGACGGGGGGAAGTTGTGGCTGCTCCCGCTGTCCCCAGTTTTCCCTCCCCGTCCCCGTTCCCGGGTGACACCCGGAGGGGCCGGGAGCCACCGTGTCCCCTCCCCACCCTCCCGGGGACACAGCCCAGGCTGAGTGGGGAGCAGGGGGGACCCCGGCGTGGCCGCATCCCCTGCTCAGGACCCATCCCGGCTGCAGTGGGGTGCCGGGGGCCTCGGGGGGGGGGTCGGGGGTCCGCGTTTCTGGAGCGCTCCCGGGGGTGGCGGGGGGGAGCCCGCGCCGGCCCCGACTCAATAAACTTCTTGTTTGCGGCGGCCGCAGCTTTTCAGGGGGGACAAAGAAATTGTTTCCTGGGCAACTGGCGGCTCTTGGCAGCGGCACCTGCTCATCCCTCGCTCCGTCCGGCCGGGCAGCGGCGCCGGGGGAGCCGGGGGGAGCCGGGGGGAGCCGGGGGGAGCCGGGGGGGTGGCGGTGGTGACAGCGCCGTCCCCCCGCAGGTGAGCGCGTGGAGGGGGTGACAGCCCAGGACGTGCTTCTGGTCCACTCGTGCCGGCAGTGGACCACGGTGACAGCCCACAGCCTGGAGGAGGGGCACTACGTCATCGGGCCCAAAATCGACATCCCGCTGCAGTACCCAGGTGTGGGGCTGGGGACAGCAGGGACAGAGGGGACAGAGGGGACAGTGGGGACAGAGGGGACAGCGGGGACAGCGGGACAGAGGAGACAGCGGGACAGTGGGGACAGTGGGGACAGAGGGGACAGAGGGGACAGAGGGGACAGCGGGGACAGAGGGAACAGCGGGGACAGAGGGGACAGTGGGACAATGGGGACAGCGGGGACAGAGGGGACAGAGGGGACAGCGGGGACAGAGGGAATGGTGTCCCTGGGCCAGCAGAGCCGGGATCTGTCCCCACCCTCACTTGCTGGGGCTGCTCCAGTAAGGTCCAGTGTGGGGTAGGAAATGGTTTGGGGGCTGCTCCGGCCCCAGCGGAGCTGCAGGGGATGGGATGGGATGGGATGGGATGGGATGGGATGGGATGGGATGGGATGGGATGATGGGATGAGAATGGGGTGGGGAAAAGGGACAGGGGTGAGCTGGGATGGGATGAGGAAGGGATGGGGACAGGGAGGGTGATGAGGATCGGCTGAGCTGGGGAGGAGCTGGGGTGAGGATGAGGATGAGGATGAGGATGAGGATGGGGATGAGGATGAAGATGGGGTGAAGATGAGGATGAGGATGAGGATGAAGATGAGGATGAGGATGAGGATGAAGATGAGGATGAGGATGAGGATGGGGATGGGGATGGGGATGAGGATGAAGATGGGGTGAAGATGAGGATGAGGATGAGGATGGGTTGGGGCCGGCAGCGCAGACGAAGGTGCTGAGCTGCCTCTGCCGGCAGCCGGCAGAGCCTTAATGACCCCTCTAAGTGCTCCACGGCGGTAATGAGTCCTGCTAATAAATAAATCATGGGGAATGGAGCGGGGGAGGGGTTAATCACCCGTCCCACGGGGGGTGCACGGGGGCTGGGCACTGTGTTAACAGCGTCCTGGGGCTCGGCCGTGCCCAGCGGTGCCCCGGGACGTGCGGCCGAGCCGGCTCCAGCCTCGGGTGCCCCCAGCGCCAAGCGAGGAGCTCTGGTGTCCCAGGGATTAAAATTCCCCTCAGGTCCCGTCCCCGATGTCGGCGGCCGTTCCGCTGTGGCTGCGGCTCCCCCGCTCCCGCTCCTCTCCCGGGGTCTCTCCCACCCGGGGTTTGGGGTCGCTGTGCCCTGGCGGGGCTGGGATGGGATTTTTTGGGCGTCCCCTGCTGCTCTGGGGGGGTTCATCCATTCACAGGAACGCTTCTGGGGGGCTCCCTGCAGCTCTGGGGGTGCCGAGTAGCATCGCTGAGACCCCCCCGTGCCTTGTCCCACCCAGAGACCCCCAGGTGCTGCCGGAGGGGGGGTTCAGGCTCAGGGGATGCTCTGGGGTCCCCTCGCAGCACTTGGACACCGGCAAAGCCCACGGGGGTGTCCCCAAAGCTGCCGTGGGGACCCCGGGTGGCTCTGGGGGGCTGCGCCGGCCCCGGGGGGGGGTGACAGGAGCTCCCTGCCGGGGGTCGGGCTCCTCTCACCTCGGGGGTCCCCGCAGGGAAGTTCAAGCTGCTGGACCAGGACCGGGACCTGCGCGAGCCCGTGCAGTACTTCAACAGCGTGGAGGAGGTGGCCAGCATCTTCCCAGACCGCATCTTCGTCATGGAGGCCATCACCTTCAGCGTGAAGGTCCTGGGGGACAGCGGGGGACACGGAGGGGACAGCGGTGGGGCAGCAGGGGAACGTTGGGGAATAGGGGAGAGGCAACGGGGGCTGGGGGGGGTCGGTGGGACATCAGGAGAGGACGGTGGGACGGCAAAGGTGGGTGGTGGGACACCAGAGGTGAGTGAGTGGTGGGATTATGGGGGGTGTAGGTGGGACGACGCTGCAGGGTGGTGGGAATGAAGGGGGGGAGTGTGGGAAAGCAGGGGTCGGTGCTGGGACAGCAGGAGAGGACAGTGGGACAGCAGGGAGTGGTGCTGGAGCATCAGGGGTGGTGGTGGGACCTTGGGATGCTGGTGGGACATCAGGGGACGGTTGTGGGACATCAGGGATTGTGGCAGAGCATCAGGGCTAGTGGTGGAATTTCAGGCAGAGTGGTGGGATGTTAGGGGATGGTGGTGGGAGATGACGGTGGTGGAATTTCAGGGATTATGGTGGAGCTTTGGGAATAGTGGTGGAACATCAGGGATGGTGGTGGGACATCAGGGACAGTGGTGGGACATCAGGGACAGTGGTGAGACATCAGGAACAATGGTGGAACGTCAGGGGTAATGTTGAGGTGTCAGGGATGGTGGTGCGACATCAGGGATGGTGGTGGGACATCAGGAACAGTGATAGGACATCAGGAACAGTGGTGGGACATTGGGGCAGTGGTGAGACATCAGGGGTAGTGTTGGGGTGTCAGGAATGGTGGTGGGACATCAGGTGCAGTGATGGGACATCAGGAACAGTGATGGGACATCAGGGACGGTGGTGGGACATCGGGAACCATGGTGGGATAACAGGAACAGTGGTGGGACATCAGGGGTAGTGTCGGGGTGTCAGGGGTAACACTGAGGTGTCAGGGACGGTGGTGGGACATCAGGAATCATGGTGGGACATCAGGAACAGTGGTGGGACATCAGGAACCGTGGTGGGACATCAGGAACAGTGGTGGGACATCAGGAACCGTGGTGGGACATCAGGGGCAGTGGTGGGACATTAGGGATGATGGTGGGACATCAGGGGCAGTGGTGGGACATCAGGAACCGTGGTGGGACATCAGGAACAGTGATGGGACATCAGGAACAGTGATGGGACATCAGGGATGATGGCGGGACATCGGGGCAGTGGTGGGACATCACGGGTAGCGTTGGGGTGTCAGGGGCAGTGGTGGGACATCAGGAACAGTGGTGGGACATCGGGGCAGTGGTGGGACATCAGGAACCGTGGTGGGACATCGGGGCAGTGGTGGGACATCGGGGCAGTGGTGGGACATCAGGAACCGTGGTGGGACATCAGGGACCGTGGTGGGACATCGGGGCAGTGGTGGGACGTCACGGGTAGCGTCGGGGTGTCCGTGCCCGGCGCGGGGCAGCGGGTGCCACCTTGGGGCTGTCGCGGCCAGGTGGTGTCGGGGGAGTTCAGCGAGGACAGCGAGGTTTACAACTTCACGCTGAACGCCGGGGACGAGCTGACGCTGATGGGCCAAGCCGAGATCCTGTGCGCCAAGACGGTGAAGGAGAAGTCGCGCTTCAACAGCCTCCTGCGCAAGCTGGGCAAGGCGGCGCCGGCGGCGGGGGCGCGGCAGGTGAAGGGCAAGATGCCGTGCCTGATCTGCGTGAACCACCGCACCAACGAGAGCCTGAGCCTGCCCTTCCAGTGCAAGGGCCGCTTCAGCACCCGCAGCCCGCTGGAGCTGCGCCTGCAGGAGGGCGAGCACACCATCCGCAGCATCATCGAGAAGGTGCGGCTGCCCGTCAACGTGGCCGTGCCCAGCCGGCCCGCCCGCAACCCCTACGACCTGCACGCCATCCGCGAGGGCCACTGCTACAAGCTGGTCAGCATCATCTCCAAGACCGTGGTGCTGTGCTGCATCCTGCGCCGGGAGGAGCTGGTGCCTTTCCACTTCCTGCTGCTCACCGACATGCCCCGCTTCCAGCTGCCCGAGGGGCTGCTGGCCGGGGACCCGCAGCTGGAGAAGCTGCTGCGGGACAGCGCCGCGTATTGCCGCGACCGCTTCAACCCCGACGAGTACTCGCGGGCCGTGCGTGAGGCCAAGCCGGACTTTCTGGAGGAATGTGCGAGCCCGCGGCGCTTGCGGCTCTGCCTGCCCGCCTGCGGCCGCGAGGAGCTCAGCCGGCCCCTGCAGCGCCTCTCGCTCTGCTCCTGCGGCTCCGGGGGTCCCCGGGAGCCCCCCGCCCGCTGCCAGGGAGCGCAGAGCGCCCCGCGCCCGCCGCTGCCCGACTTCCCCGAGCCCGACCGGGAGTACGTGACTCCCGACTGGGCCGAGCCGGAGTTCAGGACTCAGGAGCCGCCGGAGATTCCCTACGAGGAGCTGTGGAGCAATGCCGGCTCGGAGGGATGCTGCGAGCCGGGCAGCGCCGGCGGCCGGCCCGACCTCGTGTCCTTCGGGGCCGTCGCCCCGCTGGGGTCCCCGCACCGCCCCGGGGACGAGCCCTGCGGGGACACCCCGCCCCCGGTGCCGCCCAAATCGGAGGCGGTAAGAGCCCGGTGCCGTCCGCAGGGATGGGGAATGGCATCGCAGGGGTCCTGGCGGCCCGGCTCTCTCCCTGTCCCCTGAGGTCCCACCCCGACTCTGCTTGGTCACCCGAATCCTCAGACCTCGGTTCCCCAGGGTTACCCATCACCAGACGCTCAGGTCCCGCCGTACCCCCGCTTCCCCGGGTTCTCTGCCCCACCGAGCACCTGAAGCCCTTGGGCTGCCCGGGCTTCCCTACACAACGGGGTTCCCAAAATCTCATCCCCCTCTTCACCACGGGGTACCCCAAAATTTTGGTCTCCTCGCACCGTGGGGTAGGAGGGCCCCGAGTGTCCCCACCCGCACCCAGATCTTCGTGGCTCGGGCAGGACCGAGTCCCCCATCACCCCCTCCGGCCTCGGGCATCCCCAGCTCCCCCCGGGGCCCTGACGGCGCTGTCCCCGTTCCAGGTGAAGGAGGAGTGCCGGCTGCTGAACGCGCCCCCGGTGCCGCCCCGGGGCAGCCGCCCCCCTGCAGCCCCCTGCAGCCCCCCGGCCGCCCTGCGCTGCCCGAAGCTGGCACCGGCGCCCTCGCCCAGCCCCAGCCTCTCCTACTACTCCTCGGGGCTCCACGACGGGTGAGTGGCTCCGGGGGACACCGGGGACGGTGGGGGTGGGTGACTGGAGACCGGGGGTGGGGACACCGAGGTGAGGTGATGGGGATATCGAGTCGGGGTGATGGGGACACCGAGCCTGGGGATGGGGGACACGGCACCGGGGTGAGGGTGGCACCGAGTCGGGGTGATGGGGACATCGATCTGGGGTGATGGTGACACCGACCCGAGTATGGTGACACGGCACCGGGGATGGTGACACCGCACCGGGGATGGTGACACCGCACCGGGGTGATGGTGACACCGCACCGGGGTGATGGTGACATGGCACCGGGGTGATGGTGACACCTAGTCGGGGATGGTGACGCTGAGCCTGGCAATGGTGACATGGCGCTGGGGATGGTGACACCGCACTGGGGTGACAGTGACACCACACTGGGAATGGTGACACCGAGCCGGGCTGAGGGTGACACCGCACCGGGGTGACGGTGACATGGCACTGGGGTGACAGTGACACCGCACCAGGGATGGTGACACTGAGCTGGGGTGAAGGTGACACCGAGCCGAGTATGGTGACACCGCACCGGGGTGATGGTGACACCGCACCGGGGTGACAGTGACACCGCACCAGGGATGGTGACACTGAGCTGGGGTGATGGTGACACTGCACCAGGGATGGTGACACTGCACCAGGGATGGTGACACTGCACCGGGGTGACAGTGACACTGCCCCGGGGATGGTGACACCGCGCCAGGGTGATGGTGACACCGAGCCAAGTATGGTGACACCGCACCGGGGTGATGGTGACACCGCACCGGGCTGAGGGTGACACCGCACTGGGGATCGTGACACCGCATTGGGGTGATGGTGACACCGCACCGGGGTGACAGTGACACCGCACTGGGGATGGTGACACCGAGCTGGGGTGATGGTGACACTGAGCCGGGGTGACGGTGACACCGCACTGGGGATGGTGACACTGCACCGGGGTGATGGTGACACCGAGCCGGGCTGAGGGTGACACCGCACTGGGGATGGTGACACCGAGCTGGGGTGATGGTGACAGTGACACTGGGGATGGTGACACTGAGCCGGGGTGATGGTGACACCGCACCGGGGATGGTGACACTGAGCTGGGGTGATGGTGACACCGCACCAGGGCTGACGGTGACACGGCACTGGGGATGGTGACACCGAGCCGGGGTGATGGTGACACTGCACCGGGGTTGGTGACACCGCACCGGGGATGGTGACACTGCACCGGGGTGATGGTGACACCGAGCTGGGGTGATGGTGACACCGCACCGGGGTTGGTGACACCGCTCTCTCTGCCCCCAGCTCGGCCCCGCGGAGCGGCAGCGCCTCGCCCTCGCCCGACGCGTACTCGCTCTACTGCTACCCCTGCACCTGGGCCGACTGCAAGGCTGCCGAGTCCCCCGGGCGGCCGCTGCCCCCCGCCCAGCCCGCGCCCGGCTCCTGGTCCGACCCCTGGGCGTTCCCCGAGCCGGGCTCCGGGGCGGGCAGCGGCTGCTCCACGCCGCTGCTGGGGTCCGAGCCCCCCCTGAAACCTTTCCGCAGCTGCCCCCGCCTCAAACCCCCGCACCCCCAAAAGCGCTTCGCCCCCTTCGGAGCGCTCAACCCCTTCGCCGGCCCGGCCGAGTGGCCGGAGAGTCCCGAGTGGTCCAAAGCGCCTTCGGCCCCGGCCGCTCCCTCCTCCTCCTCCTCGCCGGAGCCTTTCTCCCCCGCCGAGGAGCCGCCGGCCCCCTCTCGGCCCCCCAAAGGCTTGGACGGGGACGGCATCGTCATCCGGGGGGCAGCCCCGCTGAGAGGGGCCGAGGGCGTCACCCGCCTGTACCTGGCACAGGGGGTCATCGAGGTGCCACCGGCGGCCCGGGGCGACGGCGCTGCCCCCCCGGCCGCCCCCCGGCCCAGCGGGGACGGCCCGGCCTGGCTGCCCCCCGCCGACCTCTCGGCGCTGTCGCTGGAGGAGGTGTCCAAGTGCCTGCGCTTCATCGGCCTCTCGGAGGACGTGGTGAGCTTCTTCGCCCGAGAGCGCATCGACGGCAGCATCTTCGTGCAGCTCAGCGAGGAGATCCTGGCCGACGATTTCCGCCTCACCAAGCTCCAGGTGAAGAAGATCATGCAGTTCATCAAGGGCTGGCGCCCCAAAATCTAGTGCCACGCCCCGGGGAGGGGTCTCCCAAAGTCACCTGGAGCGCGGCTCTGGGGGGCCCCACTCCCGTCCCTCTCATGCTGCAGGTTCTCCCCCCTCACTGCCCAGCCCTCCTCTCCTTCCCGTTTTAACACTGGACAGTAATTTTGGCCCCAACGGGCTGGAAAACACTGGATTTTGCGTCGGCTGGTTTAACTTAATCCTTGTGGATTAGCGTAATAAATGTACGGGAGAGTAATGAGCCCCCGGAGAAGGTCCTTGCTCGGGGAGGAGGGGAAGGAGGGAGGCTCTGAGGGGTCTCTCCCCTCCTTGCAGACCCTTCCCATTTCCTGGGGAGGGATTCACATCCCCCTCCAAGGGCAGATGCTGCTGTCAGAGCTGTTCCTGGGGGGATCCCAAGCCCCCCTGGCCTGAGGGATCCCCAGGCACATCCCTGCACGCAGCAGCACCCCAAGGCCTGGCTCCCTGACCTCCCCAGGAGGGCTGAAGGAATGTTACCAGCCCTGTGCCTTCCCCAGCACCCAGCAGAGGCATGTGAGATGATGTCTTGGCCCAATTTGGGACTGGGAGCTTTGAAAGACAGCGAGAGGTGACCTGAAGAGCAGCAGCGTTCAGCTCCTGGCCCAGGGCCTGCCAGGGAACAGGAAAGGAAGGGAGGGGGGGGCAGTGACAGGTGCTGGGAGGTTTAAAACCTTTTAGTTTAACTTGATCTCTCCCCACGGGGGCCCCTTCTGGCCTTTGGCTGCTCGATCTGCAATTACAGGCAGGTCCATCTGGCAGGATCACCCCGAGGCAGAGGGAGGGAGCTGGAGGCTCCTCACAGCCCCTGGGTGATGGGAGAGGCTCCTCAGAGCCCCTGGGTGATGGGAGAGGCTCCTCACAGCCCCTGGGTGATGGGAGAGGCTCCTCAGAGCCCCTGGGTGATGGGAGAGGCTCCTCAGAGTCCCTGGGTGATGGCACGGGCTCCTCAGAGTCCCTGGGTGATGGCACAGGCTCCTCAGAGTCCCTGGGTGATGGGAGAGGCTCCTCACAGCCCCTGGGTGATGGCACAGGCTCCTCAGAGCCCCTGGGTGATGGGAGAGGCTCCTCACAGCCCCTGAGTGATGGGAGAGGCTCCTCAGAGCCCCTGGGTGATGGGAGACCCTCCTCAGAGCCCCTGGGTGATGGCACAGGCTCCTCAGAGCCCCTGGGTGATGACACAGGCTCCTCAGCCCCTGGGTGATGGCACGGGCTCCTCAGAGCCCCTGAGTGATGGCACAGGCTCCTCAGAGCCCCTGGGTGATGGCACAGGCTCCTCAGAGCCCCTCAGTGATGGCACAGGCTCCTCACAGCCCCTGGGTGATGTGAGAGGCTCCTCACAGCCCCTCAGTGATGGCACAGGCTCCTCACAGCCCCTGAGTGATGGCACAGGTTCCTCAGAGCCCCTGGGTGATGGCACAGGCTCCTCACAGCCCCTGGGTGATGGGAGACTCTCCTCAGAGCCCCTGGGTGATGGCACAGGCTCCTCACAGCCCCTGGGTGATGGCACACGCTCCTCAGAGCCCCTGAGTGATGGGAGAGGCTCCTCACAGCCCCTGGGTGATGGCACAGGCTCCTCAGAGCCCCTGGGTGATGGCACAGGCTCCTCACAGCCCCTGAGTGATGGCACAGGCTCCTCAGAGCCCCTGGGTGATGGCACAGGCTCCTCAGAGCCCCCGGGTGATGGCACAGGCTCCTCAGAGCCCCTGGGTGATGGCACACGCTCCTCACAGCCCCTGGGTGATGTGAGAGGCTCCTCACAACCCCTGGGTGATGGCACAGGCTCCTCAGAGCCCCTGGGTGATGGCACACGCTCCTCACAGCCCCTGGGTGATGTGAGAGGCTCCTCACAGCCCCTCAGTGATGTGAGAGGCTCCTCACAGCCCCTCAGTGATGGCACAGGCTCCTCAGAGCCCCTGGGTGATGGCAGAGGTGACAATGCTTTGTCCTGTGCTGCTGCCATCCTGCCCCTCCGTGGGACCCAGCACAGCACGGACACCACCAGAACCAGTCAATCCTGACTCGAGCCGTTCCCTCAGGGAAATGGGAGGAGAAGCAGGAGTCCAAACCCAGGAGACAGGGCTTTATTTTTGGAGGATGTTTCTGGAAAGGCAAGGCCTCGGCTCCAGCCACATGCTGGATGCTACTGGCCAGACTGGGAGCTCTGGAGGCCAGGGCACGGAGGTGAAGGCAGCAGGAGTTCCCGCCCCCAGGCCCAGGCTGGCACGGGACGGATGTGCCCAACACACAGTGGCTGATAAGGCACTTGAAATGACTACAAAGCCATGAGGCAACCTGCTGCCCCCTCCCTCCTTCCTTCCTTCTTTCCTTCCCTCCCTCCCTCCCTCCCCCGGGAGCTTTGGCGATTAACCTAACGGAGAACGGGGTGCTGCGGGGAGCCGGGGCCCGGCTGGAGGAGCTGTCGGGGTGTCACCAGGCCACCTCACTGGTGGAACTTCTTGCTGGGGCTGTTGGCGTGGTCCAGCAGGAGCTGGCAGGGTGTGAACTGGCTGCCGTACACGGCCTCGTACTTGCGCAGTTTGTCCACGAGCTGCCGGGCGCCGTAGGAGTCGGCGAACCTGAAGGGACCTGTGGGGACAGGGACAGAGTGGGGACAGAGCAGGGAGAGAGCAGGGGACAGAACAGGGACAGAATGGGGACAGGGACAGAGCGGGGACAGAGCAGGGAGAGAGCAGGGGACAGAACGGGGACAGAGTGGGGATAGAGCAGGGGACAGGGACAGAGTGGGGACAGGGACACAGCAGGGGACAGGGACACAGCAGGGAGAGAGCAGGGGACAGGGACACAGCAGTGACAGGGACAGAGTGGGGACAGGGACAGAGGAGGGAGAGAGCAGGGGACAGGGACACAGAGTGGGGACAGAGCACGGGACAGGGAAACAGCGGGGACAGGGACAGAGCAGGGAGAGAGCAGGGGACAGAACAGGGACAGAGTGGGGACAGGGACACAGCGGGGACAGACAGGGACACAGCGGGGACAGACAGGGACACAGCGGGGACAGGGACAGAGTAGGGACAGGGACAGAGAGCGGTGACAGGGGCAGAGTGGAGACAGAGCAGGGGACAGGGACACAGCAGGGACAGGGACAGAGTGGGGACAGGGACACAGAGCGGGGATAGGGACACAGAGTAGGGGACAGGGACACAGAGTAGGGGACAGAGCAGGGGATAGGGACACAGAGTGGGGACAGGGACACAGCATTGACAGGGACACAGCGGGGACAGGGACACAGCGGGGGACAGAGCAGGGGACAGGGACAGAGTAGGGACAGGGACACAGCAGTGACAGGGACATAGCGGGGACAGAGCAGGGGACAGGGACACAGAGCGAGGACAGAGACAGAGGAGGGAGAGAGCAGGGGACAGAGTGGGGACAGGGACACAGAGTGGGGACAGGGACAGAACGGGGACAGAGCTCGGGACAGGGAAACAGCGGGGACAGGGACAGAGCAGGGAGAGAGCAGGGGACAGGGACAGAACAGGGACAGAGCACAGGACAGGGACACAGCGGGGACAGGGACAGAGCGGGGAGAGAGCAGGGGACACACCGGGGACAGAGCATGGGACAGGGACACAGCGGGGACAGACAGGGACACAGCGGGGACAAGAAACGAGATGCACCAAGGTGCCTGGAAGGGTCCCAGCATCCCATGGCTTTGTCCCATTCACTCTTCTCCCCAGGGTAAGGCAGATTCTGCCCCCTGCTCACCTGAGCTGGGCAGAGGCACTCGAGTGCTGGGGACAAGCTGGGACATGGATAATCCATGGAATCATGGATGGTTTGGGTGGGAAGGGACCTCAAAGCCCAGCCCTGCCCTTCCATGGTCCCAGGTTGCTCCAAGCCCTGCTCAACCTGGGCCTGGACACTGCCAGGGATCCAGGGGCAGCCACAGCTTCTCTGGGCAATGTGTGCCAGGGCCTCTCCACCCTCACAGCCAAGAATTCCTTCCCAATATCCTGTCTAAGCACGGGAAGCCATTCCTCATCGTCCTGTCCCTCCAGGCCTTTGTAAGAAGTCCTTTGGGGCCGCTCCCTCAGGCTCAAGGAGGGAAATCACTTCAGGCACGTGCCAGAAGCATCACCTCGGGTCCGAGAGCCCTTGGTGAACTCCAGCAGCAGCGGCAAGAGAATCATCAGAATCATGGAATTATTTACGGTGGAAAAGCCCTTTGAGACTGTTGAGTCCAAACAGCAGTGCCAAGACTACCTCTGTCCCAATGTCCCCAAGTGCCACACCCACAGGGCTTTTAAATCCCTCCAGGCATGAGGATTTAAAAGCACAGCTGATTGCCGTGAAGGAATTATTCCCAATATCCAACCCACACCCTCCCCTGTGGTGGTGCAGAACAGAACCAGCCACACTCCCTGATGTCGCCTGAGGCCATTTCCTCAACGGAAAATGTCAAACCTGGCTTTCACTCCTTGCCAGTGGCTTTGGAGCCCAAAGGCTGGCGCAGAGCACTCACCTCCCAGGCAGGGCGGGAAGCCCAGGCCGAAGACGGCCCCGATGTCGCCCTCCACGGGGTTGCTGAGGATCCCCTCCTGCAGGCACATGGCCGCCTCGTTCACGAAGCGCGTCACCAGGCGCATCTGGATGTCCTCGTCCGAGCAGCTGTGGGACACGGCCTGTGAGGGCTGGGCAGGGACAGCACTGCCAGGCCAGCACAGCTGGGAGAGAGGGCTGGGAGTGGTTGAGGATCAGGGCTAAGTTTTGTGATATCTCCTGAAGCAGGCACTAAGAACCACGGAATGGCGGAGGTTGGAAGGGAGCACTGGGGCTCCTCTCGTCCGACCTTTGTACTCAGGCAGGGTTTCCTGGAGCATGGCGCTCAGGATTGTGTCCAGATGGATTTGGAATAAAAAGTAAGGGCTTGATCAGCCTCTGTGTTCAGCAATGTCATGGAATCACAGAATGGTTTGGGTTGGAAGAGACCTTAGAGCTCATCCAGTGCCACCCCTGCCATGGCTGGGACACCTCTCACTGTCCCAGGTTGCTCCAACCTGGCCGTGGGCACTGCCAGGGATCCAGGGGCAGCCACAGCTGTGCCAGGGCCTCAACATCCTGCCAGGGAACAATTCCTGCCCAAAATCCCATCCAGAAGTGGGAAGTCATCCCCTGTGTCCTGTCCCTCCAGCCCTTGTCCCCAGCCCCTCTCCAGCTCTCCTGGAGCCCCTTTAGGCCCTGCAGGGGCTCTGAGCTCTCCCTGGATCCTTCTCCTCTCCAGGTGAGCACCCCCAGCTCTCCCAGCCTGGCTCCAGAGGGGCTCCAGCCCTGGAGCATCACGTCCCTCAACACCACCCGCTGCACCTCGTGCTGCTGCTCAGAGCACGAGGAGCTGGGCAGGGCCTGGCCCAGCCCCAGCCTTCCCTCACAGCCAGGCACTCACACGTCAGGATTCGCCGGCACCCTGAACTTTGCCAAGATCTCATCCATGCCGGAATTCACGCTCCTGTTCTTCACTCCCTCCTGGTACACGTAGAATCCTTTCCCTGCCTTTCGACCTGCGGGGATCAAAGCAGACAAATCAGCTCCTGCCACGTGTCCTGTTTCCTCCTGACCCCTTGGATCTTGTTTTGTGACTGCTGCTCCTGCTCGGGGAGCAGATCCTCCCAGCACTCTGCACCTCAGCAGGGACAGAGGGAAAGGAACCCACCTCCACCTGACCCCTTGGCAAAACGCTGCCCCTGTGCCAGGCCACAATTCCTCCTCTAGATCCAACAGCACCACTGTTTCTCTGGGGGGATTCCCGCCTCATTCCCAGGGCTGCTCTCCCACTGCTCTTGCCTGAGGCAGGAGAGGCTGATGGAGGGGACACCCTTTAGCTGAAAACACCTTAGCAGCTCACCCAAGAAGCCTTTCTGCACCATGAGCTTGAAGAGGTCGATGCTGCCCCCTCCGAAGCGCTGCCCGAAGGCCTTGCCCAGGTCCTCGGCCACGTGTGTGGCCACGTCCACGCCCACCTCGTCGATCAGCGTGGCCGCTCCCACCGGGAAGCCGAAAGCCGTGGAGATGGAATCCACTTTCTTCGGGTCAATGCCCTCCTGCAGGGATCGGAGTGAGACATTACATTTGAAGAATTAGGGATTTTTAGGAAAGTTAAGATAGTAAGCTGCTGAATTAGCTGAAGTAGATAGGTAAGCTTTGTTTGCAGTTAACAGAAGCTGGATCTTAGATGAGCTACCCCCGATTTAGTAACTCACTGCTTGTCAGGTTGATGTTTGTGTAACTGTGCTTGTAACGAAAAACAAAATGTGGTAAATAGGACATAAGAGAGCTGCAGGTTTCCTGCTTAAAGGACCCATTGAACACAGGAAACTGTAAGTTCTACCAAGGATTCATTAGTCATGAACGCATTGAAAAGGTAGAAAGGTCAGGATGAGGAAGACTCATCTTCCTCATTTTGGGTGAGCCCTCCCCAGGACAGACCCCCGACTCATTTTAGGAAACAAACTACACATGCTTAATCGCCTTTTTGCCAATTAGCATACGAAGCGAGGAATGGGAGGTGACAGGGGTATGAATATGCATTTGTATTTTGGGTATTCAACACTTTGGTAAATAAAAGGCTTTGTAATTACCTGTGAATTTTGCAGCACGTATTAGGGAAATATCCTGCGTGCTGCCCGGCAGTAATGAACATACACTTTCTAACTTTGAACTGTTAGAGAGTTTTTGTCTGTCACAGCTGGGTATTGATACTAGATCTGCACACATATTTCTTTAATAAGTCAGGAGGGGAAGTGATGGGACCTCGGCATGAGCTCCTGAAAAGCCAGTGTGGGGCAGAGAGCCCAGCCCCAGTAACTGACTGCAAACAGGAGCCAAGAGCAGGCTGGGCACAGCCACCAGAGCCAGGGCTGCTGACCCACACCCTCTCCTGTCCACACCCAAAGCAGAGGAGAGTTCCATGATTGTCTGGGGGATGCTGATGGGACACTCACCTGGAGAACTCGGACCACCTCGGACAGCATCGGCCCCAGGCACCTGGTGGTGTAGAATCCAGGCCCATCCTGGGGAAAAGCAGGGAGGCAGGTGAGCTCTTGGCAGCACCAGAACCAGAACTGTTATTCACTGCCCAGGCTGCAGTTCACACACCCCAAACCCCATCTCCTACACTCTGCTACTGACTGCTAGAACAGTTAGGGTTTTTTTTTTTCCCTCCCTGTAGAGCTCAGCAGTGTTTGCAGGCTTCCGTGAACTTGCTCCCTGGGAGTTCCAATCCCAGTGCTTTTATTTGAACTAGTGCCTGCAAGGTCCAGAGCAGGCTGCTGCTTCACCAAACCCAACAGGCTGGTGAGGGAAAGGGTGCTCAGCACAAGGCAAACCAGAGTAAACCAGTGTGCTGGCTTTGCACTGATTGAAGAAAAGCTGTGGCGAAACCAATCTGCGACTAGCTTTGAATATTGAAACCTGAAACCACTACAGCCAGTTCTTCCGCTTCTGCTGCTCCCCAGGAAGCAACAGATGAGCTGCAAACTGCCCTTCAGGGAAGCAGCTGAGGTGGGATGGGGCTCAGGGAAGCAGCACTGTGTCCCCACTGGTGTTTGGAGATGCCCAGAGCACTTTCTGACAAGCCAGTTTTCCCAGCTACAGGAGAGATGTGCTCAGCATCGCTGGCAACCTCAGGAAACAGGAAAAAAGACAGGGACACCTTCCTCAGTCCCAGGTTGCTCCAAGCCCTGTCCAGCCTGGCCTTAGACAATTCCAGGAATGGGGCAGCCATGACTCCTCTGGAACCTGTGCCAGGGCCTCCCCACCCTTCCAGGGAACAATTTCTCCCTAATATCCAATCTAAACCCACTTTTCTGTGTATTCCTGCCCCTCTCCCTCAAGATTTAACCCGGGCAGAGAGGTGTTCCTGCTCACTGACCCTCTGTCCTTGCAGCCTGCCAGGGAGCTGAGCTGCTGACAGTCCTGCTCTGCCGGGATGCCCTGGAAGCTGTGTGGGGCAGGAGTGCCAGCTCCCCGTGCTGCCCCTGCACCTGTGCCTGGTGGCTTTGCACGGCTGCTCCGAGGGACACGTGAGGATCATCTGGGCATTATCCCGACCTCCCTTTTCACTTCTCAGAGGAGCAGCCAATCGTCCACAGACACGTTTCACCCTCCCCACAGTGCACAAACCCTTTCATTTACTGCCCAGCCCCTGCTGTGTGCACTGTCCCCTCACCTTCACCACGATGACCACTTTGCCCTGTTTGAGGCCAACAGCAACGGCAGAAGCCGCCGTGTCCTGGGAGGTTTTGTCCGTGGTGATGATTTCCAGCAGCTGCATCTTGTCAACAGGGGAGAAGTAGTGCATCCCAATCACCTGGCAGAGGGAAGAGCCGGGTTCAGATGGGTTCTGGCTCCCAGAGGAATCAGCTGGGCAAGCTGAGTGCAGAGGGAAGGCCAGCACGGGCTGCAGGGCCCTGAGCACACTCTGTATCCCTCCATGACAGGAGCGCTCTCCAATTCCCTTCCCTCCTTGGTTTTCCCAAGGACACGACACATGCAGAGGAGCTCCTGCCTTCGAGGTTTAAGGTACAATTTTCCCAGGACCACTTCACAGTCTGGCAGCCAAATCTGCTTGGGAATCCCTGAGGCAGGAGAGGAAAAGATGGGCACGGGTGTGACCTGGAGGAGCACCTGAGCTGCTGCTGCGTCTGCTGGGCTCAGACTGGAGCGGCACTCAGGGACTCCCCTGAATGCCTTTGGTGAAGAAGTGAATTTAAGGATGTGAATGCCTTTGGTGAAGAAGTGAATTTAAGGATGAGAAGGCTTCCATCCAGAAGCTCATTACGGAGGGAAGCGCAGCCTTCCCCCGGGAGCAGCGTTTAGGCGGAGATTATCCGGCTGCGTGCCTCACTTTCTGCGCGGGACCACGCCGCCAGCGTGTCACCTTCGCGCCTCCTGCCAGCCACGCTTGGCACCAAGCCCTGCGTAAGCCACGGGCGCCTTGCTGAGTTGCAGGCTGCAAGACTAATTAAAGAGAATGCGCTAATTAGTTAAGTGACTTCCTCTGAGTTTCCCCGCTAAGAGCCATCGCAGGGGCAATTTGAACAGCGAGAGGATGTTATTTGCGAGGATGAACAAATGAGGCTCAGCTGGCAATCTGGATGGAACACAGGTCCCACAGCAAGTGAGGAAGGGGCTCAGCAGGGTGACAGGAACCTCCAGCAGGTCACCCGATGCTCACAGGCACCGCAGGGACCCAGTGCAATGCTGCCTCAGGGCTGGAGGAATCAGCGCTCCTGCTCACATGGACTGAGGCTGGAAAAGCCCTGCAAGATCATGAAGTCCAAGCTGTGCCTGATCCCCACCTTGTCACCAGCCCAGAGCACCGAGTGCCACATCCAGGAATTCCCTGGATACCTCCAGGCATGGGGATTCCCATGGGCAGCCCCTTCCAATGCCTGACTACTTTTGCCAGGAAGAAATTCCTCCTGATAGCCAAGCTGAACCTGCCCTGGAACAGCTGGAGGCCATGTCTTCCCTTCCTGTCCGTTGTTCCCTGGGAGCAGAGCCCAAGCCACACCTGGCTCCAACTTCCACAGCTTCTCTGTGCACCAACACCTTCTGATGTTTGCTGACCTGTCCCACCACCACCCCCCTTGGGATGAATCCACCTTCCCCTCCCTCCCACCTGCCCCCAGATCAGGAGCTCTTTGCTCCAAGCTTGCACTGGGAGCAGAGGATGAGCTGTGCCACGTCCTGAGGAGGGAGCAGAAGGTCTCTAAAGCAAAGCCACCTCACCAGAGACAGCTCTGTGCAGGGCACGTGGCCTTGGGGACTCACCTTCTCAGGCCTCTTGCTGGCAGCAGCGATCTGGCTGATGGGGAGGGCAGAGGTGTTACTGGCAAAGATACAGTGAGCAGGGATCACCTGGAGGGGACAAGGGACAAGACACAGTGAGCAGGGATCACCTGGAGGGGACGAGGGACAGGACACAGTGAGCAGGGATCACCTGGAGGGGACAGGGGACAAGACACAGTGAGCAGGGATCACCCGGAGGGGACAAGGGACAAGACACAGCGAGCAGGGTTCACCTGGAGGGGACAAGGGACAGCACAGAGTGAACAGGGTTCACCTGGAGGGGACAAGGGACAAGACACAGCGAGCAGGGTTCACCTGGAGGGGACAAGGGACAGCACAGAGTGAACAGGGTTCACCTGGAGGGGACAAGGGAGAGCACAGAGTGAGCAGGGATCACCTGGAGGGGACAAGGGACAAGACACAGCGAGCAGGGTTCACCTGGAGGGGACAAGGGACAAGACACAGCGAGCAGGGTTCACCTGGAGGGGACAAGGGACAGCACAGAGTGAACAGGGTTCACCTGGAGGGGACAAGGGAGAGCACAGAGTGAGCAGGGATCACCTGGAGGGGACAGGGGACAGCACAGAATGAGCAGGGATGACCTGGAGGGGACAAGGAACAAGACACAGTGAGCAGGGATGACCTGGAGGGGACAGGGGAGAGGATAGAGTGAACAGGGATCACCTGGAGGGGACAGGGAAGAGGACACAATGAGCAGGGATCACATGGGAAGGGTGGAAGGGGCTGTGTCAGCACACAGGATCCACATTTGCATCTGGAGTGTGATGTGCAGAACCTTGGGAGATCAGAGAACCCTGGCAAACGAGGATTTGCTCATTAGAAGCTAATTGCAAAGCAGTAGTTCAAGTCAGGCAGCTCTGACGTGCCCTGAACTCTCCCCGGGTCTGCAATACCAGTCCCAGAGCTTCCATGTTTCTGCCAGGCCTCTGCAGGCACAGGGGACACTGCAGGGAACTCCCCTCTCCCCAGAGTGAAATCCCCTTGAACAGAACACAGGCACAGCAGGGGAAGGACTGCGAGGTGTGGAGATACCACAGGACATCGCTGGCACATCAACATCCTCAGACAAACGGAAGCTTTTTTGGGAGCGCTCCCAGGAATCAGGGAATGTCAGAATGAAGGAATTGATCATCTATCAGTTCCTTAATTGAGCAGGGAAACGTCCCCAGTGAGCAGAAAGCCTGTCCTTGATGCTCACCCACGTCCTGGGGTAACTGATTTGTACCAAGAGCCCAAGTGCAGCACAAAGGGGAGCGGACAAACGCAGCAGCACAGCCCAGGACCGATACTCACAGCCTCCACCTCCTTCAGCACTTTGTGTTTGACGTTGATGTCCTCGAACACGGCCTCGATGACCATGTCTGCCTTCTCAAAGCCCTTGTAGTCCAGCTGGCCCATCAGGTTGCTGAGGATGGAGTCCCTCTCAAAGGATGTCAGGCTCTTCTTCTTCACCTTGCTGTTCAGCCTAGGGAGGGACAGTTCTGTCACAGCTCCTGTGTGGGCCAGCCAGGCTGCTGGAGGGGCACCACAGCAATCCCTCCCGTCTATCTCCCAGAGCCAGCACCCAAAACTCCATCTGAACCCTGCAGGACTGCCACTCTGTGTTCTGAACCCTGCTCCCACGTGGAAACATGAGAGTCCTGCTCCCACAGCTCAGCTGAGGGTCAGTCACTAACGTTCCTGACGATGCACAGCTGAGTACTGCAGACAAGAAAGAAACCCAGGAAGAAAACTCTGGAATGCCTTCCCTGGCCTTTAGGCAGCCAGAATCACTCTCTCCTTAGCTCTAGAAGCTACTGCTGAATCTTCGGTCTCTGCCTACCCAAGGAGCTAAGGCTGAGCCACTGAGTCTATCCCACAGCAATATCCCAGCACGCTGCAGGGGACAACATTAAAACAAAACTTTTCTGTGACATCCAGGGGCTCCTGCAGCAGAACAGCAGTGTCAGGAGTTCCTGATGCTGACAGCAGAGAAGAACTGTGACTAAAGGTCACAGTTGGGATGCTGTGGCCAGCAGGAGCAGGGAGGTCATTCTGCCCCTGTACTCGGCACTGGTCAGGCCACACCTTGAGTGCTGCGTCCAGTTCTGGGATCTCAGTTTAGGGTGGACACCGAGTGCAGTGTCCAGCTCTGTCCCTCAGTTCAGGGTGGACATTGAGTGCAGTGTCCAGCTCTGTCCCTCAGCTCAGGGTGGACATTGAGTGCTGTGTCCAGTTCAGGGTGGACATTGAGTGCTGTGTTCAGCTCTGTCCCCTCAGTTTAGGATGGACATTGAGTGCAGTGTCCAGTTCTGGCCCTCAGCTCAGGGTGGTCACTGAGACCCTTGAGCGCGTCCAGAGGAGGGAAGGAGGCTGGTGAGGGGCTGGGAACACAACCCCTGTGAGGAAGGGCTGAGGGAGCTGGGGTTGTTGAGCCTGGAGAAAAGGAGCCTCAGAGGTGACCCCATCACCCTGCACAGCTCCCTGAAAGGTGCCTGTGCTCACCTGGGGCTGGGCTCTTTCTGCAGGCAGCACTGACAGAAGCACAGGACACAGCCTCAGGCTGTGCCAAGGGAAATTTAGGTTGGATGTCAGGAGAAAGTTTTTCACAGAAAGAGTGATAAATACTAGAATGGTCTGCTTGGGGAGGTGGTAGAGTCACCATTCCTGGACATGTTTCAAAAAAGACTGGATGTGGCACTTGATACCATGATCTAGTTGAGGTGTTGTGGCTGGATTGGACTTGATGATCCTGGTGAACCTGGTGAAAGGCAGCCCAGTGCCACCAGAACAAACCCCCCTGAACTCACATACCCTTTATAGACCTGCTGCTGGCCTCTGTCCAGACCCTTCTGTGCCGTGTCCTTCAGAATGGTCTTGATGCCTTTATCCACGGAGACCTGGGCAATCCCAGCTCCCATGAGCCCCGCTCCCAGCACAGCCAGAGTCCTGCAGGGGAGGAACAAGGAGACACAATCAAAGCTGGACATCTGTCCTGGGGTGACTTTATGCTTGTATCCCCAATCCTCTGTTCGGTTTGTGCTCTATGTTGAATTCTGTGCCTTTAAAACTGGTTCTAAGAGCAAGGAGGAGACTGGAGTTTGTTTTGAGAGAACTGCCTTGACTCTACATTCCTCTCGGGGCTGGGTGCTGAGGCTTGGAGAGACTGCAGGACAGAGATCTCTTTGCTTTTAGTTAGTTTTACACAGCGAGGGCAGAGAAGTTCCCTGGACTGGTTTTTTGGGGGTTTTTTGGGACTGTTTAAACCTGCCCTGGACTGAAAACCCAGGGGAGCACTGAGGGCTGCACCAGGGCCTGGAGCTCGGCATTTTCCAGCAGCGCCGGAGGGACTGGGACTGAGGAGAGACTGAGAGAGAGCCGAGCTCCACCCACGGCAAGAACTTTCTCAATTTGCCATCTCACTCCAGAATGAGAGGTTTTATTGTTTCAGGTTTTATTGTGGGCACTTTGTTTGTTAAGTAAATAGTTTTTTCCACTTTTCTCTGAGGAATTTCTTTCCCAGACCGTTTGTGGGGAGGGGCTATTTAGGTTTCTCCCTGGAGGGATCCCATCCAGGGGTTTTCTCCCAAATTTACCCTAAACCAGGACAACATCCCATCCCTGCTGGCAGTCTCACACAGCTCCTGTCATCCACCCAGGCACCACGTGAGTGAGGCCACACAGCAGTGAGGCCTCCAAGCTGCAGTGGAGGGTGGAAACCTCTGCTCTGATGCACAAATCTCCAGCCCACTCAGTCCCAGGAGCCTTTCAGAGCTCCTCCAACTGCTCCTTCAGGCATCCCACACTGTCACTTACTTGACCTCCTTCTGAGGTGTCCCAAACTTGTTCTTCTTGCAGTGCACCTGCCCGTGGTAGAGCCCCATCAGCGCCTTGGATTCCTTGGTCACTGCGAGCTGGCCAAAGCTCTGGAAAGAAAGGGAAGAGGGAAGCAGAGTTTGGGATTAAACAGCACATCAAAAACACGGGGAGTGGGGAGACAGGCATTGTGTGACTGCACAGCTGAGCAACCTGGAGAGAAAAGGGACGAGGGACCAGGTCACCTCTGAGAAGAGGCAACTTCTGGGCTCAGCACAGCCCAGCCCGCACCACCTCCTCCTCCCCAACAGCACAAGGACCTGGAGCTGCTGGAGAGAGCCCAGAGGAGCCACAGAGCTGCTCCAGGGCTGGAGCCAGGCTGGGAGAGCTGGGGGTGCTCACCTGGAGAGGAGAAGGATCCAGGGAGAGCTCAGAGCCCCTGCAGAGCCTAAAGGGGCTCCAGGAGAGCTGGAGAGGGGCTGGGGACAAGGGCTGGAGGGACAGGACACAGGGAACGGTTTTCCATGACAGAGGGCAGGGCTGGATGGGATTTTGGGCAGGAATTGTTCCCTGGCAGGGTGTTGAGGCCCTGGCACAGCTGTGGCTGCCCCTGGATCCCTGGCAGTGCCCAAGGCCAGGTTGGAGCAGCCTGGGACAGAGGAAGATGTCCCTGCCCACGGCAGGGTGGGATGGGATGAGCTTTGAGGTCTCTTCCCACCCAAACCATTCTGGGATTTGATGATTCCAGTTCCTCAGTGACAGGATTTCCCTGACATGAGACCCTTCCTCCCCTGCACACCCCACATTTACTGGGGCCACTGTTCCCACAGATCCAGGTGGAAGCACCGTGTCCTCAGGCTTTGAAAAAATCCCTACAAACAGGTCAGCTCTCTCCGACAGCAGCAGCCTGATCCTATTTTCAGAGGATCACAAGCAACAAAATCTAAGGCCTGCATAACCTCCCAGCACCCAGCACGAGTGTTCTGAAGAACACAAAGCACAAACACACACAAACCAAAAGTTTTTGGAGCCAAGTTTGCCAAAGAAAAGCAGGGAATGTGATCTGGGGCAGCCTGTACCTTCCTTCACCACTGTGAGTTAAAATACCCAAAACAAAGCCCAGAAGAGAATCTGCAAACTCCCGTCCTGGGGGAGAGAGGGAGGCAGTAAAAAACCCCACAACGCTGACACTTGTTATTCTTCAGGGGTTCTGAGAAGATCTCCATCCTGCTGCTGTTGTGGGGGGAAAAAACCCATTCATTCTTTGCTGTCAGGAACAGAGTATCCCAAGGCTTTTATTCAGCACCAGACCAAACGTGGGTGGAATGCACAAGCAGCAGGGATGGGGCACAGCCAGGAGGGCACTGGTGACAGCTACAGCTCAGAGCAGGCCTTGGAACCAGACGGGAACAAAAGGAGTTACAAAGCACATCAGGGAAGTGGGAGAGGGATGGATTTCGTCAGCATTTAAGGGGCAACGACCTTGAGGGTGACCCAAATACAGAGATAATCAGCTGGGAATGTGGAGCTGCCGGGCACTCAATCCTGCAGAGCTGGCAGTGCCCAGGTAACCCCACCTGTGACTGTGCACAGCCAGAATTGCCTCTGTGGCACCAGAAATAACAAATTTGAGCAGAACTGTGGCAAAAACAGGACCACTGAGGAAAAAATAATTAGGGATAAGTCGTTTATTGTGGCAGAGAAATGGAGGGATGAGGATGGTTGAGGAAAACAGAGACTCTGTGTGTGTGTGTGTGGAATAAACTGATCACACACGAGCTGCTGGGCAGAACTGCCCACCACAGTCTGTCCTGCATCCTCAATTCAACTCTATTCCAGCTTCCCCTGAGTCCCAGCAAAGCTCAAGCAGGACTGGATGGTGTTTAGGACATGAGGCTCAGGTGCCAGCATGGTGAGATGAGTGAGAGATGAAACATCCCCAGCCAGCTCCTACAGGGGGGCGTGGAACCTGTCCCTCAGCCAGGAGCAGCACCAATCACCCAGAGTGGCCCTGCCTGTGAGGGGTTTGTGTTGAGGCTCCCCATCCCTGGAAGTGCCCAAGGCCAGGCTGGATGGGGTTTGGAACAACCTGGAGTAGGGGAAAGCGTCCTGCCCGTGACAGGGGGAGGAATGGGGTAAGCAGCAGGCTGTGATGAACCCTCTGTGTGGGTAAACACAGATCCCCTGACCACAGCAGTGCCTGAGCCCTGCCAGCATCTCCTCTCCTTACCTGGGATTCAATGAGGTATCCAGCATCACGCCCCTGATCCAGGCCAGTTTTTACGACCTAATCCAAAAAGCAGTAAAGACACACCACAGTTCAGTCAGGCTGCAAACACAGGCTTTAACCCCGTTGTCTCAAGTGACCCCTCCCCAACATTCAAGGCACATTTCAGACTCCCTGAGTCCTGTCCCTGCTGCTCCTAGCAGAGCTGTGTCACCCTGTCCTTCCAGCACAGGTGAGGATTTTACCACCAGGTTCGTTTTGTGGTTTTAGGAACCGTGCTCCTGTAACGTCACTGCTCTCTCAAACATTCCCAAGTTTTAGAGAAGTCTTGGCAACAACTTCAGGAGTGAGAAGTCGTTTTACAAAAAGGATTCATTCACAGAGTGTCTGTAACAGGATGTCTGTGCAACAGAGGGGACTAATAAAGTATGATCTAGTTAGTGCTGTGAAAATTAGAGCAATTTCTATTTTTATGGTGTCAAACAGGTCTCCTCAACTCTTCAGAGACGGCACAGAAAACCCGGGAAAACTGCAGCTGAAAGTCTCACGGACAAAATATTCCAGCTAAATCTCCCCTCAGCTGGGATTCCTGCTCTACCCCTCACTGGTACCAGTACCCATAAAGTGCTGATGGTATTTTGGGCAGTGATTCTGAATTCTGCCCCACAGCCAGCACTCCTCAGGACTGATCTCCGTGAGGATCAGGACGCTGGCTTGACTCAGAGGAAGGATTCCCTCTGCCTGTCCCACACTGTCCCTCAGATCCAGCTGCCCTGCAGCTCTGTCACCCTGGTTTTTCTGAGTTTTTTAAAGACTTTTGATTGTTCATAAAATGGAGTCAGACTTTTTAGCTACTGTACAATATTAGGAGCAGTTTCTACCTTTTTCCCACAGATGTAACATAAACAAATCCTTTGTTTTTCATTCTCTGTCCTTTGTTTGCACATTTCTAACCTGAAAACAATTGTAACTGACAGCTGGTCTGGCCAGTTGGCTGAGAGGTGAAAACTCCAGAAGCCAATCCACAGCCAGACCCACAAATGTGTAAAAAGTAAGAAATAAACAGGCAGAGGGGCTCTCGGCTTGGTTCAGCCTTGGGCTGGCTCGGAGGAACAACTCTGCCCTGCGAAAACCTTCTTGACTCCGTGTGACTGATTTGTGTACCCCAGTCACACAGCTCCTCCCACCTCGCAGCGGGGTTACCTCGATGATCTTCAGAGGAGCAGGGTAGAGGCCTTTGGTTTGCTTCTGAACTTTGCCCTCCACTGTCTTGTAAACTTGCTGCCTCACGAAGGGAAGAGCCATGGCATAGTCTGTCAGCCCTGCAGGGTGGGGCAGAACAGGGGTCAGCACGGTGCTGCTGCACAGCCAGCCTGCCAGCATGGACTGCGGAGGTGAGACACAAACTTCAGAGAGCTAAGGATTTTAGAGGGGTTAAGATTTTAGTCAGAGATAAGCTTTGCTGAAATTAATTGAAGTAGATTGGTAGGCTTTGCCGAAATTAAAAGTTAGTAATGAACTAAGAGAAACTGGGTTTGGGATCACTCCTCCGTATTAGAATAACTGATCACTTGTCAGCTTTATGTTTGGTTAGCTGTGTTTATAATGAAGAATACAGAAACTGATAAATAGCTTTTAGGAACATAAGGCAATTGTTGGCCTCCTCTGCCCAAAAACTCATTGAACAGTCACGGAGACAGAAAACAGGAGTCCTACCAAGGGTTCACTTACCACATTTGCATTGAAAAGGTAGAAAGGTCAGAACGAGGAAGACTTCTTTACTTCCTCATGTTGGGGACCCCTGTTGCCATATTATGTGAGCTTTTGTGAGATGTTTACAGCTCTGTAGTTAAATTCCCACAGTTTGTACTGTAAACATCATGTTTTCTACACTCCTTTCTGATAAGAGACAACTGATGGACTTCTAGCCTGGGCATTGGGATGGAGAGGTGGTAACCTTCTTCTCCAATCCCTGGTCATTCTTCAAAACCTTTAAAAACTTTGTAAATAAAAGCTTCTTCAACCTTCGTCTCAGAGTCAGCGTGTGCACCATTTTCTCTCCGTGCCCTCTAGCAACAGACTCCTCCCCATGAAAAGGAGCACTGACTCATTTCAAAGAACAAACTACCATGCTTAATGGCTTCTTAGCTAATTACCTTCTTAGCTAATTACCACACGAAGAGGGGAAAGGGATGTACCGGGGTTATGAATATGCATTTGTGTTTTGGGTATTCAATGCTTTTGTAAATAAAAGCACTCTGTGATCACCTGTAAATTGTGGTGTGTATTTGGGAGCTATCCCACATCAATCGTAATAAACACAAACTTTCTCACTCTAAACTGTCAGAGAGTTTTTGTCTGTCACAGCTGGGTATCGATACCAGATCAATACCCAGATTTCTTTAATAAGTCAGAGGTAAGGGAATAACAAGTATCTGCACTAGAAATGTGCACGTGAAACCCAGGTACGGGCAGCAGGGGCTGCTCAGAGGGTTTCCATGGATTATTCCATGGTCTCACTGAGGGCTGAAGTGAACACAACTGGTGACAGACTGAGCCCTGGGAAGCAGAATTCCCACAGAGATGTCCCCACTTCTGGGCTGTGCTGTGGGGGATCAGCATGGAGCAGTCCCAGGTACCTCTTCCCACTTGAGTTCACGAGCTTGCTACAGAACCTGCCACTAAAACCTTGCAGATGGACAGTCCCTGGAGGCACCTGCTCCCTCTCACTCCTCAGGGCCTGGCTCCCTTCCAGAAACCTCAGGAGCCACCACGTCCACCTCTGCCAAAGCCTGGATCTGCAGGGCAACGTTTTCTCTACCACCACATCGCTCAAGAGGTGATTCCAACATGAAATAACTTGGTTTTGAAACGGAATTAGGTAGGAGCACGAACACATCCTTGAGCAGCCAAGCTGGATTTCACTCCCTGCTGTCCCCTGGGATTTGTCCACGCTGACTTACTCTGCATGAGCCCTCTGGACCTCTTGGCAGACACGGTTTTGTTGGCCAGTCCCCTGGCAAAGTTAATGGCCACCTCCTCCAGGTACTCGATTGTTCTCGCTTCGGGAGTCTTCACTCCTGGCCCTGGGGAGAGCAGAGAGCACAAGTTATCCCTGAGGGACGAGGATGCAGGGAAACTGGGACGAGACACAACGTGATGGGCCTTTGAACTGCTCCCACTCCTGTTCTGCTTTCCTTGGTCACGACCAACAGTGGAAAGGCTCAGCAGGGACCATACGAAGGCCCCAAGGGATTTATATTGAGGGCATTGTGCAGAAATGCAGGAATGCCAGCTCCCCATGGGAGCAGGGCTGTAACATCCAACTCTGCAATCAGATCAGTTTGCTCACGACCTTCTACCAGCCTCTGGACACCTCCAAGGACAGAGATTCCATGACCTATCTGGAGGTGTCTTCAGCTCCTGGCCATCTTCTTATCACTTGTGCCTTTTATTCCTCAAACCTTTGTGCTTCACATAACTGCAGGCACCCAGAATCCCAAGGGAACTGAGATGTTCTGCCTCCTCTCCCTCTCCCTACAGAGCTGCTAAATACACACACAGCATTTTGGAAGTGCTGAATCCCTGGAAATCCCTGTACCAGAGCCAACGTCCAACCAACCCCAACCTTTGAACCCAGTGCAGGAAACCTCTCAGTTGCTTTAGCTGCTGCAACACCCTGTAACACCTGGCCCAGCTTAAAGCTGTCCCACAATAAAGCAAGCCACCACAAAACCAGTTTTAGCAGCCTCAGAGGAGGGGTTGCACAATTTCCAAGCACGGGAATCCTCATTTCCCGGCAATCAGGACAGGAGGACACAGCACAGGGCTGATCAGGAAGCTGTGAGACGCTGCCAGAGGCAAACTCCGAGTCATGAATGACAGAGCAGTGCCTGGTGAAGCTGCACAGGGCTACTGAGTAGAGCTTGGAGATAAATGTGCAACTTTGGGCTGAAGAAACCTGGTGAGATTACAACCCTGCAGCTGGGCAGGGCCATTCCCCTTCACACAGCCTGCTCCGAACACCCCCAGACACTGCAGAGTCCTCACAGCTAAGGAGACACCCCGACAGAGGAGACAGAATTCATGATTGCCAGCATTCCAAATCCAGAATTCCAAAATCAGAAACTCCCTCCTGCTTCATCTCTCACTATTCTCCTCCTCCACAAAAGGCTGACATCCTCAGCTGTAAGGTTTTATTCACAGAAAACTCAGAATGGTTTGGTTGGGATGGGAATGTTAAAGGTCATACAATCCTCACCCTGCCATGGGCAGGGACACTTTCCACTGCCCCAGAGTGCTCCAAATCCTGTCCAGCCTGGCCTTGGGCACTGCCAGGGATCCAGGGGCAGCCACAGCTGTGCCAGGGCCTCAACACCCTGCCAGGGAACAATTCCTGCCCAAAATCCCACCCAAATCCCCTTTTCCAGCTCCAAGCCGTTCCCTGTGTCCTGTCCCTCCATCCCTTGTCCCCAGCCCCTCTCCAGCTCTCCTGGAGCCCCTTTAGGCCCTGCAGGGGCTCTGAGCTCTCCCTGGATCCTTCTCCTCTCCAGGTGAGCACCCCCAGCTCTCCCAGCCTGGCTCCAGCCCTGGAGCAGCTCCATGTTTTTGTTTCACCTCTCTGTGAAACCCAGCAGACCTCAGAAGCTGCTCCCTTACTGAGGGAGCCTCTCAGCAAAAAGGAGATAAAGCAGCACAAACACTCTCTGACAGCTCAGGGAAGCTCCTTGTGGAAGTCTTTCTCCTGCCCTGGCAGAATGTCAGAGCCAGTCCAAGGAAATCAGGCCAAACCAAACAACACAGCTGATTTTACAGGCAGCAGACAAAATATAGCTCAGACCTGAGACTTGCTGCATAATCTACATTTCAGCAACGCCCAGTGGGTTTTAGAGAATTCACTGCAAACCTGAGAGTATCTGGGAGTTGAGAGCTCGGCTTCCAAATTCTCTTCTCACCACACAAGGCTGAGACCTTCAGCTTTGTAACTTGATGTGCTACAAGATGTCAGTTCCTGATTCCATGTTTCCAGTAGCTTGGAAACATTAACAAGCGCTGGATTCTGACGCTCCAGCTGAAGAAAAAACTGCAGATTGTTTCAAAGTCTGAGCTGTGAGAACCATCCCCACCAAGTGGCTGACCCCACACGTGTGGGTTTACTTCACCTGCAGTTAATTCCCAGTGTTTTGTGGTGTCCTAACCCGGGAGCTCCGAGCTGTCCACTCCCATCTGCTCTCTTTTATAAATGGCACGTGCCAGAATTGGATCCAGGCAATGCTGCAGAGCTCCCTGCTGAAGGAAAACTGACTTGCATGCCCTGAAATTGCCTCCTGATTGATGGTGTCTGTCTCCTCCCAAGCTTTCTGCCATCACTTAAGGCATCACCCCAGGCAGAGCTGCTTTCCCCAGACACAGAGCGCACAGGAGCCCTCCTGGTGCTGGCTGCTGTTTGGATAACGAGGAACACATCCAATGTTTGCACGTAATTTGTGTTTCTGTGTTCCTCCTACGTGCTTCTCCGGGCTGAGCCAGGATTCCCAGCAGCTCCTCAGAAAGCTCACGTCTCCTGTCAGCACCTTGGGGTAATTGTGGGTATAAACAGCCACGTTTGCTAGCTCTTCAAAAACAGTTCACTCCTAAGCAAGTATCGAGTGGGGAAGTTTTTCCAAGCAATTTTAACTCCAGCCTGAGAACCACGGATTTGTTTTACAGGAATGAATGCAGCTAAAGATAAGCTAAGGATATCTGTGTATCCTGGGCTGATCCCCCAGTGTGGGCAGCAGGGGAAGGGGGGATTCTGTCCCTGTGCTCAGGTGAGACCCCATCTGCAGAGCTGCCCCAGGACCTGGAGCTGCTGGAGAGAATCCAGAGGAGGCCCTGAGGTGATCTGAGGGATGGAGCAGCTCTGCTGTAAGGAAAGGCTGGGAGAGCTGGGATTGTCCAGCCTGGAGAGGAGAAGGCTCTGGGGTGACACAACTGTGGCCTTGCAGTGCCTGGAGGAGCTGACAGGGAAGATGGAGAGAGACTGGGGACAAGGGATGGAGGGACAGGACACAGGGAATGGCTTCCACTGCCAGAGGGCAGGGCTGGATGGGATTTTGGGCAGGAATTGCTCCCTGGCAGGGTGTTGAGGCCCTGGCATAGCCGTGGCTGCCCCTGGATCCCTGGCAGTGTCGAAGACCAGGTTGGAGCAGCCTGGGACAATGGAAGATGTCCCAGCCATGGGAAGGGACTGGATGAGCTTTAAGGCCCCTTCCCAGCCAGGCCATTCCATGATCCTGTGATCCAGCTGAGCACTGTGGGACAGCACGGACACCAGGGCTTTCTTGGCACTGCTCAGGGTGGGCAGCAGCAGCTTTTTATTAATTTTATTTTCTTCAGCACCACCAGTGTGTTCTTGCCTGGGGAAACCATGCTCAGCACCCTCCAACTCCTGACGGTGCCAGCTGGAGCAGTGGCTCCATCCCGACTCCTGAGTGGGGCTGATGACAGCAATTTAGGAGGCTCTGGAGGGTTTAGTCCTCAAACTCCTCATTTAGTCACCTTCCAAGAAAGCTGCCCTAGCAAAAGAACTTTGGGAGCAGGACACGATTGAGCAGCCCACTCAGCACTTGGAATCCTGCAGTTTGCAGGGAATTTCTCCACCCAGCTGACAATTCTGAGTGCCTAAGCCATGGGGACTGCCTGCTCCAGCTCCTGTCAGGGATTACCAGCTGCAGAAACACAGACATCGCTCATCCACTGTCCTTCCATTAGGGGCTGCAATCTGTCCTCTGACGTGATAAATTAGCAGTGTGGGCTCTTATCTGGATAATTAGCTGAAGGAGGGGAGCCAGCAGGCCTTGTCCTCTGTGCTGACCTCTACTGCTCACTCAGCTTCTGCAACTCAGCCTCTGCAGCAGCCTCGCATTTCAAGGCCCCTGTGCTTGGTGGGAACAGGGATTCCCCGGCAGAACAGGACAAGATCTGTCCACACATTTTGGTGAGGGGAGAGGCTCCCTGACAGGCAGCAGCACATGAAGGAACTGAGGGGACAGTGTCTGACCTAGTGGTTCCACCAGCTGGTCAACCAGCCCCATCTTCTTGGCTCTGTCTGCACGGATGTTCCTCCCAGTCAGCATCATGTCAAAGGCAGCAGGAAGTCCCACCTAGAAGGACACAAAGAGGATTTCAGAGTGGGAGCTTGCCAGGCAGAAGGGGCTCAGGGGTCAAGTTTTCCTCTCACTCACCATCTTTGGCAGCCTCTGAGTACCCCCTGCTCCGGGCAGGAGACCCAGCAATACTTCAGGTGTTCCCAAGACTGTTTTCCTGTCCTTTGTTGCTACTCTGTAGTGACAGGCAATGGCAACCTTAAAATGGAAGACAAGGAAAGGTTTCCCTGTGAAAGACAGCAGAACTGGGCACCCATCACACAGCTCTCTCCCACACACTGCCTCAGTTTCCCTCATGACTCTGCCCCAGTTCCTTAACCCAACTGCCCAAATTCCCTCTGTGCCCTGATGGCTTCTTCCGAGTGATGACAGCAAGCAGGTGTGAGATGAACATCAAACTCTCAAGCTGACTTCAAATCTCACCTAGACCATTAAGGGCTTAATTCATTCACACCAAGAGCACAGTCCCATCTTTGGATCAGCCACGATTCCTGGTTTATCCCTGGACTGCCAAGTCCAGATGAGTCAACACAGCGGGTGTAAAAAGCCTGAGAAATCAGTACAAACTGAAGAGACTCCACTCCAAGATTACGCTGTTCTACTAACAACTCTGTTCCAGGAATTAGCAGAGGCTTGCTAATTACAAAATCCTGGATGGAGATGACAAGGCAGAAGACCCAGCCAAGGTCCCCACACTCACCCCTCTCACAGCAGCCCTACAAAGAATGGAAGTTGCTGGGATACAAAGCTCACTTCATCTGAAAAGCAGCACTTCCCAGGCTGAACCCTGCCAGCAGCATTGCTGCAGATCCAATCCCTGCTGGAAACAGCCGGTTTTCCCTTGGACACTCATCTAAATATTAGCCTGGCCCACACAAGTTCAGATTTGATTTGCTCTCTTTCCACAGCAGCAGAACTCACATGGCAGAGCCCCGAAGCACAACCGAGCCATTAACTCGCCACAAACTCGTTTACACGATGTAATGAGCCCTCATCAGCTCCCAAATTCGTCTCACAGTACCGGTCCTGCCGGCATCATTCGGGTAAGCAGAGAACCAGCAGAGTCAGCTCCCACCCCTGCTGTGAGCCCCAGCATTGCCCAGTACCTCCAGCCCTCCTCCCAGGCAGCTGCCACTGATGGCAGCAACCACGGGCTTTGGAGAGTGCTCAATCTTCTCCAGCATCTTCTGTCCATCCTGAGAGAGCTGAGTCACTTCCTCAGCAGTCTTGCAGGCTTCAAGCATGCTGAGGGGAGGGGAGAGGTGCATCAGGATGGGAAAAGCACCAACAAAACAGCAGGAAAATGAGAGGTTTGGCCAATTTTTCCCTGTTTTCCTACAATCTGCAGTGCCTGACAGGCAGGCAGGAGCTGTTTAGGCCCCAGTTTTGGATTAGACACAGGGAAACTAAACCCAGCAGGGTCAGGCCCTGCACGCTGACAGGGGCTGTGCCTGAGGCACTGAAGGGGATCCCTTGTGCCAGGGCTCTGGAAGCCTTTGGGAGAGGAGGAAGGGTCACAGGAAGCCTCAAAGCATTGGTCAGGAAGGGTGGAGGAGAAAATCACTCTTCAGAAGAGCAGATGGTCAGTGCTCCGATGCCACGCTGCCAATTAGAGACTCCCTGTGCCAATTATTCTCCTGGAGGCTCGTGAGCTTTGCCAGGCAGGAGGAATTTGGGATGCTGGAGGTGCTGAGGCCAGGAGACACCTCTTAACCACAGCCTGGCCTTTGCTCAGCTCACCTCCTTCCCTCCTGAGCAGTGAGTGAGTGAGTCTCTGTCCCTGGACAAAGCCAGCTAAAAATGTAACACGGTTTTGGAGGGTCTATTTTTAATTTACCTTCTTTCCTCAGAGCTTTCTGGCTTTTAATGTCTTTAAGCAACTATTCTGCCCTGCCAGTGTCAGCAGGAGGAGCCAATGGCATTCCAGGCCCCGGTGGGCACCCACAGGATCATCCCACAGCCTGGAAAAGTTACCCAGGGAGCCCGGGAGGAGGCTGCTGAGCACAGGGCAGGGTGCCAAACCCTGCCCAAAGCAGGGGCCAGGCTGGAAGGCTGCCAGGCACTCCAACCCAACCTAAACGAGTCCTGCATGTGAATTATCCGCTCCTGTTGTACCCCAAGGCTGAAGGACAATGCCCACCCCAGAGCCAGGATGGGTTTCCTTGGCTGCAGGAAGGAGGGACCAAGTGGCACAGCCACAGTTTAAGGACCCACCACGTCCTTCTTTGCTGAGATCCTCACTTCATCCCAGCCACTCTGAAATCCTGGGCCTCACTCCAAGGAGATGTGAGGGACAAAGTGCAGGATTTCAGGGACAGCCCCATCAGCTCCTGTGCTTACTTGAGATCCGCTCCAGCGATGAAAGAGCCCGGCTTGGAGGAGATGAGCACGGCGCTCTTCACAGCCTCGTTGGCCCAGATCTCGTTCATGACGTCGGTGAACTCTGCGCTCAGCTGCTTGGACAGCGTGTTCACCTGGGAGCAAAGTCAGCAGCAGCTCAGCTGGAGCCCACACCTGCTGCAAGTTACTCCAGCCTCGTCCCAGCACAAAGCCCACTCCAGGATAAAACCCTGCAGCAGGTCACCTTTAATTAGGAAGTTTCTCTTTAACCTTCCCCACAGTGGGCTTGTAGCCTGAAACACGGATTTTGTGAACTCATAAACTGTTGTTTTGTTGTTTTTTTTTTTTTCCCATGTAATCATAGAATCACAGAATGGTTTGGGATGGAAGGGACTTTTCAAGGTCATCTCATCCAACCCCCTGCAATGAGCAGGGACACCTTCCCCAGACCAGGCTGATGACATCCCTCCAGCTTTACTGAAAGGCTGCAACAGGCAGGACAAATCCAGCCTGGGTTCTTTAGGTACCACCAAATCCTCACATAAAATAGAATATTTCAAACCTGAGACTGCTGCTGCTCCTCAGAGGAAAGGAGCATATAAAAAAATCCTTCTGGTCTGCCACAATTATTACAAGATTGTTCATAGCAGTAGTAATTCAATCTTTCTATCTTCAATAATATCAGAGCAGCTCAGCTGCTTTGATTTAAAAGCCAGGTTTTTATTGCAAGCTCTATCCCTGCTCATAAAGAGCATTTCCATCTGTGAGATGACATCTGAAATGAACCACCGCTTATGAGACTCCAAAATACATTTTCAGATGTGTTCCTTAAATGTCATTTACAGAGTTCCTCTCCTGATACCTGAACGACTGCAGCTGTATTGACCTAAAAAATGAGAATCAGCTTCTATTTATACTGTATCCATGATAACAGAATCAAAAGTATTTATGGATTCCAAATTACTGGAGTATGGACACATTCTTTAACTGACTTGAATACAAGAACTAAGCAAGATTTCACTTATTTTTTTTTAAAGTTTTCCTTAAGATTTGAAACTTAAAAACACCTTGTGCCTGAGAGAGAGACAAATTAACTTAGCACACACAAGAGGCACCTCCAGATGTCTCACTAAAATCCCCAAATCTCCTTTTCCCTATTTCTCCTTTGCTCCCAACTTTGAAAGGCTGCAGGTTAGGAAAGTCCTTAGCCTCCAAGGGGAATTTTCAATACCTTGGAATTTGGTGTGTTGAAGCGCACGACAGCAACATCCCCTTTGATATCACAGCTGACGTGGGTTCTTTCTGCAAACAAACACGAGGTTGGGGTCAGCTCCTGCTCCAGGGATTTTAAGGGAAAAAAAAATGGATTTATAGAAAAGCTTCACACTTACCTTGGAGGGCACCGGAGGTGGAGATGTTGCGGCAGGCATAACCTAAGGAAAAGGTGTCACAGCTGTTAAAGGAATTCTCAGTCTCAGCCTCGCTCTCTCCCAGCTCTCCTCACCTGCCAAGGACAGCTTTTGGAAACCCTGGGCACCGGCCAGTCCCTCCCCTGACAGCTTGAGCTGTGCCCCCACCAGAGTCCAGCGGGTCCCACAGCGCTGCAGGGACCTTCCCAGCACAGACCCCACACCCAGAGCTGCAAAAATGAAATCCTTCCTCCCAATCCTTCGAGGGATGGAGCAGCCGGCACAGGGAGTTTTGCCTTTACCACCCTCATTCCATGATTTTCAGGGAGCTTCCTGCACTTTGGGGAGCTTCAAGGTGAACTCCCTGCAGAGCAAACGCGACTGTCCAGGGTATTTCTGTAAAAACACACTCTGGTGCCAGCAAACGGGGCCAGTCCAAGTGTCACCACGCAGGGGGCACAACTGGAGGGGCCACAAAGGGCTCACAAAGTATTTATTCTTGCCTCCATCTATCGACAAAATACTCAGAATCACAGGCTGGTTTGGGTGGGAAGGGACCTTAAAGCCCATCCAGTGCCATTCCCTGCTATGGCAGGGACACCTTCCAGTGTCCCAGGCTGCTCCATCCTTGCCTTGGGCACTACCAGGGATCCAGGGGCAGCCACAGCTGTGCCAGGGCCTCAACACCCTGCCAGGGAACAATTCCTGCCCCAAATCCCATCTGGCAGTGGGACGCCATTCCCCCTTGTCCAGGGTCCCTCTGCAGCTCTTGGATCCACCTCTAGTAACAACACACAAAGCATGCAAACATGTGAAGACATTCCAGAGCCCTCAGAAAATTCCAGCCACGAGATGAACAAGTTCTGCCCACAAGCTTCTGACTCACAAATCTCATTTTTCTGCCCAGAAATAGCGTTTGAGCCCAGGATCCCTCAGCACATGAATGAACCCCAGCTCCATTCAGGATCTTGACCCCTGAGGATCCCCTAACTCAGATCCAGGCTGAATCCCTGCCAAAGCTTTAAGTCTGAATTCCAGTAAAACTATTACTTCCACATGTATCTACCAGCTCACACACAGGCAATTAGCAAGGGGAGGGTTCTGCTCAACACTGATAAAACCTTCAGGAACGAAACATTCTCATTCCCTGCAGCAAGAAAGGAGAAAAATCCAACAGTGGGAGAATAAACTGCAAACTGTGCCTCCCCAACAGGTGTCTCCCCCTGCCACAGCCCCGTGACACGGGCTCTGCTGCACTTTGGCCTCCTTTCCACCTTGTCTGGGGTGCTGGCAGCAGGGACTGACCTTTGCTCCCATTCCTGAGCCCGGGATATGCACTGTGATGCCGTGGGGATGGAAATTCAGCGTCAGGCTGTCCCAGCAAACAGGTCTGGGGTGCGTGTTGGCGTGTCTCATGTGCCCAAAGCAGCGTTTTATAAACAAAGAGTGAACCGGTTCCCACTCCAAAGCTCCTCAGCAATATTTAATACCCACGTGGGATTGCTCCATCCAACAGTAATTTCCCTAAACTCTTTGTGTGCTCGCGTCAGGTGCTCCTGAAAATAAGCACCAGCATTCAATTCCCACAAACCAAGTGTGGGCTGACAGTTCCTCTGGTGAGAGATGCTGCCCAGCAGAACACCATGCTCCTTTATCAGCAATAAAAGCCAAGCAACCTCTTTAAAGAGAAGGCAAGGGCTGAGCTGTCTCCCTGAATCCATTCATTTAGTCCCTGCAGCAAGCTGGGATAGTGCAGGGTGTCCCTGCCCACGGCAGGGGTGTGGAACAAGATGAGCTTTAAGATCCCTCCCAGCCAAACCAGTCTGGGATTCCGTGGTTTTTGCTCTTTACATGGCTTTCCTTTTCCATATCAGCTCCCAAACAGATTCCTTCCACGAAAACCTTCAGGCTTCCATTCCACTCTGCCTTTCCATTCTCACAAAATAAGAGAGATGAAGTAGGAAAAAAAAAAACAAATCAAGGGCATGACTGGACAAACCTCACTCCACTTGAACATAAACACTTTTGGGAGAGGTGTTGTCATCAGCTGCTTAACACTGGAGTGAGGTTGATGTACCCTGGCAGTGGTTTATTTCAAATCCAGCATATTTGTGGAAAATTTGCCAGGAAGTGAAAGCAGCTCCTGGTCCTGGTCCCTGCACATCTGCTTTAGGTGCTGAACCCTTCGGCATTGCAGTGGGAACGTGCCAAGATCAGAGCCAAAAAAATCCTCCAAAATGCTGCAGGAAGCAGCAGCCCTTCTCCAGACTTCCACCATGCCCCATCATTCATTTCAGAGTTAAAGCCCTGAAAATCAGTTCCAGTCTCACTCCAGCTCAAAGACGTCCAACACCAGGACACCTTCAGGCGCCCTCAGGACTTTGCCAAGGACTTGGATGCACCAGAGAATGGACAACACCCATCCCACAGCCCAGCCTGCTCCTTCCCACTTTCTCTTTTCCCTGTTACTACCTCAGCTGCTGCCCTGCCCAGCATCTCCCCCCTCCAGCCCTTCCACTCACCCGGATGTGGCGCTCCGCTTGAACTGGGAACGGCCTCCATGGCTGATGGCTCAAGGAAAAAGCCTTTTTCCAGTCCTGGAGCACCCCAAACCCCAGCAGGACGGACGGGATGAAGCTCAGGCCACCTGAGCTGTCCCTGCGAGCTGAGAACGGAGCTGTGACCCGTGAGATGGGAAACTCCAGGCAGACTGAGCTTCCCAATCCACCCCGGGAACCCGGCAGCGCATGGATGCGGCCCAGCAGGTACAGCCAGCCCTGGAGCTCACCCGGCTCCTGACTGCTCCCTGCCTTTGGGCTGCCCTGGAGAGCTTTGCATCCACTCCCCAAACGCTTTTGCAAGGCAGAACGAGGGCTTTAATTAATTACGAACAGCGACAGCATCCTCGGAGCGGCTCCGGAGCTGTTTGTTGTGAAGAGCCTCGCTGGTTACAACAAGAATTCCAAGCAGCAACAGCCTGAGAACTGCCTGGAGCTGCCACAAGTCTGCTCAGCAGTGATTGCAGCACGCTGTCACGTACAAACTTGCTCCAAGGCTGCAGAATCGTGGAATTGCTCACGTTGGAAAAGAGCTCTCAGAGCGCCGAGCCCAGCTCTGAAGCAGCACCGCCAAGCCCAGGTTTGGGTTTAAATGAAACACAGCTGGATTTTGGCTCAACATGAACACCAGGCTCTGAGCCCTTCAAAGTGCTCAAATATGAGGTTTCCAGAGCTTCCCAGACAGGCCCTTTGGCCTTCTCCCTCCTGGGGGAGTACCAAGCCAGGCAGCAAAGAGCCACAGCCCTGCTGGGGCTGGGAAGGGAGCGGCCTCACACAAAACCATGGAATCACTGAATCCCAGGATGGTTTAAGCGGGAAGGAACGCTAAAGCTCATCCATCCCACCCCTGCCATGGTTAGGGACACTTCTCACTGTCCCAGGCTGCTCCAAACCCCAGTGTCCAACCTGGCCTTGGATCCAGGGGCAGCCACAGCTGTGCCAGGGCCTGCCCACCCCGCCAGGGAACAATTCCCGCCCCAAATCCCATCCATCCCTGCCCTCTGGCAGTGGGAAACCATTTCCTCTGTTCTGTTCCTCCATCCCTTTCTTCTCCAGCTCTCCTGGACCCGCTTTAGGCCCTGGCAGGGACTCTAAGTTCTCCTCCTCTCTCCAGGCTGAACAATCCCAATTCCCTCAGATCATGGAGCACCTGGAGACACAGCCAGGCCTGGGCACAGCCTCCCCCCCAGCCACTGGGATTACAGGGATGCCCCTTCCCGGGGATCCCCCTGTGTGCCTGGAGGGCAGCCACAGGATCAGGACTCCCAAGGACACGGGGACAACCTCTCCTTTGACTCCCTCTCCTTTCCAAGCAGGCACCCAGGGCACTGGGGACAGGCACATGGCAGGGCACAAGGACACTCTCTCCCTATGGCTCTGTGGCACTGTGCAGGGACCATCCTGACCGTGGGGTGTATCCCCTCCTCCGTGCCAGGTCACAGGGGATCCCCCCAGAACCGCACAGAGATCCCCACAGCACGTCCCCGTGCAAGGACTGGCACGGCAGGATGTCCCTCCTGGGGGCACACGACCCCCAGACACCCCAGGACATGGGGGGACAGAGGTGGGGACCCCCCTGGGTGACTCACAGGCCATGGGGACAAACCCCTCCCATGGGGCACAGACACACGTGGGGACACCTCCCACCCCACAGCTTCCCCGAGATCCCCCGCTCCTCACAGACTCTTCCCCGGGAACATTTCTCACAGCCCGCCACGGTCACAACACCTGAATACCTGGTGTCACCTTCAGGACACCCGCACACCCCCTAACGCCTGCCACAGCACCACGAAATCCTCTCTGTGACACCCCTTCCCTCATCCCCACTCCGCACGTACGGCCCTGTCGGTACTTCCCCACCTCTCAGAGCCCCCTCAGCACCGCCCTGCCCCTCCCACCCTGTGTCCCCCTGCCCTCACCTCTCAGCGCCTCCTCACCGTCCCCTCAAGAACTTACGCCGCAGCGTGTCTCATCCCACCCCAGTCCTCGCTCCGTCAGTGCTCCCCCAGCCCCTCGCTGTCCCCCTGCCCGACAGTGCTCCCCTTCCCTCAATGTCCCCTCAGTGCCCCCTCGGTATCTCCGTCCCCTAACCCGCGCTGTCCCCAGTGCCCCCATCCCTCAGTGCTCCCCTCACGCGGGGAACACCGCACGCCAGCCGCTCCCGCTCCCCGCCGTCCCCCCCGCTCACCGCGGGGCGGGGTGCGCCGCGTCGGGCCGGCCCTGGCGGCGGCCGGGAGGCGGCCGAGGCTGCCGATGGCCCTCACCGCCGCCGCCATCTTCGCCGAGGTCGAATGAGGGAGAGGCCGCCGCCGGGGGCCTCACCGAGCCCGCCCCTCCCACACCGCCCCGCCCGTACCCGCGCCTGCCCTCCGCGCTGCCCTCGCAATTCACCGCCGCCAACACCCCGCTGCCTCCCTCTCCTCCGTTTTCCGCGGCGTCTCTGGTGTTCTCAATCCGTGCCGAGCGGAAGCGGATTGCGGGAGAGGCCGGGAGGGGCTGCGGAGCGGCTGCCTTGGGGCGGTGCGGATCAGGCGTGCGGCGGGCAGCCTGGAGGGTGAGGGGAGCGCGGGGCCCTTGGTGAGTGGCGGCGCGGCGGTGGCAGAGCGGGCTGAGGGCCGAGGTGAGCGGCGGCAGCGGGACGGGGCGGACGGGAGGGGACGGCGCGGACAGCGAGGCCGAGCGCTCTGTCCTGCGTGCACGGGGGTGTGGGAAGGGTGAGAGGAGTCGCGAGTCGGTCCCGGGGAAAGGGGCGGGGGGTAGGGGTAGGCGGCTCGGTCCGGGATGGAGCGGAGGATCGGGGGTCGGCCCTCAGTGGGCGGGGGAAGGATGAAGGGAGGCCGGGGGTCGGTCCTGATGGACAGGGGAAAGTGAAGGGAGCCGGGCGTCGGTCCTGATGGACGGAGGAAAGTGAGGGGAGCCGGGGGTCTGTCCCAGATGGACGGGGTACGCTACGAAAGGTTGAGGAGGTCCCGGGGGGTCGGTCCCGGATGGATGAAAGGATCGAGGGATTGGACGGAGGGGTCGGGACTCGGTCCTGGATGGACGAGGAGGTTTGGGGGCGGCTGAGAGAAGCGCGTGTGGGCGCTGGGAGCCCCGCGGTGCTGCGGTGTGAAAGCGTCAGGGGTGTGTGGAGACGGGAAGGGAGCAGGAATTGTGGATTATCCTGAGTTGGAAGGGATCCGTGAGGATCACGGAGTCCAGCTCAGCTGTGGAATCCAGGCGAATCCTGCAGGCTCTGGAGGGAGCTTTGCTCTGGTGATTTGTGCGGGCAGGGCTGAACCCTTGGGGAGTGCCAGGGGAGCACTGGCTGCCTAAAATGAGGGGGTTGGAGGCATTTTGGGGGGGCAGGAATGGGGCTGCATCGGGAAGTGTGGGACGCACGGGGAGGTTACACCTGAGAGAAACTTCTGTCAGCTGGGCAGGGAAAATTTAGGGAAAAGCCTCCATCAGGTGTGGGGAGGTCTGTTGGCACAGGTGGAGGAGGAGCCGGATACCTTGGAAAGGTCTGGTTTGGGGATGTTTGTTGGCAGGAGGAGCCTGGTTTTTGGGCTGGGAAGCGGGGAATGCTGCGGGCACATTCCAGGTGGGAGGTGTCCAAGGGGGTGACAAAGCTCGTGCTAAAATTTGGGGAGCTGCAGAGGGCCGAGTTTGGCATCCCTCTGCCCCTCCATGGAAAAAACTTGGTGCTTGGGATAGAAAGCGCTAGGATTTGAACCCCCAAAGTGTGACAGAGGACGATGAACGTTGGCATGGGTCAACCAAAAACCTGGAGCCGTGAGTGCCGCGCTGAGCCCTGGGCATTAAAACCTGCACGTGAGGTTTTATTGGAATTTGGAATGAGCTTTGGGAAAGCTGCAGAGGGACTTTTGGGGCTGGAGGACATGAACTTGCTCTGTTTGCCGCGGGGATGCGCAGCAGCAGCTCCTCAGGCTGGCACCAGGGGTGAACAAGGGGCAGGGGTGCCAAGGACACCGCGTCAGGAGGCGCTGGTGGCAGCCAGGCTGCCTGGGCACTGGGACAATTTTCCAGTGGGAAGCGGTGGAGCAGTTCCTGGGAGGGAATTGAGAAGCTCACTGGGCAGTATTTATTCACGGGCACAAGCCAGGCTCCTCCTGGTCCGAATCCGCTCACGGAGCGTGGTGGGAGGTGATTCCCTGCCCTTGGAGTGTCTGCCCCTCACTTCCTGGCTCTGTGTGAGGCAGGCAGGTCGCTTCCCTCGGGACTGTTCCTGACAGAGCAGCTTGGACCGACCCCAGCCTTTCCCCAGATTCCAAAATGAGTTCCATGCTGAGCTCTGCCCTGCGGAACCTCCCCGTGTCGTCGGCCTGGGCTGCTGGGGCCCGTGAGTATCTTCAGCTTGCTTTGGTGGGCCGTAAACTTCTGGTGGAGGTGTTGGGTTTCGGGGGGGACGCTGGGTTCCGAGTCTGCCCTGTTCTCACCTTTAAAAGGCTGACAGTGTTTGTTTTTTTCATCCCTAATTACATTGTTGCCTCGTTTTGCCCTTCCTGCCTCGTGGGGCGGAGTCTTGAGTTGACAGAAAGTGTGTCAAGTTTCTGAGCAGAGTAAACCACCCAACACCCCAGGGGTGGTCAGCTGTCTTACAGCGACATCATTTGCTTTTTTAACCCCTCTTGCAGGGATCACAACAGTTTCTGACATTTTGGGGGGCTTTTTTTCCCCCCCTTTCTTGTTTTCCAGTTGCTCGATCGCTCAGCTGCTCCTCGCAGTTCCAAGCCTCAGGTAAGGGGAAAACACCAGGAATCTCAGTGGCTCTGTGCCAGACAAGGCTGTTTTGGAAGCTGCCTCCCTTTCCCAGAGTCTTGTTCCACTTAAAAACGGTGCAGAGTGGTTCAGGTGTTCCTGAAAAGCTGCAAGCAAGGAAAACTTCAGTCTTCTCATCCTCTGAGTGCCCTGGCTCCCAGCAGCCATTCCCAGTTTGTAGTCACAGTCCAGAGCGAGTGGTTGGGGTGATCCGTGCTCTGGCTTCACTGTGTGGGTTGCTCAGGTTGCTCATGCTTTGGGATTTTAGGAACAGTCCTGGACAGGAGCTCCCTGTCCTCCCCTGTGCTTTGGGAAGAGCCTGAGGCAATCTCCAGACAGTTGGAGTTCCAGCCTGGCACTGGCCTGTGGAATGATGCTGGATCATGACATCCCTTGTCTTGAACCTCTCCCACTGGGGAGAGAATTTCTTCCCATTATTCCTGAGAAACTCTTGGCTGTGAGGGTGATGAGGCACAGCCCCCATCCCTGGAAGTGTTCCAGGCCTGCTTGGATGGAGCTTGGAGCACCCTGGGACAGGGGAAGGTGTCTCTGCTCATGGCAGGGGTGGCACTGGATGAGCTTTAAGGGCCTTTCCTACCCAAACCATTCCAAGATTCCAGCTCAGGTGTCCTGCCTTTCACTTATGCACCAAAAGAGGACAATTTTCTTTGTTCCCTAGAAGTTTCTGCAGGATCTATATTAAACCTGCTGATATTCTTGTCACCACCACTTCTCTCTTCACAGCCCAGGCCAAGAGTAAGAAGACCTTGGGCAAAAGTGGGGTGAAGAATGTGGTGGTGGTGGAGGGTGTCCGCATTCCCTTTCTGCAGTCTGGCACCTCGTGAGTATCAAAGAGGAGTAAAACACAGAAAACACCCCCTGGCTCGGTTAATACTCGACTGTTTCTGGGAAAAATCTCACTTGTTCACTTTAATGCAGTAATTCTTGGGCTTAAAGGCTCAGGAGGTGCCCTGAGTTGGGCTGCTGCAGTTATTCCAGCTTATTTCGTGCAAAAATTTGGTTTGAAGAAGGTTGTCCGTGTGTATGAATCCTGGGAAGGGTAAGGGCACGTCTAGAGAGGGAGCAGTTGGAAAATCTGTAGCAGATGAAACAACAACTTTCACAAAACTGCCAGGGTGGGGGTCAAGAATCTGCTGTAGGCTCTTCTTCCTGGGTTGTTGTGCCACCAAATCCACAGCTGAGCTAGAGCCACACCTGACTGTTGGGATGGAAAAGGGATTTCTTTATGTGATCACTGGTGCTTTTCTGTGGGTTTGGTGCAGTGATTGGAGCCCCTCTGCTCTGGAGCCTGGCTAGGAGAGCTGGGGGTGCTCACCTGGAGAGGAGAAGGATCCAGGGAGAGCTCAGAGCCCCTGCAGGGCCTAAAGGGGCTCCAGGAGAGCTGGAGAGGGGCTGGGGACAAGGGCTGGAGGGACAGGACACAGGGAATGGCTTGGAGCTGGAAAAGGGGAGATTTGGGTGGGATTTGGGGCAGGAATTGTTCCCTGGCAGGGTGTTGAGGCCCTGGCACAGCTGTGGCTGCCCCTGGATCCCTGGCAGTGCCCAAGGCCGGGTTGGAGCAGCCTGGCACAGCGGGAGGTGTCCCTGCCATGGCTAGGGTTGCACTGGATGAGATTTAGTGTCTCTTCCCACCCAAACCAATCTGTGATTCCTTAAAATGTTTGTTCAGAAGCGCAGTGGAGCATTTCTGGTCCGTGCCCAGTTCTTTTTGCCACTCAGTGCTCACAGGAAAAGTCTGTCCTGATTTCTGTACTGAGAATTCTGCTCTGATTTCTCACACCTCTGAGATTCTTCCTCTCCCCTCCACCTTCCAGGTACGTTGATCTGATGCCACATGACTTAGCCAGAGCAGCACTGCAGTAAGTAAATCCAACACTGGAAGGGCTCAGAGTTCTTGTTAAACTGCTGAGGTTTCAGGGTTGCAGAGTTAAGGCTCTGAACAGCTCAGGTGCTTTTATTTTTCCTGGCCTCCCTCCACAGTAGTGGGTGGCTGAAGCAGCGGGGTTTGTGTTGTTGTTGGGCTTTTCAGTAGGGTGGTGTTGATACAAAGAGATGGTGGTGGTGACAAATTTTAGTGGATTTGATTCCCAGCTGTAGTTTTCCAGACACAGAGATCAGAGCTGCTGTTGAAGTGTGCTCACATCTGATGGGAAAAAAAAAAAAAACCAACCTGGGCAACACAGAGGAAGTAAGGTGACAATGAGGATATTGAGCTAATTCTGTAACCCTCCTGTCCCTTCTGTTCTGAGGGTCATTAACACCGGGTTTGTTCTGTTGAGAGGCAGAGCAAAGTGCTGTGGAGAAGAGAGAAGGCTTGGAGAAGCCTGGAGATGGCTGCCCCATCCCTGGAAGTGTCCAGGACCGGGCTGGATGGGCCTTGGAGCAGCCTGGGACAGTGGAAAGTGTTCCTACCCATGGCAGGGGGTGGCTTTGAGGTGCCTTCCCACTCAGACCATCCTGGGAACCATTTGATGATTCAGTGAGCCATTTTGTGGAAGGAGAGGTGTAAGGGCTATAAATTAATTGCCTTAATGAAGTTCTGTAATGATTTATAGTGAAATTATCACCATGATTGTTTGCAGCCCATAATCAACTCCACTTCCCACGTGCACACATGAGATTTCTTCTGAGAGCGGGACAGAAGCTGTGGCTCTGTTGTTGCCTTGTTCTCCAGCCAAGCTGGCAGGAAGAGGATGTTGGAGAGGTTCTAATTGATGTGATGCAAACTCCTTTTCTTTTGATCCTCTCTCTCCTTAGGGGCCTGCTGACCCGGACCAGTGTCCCAAGGGATGTTGTTGACTACATTGTTTATGGCACAGTTATCCAGGAGGTGAAAACGAGTAATGTTGCCAGAGAGGTGGGTTCTGTGCAGCATTTCCATGCGAGTCTGATTTCTGCATCTGCTCTGGAGATGACAAATCCTTGCTGAAAATGAATTCCCAGTATTATTGACTTGAGAGTGTGAAGTACTCGTGTGGTATTGCCTGTTAAATGAGTTCCTGGGACTACAAGGAAAATGGTTTTGTGATTCTCTGCCTCCCGTTGAAATCTGCCACAGATTTCATTTAGCATCTTTTTTTTTTTAAATCAGATTTTCATATTTCAATGCTGTGAAGCCTCTGCTTGACTCTTCCCTGCAAGGGAAGGTTTTGTTGAGGATTGCTGATCCCTCAGCTCTTAAATACCAGTTGGACTTGAATGCTGCCTTGCCCAGTGTCCTGGGGAGGAGCAGAGGGTGCTCTGAGGGTTTGCTTTGTTGTGGTATTTATTTATTTCCTCCAGTTGGCTGCTCAGACACAGCGTTCGCGGGATTTGCAGCGGAGCAGCTTTGCTGCCCTTTGTTCCAACAGCCAGAAAACACAATTCCTGTGTTGTCCCCAGAGCAGCTGATCCTCCGCAGTCATGGCACAGGCAGGCTGATCTTTGCTAACCTGGGGGCTCTGCTGTGCTCTGCACCTGGGTAAATCCATGATGTAACCTGGGCTCCCTGTGCAGCCTCGGCCTCGTGAATGCAAAGCCTGCCTTTGGTCACCTGCCAGTCAGATGGGGCTGCAGGGTAATTTTAACTTGGGAACAACTGCTGAACTTTCAACCAGTTGGCCACATCCCAAGTAGGGAAGGTCTCAGGGAGCTGCTCTGGGCTGCTCAGATGAGTCACTGCTCTGCACTTTGCTGCTCTCTGCGAGGCCACAGCGCCTTGCGCTGAGGGGTTTAAGTCACCCCTTTGTTGCCTTTGCCAATAAGGTGAAGCAAAGATGATGTCGAGTAGTTGGAGGTTCTTTTGATGTGTTTTTTTTTTTAAATGTGAGGGGTGTGATTAGTTTGTCTCTACTAAAAAACGTGGAGAGGCAGTGACTGTTCTCAGTGCAGCCCAGCTCCTGCTCCAGAGTCTGGGGAGGGGAAATTAATTATGCTGCCATAATTAACTGGGTGAAAACTCCATGTCTTTGTCTTCAGCTCCGCCAGGCAAGGTGTGCTGGGCAGGGGCAGCTCTGGCCTGGGAGCAGCAGCTGAAGGTTTAACAGCCACTCTTGTTGTTGTAGGCTGCCTTGGGAGCGGGGTTCTCCGACAAAACTCCGGCCCACACCGTCACCATGGCCTGCATTTCCTCAAACCAGGCCATGACCACAGGTATGGGGGCTGGAAGAACAAGCTGTGGGCTTGACAGGGAGCTCAGGAATTCTTTTCCAGCCCTTATTCGACTTGCACTGCTTGTGAATGTGACAAAAACCCCAAACAACTGAAGAATGCTGGAATGGAAGGAAAAATGGAGTTATTTAGCCTGGGGAGGAGGAAGCTCAAGGGGGACCTTGTGGTTCTGCACAAGTCCTTGACAGGAGAGGGCAGCCAGGGCTTCTCGGGCTCTGCTCCCAGGGAACAGGGACAGGAGGAGAGGGAATGGCCTCAGGCTGTGCCAGGGGATGTTCAGGCTGGACATCAGCAGGAATTTCTCCCTGGAAGCGGTGGTCAGGCATTGGAAGGGGCTATCCAGGGAATGGTGGAGTCCCCATCCCTGAGGTGTCCAAGGAATTCCTGGATGTGGCACTCAGTGCTCTGGGCTGGTGATAAGGTGGGGATCAGTCACAGGTTGGGTTCGATGCCCTGGGAGGTCTTTCCCAGCCTCAGTGATTCTGTGGAAGCTTTTTAGCCAACAAAATATAACGTGAACAGAGCGTCTGCTGTAGGCCTGCAGCAGCATCTCTGCCCAGCGTTTATTTGGGAGGTGAAGACTGACCCTGGCCAGAAAGTTGCTCCTTTCAGGCTCCTTTTATCTTTGGCTTAGCCTAAACAGGGCTCAAAAACGGGGCCACAGCTCAAACTGCTGGGGCCATCCTTCCCTCCTCGCTCTGTGTGACAAGGACAAGCGGGAGCCAAGTGACAGGAGCTCAGCCAGGGGCTGGAGGAGGAATGCAGGAGTAGCCAGGGCTCTGTCAGGGTGAGTGTCCCTGCTCTGGCAGGTTCCTGGCACTGCCTGTTTATTGAATTTCTCAAAGAGCCAGATGTTCAATACCTGTTCTGCAAGGGTTCAATACCTCTGAGGGTGTCCAGCACAGAAAATTGTTTAAAATAGCGAGCGAGATGGCATGATGGAGTGTGTCTTGAAAAAGCAAAAAGGTTTTAATAAAAGAAGAAAATAATAGAAAACAAAAGAGCAAAGCCGTTCACAGTGTAGGGACAGGTCCCACACACCTGCTATGACACCCCGAAAATGTGCTGAGAAGCCTTGTGCTCTTCTTTCAGTATTGAAGGATTTGGGTGGGTGTTTTTTGGCAAACAGCCCAATAGAGAATAGCTACATTTCTGAGGAACTGCACAAGAGACCTGTCAGTGTTTTTGTCTTGGTTTGGAGAAACTGTGAGTGCCAGGGAAAGCCAGAGCTTCCCTTGGAATGGAGAATGTAAAACCACCTCCCTCTGAATTACTATAATTTTGAGATTAAGGGGCTTTCAGGCAAAGATACGGGAATAGGAATAACAGTTCTTTACTAGGAATATTAAAAATACAAATGTAGTAGTAAAAAAAAAAAAAAAAAATCCTAGAAATGCTGCCCGAGTGAGCCCAGAGCTGTCACGCTGCTGCTCAGGGTGCTGGGCCCAGCCCAGCCCAGCCTCCTGCAGTGACAGATGTGGTTCTGGCAGCAGCGATCCTGCAGCAGGGTGCAGTTTTCCTCTGCAGCTCCCGTGGTGCTGAGATGGCTCCGGGGTTCCTCTGGCAATCCCGTGCACACGGGCTGTGCTGCTGTTCCCAGTGCCAGGTGTGATCCAGCTGGGAATGCCGGGCTCCTCCCCTGGCTGCAGCATCTCCCAGGGGGCTGATGGAATTGTCTGAGCCCTGCAGTGAGCCTGGATGGGCCAGGAGCAGCAGAGATCCCCTGGGATGGGGAGGGATGGGTCCTGGAAGGGACAAACAAACACTGCCCCAGGGCTTTAACAGATGCCCATTGACAGAAGATCTCCCCAGAGTTATGAGGAGTGGGTTATACAAGAGATAAAGGGAAAAAAAAAACCCAAAAAACCCTCCCCAGCCGGTTTCAACAGATGGCAAATAGAATACCCATTTTAACTTACATACTGCAACCCAAGACACAGGACAAAGAACATCCTGGCTCCTTTACCTTGTAAAGAACAGCAAGGGGGGGAGTGTTAAACCTTTCCCTGTGTGGAAACACCTGCTGGGGTTTGGGATGAATCCCTTCCCCTCTCCCTGCAGGCGTGGGCTTGATCGCGGCCGGGCAGTGCGACGTGGTGGTGGCCGGCGGCGTGGAGCTCATGTCCGACGTCCCCATCCGCCACAGCAGGAAGATGAGGAAGACGATGCTGACCCTGAACAGAGCCAAGACCTTGGGCCAGAAGCTCTCCCTCATTTCCAAAATCCGCCCTGACTACTTCACTCCCGAGGTATTTTTGGTTTTCGGGCGTTTAAGCTCAATTGGTTTAGAAGGCGTGAGAAGGTAATTTTTATGGCCTTGATGGAGGGGATTTAAGATGGGTGAGGTGGCTCCTGGGGTTCACTGTGATTGATCTCTGTCCTCTGCTTTGGGTTAAAACATTGATTAATGCATCTCACAGCATTTGAGAATCTGCTTTTTCTTCCCGCATGTTTGTCTTCAGTAAACCCGACTTAGTGCAAAACCTCCTTCTGCAACTTCTAGACAAACTGTGCTGCAGATGGCAGAAACAGAAGGGGTTTTTTTCCCATAAATATAAGGGTTATTTTGAAGTGTCAGAGGAATTTTACTAGATAACAGAACTAACCCCCTTTAGTATTTGAAAGGAATATCCTCAGTAGATGAATTTGATTAATGCATCTTAAATATGCTTTATGATTCCTGTTCCTGGCCAAATCCTGCCAGGGGCTGGGTGTGTTCAGCACCCCTGAAGAGCATCCCCAGAGCCGTGTCAGGAGCAGAGTGAGCCACTGGGGGGTCACTGGGGGGTGAGCTGTAACGTGGTGAGGATGGAGAGGGGCAGCACTTCCCTCCTCCCCACCATGAGCTCTTCACAAGGAAGCTGCACCCGTGTCGCTCCCGTCAGTGTGAGGGCAGCGAGGCCCAGGTTAAGTGTGGCAGAGCTGGCATCCTAAATCCACGTAAGATATGAAAATTGCAGACTTGAACGCATGCAGGGATTTCCTGAGTGCTGCTGGAAGTACTGAAATGAAGCCAAAATCACCTCTGGGCTCTGCTTTTGGGTGAGGAGGTGTCTGACAAGGAGTTTTCAGGTCCCAGGATGTGGTGGTCGAGCTGAACCCAAAAGGCCTGGTCACCCTTTGTCTTGGATTCCCTGTTAAATGCACAGGCAGCTGCTCTCAACACAGTTCTGGGACCCCTGGAGTAATTTCTTACACAGATTCCACATTGATAGTTCTGTCTGTTCTACCTAGGAATGCCAGCAATGCTACGTTATGTTTTCATTATGTCTAGGGCTTAGTTAACTTCGCTGCTGAATTTCAAACCAAGCTTTAGAGCCTTTTTAATTAACTAACACAGCCTCTTTATTTGCTTAAGGCACGCAAAATATTCTTATTTAAAACTAAAACTTACATTTCTACTTCTTACTTACTTTGCGTGAGATTTATGTATTTCAGTTTCTCTGAAGCTTTTCATTCCGCCCTTATCTTTCTGAGTACTTTGTAAATAGGGCCCGGAGGGATTTGCATCCCAACAAGCAGCAGCCTGGACATTGTGTTTTTTTCCCAAAATCCTGGAAAGGAATGCTTTCTCTGACGCCTTTGATGCAGTCTGTTGTCGTCTGGTTGCCGTGTGTTAATTGTGCAGCTCTGAATTAACGAAGGGAAGCGCCTCCCTCAGCTCTGTGTGTGCTCCCGGTGTTGGAGTCCAGGGCATTCCTTTGGAAGGTCAGAGACCTGGGCAGGGGGGTCTGAGACCCTGGCACAGAGCCCAGGGAGACACTGGCTTTGATCCCAGTCCATGGGAAAGGCTTCCAGCGCTGAGAGATGAATTACAGGCCACAGGAGTGTGAAAGATAGTAGTTTAGCTTCTCACAGGGTGAAAAATGGTAGTTTTGGGTTCTTTGGTGTGGAAGTGGATGGGAGCAAGATGGAGGATTTGGGGCGTTGTCTCTTGCTGCTTCTTTCTTCTTCCCTCACTCCATTTCCTGCAGTGATGGTGGCACAAAGTAATTTAAGGAGACTGGGTCAGAGCAGAGGTGACCTGTTTAGTACAGGTAGTAGGTGTTGGCAAATAACTATAAATAAAGAACAGGTAACAATTAGTATAAGAGGCAGCGACCTCCCAGTGCAGGGGCACTCGTCAGATGCCATAGCAGCTGCACAGACCTTAGCTGGGCACAGAAAGAATTGTAAGATAAGAAATAATAAAAAAGGAAGAAACCTTGAGAAATCAGAACCTGAAAACTCCGTTTCATTCTTGTGTCTGGCTCAGGGCTTCTCAGAAAGCAAAGGACTCTAAAACCATCTGATTCTTGGGAGAAACACTCGAGATCCCGGGATCTTGGGTTTTGTTCCGAGATTCAGGTGGTTTTAGAGTCTTTTTGCCTCCTGCAAAGCTCTGAGACAGACGCAACAAAGAGATGGAGTCTTCAGGTTCTGATTTTTCAAGGTTGCGCACTTTGTTTATTGTTTCTTATCTTACAATTCTCTCAGTGCCCAGCTGAGATCTGTGCAATTGCTCGGGGATCTGGCGACTCTTCCTGCACTGGGCTGTTGCTGTCTTTTATACTAATCGTTACGTGTTCTTTATTTATCATTATTTGCCAATACCTATCCGTTATACTAAACAGGTCATCCCTACTCTGACCCAATCTCTTTAAATTACTTTGTGCCACCGTCACTGCAGGAAATGGAGTGAGTGAAGAAGAAAGAAGCAGCAGGAGACAACGCCCCAAATCTTCCATCTTGCTCCCATCCACTTCCATACTAAAAACCCAAACCTACTGTTTTCTCACCCTGTGATGAGCTAAACTCCAATCTTTCACACCCCTGTGGCTTGCAATCCTTCCCGCAGTGCAGGAAGCCTTTCCCATGGACTGGGATCAAAGCCAGTGTCCCTCTGGGCTCTGGGCTGGGGTCCCAGACCCTTCAGGGCAGCCAAAGGAATGCCCTGGACTCCAACACCGGGAGGGTTTTTTATTTTTCTCTAACCTGTGCTGACTTTCCCTGCCTGCCTGCAGCTCCCAGCCGTGGCAGAGTTCTCCACCAGCGAGACCATGGGACACTCTGCCGACCGCCTGGCCGCCGCCTTCGGCATCTCCCGCCTGGAGCAGGACGAGTACGCCCTGCGCTCCCACACGCTGGCCAAGAAAGCCCAGGATGAGGGGCTGCTGCTGGACGTGGTGCCCTTCAAAGTGCCAGGTGACGGTGCCCGTGTGCCAGCTCTACTCACTGCTAGGGGCAGCTCCCGGGGAGTTCTGGGGGTCTGGGTGGGTTTTACCGGGATCTGTTTGTCCCTGGAAAGCCGCTGGCGTGGGGATGTGTTCATAAAGGGGATACGTGAATGTGTCAGCACGGAACTGTGGGATGGTTTGGGTGGGAAGGGACATTAAACATCCCCCAGTTCCAGCCCTGACACCTTCCACTGTCCCAGGTTGATCCAAGCCCCATCCAGCCTGGCCTCGGACACTTCCAGGGATCCAGGGGAAGCCTCAGCTTCTCTGGGAATTCCATCCCAGCCCTTCCCCACCCTCACAGCAAAGAATTCCTTCCAATATCCCCTCTTTCCCTGCCCTCTGTCCTGTCTTCACATACCTACATTTTTTCTTGCCAACCCCACATCCGTGCTGATGAGGGTGACAGAGCGAGGGAAATCAAGACAGCTGGACACAGAATCCCCCTGCTCTTCCACCAGGCAAGAGAAAACCGCCTTCGTACCCCAGAACATCAACAACAAACACAAGCCCAACAAAATCCCACTCTGCTAACTCGGGTGCTGGACTGGAAGAGCTGGAATGTGGCAGGTTCCAGTTCAGCAGGCCTCACACTCCTCACTGGGAGGTGAAACAGCGTGGGGAGAACTTTTAAGGTGTCCCCCTCACCCCCCAGCAGCCAGGGGACACGCTTTGCTGCAATTCCTGTTCGTTTGGGAACTCAAATTGGTATCCTGGAGAAATTCTCCTTGTAGATCCACAGCTCCATGTGTTCCTCTTTATACAATTTTCCTTAACAGGCTTACTTAGCAGTTAGCATAGTTGTAGATGGATGTATTTGGGTTTTCCCAGTGCTCTTTATTCCTCAAACTCAGCACTTAAATGTAAACTGATTTAAGGCCGGTTTTTAGGCTTTTTGACCTAAATTTAAATTCTTTTCTCAGCTGGGTTTCCCGTGTGGTAATTTTTCCTTCCAGTAGACAGGTGGCAGCACTTTTCTTGCTCTCTTCTGAGGAAAAGTGAGATAGCTTCAATTTTTAAGTGCTATTTTTAGCCGTGTTAAGTATCCTGATGCCACCAGCAGATTTTCCTTCTTTTCCCTCCTCACGCTTGTCCTGAACCCCACAATTTTCTGATTTTTTTTTTTTCTCCCTTGGAGTCCTGATGATGAAATTCTTGTGCTTTGCTGATTTTTTTTTTGGAGTTTAAATGTACTTTTTTTTTTTCCCCTTCACCAGGCAAAGACACGGTTACCAAAGACAACGGCATCCGGCCGTCCTCCATAGAACAGATGGGAAAACTGAAGCCGGCGTTTGTCAAGCCCTATGGAACAGTCACAGCAGCCAACTCCTCCTTCCTGGTAATTCCTGTTCCCAGCACTGTCAGCCAGAGGGGAGAGCTGTCCACCTGACCCTCTGCCTCCCTTAGCTGGTGTCATCTGGGAATGAGCTTTTTAATGTTCCTGGGTTTTCCAGGTGTAACTTGGAACTCCCATGTAACCTGGGGAATTTGGCCGTTTGATTGTTCCATTTTAAGATCCATCACAAAGCCCCTGAAGTTTTGGGGTGTCTGGCCTGTTTGCTTCTCTGTAGCTGCTTCACAAGGGTCAATCCTTCAAGGGCCCGTGGAGGGATTCTGTCCCAGGATGGGATTGGTCACGTTGTACAACTGAAGTCATTAGGTTTAGTCTGAATTTCACAGAATCGTGGAATGGTTTGGGTTGGAAGTGACCTTAAATCTCATCCAGTGCCACCCCTGCCATAGGCAGGGACACCTCCCACTATTCCAGGTTTCTCCAGCCTGGCCTTGGACATTGTCAAGGATACAGAGGCAGCCACAGCTGCTCTGGGCACCCTGTGCCAGGGCCTGCCCACCCTGCCAGGGAACGATTCCTTCCCAAAATCCCATCCATCCCTGCCCTCTGGCAGTGGAAAGCCATTCCCTGTGTCCTGTCCTCCAGAGCTGGGGCTGCCCCTGCATCCCTGGAAGTGTCTAAGGCCAGGCTGGATGGGGCTTGTGATGCCTGGAAATAAACCACAAACTTTTCCAGATGTTAGAATGACGATATAAAAGCAAACTTTTCCTTGAAAGCCTTCAGGTACAGAATATGGCAAAAATCCACATCCTGAGTTAGATTTGTGCCATTTAATACAAGACTGAGCAATTAGAACATCCAGGCAGTATTGTCCAGTTGGAGGAGCAGTTGGTTCAGTAATTCCCCCCTGGCTTCTGCCCCATGGCAGCTCTCCTCCCCATCTCCTACCCTACCTTTATCATGCCTGTGATTACGTGGTGCAAAATAAAAAGTCCTTGGAGAAGTAACAGGCAAGACTAAACAATATTTTAGGAATGTATGGATAAAGGGTTTGTTCACTGAGGGAAAGAAAAGCTAGAAAAGCACTGGAAGTCATACCTAAGCTTTTAACAGTCTACAAAGCTCCAAATGCGTGAAGAATACATAAAAACTACAAAGTTTGAGCACTTGGAGCAACCTGGGGTAGTGGGAGGTGTCCCTGCCCATGGCAGGGGGTGGAACTGGATGTGATTTAAGGTTCATTCCATGGTTTGATGTGCCCAACCCACAGTGCTCATTTTTGTCCTGTGCTGAGCCTGTGGCTTTGCGTCATCCCGGAATTATTCTCAGTTTTGGGATGGAACTTGGGAGGACAGCTGAGTGTTTAGGATAAGCAACTTGTCCCAGGCCTGGCAGGGCTTTCAGGCACCCCTGTCCTGGCTGAATCGTGCCCGTGGGCTGCGAGGAAATGCTTCAGCAGAGTTTGTGCTGGCATCACCAGTGACCACCCATCCCTCCGCCCACCCAATCCAGCAGCTTTGTCTTTGGGCCCCTCTCACGGTGGGGTGTCCTGGAGGCTCTGGTGATGTCCAGCTCCTCTCTTTGTGAGGGCTGTGGGGCTCGTGGTGCCTTCACCCCTCACCCTCCTTTCTCCCTGCCCGTTGCAGACCGACGGAGCGTCGGCGATGCTCATCATGTCTGAGGAGAAGGCCCTGGCCATGGGCTACAAACCAAAGGCCTACCTAAGGTAGGAGGGGCTGCTCCAGTGGCCTCTGCTCCCTCTCCCTTCGCCTCTCCCTGGCACTGACAGCCCTTTTCCTGCGCAGGGATTTCGTGTACGTGTCCCAGGATCCCAAGGACCAGCTGCTCCTGGGGTAGGTGGAGATTGGAGAGCATCCCCCCGCAGCCCCTGCTCCCACAAACAGCCTTCTCTTGCCACGCTGTGTTTTTGGGAGGTGTTGCATCACGTCAGGCCAGAGCAGCTGTGGCAGGAACACCCCAGGATTGCTGGGGCCCCTCAGGAATAGTTCTGAGGATGGGCAGAGCTGGGCCATGAGCCCAGGGAGAAGGATGTGACTCTGGAAAAAGGGGGGTGGTGCTGACAGGAGACACGGGTGTCGGACTTCTGTGTCTTCCCTCCTCCAGCCCCACCTACGCCACTCCCAAAGTGCTGGAGAAGGCCGGGCTCACCCTGAACGACATCGATGTGTTTGAGTTCCACGAGGCTTTTGCTGTAAGTGCTGGAAATCTGGGCTGGCTCCCTGCAGCCCTCTGCTTCGGGTTATCACCAGTGTCACCCTCTCCTCCCTTGCAGGGGCAGATCCTGGCTAACCTGAAAGCCATGGATTCAGATTGGTTTGCGCAGAACTACATGGGCAGGAAGTCGAAGGTGAGGCACAGTCAGGATGTTTTCCTCTTTGTCCTGCCCCTCCTTGTCCCCTCTCCAGCTCTCTTGGAGCCCCTTTAGGCTCTGGAAGGAGCTCTGAGCTCTCCCTGGAGCCTTTTCCAGGCGAGCACCCCCAGCTCTCCCAGCCTGGCTCCAGAGCAGAGGGGCTCCAGCCCTTGGGGCACTCTGCACTCATTTTTCTCTCCAGTTCAGTTAAACTTTGGGGTTACTGGGCTCCCTCCTGGCAGCTGCTGGTGCTGCACAGCCAGGCTCTGGCTGTGTCCTGTGAGGAGCACTGATGCTCCTTGAGCTCGGGTTAGCAAATCCCAATTCACGCGCTTTCTTTGGGAAATGAAATCTCTTCGGGACGCTATTCCCTCCGTCAGCAGGAGGCGGAGATCCAGAGGCACAATCCTTGGAGAGGAGGATGTTAAAAACAGCTCAGGGCTTCCCTGAGGGGCTGCAGGCGAAGCAGGAACTCCTTTGGGGTGGTTCTATCCCCTCATCAGCCACCTGGATGTGCCATCCTGGACTTGGGTTTGGGATTAGGTGGGATGATCCCCTTCCAGCCAGGTGACGATGGGGTGTGTCCCTCTCTGTCCCCGCAGGTTGGAGCCCCTCCCCTGGACAAGTTCAACACCTGGGGGGGCTCCCTGTCCCTGGGACACCCCTTTGGGGCCACTGGCTGCCGCCTGGTCATCACAGCTGCCCACAGGCTGAAGAAGGAGGGGGGACAGTACGGCCTGGTCGCTGCCTGTGCTGCCGGAGGGCAGGTAATGGTGCTGTGCTCCTGTTCCCTTGGGAGAGGGCAGGAATGGCGGGGCTGATCCTGCTGGGACTCTGCAATCCTGTCTGGTTCCCTCAGCTCTTCGTGCTGGGTGTTCAGAGCTCCTTCTGGCACCTCTGGCAGCCCCCCATCACCACTCAGTCCTGTTCCTTGGGAGCAGAGCCCGACCCCCCCCGGCTGTCCCCTCCTGTCAGGGACTTGTGCAGAGCCACAGGGTCCCACTGAGCCTCCTTTTCTCCAGGCTCAGCCCCTTCCCAGCTCCCTCAGCCTTTCCTGGGGCTCCATTCCCTGTCCCAGCTCCCTCAGCCTCTGCTGGGGCTCCATTCCCTGTCCCAGCTCCCTCAGCCTCTGCTGGGGCTCCATTCCCTTTCCCAGCTCCCTCAGCCTCTCCTGGGGCTCCATTCCCTTTCCCAGCTCCCTCAGCCTCTCCTGGGGCTCCATTCCCTTTCCCAGCTCCCTCAGCCTCTGCTGGGGCTCCATTCCCTTTCCAGCTCCATTCCCTTCCCTGCACATGCTCCAGTCCCTGCAGGTCTCTCCTGTCAGGAGCTGCCCCAGCACTGGAGGTGCCCCAGCAGTGCCAGCACAGGGGACGGGCACTGCCCTGGCCCTGCTGTCACCCCAGAGCTGGCACAGCCCTGGGGCCTCTTGCCCACCTGGGCACATCTGGGCTCATGTCCAGCTGCTGTGGCTCATGTTCTTGATGCTGTGCTTGGGAGCCTGGGTCTGTAATAATTAGTCTCATCTGTGTTAACGAGCCGTTCCTGTGATGTTTTGTCTCTCTCTGTTCGCAGGGGCACGCGATGATCGTGGAGCTTTACCCCCAGTAACGGCGCTGGGAGCGCGCTCCCTCCACCCTGTGCCTGGCGATGCCATTTCAATGCACTAATAAATCCTGCACCCAATCCTTCTTGGAGAGGGGATTTGTGGCCTTTGTCAATCCCTTTTATCTACTCAGCCAGTAATTTTTATCTAATGAGCACGCTCTATTCCAGGAGAGGAACAGTTCATGTGGCTCTGAGTCTCTGCAGGCTCCTTGTAACTGTCTGATCCCTCTGGTAACTCTTCAGGATTTCTCCCACTGGGGAACAAAAATGATTCCAAAGCCCTGTCTGGAGAATTAAGTTTGGAGATCAGGAGAACATGAAGCAGTGGAGGTGGGTGGGCTGAGAGGGGAGGTAATGCTGTGGGGAGGAGCAGTTCTTTGGGGCAGCAGGTTCAGTCCCAGGGGCTGAGCTGGGCTCTGAGGGAGCAGTTTGCTCCATGCTGTCCAAATGGTGTTGGAATGAGCAAATTGCATCTGATGAATGAATGTCACTGATGGAACTGCAATAAATCAGGAGAAAACCCGGTTCTGGCTGTTTTTTTTCCTTCCCTTCACCTGAAATGTTTTGGGGACTGTTCCTGTAGTGGTGGCTGTGAGCTGACACCGAGTGTTGGCTCTCTGAAATCACGGAATTACAGCTGCTGTGAGTGAGCAGGGGCTTTTAAAGGTCACCTAATCCACCCCCTGCCATGGCAGGGACATCTCCCACTGTGCCAGGCTACTCCAACCCTGCTGGAGTCCAGGGCATTCCTTTGGCTGCCCTGGAGGGTCAGAGCTCAGAGAGACGCTGGCTTTGATTTCAGTCCATGGGAAAAACTTCCTACACTGAGAGAAGGTTTACAGGCCACAAGAATGTGAAAAATAGTAGTTTAGCTTATCACAGAATGAGAAAATAGTAGTTTTAGGTTCCTAGCATTGAAGTGAATGGGGACAAGATGGAGAATTTGGGGCGTTGTCTCCTTCTTCTTTCTTCTTCCCTCACTCCATTTCTGCAGTGACGTTGGCACAAAGTAGTCAGTGAGGATTGGGTCAGAGTAAAGATGACCTTGTTAGTAATAGTGATAGACATTGGTAAGAAATAGTAAACAAGAAATAGGTAGTAATTAGTATAAAAGATAAGGACAGCCCAGCTCGGGGGGAGACGTGAGGAATCCATGCAGCTGCGAACCTCTTGTCAGACTCCGAGAAAATTGTAAGATAAGAAACAATAAACGAAGTGTGCAACATTGAAAAATCTAAACCTGAGAACTTTGTCTCTTCCTTCGGCCTGGCTCGGAGCTGTGCAGGGGAGCAAAGGACCCTGAAACCACCTCAATGTCGGAGAAAGCCCCCGACACAACCCCAGTGTCCAACCCGGCCTTGGGCACTGCCAGGAATCCAGGGGCAGCCACAGCTGTGCCAGGGCCTCAACACCCTGCCAGGGAACAATTCCTGCCCAAAATCCCACCCAAATCTCCCCTTTTCCAGCTCCAAGCCATTCCCTGTGTCCTGTCCCTCCAGCCCTTGTCCCCAGCCCCTCTCCAGCTCTCCTGGAGCCCCTTTAGACCCTGCCAGGGGCTCTGAGGTGTTGATAAACAAAAAAAAAAAAAGTGTGCAGGGCTGTCTCTGCCAAGTACTGGGGAAGATGAGACAGTTCTTTTGTTTCATATCCTCATTATATTCTTCATTTGTTCCCCACGGCTTCGTGATGCTGAGGGTGGCTGCTGTTACCTGCCAGGGAACAGAATTTCCCCTAAAGCACCTCTGAGTCCTTTTTATGACAGGAGCAGTTCCTGCCGCCCACCAGCTGCTGCCCTGCCCTGCTCCAGGGCTCGGCTGAGATAAGGGATGGGTGCAGCACCCGGCCCGTCCTGTTTATCCTTCATCGGAGATCTTGCGCCACAGCACTGCTCCAGGAGGAGACGGTAACTGCCAGGGCCAGAGCAGGGCCGGGGTTGCTTTAGAATCAGAATAGTTCCGGGTGGAAAAGAAAACTGCGATCATCCAGTCCAGCCACACCCGCAACGCTGCCAAAGCCTCTGCTCCGCGTCCTCAAATGTCACATCCACGCGGCTGTTAAACCCCTCCCGGGATGGGCACTCCAGCCCTGCCCTTCAAAAACACCACCACGGGCAGGTGGGTTTTTTTTTTGGGGGGGTTTTAACCCCTTCCATGCTGCGGGGGCAGAGCAGCGCCCTGGGGAGCTGCAGGCGGCGGCTGGTCCGCACACGCCGGGCCGGGCAGGGCTGCAGCCCGTCGGATGTGAATCATCCCGGAGGCTCATCCCGCTCCTCCCCTGCTCCGCCGGTGCCTCTCCCGTGTCCCCGCCGCCTTTGGGACCCTCGCTGCCATCGCCACCAGCGTGGCTGGAGCCGCTCCGGTGCGTCCCGTGCCCGTGCGGAGGTGGAAGGCGCTCAGGGTGGCGGGGTGGGCTGGGGGAGCCTCGGCAGAGCTCCTGAGCGGTTCCCGGTGTGGATGGAGCCCACTGGAACCCGGCCCTGAGCCTCGGCTCCCCGGGATGCCCGGGGGGGTCCCTTGTGCCAGGCAGGGCAGCTGGTGGGGAGCGCTCGGGGCTGTCGGGGCGCGCCCGGGGCAAAGGTTCCCTTCGCTGTCCTGGTGTCGGGAACGGAGCCGGAGAGAGGTTAGGAGGAGGTGGGGGATGAGAAGGAGGGGGACAGAGGCAGGAGGAAATGGGGGGATGAGAAGGAGGGGGTCAGAGGTAGGAGTAAGGCGGGATAAGAAGGAGGGGGTCAGAGGTAGGAGGAGGTGGGGAATAAGAAGGAGGGGTCAGAGATAGGAGGAGGTGGGGGATAAGAAGGAGGGGGTCAGCGGTAGAAGGAGGGAGGGGATAAGGAGGGGGTCAGAGGTGGGAGGAAGGAGGGATAAGAAGGAGGGGTCAGAGGTAGGAGGAAATGGGGGAATAAGAAGAGGGGTCAGAGGTAGGAGGAGGTGGGGAATAAGAAGGAGGGGGTCAGAGGTAGGAGGAGGTGGGGAATAAGAAGGAGGGGGTCAGAGGTAGGAGGAAATGGGGGGATAAGAAGGAGGGGGTCAGAGGTGGGAGGAAGTGGGGGATGAGGAGGGGTCAGAGGTGGGAGGAAGGAGGGATGAGAAGGAGGGGGTCAGAGGTAGGAGGAGGGAGGAGATAAGAATGAGGGGGTCAGAGGTAGGAGGAAATGGGGGGATAAGGAGGGGGTCAGAGGTGGGAGGAGGTGGGGGATAAGAAGGAGGGTCAGAGGTAGGAGGAGGTGGGGGATGAGAAGGAGAGGGTCAGAGGTGGGAGGAAATGGGGGGGATAAGGAGGGGGTCAGAGGTAGGAGGAGGTGGAGGATAAGAAGGAGGGGGTTAGCGGTAGGAGGAAGGGGGGATAAGAAGGAGGGGTCAGAGGTAGGAGTAAGGCGGGATAAGAAGGAGGGGGTCAGAGGTAGGAGGAAGTGGGGGGATAAGAAGGAGGGGGTCAGAGGTAGGAGGAGGTGGAGGATGAGAAGGAAGGGGTCAGAGGTAGAAGGAGGGGGTCAGAGGTAGGAGGAGCAGGGGGATAAGAAGGAGGGGGTCAGAGGTGGGAGGAAGGAGGGATAAGAAGGAGGAGGTCAGCGGTAGAAGGAGGGAGGGGATAAGAAGGAGGGTCAGAGGTAGGAGGAGGGGGAAGCCAGGCGGTGCCGGTGTCCCCTGCGGGCTCAGGGCACGGCGCAGCCGGGGCTGGTGTCACCAGCGTGTCACGGCGGGGTGGAGAGGGGACCGGGAGCCCCGGGAGCAGCTCCATGTGCTGGGGGGGACGCAGGCTGTGTGCCCCCAGGAGGGACCGCGGGGTGGTGGTTTGCCAGGGTGGGGGGCTGGAGGGTTGTGCGGCAGGCAGGACATGGGGGGCTGGTCCAGGGGACCCCCCTCCCCGCTGACGGAGCCACGTTTGCAGGGAGCCAGAACTGCCCCCGTGCCCTGTCCCCGGCCCCACATGGACCTCCTGGTGCAGGAGGGGGCTGAGGGACCCCTGGAGGGGAGCCCCGAGGCTGAGGTGAGAGTGGGAAGGGGCTGGGAACCCCAGTAATGCAGGAGGGGGGACAACATCCATGGATGGGTGGAGGTTTGGGGACCCCCACGAATGAAGGACGTGGGATCCCCACAAAGGGAGGGTGGGAGACCCCATGGGCGGCTGTTCGGGTTTCCAGATGGGTTTGGGGATTTAAGGGACCCCCATGGGCAGGGGCTGGGGGATCCCCACGGGTGAAGGTTGGGGGATTCCTGCGGGTGGATCCCCGGGGGTGGAGGACGGGGGACCCCCACAGGCAGGAATTTGGGGACCCCCAAGGGCCGAGGACGTGGACGGGGTTGCAGCCACGCGTCACAGAGGTGCCAGCTCGACCCTGCGGCTTCCAAGGACAACCGGCTCCTCCTCTCCTCCCGCACAGGAGCCCGAGGGGCCGCAGCAGCCGGCGGGGCGGTGGTCGCAGGCCGAGGTGGGCTCCTGGCTGGCGGCTCACGGCGGGGCGGAGGGGCTGGCGGAGCTGGCTCGGGAACACGCTCTGACCGGCCGAGCGCTGCTGCGCCTGACCGAGGGCTCCCTGCGGCGCTTGGGGGTCACCCCGCGCAGCCGGCGCCGGGAGCTGCTGCGGGAGCTGCTGCGGCTGCGGCTGCAGCAGGAGCTGCGGGAGCTGCGGAGCATCGCTGGCGGTGAGCATCCCCCGCGCCGGCGGCTGGGCGGAGGCTGCACCCGCCCCGGGGGGTGGTGGTGTGAGAAACGGGGCTCGCTCCTTAAAATCTGAGAGGGTTTCATGAGGGAGAAAGGAAAAGTAACAGCGCTGGGAGCGCAGCCGGAGCCGGGAGCGCACGGTTGGTTGTAGCGACCCTTGTGAGATGCTTTTTCGTTGCATTGGTCAAACGCAGGTTTATGAGGATCGGACGTATTCGAACATTCCTTGGAGCTGACATTTTTCCGGGAATTCTTTAGCTTAGAGGACGCGCCACAATGCAGACTGCGATTTTGAGAGTTTTATATTCGATTTCCTCACGAGGCCCCCTGGTCTGTGGTTTGACAGTTATTGAGAGCCGAAGGGTGGGGTGTAGATTATTATTTTTTTTTTCTCTTTCGGTGTTATTTGCTTGGTTCTTTTCAATGTTATCTTATCACACAGACGTTTTAGCCATTTTTACAAGCACTTTTAGTCAATGTTAGTTATTTCACTATTGTTAGTTAGGTACGAAAATAAAGGCATCAGTTATTATTTTGCAACTACAATTACTTCTGCAAAAGTTAATGTTATAATACACAGGACATAATCTCTATTTTAATAGAGAGCCTAAACTATAAATATATTTATCACACTAAAACCTATAATCTATACAGGGATTAGGGTATTAACCATTTTAGGGCGACAAATTACACTATACCAAAAGCAGTTAAAAGGTGATTACAAACTGCATTATAAATATTTATTCATATAAATATAAATAATTTGCAAAAGCCAATATAATAGCGAAACCCAACAACTACATATTTATTAATAAATTACTACTACTATTATTATTATTATCATCATAATTATTATATTTATATTTATATTTATATTTATATTTATATTTATATTTATATTTATATTTATATTTATATTTAACGACGTAGTTATTTATAACAGTGTCACCTTCCCGCCTCTCCCCAGAGTGAAGATGATGTCCCTGAGGATGTCACGGAGCCCGTGGGAGCAGAGGACACGGAGTGCAAGGACAAAGCAGCTGGGACTGAGCAACACAAGCAGGAACAGTGCTGGAGGAGCCCTGAGATCACTGTGACCCCCTCTCCCAAAAAATCCAGATCCTGCCCAGTGCAGGAGTTGATAAGGACAGCAGAAGCAAAATTTGATCCACGAGGCTGGGCAGTTATCCCAGCCAGGCAGAAAGCAGTTCTAGAGCTGGTCTTGTGCAAAACAGGGGATCACAAACACTCTCACTCACTGGAGCGCTGAAAAACTTTGAAAACGCCCGCAAAAATCTGTAATCGGGTCTAAAGCGGCTCAGGTTGTGCAATCAAGAATCCAACAAAGTGTGTTCGCTAAAGAAACGACCCAAACGAGGCGGACAAAATAACGCTGGGAGCCATAAAATCTGGAAATATTCTGGGTGAGCATTGGCAGATTGATTTTACTGAGTTGCCTGGACAAGGGAGGTGTAAATCCCTCGTGGTTCTGGTGGATTCCTTTTCTGGGAGGCCAGAAGCCTTCCCTTGTCACACCAGCCAGGTGAGGGGAGTGACTGAAGAACTGTCAAACCAAATTACACCTGGATTGGGGGTACCTCTGATGCCTTGCGAAGGCTGGCCTGGAAAAGAGACTGGACAGTGCTAAGAGGATAAAGTAGGTATTTATGGTATTTAAGGATCCACCTTGGGCAGCAAGAGCCTGGCAAGGGCTACACCCCAGGTAGACCCAAAAGGGTCCCAAAAGGGTCCCAAAACGGGTACAAAATGGTCCCAAGATGGTCCCAAAGTGGACCCAAAATGGTCCCAAAATGGTCACAAAATGGACACCTGGTCACGAGGTCTCACACTTTTATAAGTTGTGGTCCATTTACATGTTGGGGTTTAATTGTCCAATTACACCTTCAGATTATGCAGTCCCACCCTTCCTGTTTTCTCTCTTCAGCCCACTGTTGTTTGTGCTTTTGGGCCTGAAAACTTGTAACTGTTGTGCTCGGTCTCCAGCAGGAAAAGGATTTATTTTGTCCACCTGCCCTGTGAAGAGAGTTTAATGACACTTAATGTGAGGCTCAGAACTGCACCCCTAGGCAGCGCAGAATCTGAAAAACATGAAAGTTAAAACTTAAGGCGCCCTCTTTGGGAATGTCATCAGAGAGAGGTTCCCATGTTGCTGCAGAAATGATACAACAGCTTAGGAAAGCCTTGAGAGTAGCTTGCAATCTTCACTCACGATAACACCCAAAGCAGTGGCCAAGTGGAGGGAGTGACTCGTACAAATTGGGTAAAATATGCCAGGAAACCTCCTTGACCTGGGTCCAAGCCTTAACCTGTTGCTCTATTCCAAAGAATTCAGCTGCGTTCAGCAAAATCAGCCCCCATGAGCTGCTCTGTGGTCGACCCTAGCAAGTGCCACGCTCCCGGAAACACCCGTGCTAAAAGGAGGGGTCGGTTTGAGTAATTACCTCATTTCTCTCAGTAAAACCTCGCGGGATCTGCAGCAGGCAGTGATCCCCAGACTGACGTGATTGGATTCGCCAAGGCCTGAATTCCAGCCAGGAGATTGGGTCTGGCTGAGTGAGTGGGGAGCTGCTCCATTGCAGCCAAAGTGGAAGGAGCCTTTCCGAGCACTGCTGACAACTCCTACTGCGTTGGAACTGGACGCAGTAAAATCGCCGGTACATTGTTCCAGGATTAAAACAGAATTAACAGGGCCAGAGCGCCTTGGGGAGAAGTCAAGAGCTTGCCACAAGCTGTTTTACAAAACCGAATGGCACCAGACTTTGTTTTAGCATCCCAAGGAGGAATGTGCACTGTCATTAACTCCAGTTGCTGTGTGCTCATCGATCAAAGCGGTAGAGTGTCTACAGATGGCCAGGAAATCTGGAAACAACCCCAGATTTTACAACGCACAGCTCAAGATGCCACCGCCTGGGGGTTTGAAGAAAACTTCCTCTGTGGGAACCCAGCTGGACTTGGTAAAACATCTGTTTATGATCACTGCCATCATCATTGCTGTATGGTTTTAGCCTGCATCAGGATCCAGTGTTGTAGCTGTTTTAATGCCTTACACTCCGAAAGGAAATGGAAATTTAATTTAAGAGACTGGCTCCCACAAGGAACTTTAATCTCACGGAAAGGGGGGATTAGACAAGGACAGAAGAGCAGCACAGCCTTGGAGAAACAAAGGGTGTAACTCAGGCAAACAGAAGTCGTGAAAAATGCGAGCAGGATGCCAGCTCAGCTCTGCGAGGCTGACAAAGCAGAAGTTATGCAAAACAAGGATATTGCCCTTGCTCAAATGCAGGGGTCAAGGAACATGCCCTGGAAAAGGACACTGGACGTTGGAGAGAGACCATAGAAGGACTTCTGGTAAGGGGTGTGTCTGTGTAAAATAAAGTAAGTAGGGACAGCTAATGAATATGCAATCAGTGTGTACGGTAAAAGCTCTGCTCATCCAACACTCCTCAGACTCCATCGGAGCAAGTGTCCCCCAAATGACCCAGCGCTGCAATAAAGAATGGCTGCTAACTAATAATCAAAACTGTGTTACAAAGTTTCTCTCCGGCCGATTTCAGTATCGGTCTGGCGTGCTCTGTCGCGCAGAACTGCAATCTCAGCTGGTTTTTTTCTACCGCTTCCAATCAGTGTGATATTCGTGTCCCACGTCTGGGTGATGTACCTGTGCTGGTAACAGTCCACTCTCTCTCTCCAGGGCACGCACTACACCAAAAGAATCTGTCCAGATGTTCACTTTCTTTCACTCGGTTCCAATACCCACATTAGAGCAACCAGTTCATCTCTCTCCACTGAAGCGTCTAATGCTGGAGCCTTGGATTCAATTATCTCACTCAGGGTCACCACTGAGTATCCAGACGTGTTTTTCACTGGAAACAAAGCTGCTTCCATCGGTGTACAGTTCCCAGTGTGAGTTCTCTAACGGGCCGTCCTTTAAATCCAGCCAGCTGGAATAAACTTCTTTGATTGATTCTTGCCAATCGTGTCCTGGAGTACTTTCTCCTTCGGTGGCTGATGGAAACACAGCAGGATTAACACCAGAGGAGGGTTTGAGGGTCCAAGGTACCACTTGATAGGCAGGCAGTGGTCCCCCTTTCTGTTCCAAGCTGTCCTGGTTTAGGGACTAATTTGGGAGAAAACCCCTGAATGGGATCCCTCCGGGAAGCAAACCCAAGTGGCCCCTCCCTCCAACTGGTCTGGTAAAAAACTTCTTCGGAGAAAAGTGGAAAAAACGATTTTACTTAACAAACGAAGTGCATACAAGTACAAAGAATGAATAATACGAAACAATAAAACCTCTCATTCTGGAGTGAGATGGCAAATTGAGAAAGTCCTTGCCGTGGGTGGAGCTCGGCTCTCTCTCAGTTTTTATCAGTCCCAGTCCCTCCGGCGCTGCTGGAAAATGCCGAGGTCCAGGCCCCGGTGCAGCCCCCAGTGCTCCCCTGGGTTTTCAGTCCAGGGCAGGTTTAAACAGTTCCAAGAAAAAGGAAAAAAAAAAAAAAATTCCAGGGAACTTCTCGGCCCTAGCTAGCTGAAACTAACTAAAAGCAAAAATAAATCTCTGTGCTGCAGTCTCTCCAAGCCTCCGCTGAACACCCCATCTGGAGAAGAATGTGTAGAGTCAGGCAGTTTTCTCAAAACTCCGTGCTTCTCCTTGCTCTTAGAACCAGTCTTAAAGGCACAGGACTCAATAAACAGCACAAACAGAACAGAGGATTGGGGATACAAACATCATAAAGTCACCCTAGGACACAAGCCCATTTGTGGTACCATCCATGGTACAGAGACCGTCCTGCTTTGACCCAGGGTCAATTTGGGAACTTCCTGAACCAACAGCACCATAGCCGTGACTGCTCACAAGCAGCTGGGCCATCCTTGGCATAAGGGAATAATTCAAAAGGTCCTGTGGGGTCTGGTGAACCCAGTGATGGAGCCCTCATCAGTGTTTTCCTAAAGTCTTTGAAAGCAGCCCAAGTATAATTACCGTATAATAAAGTCTTTATGGGCGGTTTTACAAGCTCATACAAAGGCTGGAGCAAAAATCAAAGTTACTGGCCCACTCCCTGACTATTCTCAGAAAGGCACACAATTCCCTTGCAGTTCATGCCACACGCTTATTTTCCTTTGGCCTCAGAGAACTTCAAAACCCAGGAAGGCCACGGTCATTTTCATCGCTTGTGTCTTCTCCCTCAACAGCTTGTAACTATTTAACCTTAAAAAGTTCCACAGTTCAACAGTCTTGGTCCGGTTCTTTAGTTTTGCCCAGCAGGACTTCATCAACATATTGTAATGGAGGCCCTTGTGGATTAAAAGTCTTCTGCTCTTCTAATTCCTTTGTCAGTTGGTTGCCAAAAACTGTAGGGCAGTTTTTTTGAATCCTTGTGGCCGTGCAATCCCGTCTGTGGATTTTCCCACTTTAATGTGAATAATTCCTGGCAGTCACAGCCTAAAGGTGTGCAGAGAAAAGCGTCCTTTGAATCTACCACAGTGAAACACTCACAATTTTCTTTTAGCACGGTTAAAAGTGTGTATGTGTTAACTATGCTGTTTTATCCATTGCTCTTAAGTATTTTAATTTGAATGTCCCTTGCCTGAAACTTGATCTCTGCACCCAATTTTTCCAGTGACTTGCCTCCTAATAATGGTTTTGGAGAGTTAGGCATACGTGGACTACCCATAATTTTCCCAGTTTGAATTTCATTCGCTTGAAAAAAGGGGAGTGAGTCCCAGTGACACCACTGGCACTGACAAGTGTGATGGAGTCATCATTTACCTTCCCTTGCAGGGTTATTTAATACTGAAGAACAGCTCCTGTGTCTACCAAAAAATTCTAGTTTTTAACTTCCCAGTGTGGCTGTGACCAGAGGCTCTGCTGAGGAGGAAGCTTCTGGTCCCCTTCACAAGTCCTCTGCAATTGTCAGGAGAGGGATCAGGGAACTCCTGGGTTTTAGCTGAGTGTAGCAACGTGCAGTTACAGAGTTCATCATGTCCAGGGAGATCACACTACTGGTGCCAGCAGGAGAACGGACGAGATGGATCTCTGTTTTCTTAAGCTCGAGAATCCATTTATTACCCATGGGGATGCAGATGAAGGACCAGGCAAAGGCAGAGTTGTGGGGTTTTTATAGGGCATTGCAGGGGTGGAGTTTAGGGTTTGGGTCAAGGGAGGAGTTAATAGTAAAGGGGGTAACATCAAGTTCCTGCCTCCCTAGAACAGGAGCACTCCACAGCTGAGGACGCTCCTGCTTTTAATGCCCACCCTTTTTCCAGTTTGCAACTTTTGCCTTCCTCCTGAACTTTCTCTTACATTTATTGCTTTCTTATCCGTGGCTGCAGCTGTCCTTCTGTGAGAATGTCAGTTCGTAACCGGGCAGAAACACCAATTCGTGTAGTGGTTTCCAGCTCACCAAATTTCTGTTACCCAAAATTAGTGCAGCGGTTTGAGTGCCTTCTGGAATAATTTATTCTTTTTCTGCCGTGAGATCGGATTAGGAGAGAAGCAACTTCTCTGCAGGAGCAGGGCAATGTGTGGCTGACGAGATTTCTGTTGCACATCCTGGCCAGAACACCATCCTGGCCATAATAAAGTAATGCCTCGATTCTCTAACTCTACAAAGATGCTGTTGGGGGGAGTTTTTTGTTTCTCCTGCAGTTCTGCTGGCAACAGGACACTGGGAAAAAGGGCCTCTCCCATTTTTGTGCACGTGGTGTGCGCCTCAGTGTCTGTGTGATCTTTCACGTGTGCACCTGTGTGTGAGTGTGCAAGAGGCAGGGTGTGCCCTGCCCCACTGCCGGCTGCTCAGACCGCTGCAACACCTGGGAATATCACCAACACTGCGAGGAAAAACAAAAGCTCTCCAACAACGTTCTTAGTTTTTTGTTGGAATCCAGGGCATTCCTTTGGTTGCCCTGGAGGGTCAGAGACCTGGGCAGGGGAGTCTGGGACCCCAGCCCAGAGCTCAGAGAGACACTGGCTTTGATCCCAGTCCATGGGAAAGGCTTCCTGCACTGCAGGAAGCATTGCAGGCCACAAGAGTGTGAAAGATTGTAGTTTAGTATATCACAGGGTGAAAAAACAGTGGGTTTGGATTTATAGCATTGAAGTGAATGGGGCAAGATGGAGAATTTGGGGCGTTGTCTCCTTCTTCTTCTTTCTTTTTCCTTCACTCCATTTTCTGCAGTGACATTGGCACAAAGTAGTTAGTGAGGATTGGGTCAGGGTAAAGATGACCTTTTTAGTAATAGTGATAGACATTGGTAAGAAATAGTAAATATAAAATACGTAGCAATTAGCATAAAAGATAAGGACAGCCCAGAGACAGGGGGAGTCGTCAGAAGTCCAAGCAGTGGCAAACATCTGTTGGACACTGTCTTAGGTTACAATGTAAAATGTGCCCAAGGTATGTATTCTATCACCATCTACATGAAATGTTGAAACTATTGTGCTCCACTGTTTCTCTTGCCCCCTCCCTCCAGACTATCTTCTGTTAATGGCCCATCAATGCCTTCCTGCATGACTCATAGATAACTCCCTCCAGGAGCTATGTCTGTTTAATAAGCAATCAAGGACCCATTGCAAAACTCATAGAATGATCTCAGTCCATTGTGAGATGCTCTGCCCAGGGGGAGGAGCCAAGCATTCCCACCTGGATATAATCTGGGCTCTGGGACAGCACAAGCAGCCTTACCCACTGGATTCCCAGAGGACAAGAGCTACCAGACCTTTCTGCAGGAACACTGCTTCAACAAGATCACATCATTTGGACTGCTACCACCACGGTTTCAGGTTGTATTCTGACTCTGTCAGTGATCTTTTGTACCATTGCATGTGTTTTATTTTATTTTACCTTTTTTTTTCCCCTCTCCTATTAAATTGTTTTTTCTGACTTGGAGTCTGTTGCTGGTTTTGCCTTCAAGCCAGCACAGACACTGAGAAAATTGTAAGATAAGAAACAAAAATGAAACATGCAACCTTGAAAATCAGAGCTCGAAGACTCCGTCTCTTTCATCTGTTTGGCTCAGAGCTTTGCAGAGGGCAAAAAAGACTCTAAAACCACCTGAATGTCAGGGAAAGCCCGGACATCTGGTGTCCCTGACTGGGCCTCCTGAAAAGGAGCACCAAAAAGGGTCACAGCAACCTCTGCAGAAACAGTTTTAGAGAACCAAGGCGTGACGTTATTATGGCTAGGATACTGTTCTGGCCAGGGCTTGCAGCAGAATTTTTTTCATCCACAAGTTGCTTGGCTTGTGCGTAAAAAAAAAAAAAAATCATTTCATCACACGTGATCTTTAGTAGAGATTTCCCCCAAATTTTATACAGTCAAACCCCATAGAAATTCATTGGTTCAGTGGTGGCTGGTCCCAAGTTATGCTGTTGGTTACAGATTTTGCCTCTGATCCTGATTTGGTCCTCATTCCTTGGTTCTCTTTTCAGTCTTTTCTGGACCAGGTGTATCTGACCATGCCAGGGGTGATGCGTGGAGTCGACACTCCTTTCTGGTTTTTATCTTTTGTGCATCTTCTGCTGTGCTTGTGCTACTCCCAGTTTGTTGAGATGCTAAGATCATCACGCCTCTAGTGCTAAAACAGTCTTTTGAAAAGAAACTTCAGCTCTTTTTCCCACAGGGCAAAAAGGTGAACAAAACCCCTGACTAAAGTTACATAAAACTTTGCATAATTTCCAACAGGATCACCCTGTTCTTGGTGTTCCTTTTATCCCCCTCACCCCAAACCCAGGGCATTTCCCTCCTGCCCTGTGCCTTCCTGCTCCAGGGGGTCATGTGCTGAGGGAGAACCTCCCCCAGACCATCAGCGTTTCTTCTATGCCAAAAGCAGAGGGAGATTTTGGGAGCAGCCTGGCCCCATGGCCTGGCACCCCAGATCCTGGGTGCAGGCACCATCTGTGACCTCTTCCTATGCTGGAAAACACGATGGGAGCTGCTGGTGGCAACCCCTGAGCCGAGGGTCTGGACCTCATTGTCCCCTGGGTGTAATTAATGGATCCTCGGTGGGTTTGCCAGGCTGGTGTTGGAGTCCAGGGAATTCCTTTGGCTGCCCTGAAGGGTCAGAGACCTGGACAGGGGGGTCTGGGACCCTGGCCCAGAGCCCAGAGGGACATTGGCTTTGATCCCAGTCCATGGGAAAGGCTTCCTGCACTGCGGGAGGGATTGCAGGCCACAGGGGTGTGAAAGATTGGAGTTTAGCTTATCACAGGGTGAAAAACCAGTAAATTTAGGTTTCTAGCATTGAGGTGAATGGGGGCAAGATGGAGGATTTGGGGCGTTGTCTCCTGCTTCTTCTTTCTTCTTCCCTCACTCCATTTCCTGCAGTGACGGTGGCACAAAGTAGTTTAAAGAGATTGGGTCAAAGTAGGGATGACCTGTTTAGTGTAAGTGATAGGTATTGGCAAATAATGATAAATAAAGTGTACGTAACAATTAGTATAAAAGATAACGACAGCCCAGTTCGGGAGGAGTTGGAGTCGAGGAGTCACCAGATGCCCGAGCAGCTGCACAGACCTTTGTGGGGCACTGAGAAAATTGTAAGATAAGAAAAAATAAACGAAGCGCGCAACCTTGAAAAATCAGAACGTGAAGACTCCGTCTCTTTCTTCTGGTTGGCACAGAGCTGTGCAGAGGGCAAAAGACTATAAAACCACCTGAATCTCGGGGAAAGCCCCTGACAGGCTGGCTCTGGCTGCAGGAGCTGTGCTGGGGGTCCCTGTTTCCCATCTTCCATCTTCTGGCCTTGCTCCAGCCCAGGGAATCTCCCCGACCTGCACGAGCTCAAGGGCTGACGGCTTTGGAGGTTGTCTGACTTATTAAGGAAATGCGGGCATTGGTCTAGTATCAATACCCAACTGTGACGGACAAAAACTCTCTAACAGTTTAAAGTTAGAAAGTGTATGTTTATTACGGCCGGGCAGCACGCGGGATAATTCCCTAATTCGCACTGCGAAATTCACAGGTAATTACAAAGCCTTTTATTTACCAAAGTGTTGAATACCCAAAATACAAATACATATTCATACCCCTGTCACCTCCCATTCCTTGCTTCGTGTGCTAATTGGCAAAAAGGCTATTAAGCATGTGTAGTTTGTTTCTTAAAATGAGTCGGGTTCTATTTTGGGGAGGGCTCACCCAAAATGAGGAAGTAAGATGAGTCTTCCTCATCCTGACCTTTCTACCTTTTCAATGCATTCATGACTAATGAATCCTTGGTAGAACTTATAGTTTCCTGTGTTCAATGGGTCCTTTAAGCAGGAAATCTGCAGCTATCTGATGTCCTATTTACCACATTTTGTTTTTCATTACAAGCACAACTACATAAACATAGATCTGACAAGAAATGAGTTACAAGATCCGGGGTAGCTTATCTAAGATCCGGCTTCTGTTAACTGCAAACAAAGCTTATCTATCTACTTCAGCTAATTCAGCAACTTATTATCTTAACTTTCCTAAAAATCCTTAGTTCCTCAAAATTAACGTCTCATGTCTCTGGTGTCCTGGTGTTGTTCAGAGCACAGAGCTGATGTGATGGCACCAACAAGCATCTCCCCCCATCCCTATTCTCCTCAGAGCTGGGGGTGCTCACCTGGAGAGGAGAAGGATCCAGGGAGAGCTCAGAGCCCCTGCAGGTTCTAAAGGGGCTCCAGGAGAGCTGGAGAGGGGCTGGGGACAAGGGCTGGAGGGACAGGACACAGGGAATGGTTTTCCATGACAGAGGGCAGGGCTGGATGGGATTTTGGGCAGGAATTGTTCCCTGTGAGGACGGACAGGCCTTGGCACAGGACCTGGGTCCAGTTGTGGGATTCCATCATCCAGGCCAAGGGGAGCAGGGTGGGTGGTTTCCAGCCAGGAGCCCCAGGCTCTGCCCAGCAGCTCTGCTGCTTTTCATGGAATCATGGAATCGTTAAGGTTGGGAAAGACCTCCAACATCCCCAACTCCACCTGTTACCAAAAAAAGACTTTTCACCCCCTAACGAGGCAGCAGCAGCAGTTTCGCTTTCACACTGCTGCAAGGAAAACACATGATTTACGGGAAAGCAGTAGCTGCTCCCCCACTGCTCACATAGCACAGGAAACAGCTCCCTCCAAAGAAATCAGGACTGGCTGAGCTCGGCTGCACTTCTCCCATCCCAGGAACTGCAGGACACGGAGAGAGAAGGTGGGGACCTGGGGATGAGCTGTGGGGCTGGGAGGAGCTCACTGAGGCTCCAGGAGAGCTCAAAAGAGTCTTGGTTTGGATTGATGTTTATAGTGATCAGTTGGGAGGGCTGACCTGGAACTGAGACCGGGCAGAGCTAAGAGAATAAAGCAGATATTTATTGAAAGGCCTTAAAGGATCCACCTTGGGAATGAGAGGAATGAGATTTGTCTTTACAAACAAGCCCTGGGTCTGCAGGTCGATAAAACTAGCTAGATAAAACTAGCAGAGAGATAAGAGAAACAATAGATGTGATTCTACTGATTGATGAATGGAGAAGAAAAAATTTGCCTTTACAAACAAACCCTAGGGTTGTTTATAAGTGAAATTGGATATCGAAAGATGAAAGCAAGAATGGGGAAAAACCCATAAATCCCATAAAAATTAAAAATTAAGGGGGTTATACATGAAAAGGGGAATTTCAGGCATTTCGGGAAGTCTGCGCCTCTCAAGTACCTCAGACAATGGGGAAAGAGAGAGGGAAATGCGGCCGGGAAATTGGGATAAAAAGGAGGCTGAGTCCTCTGAAAATCTGAGAGACCCCAGGAGAAATGCCCCATGGCCTCTCCCTTTATTGGAATAAAGTCAAAGGACTCCTCTGTCTCCTTTTTGGACATCAACCTCTGGTGTTCGTGGGTTTATTTTCCTAACAGGAAGTACACGAGCCTGGCCAGGGATGCACCCAAGGTGGAACCAAAATGGTCACAAAATGGATAAGCGCTCCCGAGGTCTCACACTTTTATACATTTTGGTCCATTTGCGTATTGGGGTTTAATTGTCCGATTACAGCTTCAGATTTTGAGGTCCCATCCTTCTTGTTTTCTCTCTTCAGCCCACTCTTGTTTGTGCTTTTGGTCCTGAAAACTTGTAACAGTTGTGCTCGGTCTGCAGCAAGAAAAGGATTTATTTTGTGTCCCTGCTCTGCGCAGAGAGCTGACTGATACTTAACAGGAAGTTCAGAACCGCACCCCTAGGCAGCACAGAATCTGAAAAACGTGAAAGCTAAAACTTAAGGCATCAGAAGAGTCAATGGCCCAAATAACTCCAAACAAAACAAAAAAAAATTTGTTCTAATAATATTTTTAATTACAAATTTTGCAGTGGCCCTTTTAGCTGGGTAAGCTTTTATCCAGTAATTTAGCTGGTCTACTAACATTAAAAAATACTTCCATCTACCAACTTTTGGAAGCTCAGTATAATCCACTTGAACCCTTTCAAAGGGTCAGTATGATTTTTTTTTACCCTGTCAGGGTTTGTTTCATTAACTTTTTGTTAACTTTTTGACATCCATGTGTTATTTGTTTGGCCATTTTAAAAATTCCAATACACCCATAATACTTAAAAAAAAAAAAAAAAAATCACACAAGGCCCTTGTTTCCCAAGGCCCTTGAACCCTTTCAAAGGGTCAGTATGATATTTTTTTTACCCCAAAAGGGTTTGTCTCATTAACTTTTTGTTAACCTTTTGACATCCATGTGATATTTGTTTGGCCATTTTAGAAATTCCAATACACCCATAATACTTAAAAAAAACCCCAAAAACCCCCACACAAAACAAACAAACCACACAGGGCCCTTGTTCCCCAATGAATGCATTGATGTAATTGGTTTATTTTATTTTTTTCTTATTTTTTTCTTTTGTGCACAAGCCTGTACCCAATTTCTCCTGTTCTTTTTAACCTTTGATTTTTTTTTTTATAGCTTCCTCCTCCTGAGAGCTATAAACTTTTGACAGCTCTTCTGTTATGGTATTTAGCTGAATTATTATTATTATTTTTTAATTCAAAAGCTGCTTCTTTGGCAGCCCAATCAGCTGTGTTATTTCCACTTGCTGAATAGCTCGTTCCCTTCTGATGGCCTTTTGCATGTCCTACAGCTCTCTCTTTTGGTCCTTTTAGTGCTTCAAGCACTTTGATTATCAATTCTTACTAAATCAACCCTTTCCCTTGGGTGCTGATCAAACCCTTTTTTCCCTAAATCTTCCCAAAGGTTATGTACAACCTCAAAAGCATATTTTGAATCAGTATAAATAGTCCCCACTTTGTCTTTCAGGAGTTCTAAAGCCCAGCACTAAGCACATAACTCCCAATGACCAGCTGGAATTTAATCTTCTCTTCTCTTTACTGTCACTAGCATATTTTTCCAATCAACAGCTGCATACCCTGATCTTCACTTCCCTTCCAACACCCTCGATGAGCCATCAACAAAATATTTTTCCCCTTTAGGTAATTCCGTTTTACTTAGATCAGGTCAATTATCTCCACACAATCATCAATCAGCTCCTCAGCTGGCTTCCCATATAAAAATTGAGCAGGATTCTGGGCAGGAGTAACCTTCAGCTCCAATTTTGGGGAATGTATCAAGACAGCTTCATATTTTAAAATCTGGCTATTAGAAAACCACTCTTCTGCTTTCTGATGTAAAATGCCCTGAGCGTTATGAGGTGTGTACACCAAGGGTGCTCAAAAGGTAATTTTTTTTTTTTTTTTACTTTTTCCACTAAAAGTGCTGTAGCTACAACAGCTTGTAAACATTCTGTCCATCCCTTGCTAACAGGATCTAACAATTTAAAATAATACCCCACTGGTTTCCTTTCCCCTCACCAATCTTGGGTTAGTAGCCCATGAGCTGTATGTTAACAAAATTTAAAAATAACTGAAAAGGTTTTTTGTTGGTTTTTTTTTTCCAAATCTAGGAGGCTGAGCACTGGGGCCTGAATTAGGGCACCCTGTAAATGTTTCCATTTCTCTTCATCCTCTTGGTTTCATCTTACTGTTCTTGCTGTTAACTTTTTATATAAAAATTTTACTTTTCGACTATATCTTTTTATTTATTGCTTACAATATCCTAATAACCCCAACAGCTGTTACAACTCCCTCTTTGCACTGGGAGAAAATAAGGCAAGTATACAAAATATTTTTTTAGGGTCCAGCTTCTTTGTTCCTTTACTCACTCAATGACCCAAATATTTTACTTCCGATTTTACAAATTCTAACTTAAACTTTAAAACTTTCAAAACTTTCAATCACTGGCTTAAGTCCTCGCCTACTATTCAGTAAAATAAAACATTGTTTCACTCTTATTAAAAACTCCAAATTTACGACGATAACCTTACTAGGCTGAATATTTAATTTGCCAATTTCCCCAGGAGCATACCATACACTAGGACAATATTTTTTCATCTTGGTTTCTCAGTTTATATAACCATACTTTTAACTAATCATCTTGGGGTTTTATACCAATTCCCAATGCCAACATTAAATCTCTACCTAACAAATTACATTCAGCTTTGGGAGCTAATTATATATATATATATATATAAATATATAAATATAAAAATACAAAAATATAAATTTATATTTATAGATAAATATATAAAAATAAAAAAATAAAAATAAAAATAAAAATAAAAATAAAAATAAAAATAAAAATAAATATAAATATAAATATAAATATAAATATAAATTCAATTAATACATCTTTAATAATGGGGACCTTAAAGGCCTCCCCCTTTACTCCAATTATTTGAGCCATTTCTTGGCTTGGTTGACATTTCCTTAATAATTTTTAAACTGTTGACCTTTCTGCCCCCACGTGGACTAAAATTATAACTTTTTTTTTTCTTGGTGACCTACTTTTAATTTTATCAAGGGTTCTTTTGAACCAAGTGTTCAAAGGGTTCTTATTGTCCCCAAGATATAGAGTCCTTGAGCCCCCTATTGTTGTTCTTCAAACAATTTCGCATCCATCTCCTGCTTTTTGCACTCTCTTTTGAAGTGGCCTTTCCTCCCACACTAAAAGCAGGTTAGTGAAGTGGGGTTTTCATGTTCCTTTAAGCTCCCATTTGTTGTTTTGGTAGGGGTTTTCTTAAAGTTTCCTGGGGACTCACCTCCCCTTCTGAGCTTCCCTCACTCTTGCCACAGAAACCTTATCTTTTGCCTTTGCCTTTCCTTCATCCCACTGTACATAAACCTTCTGCGCTTCTTTCAACAATTCCTTTAACCCCCTCTGCTGCCAATCCTCTAACTTCTCGAGTTTCTTTCTTACATCTCTTCATGATTTCGCCACAAACTGGGTGTCGCCGTGTCCTTCTTGGAGCAGCGCTCCGTCCACCCAGGCTAGCTCTGACACTACCATCAGTCGGGGAATCTCGGTTTTTGTTCTGAGATTCAGGTGGTTTTAGAGTCTTTCTGCTTTCTGCAAAGCCCTGAGCCAGACGCAGGAAGGAGACGGAGTCTTCAGGTTCTGATTTTCAAGGTTGCGCACTTTGTTTATTGTTTCTTATCTTACAATTCTCTCAGTGCCCAACTGAGATCTGTGCAGCTGCTCAGGCATCTGGTGACTCCTCCTCGCACTGGGCTGTCGTTATCTTTTATACTAATTGCTACGTATTCTTTATTTATCATTATTTGCCAATACCTATCACTTATACTAAAAAGGTCACCCCTACTTTGACCCAATCTCTTTAAACTACTTGTGCCACCGTCACTGCAGGAAATGGAGTGAGGGAAGAAGAAAGAAGCAGCAGGAGACAACGCCCCAAATCCTCCATCTTGCTCCCATCCACTTCCACACTAAAAACCCAAACCTACTGTTTTCTCACGCTGTGATAAGCTAAACTCCAATCTTTCACACTCCTGTGGCCTGCAATCCTTCCCGCAGTGCAGGAAGCCTTTCCCATGGACTGGGATCAAAGCCAGTGTCCCTCTGAGCTCTGGGCCGGGGTCCCAGACCCCCCTGTCCAGGTCTCTGACCCTCCAGGGCAGCCAAAGGAATGCCCTGGACTCCAACAGGGGAACATTCCTCTGGATTTTGGGAGCCAGAGGAGCAGCAAAGGGAGTTTTCCCCTTAACACAGGAGAGACCTCACCAAAGATGGATGGAGGAGTCGGACTCGGTTGGAGGGAAAAGTTCACGGTGTTTATTCAGTCCCACGTGGGGACATCTGAAACTTAGGGAATCTCTCCAGCCGAGCCTCCCGGGGTGGGGAGCTCCGGGATTAAATACAGGGGAAGGACTAAGGGAGGAGACAAACCAACATCCAATGAGAGACAAGGTGGGAGTGGAACAATGTTGGAGGGACATTTAAAGAAACCAATGGGAACATAAAGGGAGGAACCTCCTCGGCTCCTGCCCTATCACTCCATGCCCTTACCCGAACGCTCTAGAACCAGGGAGGAACAATCGAATGACAGACAGGGCCCATAGGAGGGGACTGGGAGGAATATGGGAGGATTGACAGGGAAGAGGGGCAGGGACAAACCTCAGAACACAACACTTCTCAGGAGAACAGGGGAGTGCAGAACAAACCATTACAACGAAAATAACATAAAACACAGCACGAAAACAAATAACACAGAGCGCAATGCAGCACTGGGTTTTTATTAATGCCTGTGTCAGGGTCCAACCCTGAGTACGTTTGTATATTCCTTCTCATCCTTTCTAACCAGTTGATCAGGAACTCATCTTTTACCTGGTGATCACTAAAGGCCTTGTTGATGTTCTGTCCTCTAGGGATTGCTTCCTGGATCTCTTGAATAATCATGTTCCTGAGATCCACCATGCTCTGCCTATCCTGGTCATTATCGTGGTCCCACTTAGGGGCCACATTTGGCCATTTCCCATCTCCTGGGGGTCCCAGCAGATGATTTTTTTTCCCCTCCTCCTTGGTCTTTAAAGTGAATAATGGAGAAGGCCAAGACCCATGCCACAGGACAGCATAACCACTCTCTTCCTGATTAAAAGGTTCCTTCTTATTTACATATCTGTTTAAAGCTTGACAAATCCAACCCTCAAATGACCCATACATTGGCCAAAACAAATTATCAGGTGGTATAATTTCCTTAGTCCATTTTACTGTAATGTATAACTTTCTCCTTACTTTTCCCTTTTCTAGATTCCCATTCATCCTAAAATTTACACATTAAACCCAGGGGACTGTTCTGAGGTATATCTACTAAAGTGCTCCCTTTCTTTCCTGTACCTTGGCCCCATCCTGGCCCTTTGCTACTCCGCCAGTCCATGCCAGCCCCTAGGTCCTTGCCTGAACACTCACCCATTTTACCCTGACTGGTGTTCCCTCTGATGCCTCCAGGCCCTGATTTCAATAATAAAAATCCCCACAATCAGTGCCTCCGGCCCCCAGTCTTTAGAGATCCCTCCAGTCAATGTCCCCAGCCCACCGATCTCTATTAGAAATCCCTTCACTCGCTTCGTCCCTTCACCTTTCGTCGATCCCCTCGCTGGAAGTCGGAACCAAGGTTAGAAGGACTCTGCTCTCACTTCGTGACTTGGTCACGTCTCACGCACACACCAATCGTACCCCACCCAACCAAACGATACTTACAGCCTGGTTTTCTCGCCTGGATCTTCTAGATTTACAGGTGATTTTATTTTACTGCAGTATTACCAGGGAGCTCAAATTCCTTGCCTGATTTTTTGTCATTTTTATTCGCCTGCTTGCCGGTGGGTTCAGACTGCTCCCAGAGCCACGTTAGTGGGGTGGCCCCCTGGAATCAGCCTTTTTCCCCCCAGGAAGCAGAGCATCACGTTGGGGTCATCAGATTGTTATAAATGAGGAGAGATATGCCTTTATTCCATTGTCAGATTAAGCAATTTATTAATTTTCTGTTCGGCAAAAAGCGGGCAAGCCATCGTTGGGGTACGTGGGGAGTCTGGTCTCCACCAACACATACCCCAGATATTAATTCTGCAGGTATTTATACACGCTCATGTTAATAATTCCCTCCCAGTTTCTATTATTTGTTGTGATGTTTAGTTTCCATTCTTTGTGGTGATGTCTTCTTTCGATTTTTCATTGTTTATGGTGGTCCCTGGGGAAAGGCAGGGCTCCTCTTTCATTTTTTCTGATTTTTAAATTCCCAGGCAATTTTGCTTGTGTAGGAAGTTTACGTTTGCTCAATTTTCCGTCAATTGTTTACCATATCCTGTCCAGTGGTTTCTTCTCCAGCCTTATGTCATGATCCACTTGTACGAGCGGGGGTCACGATGGTTTGTTTAACGATCTCAGAGTGGAAAACACAACACAGCGAGAGATTTCAGCATTAATCAAAACAAATGCACCTTTTATTGATTGACCATAGCAAATGTGATAGAGGGATTAAGAGAGAGAGAGGAAGATAGAGAAAGAGAGAGACGAAAGAGGGGATATAGCTACCAAACGTGGAGATGGAAGTCCTCATAGTCTGGTCAATGGATCCACCTATCAACGTCGGGGAGAGTCTCTCAAAATATCTGGTTAACTCAGGGGTTTTTATTATAGTCCTCCATCGTGGGGGGAACAGGTAAATCTATTGAAGCCACCAAGGGGGGACAGGTAGTCCATGTTCTCAGCAGTAAGCGAGAGCCATTGTCTTCTTGGTCCAACGACCACAGCTGCAGCCAAACATCTCGCTTCGGTTAAGTCAGCCCCAGCCCCCTGTATTGGGGTTGTCAGGGTCTCATGTCTCAGTCCTTGAGTGGGGCTTTGTACAGAGGTCTCAATCTCAGTCCATGGAAGGGGGTTTTGATCTCTGTCTGTCACGGTGGTTGCAAAGCAGATGAGGGATCTTCCATGGGGAAACCACCAAAGTTACTCCAGAAAGTCCACTTGGCCAAGAGGTGGGGAAATTCATAGGCTGTTGTCATGAAGTAGGGGCAGTGAAGCAGGTGCAAACCTCAGGTACAGAATTGCCATTACACTGCTCAAAGCCCGTGTACTGTGGCGTGGTGACACAGGAAAATGCACCTGCAGACGATTGGCAAGCATCCACCTCGAGCAGGCCAGAACTGCAGTGGGGTCCTCGGGGTCCTTGTGATGATCGTGAGGCAAATGAGGGGAACTTCAGACCGACTCTTACACCACCCCATGACTCACAATTGTCTTCAAGAGATCTTCATCAGCAGGGTTCCATAATGTCATTGTGAAGTCTTCAGGACTCGTCAACATCAGTAGTATATCCCAAAAAACAGAGACAGTATGCAGAGAGAGAGAAAGAAGGAAAAGGAAAAGTAGAAGAGGAAAAGGAAACAATAAACAAATATAATATTAATTCAAATGATCAAACAAATCACAAATAATCAAAACAATAACACAATCAGTATTAATCAAAATAATTTTTTCAAAACAAATCACAAAAAAATCAAAAGTAATTCTCACAAGATTACAAGAGAAAATAATTTCAAAGCACACATTCAAATTTTATAATTGCCTCCTGTCAATAGCCTTGGGGATGTCCATAGGGGAGATGACATTGGCCAGGTTATGAGCATTAATTATGGATGTCAATCGTGTTAACCATTTCATCATTCTCCAATTCATAATGAATAAGATTGCCGATAAAACAAAACGAATTAAAACTAAAATCAAAAGGACAATGATGGGATGACACAATTTGTTCAGGACACTTGTAGCAGGAGGTGACCACCCAAAAAGAGTATCCCACCACCTGTGCTCGACATCTTTTCTTACCCTTTCTATAACACAATGTATTTCTTTCACATTATGATGAACAGTTACCAGGGTTTTCTGTCCGTCTTTCTTGATCTTTTCCAAAATTTCTATTAAATCCTGATGAAGCAACAATTGCTTTACCAAAGTAAGGTTCATTCCAATGGGAGTAGGTGAATCAGTGTTTAATTTGATTGCAAAAGGTAACGAGAGGTAATTGGAGCTTTATAAGAAAAAACACATCTTGTAATTTTAGTAAAATGACAAGCACAAAAATTTGAATGATTTTTGATATCCGCTACTACGTTTTCTGCAAATACCATATCACAAGCAGTTCTAAAGCATACACAACCATTACTTATATATATAAGGACTGTTTCAGAAGCCTCATTAGGATAAATTTCAAAATGACAGATATTTTGCTCTGTGTCCAGACAAATGTCTTGGGCTATAATTGCATTACTTTCACAGATGAACCCTTGTTGTTCTCGGACAATACAGGATTCTAAGTTAACAGTTTGCCATTTCTCACCAATTTGATGGGCCCATTCCCTATGCTCAGAAAGATAAAAATAGCTCCATCATAATTCAGCCCTAACACAATGATATGGAATATCAAATGCACTGAGGCATTACATTAACATAAAAGCTGTGGCCATGTTTGTAATGGGATTGTAAGTAAAATTCACTAAGTTCCACCAGGACTGGAATTCTCTTTCAAAATCAGTGGCACTTTCCCAAATTACTTTCCGAATTTCAGTAGGAAAAGTGCCTTCTTCACCTTCTCTTATAAAAGAGACAGCAACTGACTGCATCCACAATTGTGCCTGGATACAGCCGAGGGCCAAAGAAACGTTGTTTTGTGTAGCACTGAGTGCATCAATTACCAGTTTGTGATCATTTACATTTACCTTTTCCCAATTTGGTAATATGTTTGATAATAACCACTGATGTGTTCCCAAAGCTGATAAGGATGACTGCAGCAGGTTGTTGTAATCTCTAGTTGTGGCAACCAATTTATTAATTAGCATTTAAAATTCAAACTCAGCTAGTTTTTGGCCATGGGGTTGTTGTAGGATGCAGAAAAGTATCACTAGTTTTATCATTGTTTATGTGATCTTCAAATCCGTGTCCCCATATCCACTGGGCTCCTGTTCAGTTAATTTAATTTGGTCTCCTCCAGTGAGAGACACTCTGAAGACACGCCCTGTCTCCGATTCTTGTGGGAGGTGGCCGTATTCCTTCTTTAGCTTAGCCAATTCGGTAGCACTGCATGGTATATGGTTCAAAATCTTCATCATTTATGTAATTATATTCTGTTTTAACCAAGGGTCTCGAGTGAGGACAGCAGATTTCCCCACAGTTTTTAACTGCTTCGAATTCCTTATGGGGATAAATCTGTTTAATGTGAGGAGTTTCTTTTTCCTCTGCCTCCACAGAGGAATCAACATTATAGGAGTTCTTAACGTGTTCTGCTCTAAGGGCAGCTTGCCATGTATGGATCTCATTCCTTTCTTCATTTAATTGTTTTTGCAAAATTTCAACTAGGTTTTGAAGGGAGTCTATTATAGCTTTTTCCTCACTTCTTTTCTTAAAGCAACTTTCTTCAGCTGCTGAAAGACAAGCTCCCAAAACTGAGCAGAGTTTAATTTCTGCCCTGTTTAAATTTTTTTCATGTTGTAAAGAACATACTCTGCCAATAACATTTTCCAAGTTAAACCAATTACATTGTGCCCACTCTTCCCCTCCTGGAGAAGGCTTGGCATTGTGTTTAACAAGTATTGCATAAAAGTCAGCTTTAACCTTTATACTCAGGTTTTCATTCATTTTGTGAAGGGACTGAAACCACGACAGGGAAGTATAGACTTAAGTTACACAACCACACAGCCTTTGCTGTGTTTCCCTTCGCTTCCCTGGGAAGGTGAAGAGACAAAAATCTGCCTGGGAGGCCCTGCTTAGTTCCTTCAAGTTGTCCCTTCCTTCCCAGACAGTCCAGATACACGCAAACACTAAACCAGTTTCCCCTTTTTGCACTAAGAGATCTTCTGTGAAATTCTGAAGACAGAACCCTCAATTGAGTATGGGGGTGCTTATCACCTCTGCGTGTGCAGTTTGCGGGAAATTCGAGTCGCCCCCCTTGCTTTCTAGCTCTGTTCAACCCTTTTGGGAATGACAGGCCAGGGAATGAGGCTGGAGCAAAACGTCCTTCCCCTATTACAGACTACACACAACCCTGCAAACCCCTCCATCTAGCAGAATCCTCTCCGTGACGCCAATTTAATGTCACGATCCGCTTGTACAAGCGGGGGTCGTGATGGTTCGTTTACCGATCTCAGAGTGCAAAACACAACACAGAGGGGATTTCAGCATTAATCAAAACAAATGCACCTTTTATTGATTGACCATAGCAAATGCAATGAAGGGATTAAGAAAAAAAAGAGAAAGAGATAGAGAAAGAGAGAGAGGAAAGAGGGGATATAGCTACCAAATGCGGAGATGGATGTCCTTGTGGTCCAGTTGATGGATCCACCTGTCACGTCAGGGAGAGTCTCTCAAAATCTCTGGTTAACTCAGGGGTTTTTATTATAGTCCTCTATAGCGGGGGGAACAAGAAAGCCTATTGAAGCTGCCAAGGGGGACAGGTAGTCCATGTTCTCAGCAGCAAGCGAGAGCCATTGTCTTCTTGGTCCAACGACCACAGCTGCAGCCAAACATCTCGCTTTGGTTAAGCCAGCCCCAGCCCCCTGTATTGGGGTTGTCAGGGTCTCATGTCTCAGTCCTTGAGTGGGGCTTCGTATAGAGGTCTCAGTCTCAATCCATGGAAGGGGGTTTTGATCTCTGTCTGTCACGGTGATTGTGGAGCAGATGAAGGATTTTCCGTGGGGAAACCACCAAAGTTACCCCAGAAAGTCCACTTGGCCAAGAGGTGGGGAAATTCACAGGCTGTTGTCATGAAGGAGGGGCAGTGAAGCAGGTGCAAACCTCAGGTACAGAATTGCCATTACACTGCTCAAAGCCAGGGTACCGTGGTGACACAGGAAAATGCACTTGCAGATGATTGGCAAGCATCCACCTCGAGCAGGCCGGAACTGCAGTGGGGTCCTCGGGGTCACGAGGCAAATGAGGGGAACTTCAGACTGACTCTTACACCTTATCTGGCAGGTTTTTAAAATTTATCTTCTCACAGTGCAATCTTATCAATATACGTATTTTTATGTAACACAAGTCATAGGTTAATTTCTCACAGGAAGAGCTGAGCCCAGGTGTTCTCAAGGCCAAGGCATTTTCTCAGATCACACTGCAGCCTGGAAAGGAGGGAGGTGGCAGAATGCACCACCACAACCACTACAATTGTATCACTGCCAAAGCAAACTTCTACATGATGTAACTGTAAAGAAACTTATGGAAGATGGATTTATGCACAAATACATCTATAACAATGCTGCTGTGCTCCCCCTGCTCCGTTTCCTGATGGAGCACCAGCCCCAGGAAGGGCTGAGAGCCTCATGTGTCCTCCAGGTACCAGCACAGCAGTTCAGGGTCAAATATCTGTGCGAAGAGCTGAGAGTGTCCTGTGAGCCAATTAAAACCACGCCTGGTGAGGAAATAGGACTGTAATAGTTTAACTAAAGCCAAAAGAGTGGTTCTACTTTCACATTCTGCTGCATGCCTGATTTCCCGGAATTGCCCCGCTGCTTCTGGAGCAGGAGAAGCCGCACCCACCGGAGAGCCCGTGCATAAAGAGCCAGGGCTGTGCTGGGCTTGTCCCGTCCCAGAAGCTGCGGGACACGGAGGGAGAAGGTAGGGTCCTGGGGATGAGCTGTGGGGCCGGGAGCAGCAGGGAGCGGGCTCTTGTCGGGCTCCTGCCTCCTGTTGCCGGTGTTTTGCCAGGGCTGGGGAGATGGCAGGGCAGGAGAAGAGGGCTCTGAGGGCAGCGGGCGGGCGGTGTCTGCTCCTCCGTGGGCTGCAGGAAGCCGCCTTTGCTGGCAGCCGCTTTGGGGGAGCTCGGGGGAGCCGTGTGCGCTGCGGGGCTGAGCTGGGAGGGGGGGCCGGGGTCAGAGATGGGGCCGGATGGCTGCGCTCCCCTGCAGGCAGGAGCGATGGGACTGATGCTGGAGCGATTCCTGGCCCCGCGCCGCTCCTTCGGGAGCAGGGCAGCTCCGTGGTGATGTGGGGCAGGCACAGCACATCGTGCTCTGTCCCCAAGCCCAGGGGGTCAGTTCTTCCTCTCCCTCCCCATGCAGGGAGGGTGGGATTCTCCTCTCTCACAGTCCAAGCGTCACCACCCAGAGCGCCCTGGTCCCTGGACAGCCCCACAAGGGTAGCAGTGTTCCCAGAGCCCCTTTCTCTGGGGCAGGGCTGGGGAAAACACTCTCGGGGGGCTGTTCCGGTGAAAGGGGGTGCAGGAATTCCCATGGCACATCCTGCTGCCAGCCTTGCTGCTTCCCTCGTTTGCTTCCAAGCAGGAACTCGATCCCGAGTTATGCCCTGAATGTGCTTAGTGCCTCTCTGCGGACACTGACACAGTCACATGGGGCTTTTCCCCTATTCCTGCAGCAATGGGAAGCCGTGCAGGGACTGCCAGGGGTGCCTGGGGACAGGTTCATGGTGTGGCAGGGCTGGAGTTAATATTGTGCAGGGAAATCCCCTGACTCCTAAACCAGCGTTGTGAGTGCTCCATTGTGAGAGAATTTGGGAGGGGACAGGGCTGAGATAATTGTCTCAAGTGGACAAGCTCCAGCAGTGACCCTGAGCCAGCAGTTCCCTTCCTGAGCAGCCATCCTGCACTGAGGCTCTGCTGCCCAGGGAGCAGCTGGACATGTGCCCAAAGAAAACAATTGGTGTCTAAAGTCCCTCCTGTGCTCTCCCAGCACACCCAGCTTTCCTCTGTGGTTGAACTGCTCTTATCTGGAGCCAGTGGCTTTTCCTGCTTCTGCTTTCCCCACTGGGAAGGTTTCACCTCCAGTGCTCCCTGGAATGGATCCTTTCTGCTCATGCGTTCCCTTCTCCTGACTCTCTGCTCTTCTCCTTTAGGATTTTGGGCCTTTCCTTCCTGATACTCTTCCTCCTGAGTTCTCAAGGGGTTCCCATCTTCTTCTCCACACCCTGCTGTGTGCTCCAGGCCTGCCACTGCTGCTGTGCTGTGTCCCCTGAGCTGGGACCGTCGGCTGCTGGTGCCTGCTGGGAAGCCAAGGCGGGGAGCAACAGGAGCATCTGCTGTGAGGTGAGTAAGGGGCATCAGAGCCCACAGCCCTTGCACAGATTACCCAAATCTGCAGGAATTCCTGAGGGAAAGCTGCCCCTGAAGGCTCTGGAAGACAGCAGGAGCCCTCGGATCTATACCTGAGTCCCAGCTCCTGGGATCGATACCTGTGCTGGTAAGGGTGCTGCAGCCTTGGTGGGATGGAAGCTGAATGCTCAGAAAGATTTTTTGCAAGAAATAAATCTCTGGAGTATCCAAGTGAAGTGAGACTGGGAAAATTTTCAGGGTTGTGTGACAGTGTCAAAACCCCCAAATGTTTCAAGGCCGGTGTCCAGTGAAAGCGCTAGCTCTGCTAGCGTGAGAATCCTGGAATGGCCTGAGTTGGAAGGGACACACCAGGGTCCTGGGAGAGGCAGGATCAAAAGCTTTACTGAAATCCCAAAAGCTCAGATTAACTGGCTGTCCTTGATCAACTCCATGGGTTAATGTGTTGTGGAAGGAAATCTGAGGTGATGAGCCGGACTTTCCCTCTTGAGTCTATAGTAAGTGTGACCCATGACTGCCTTGTCCTTCAATGGTTTTTCAATAAAAAGTGTCCAGTAGTGATTGACAAGTATTACTTTAAAAGACAGGTGTCTGTCAAGGAAGGTGGGAACCTTCCTGGAATGGAGAATATGACCCCATCCTCTCCATATTATTATAACTTTGAAAGGATGTGGCATTCAGTCAAAGATACGGGAAAAGGAATAACAGCTATTTCCTATAGTACATCTATATACCAGGAGAAACAAACACCAGCAGCAGCAGCAACAAACAAAGCCAGAAACCCAATCCCAGCCTTGTCTCAGCAGTCAGGCATTGCCCCTTCGGTGCAGTTCCGGGCACAGCCAGCAGGGGCGCTGGTGGCTCCTGTCCGGGCAGGGCAGGTGCGATGATTCCCCCGTGTCTGCAGGGGGCGCTGTGGCACAAACTCAGCCGCCTCTGGGCCGGCAGTGGCGGTGTGGGGACAGGGGAGAGGAGAGTTGGCTTCCCCTGCACCGCCCGCGGGGAGCAGCCGCTCTCAGCACCACCGCAGAGCCGGGGCGGGGAACGCAAGTGGAGCAAACACCCCAAAGCAGTGGCAGAAACAGAGAGGGCTGGGCTGGGGGTCGCTCCTTTGCATAGTGTGAAAAACAAGGTTCACTCTTTAAAATAAAAGTTTAATAAGGGATAAAAAGGGACAGCATCCAGTGCTGGGGTGTCTGGCAAACTGCCAGAAAGCACACAGTTAACTGTAACAACTCTTCTTAAATGCTTTCTCATTGCATTGGTCAAATGAATTTTCATGAAGATTATACATATTCAAACATACCCTTGAGTTTACACTTTCCAGGAAGTCTTTATCTTAGTTTGAACTTTGATCTTATCTTCTCACAGGACGTGCCACAATGCAGGTGTGATTTTTAGAGTCTTGTATTTTATTTCCTCTCAAGGCCCCCTGGTCTGTGGTTTGACAATTATTGATAGCTGCAGGGGCGGGGTAGATTCTTCCTTGCTCTCTTGGTGTTATTTGGCTGGGGGTTTTTTTTCAATGTTATTGTGTAATACAAACATTCTAGCCATTTTTACAAGCACTTTCAATCAACATTAGCTGTTTCACTATTGTTAGTTAGTTACAGAAATAAAGGCATCATTTATTATTTCACAACTACTACTACTTCTGCAAAAGTTACTGTTCTAATACTCAGTACATATCCTCTATTTTAATATTTTGCAAAAACTAAAACTAGAATATATATTTATCCCACTAAGATATACAATTGACACATGGATTAGTGTATTGATTATAAAAGGCTGACAAATTATACTCAAGTTATATCAAAAGCATTTAAAAAGAGCGTACAAACCGTACTATATCAAAATAATTTACAAAAGCCACTAATAGCAAAAGAAAATAGCTGCATAGTTATTTATAATAACAGCTCACTGGCAATGGCTGGGCCTGAGGTGGGGCTGGTGGGGATGGGGCTGCTCTGAGGTCTCAGCACAGCACGCACCTGCTCTGGGCTCTCACGCAGCAGAGGAGCAGAGAAGCAAGCTGGCCAGCCATGTCACAGTGCTGAAGCAAGAAAAGAAACAGGAGGAGAAAAAAAGCCATAGGGCAGCAGGATCTCAGGTCAAAAAGGAAAAAGCCATAGGGCAGCAGGATCTCAGGTCAGATCCACTTGTGCTGCATCATGGCCCCTGTGTTTGTTCTGGAAAAAAAAAGAGAGAGTCAGAGAGAGACTTGTTCTTTTGTATGTTTCTTTATTATCAAGCTTGGCCTTGGGGGAGAGCTTGCTTGCTCTCTTGGCAACGCAGAGGAGGAGGAGGTTACACACAGCTTTGCTTCACAGCAAAGCTGGGGACTCCCACCCCTGCTCACGGGCTTTTTCCCTTGCCGGGGAGTCCGTTTCGCTTCACTGATCAGGGGTCATCCAGCGATGGGGGACTCCTTCTCAGGTCACAGCGACTAAATAAAGCTGCTTCAGCGGACCCCCGTACCTTTTGCACTAGTCTAAAGTGCGACTTCAGTCCTGGATTTTACTTTAGTTCTCTGCTTTTTAGAGTCTCTCGTTCTTGAGTTGTTCCCAGAATTCCAGTGTTCTTTTTATTTGCATATTCAGACGCTATCCAGCGAATGGGAGCAGAGATACAGGTAATAAGGTGAATTCTTAATTAACAAACAAGTAAATAAGGGGATTAATCAATATTAAAACAGGAATAAGGCAAATTCTTTTTACAGAACTAACATTAACAATCTTAATGGAATTACTTAACAATTAAGTAACTAAAACATAGATTATTTGAACAGAACTTATTTATAACAACTCCCCCCTCTATTTCTTTGATTGAGCTTTAGCTCGCATCAATTTGTTACCTCTTCTTGAAAATAAATTTTTCTCCATTTTTGGAACTTTTCATATATTTCTTTGGCATTCTCATGTTCAGGTTCTTGACTCTCTATCACCATCATTTTGGTTTGTTTTTGACTGGTTGCTTTAGGGATCTGGATACTGGCTTGGACTGTGGAGGTAATTGTTTGAATTAGATAAGGGATTAGACAAGGTAGAAACATTAACCCGGTGATTGAGCAAATTATCATAAACCCGGCTTTCTTCCACCAATCCCCCTTGAATGACCAAAACCTATTCCACCAGCTGGTGTCCATTAAAGGAGTCCACTCTTGATTTCCCACATAGGCTAGCATTCTGATTTCTTTTGAGATGTTTTTAATTACTGCGCTTTTATCATCAATTTCTAAACAACATTCAGATGAATTAAATTTACCACAGATTCCTCCTTCATCTGCTAAAAGGTAGTCTACAGCAAGACGTATTTGGTATATTACAGCTCTTGTTTGTGTTAGTTGGTCACTGATGTGGTCTAATGCGAGAGCTGTTCGGTTAGATACCATTTCTAGCACAGCCTGGAGCCTGATGATTCTATTTAACATGTCGATTGGAGTGCGATACCCCCAGGACCCATCCTGGGCTCATGTAGCTGGTCCATAGGTTTTAATGATTTCTTCTGGGGTCCATATTTTTCCTTTCCATTTTTGATCTCCACCAATTGTTAGAGTATCTCTTTTCTTTCGTTCGACTTTTCCCAGATTGTCATATACTGGGACTCCTAGGTGTGCTCCTAATCTCTTGGGTAATAGGAAGAAAGCTGGCTTTATGATCCCTATTGTACAGCTTCCCGACCAATCCCCAGGTAATTTTGTATAGGCAGTATCCCCACAGATCCAGAACAGGTGATTTGGAGCTTCCCAGTAATCTTCCCTAGTATCAAAAGGCTGTTGCCAAAACCGAGACAGTTCTTTTATTCCCCAAAAAGGATTGATAGCTTTGTCAATACATTCATATAATTCATACCTCTCATTATAGATACATTTTTCTGTGTTCTCCGTTGACCAATACTTGTTAGGCCCTTTGGGAACCCATTTAGCACTTGAGTTTATCACTATTATATACCTTTTGCACATTAATTTTCCTACACGGGTTTGATACCTGGTTCCTGTCCTCATGATACATTCTTCCCCAATGATTTTAGATTTGAGATCCCACTTCTCTCTTCCTCTTGTTCTTAGACTTTGTGTATTCTGTTCAGTCTGTTTCCATTTTTGAATTTCTAGAGGGCTTAAACTGATTCCCTCCCAAGGCCATATTTCGGACATTTGTGTACCTCCACATATCCAGCACTCGGTTAAATTTAATTCCTGACTGATTCTTTCTACTAAGTCAATGAACAGTTTTTTTCCTGATGGGATGTCTAGGCCTTTTTCAAATTTTGTTGTCAACACTTTTTCTTTTATTATATCTCTCAATCCTTTCTGATCTGCTTCAAAGCATAACCAAGTATCTCCTATAGGACATTCCCCAAACAGGCGCTGTGCATAACTAGCTGTGTTTTTTGTGGTCCAATAAACCTTTCCATCCTCTTGGCAAGTATTCAACTGGGAGTGGTCAAAGCAGTTTGGGTTCACGTTAGTATGGACCCTGAATAAGGATCTGAGATCCTTTCTGCCGTACACTGGATGGTGGCAGTTAGCACAGGCTTTTGTTTCACAGGTGTGCTTTATGAACATCATCAGTACGATCCCTCCCAAGAGTCCGGTATGGGCCATCCTCCCTGGATCTCTTGCTCCACCCGGCCTTGCCTCTTGGAGTGGAGAGGTCTCCTCAAGAACCCACTTACATGCTTCCACTTCCCTTCCCTATTAATTTTGTTGCCTTTAGAGAATGTTCTGTAGGAGATTTACCTTTGTTTTCTAAAAATAACTTATACTCTTTTAATTTATCTATTACTTGAATTTGTTTAAACTGTTACTTATAAAACTTAACAACTTTTAAAATTAACCTATAAGAAAACTTAAACTTATTTAAATCACTATTTATAAAACTTAAACAATATTTAAAATTAATACAAAAAACTTTAACCCTTTTTAATATATCTATTACTTAAACTTATTTAAATTGCTACTTAGAAAACTTACAATCTAAAAATTAACAAAAAACCCTTAAACTTATTTAAATTCTTACTTATAAAACTTATACTATATGTAAAATTAATACAAAAAAACCTTTATATTTTTTTCTAATATATCTATTACTTAAACTTATCTAAATTGCTAATTACAAAAAAACCTGATTTAGGTTTACATAAATTAACTCTTCTTGTGCCCCCCCCTCCCCCTTTTTTTTGAGTCCGTTGATTTGGGGAGAAGCAACTGAAAAAAAAGGTTTTCACAGTCTCTGTTATCTTTTATTCCTTTTAAAGGTTAATTTCAAGTCTTTCGGGTGTGGTGTTACTGTCCACTCAGTTTCATCCGGTGAGGGTGCTGAACTCGGGTTCTCTCCAGGAGGGGGTACTGGCCCTTTAACTCTGGTTGATGTGGGTCCATCCTTTTTCTTGAGTGCGCACTGCTGTGTGAGTTGTTAACAGTACTTGGTAGGGACCTTCAAACTTCGGGGTCAGCCGGGTATTAGTGTACGTTTTGATCAATACCCAATCTCCAGGATTGATATTATGCACATTGGCATCCAAAGGGGAAGTTTGAGGAAGATAGCCTTTCTTTCTGAGATTTTCTAGGGTTTGTCCAATGGTTTTAGATATTTTCTAGTGACTTCTTCTCCTTCCAGGTAGTCTTTAGAACTATAAGGAGATAACAAAAAGGGAAGCCCGAATAACATTTCATATGGTGACACTCCTAGATCTGCTTGTGGCTGTGTTCTGATTCGTAATAATGCTAGGGGTAAGCATTTAAGCCAATTTAGTTGAGTTTCTGCTATTAGTTTAGTTAGTACATTTTTAATGGTCTTGTTCATCCTTTCTACTCTGCCTGAGCTTTGGGGATGCCATGGGGTGTGTAACCTCCATTTTATCCCTAGGGCTTGTGTTACTTGTTATAGAATCTGTGCTGTGAAATGTGGCCCTCTGTCTGAATCAGTATTATTTATCAGCCCATACCGAGGGAGAATATCTTCCAATATTATTTTTGTTACTACTTCTGCTGTTTCTCTTTTTGTAGGGAATGCCTCTGCCCAGTGGGTAAGGTGATCTATGATCACTAACAAGTGTTTGTAACCTTGAACAGGGGGCATCTCAGTAAAATCAATTTGCACATTCTGGAAGGGCCTTAAGGCTAACTCCCTCCCTCCAGGCTCAGTTTTTCTCATAATTTTTGATTTATTTTCTGACATATTATACATCCTTGAGTAACTGCTTTTGCTAATTCGTGTACTCCAATACACAGGTTTTCCCTTAGGAAATGATCACATAACCCCTGGGTTCCCCAGTGGGTTAAATTATGTATTTCTGTAAGTATTTTTCGGGCTAGGGCTTTATTTAAGAATTTCCGTCTGTCAGCTGTTAACCACACTCCGTGTTCTCCCTGGTGTAATCCTAATTCTTCTATTGCTTTCTGCTCTTTTTCACTAAACACTTGTTCTATCTCTTCTTTTTCTTTTCTTGGCATTTTCTCCAATTTGAGGATTTTTACTGGTTCTCCTGGTTCTAAAGCTGTTTCTCTGGCTGTTTTATCAGCTAACTGGTTTCCCCTTATCTCGGGCATATCTCCCTTTTGGTGCCCTTTTATGTGGACTACTGCAATTTCTACTGGTTTTTGTAAAGATTTTAACACTGACTTTATTAATTCTGTGTGTATTAAGTCTTTCCCTTTTGAATTTAAATATTCCCATCCTTCCCAAATTTTCCCAGACGTGTGCACAATACCAAATGCATATCTAGAGTCTGTGTAGATGGTCCCTCGGTCATCTTTAAGTAAGTCTAGCCCTCTCTTTAGTGCATATATTTCACAGCACTGCGCTGACCAATTACTTGGTAACTTTCCCTTTTCTAAGACTTCCATTTTCTCTCCCTCAATCACAGAGTATCCGGATGTTCTTTTCTGTCATGTGTTAGTATAGTTTAGCTTTTAGTTATAAAAGAATGTAAAATAATTCTCCAGGTCAGGACCTGGGAATTGCTTTGGAAGAGACAGGGACCTATCAGAGAGTTAGTTGGAATATTGACATCTATTCTGACCACTGAAATTGTTAGTTGCGACTTTGGGAAGTACCATATAAAACCCCGTGAATTTCCTGTAGGTGGGGTCTTTTTTTCCTTCTTCCTTTGGCCGGAGAGAGACAGGTAACATCGAGCTGGGCCTGCTGCTCCTGCCTTTTGGGGGGGAGCTGGCCTGAGGCTTGGCCGGATTCAGTCAGCTCCTGAGTGAAGGGGGAGGAAGGAGAAGTTGCTGTTTTTTAACAGCTACTTTCTTCAGATTTCTTTGGAGCAAGGAGAAATCTCTGCTGGGCTCTGATAAGAGCTATGGGCACTATTTGGGCTGAAGCCACCCCGATTTACACCGAGGGGTGGGCTGAGAAGGCATTTATGATCCTGCCTGGTTTTTATGATTCCTTACTGCCCGGGTGCTCTGATCTCTGATGTTTTTGTGAGTTCTTCCTCCTTCATCAGCTCGGCCTTGAAACATCTAACACCAAGAGCCACAGAAGGAAAAACAACGACTCCAAGTAGATTTAACTCTTTCTTAGTAGCATGAAGCTTCCAGAGCTTAGCCCTTCTCTGAGGGAGTAAGAAAAGACAGAGTTAACATAAAGACCAACAGCATGAAGTCAGTAAAGCAAGAGTGAAAAGACTATTGGGACAGAGGGTTAAAGAGTTGGTTGTTCTATTCTTACTTGAGCCATGGAAATGAACTCTATATTTAATTAGATTGTTTTAATTTGTGTGTAGATTTAAGCAAAGGTGTTTGTGATGAACTAAGTAATATCCTATAAGATGCTTGAATAGAGATAAAAATGAGGAACCCCCTGCGCCAGTGAAGAAGTAAGAAAATATCGCTGTAGCTTGAACTAAAGAATCCTTTGCTTTAGAGTTATTCATCTTTAAAAGGTGACACCTCAGGATGCAAAAGTCTAAGACCCATGACCCATAAGCAGCTTTGGAAACTGCTCCTGGGAAGGTCACAATGGCAGGTTTCTCCGGGCGGTTGTTTTTGTGACAGTTTAAAACTCACAAGAGAACTGTTCTAAGTTGTCAGTGGGATCCATGACTCTAAAAGATACTCTTCCCCTAATGAATTGATGAAAGACTATTATCAGATAGTGAAACTGATTGAAAATTACAAGTTTTGTTTCTTTATGTTGTTTTGTAAGAAAGTAAACAGTTTGTAAAGAGAAAGAAAAGTTTTTGAAGTTTCATTCCATTTTAGTTTTTTTCCCAACTTTCTGTTTTTTTCTATTCTTTTAGTGTAAGTTAATCAACTATTTGTTAATTTTAAGGTTAAGCCTGCTTTGTTTTTCTCCTAGTCTCTCTCGCACAAAAAGAGTAAGTACCAAAACCACTACACTAAGTAGTATTTCTGCCTAATTTAAAATTAAAACGATGACATTTTCCCTTCCACCACTCGGGATGACCCATCTGTGAACAATACTCTGCCATATGGAAGGGGTGTGCTCTTCTAGATCTTCTCTCACTTTTGTTTGCATATCAATGAGTCCTAGGCAATGGTGTTCTATCTCTTCAGTGGGCTCGCCAGAGAGAAATTGGGCTGGATTTAAGCTTTTTGATGTTGTTAGTTCTAGGTTATCTGTATTTATTAGTATAATTTCATATTTTAGGATTCTAGAATCTGTGAGCCACTTTTGAGCTCTCTGGCTTAAGATTGTTTTCAAATCATGCGGAGTATGTATCTTTATCTTTATCTTAAATGCTACAGGCTTTCGGTATCCTCCCCATTCTTGGGTTAAAACTCCATATGCTATTCCTTTCTCAGTGTTTACAAACAAATCAAACTCCTTTTTAAGATCTGGTAAGCTTAAAACTGGTGCTGAGGATAATTTCTCTTTTAGATCTTGTAGCTGCTTCTCGTCACTCTCTGTCCAATTCATTGGTTCCTGGTCTATTAATTTATCATAAAGAAATTTGAGCCCTTGAGTGTACTTATCTATCCAGTGCTTGCAGTATCCGAACAGGCCTAGAAGTTTCCTTACGTCTCTCTTAGTTTTTGGAGGCGATACAGATACTATTCCTGAAATTCTTGCAGGGCTTAACTTTTTACTCCCCTTTCCAATTGAGTGTCCTAAATAAGTGACTTCAGTTTTTACAAACTGTAGTTTACTTTGAGATACTTTTAACCCCTTTTTCTCTAAAAAAGTTTAGAAGTTGTATACTTACATCTTTAACTTCTTTCTCTGTCTCTTTTCTTCTCGATGTGGGTCTCACCCTGGGTAAGCTATCGGTAATTTATGATCTCCAGGTGGCCCCAACCTGTTTTCCCTTTCCCAAATTCTGATACTTGCTGTTCTGATCATTCGTATTTCCTCAGGGGAGAACAAGATGTTTAATATAGAATTTAACTCTCCCCATGTATGAACATTGGGTCTAAGGAATTGGTCTACCTGTGTGGCAATACCTATGGGGTCTTCAACTAAATTTCCTAACTCTTTCTTAAATCCCCTTACCTCAGAGGCTGTTAAGGGGCATTTACAAATCCCACTCCTCCAATTACTCCTCCCATAGGCACTTCCCTGAGGGGAAAAAGTCTTTCTGGCTTTAAGGCTTTTGATCTGGTGTTACAATAGGGTCCTTCACTTACATTATCAACTGATAACACTGTCCGGGCTAGGAATGCCTGGGGATTTCCAGGAGAATGGGATGACTCATGAGAGTCTGTAGGGGTTTTGGTTAACTCCCAATTAGGGGGTGGCAGGGGAATCACTGTAGGTGAGGGGGAGGTAGTAAAATCTGCAGGAGGAGAAGCAGAGGATGGTACTGCAGGAGGAAGGGGGGCTAGGGAAGAGGCTGTGTTTTGGGAAACTAAAGGGGTTATAACTGGGGCTAAAGAACTTTGACTATTGGAAGGAGGTGGCAAAGGGGCTGTTGGGAGAGTAGGGGGAGAAGGTACTAAGGACTGAGGAGGAGAGGTGTTAAGGAGGGGTGATGATGGAACCACTGGGGGAAGAGGAGGCGAGGCTTCTGAAGGAGTTTGAGTTTGACTCGGGGAAGTTAGTAGGGGAACTGGGACAGGATTTTGAGGGACTTGGGGCACTTCTGGGTAAATTGGAGGGAGTAAATGGTCTAGAGGGTCCCATCTTTTATTAGTTTTGTCTTGGTTTGGGACAAATTTGGGAGAAAACTCTTGTATAGGTTTTCTCTAAGGAAGCAAACTCAAGTGGCTCTTTTTTCTAACTGGTTTAGAAAAAAAAAAACTTCTTTGGAGAAAAGTGGAAAAAACTATTTTACTAAACAAATGAAGTGCATACAAGCATAAAGAATGAGAATGAATAATATGAAACAAAACTTCTCTTTCTGAAGTGAGATGGCAAATTGAGAAAGTCTTTGCTGTGGGTGGAGCTCGGCTCTCTCTCAGTGTCTTACTAGTTCTAGTCCCTCCGGCGCTGCTGGAAAATGCTGAGGTCTAGGCCCCAGTGGGCCGCAGGTGCAGCTCTCAGTGCTCCCCTGGGTTTTTAGTCTAGAGTAGGTTTAAACAGTTCTAAGAAAAAAGGGAAAAAAAACAGTCTAGGGAATTTCTCTGCCCTAGCTAGCTGAATCTAACTAAAAGCAAAAGAAATCTTTGTCCTGCAGTCTCTCCAAGCCTCCGCTGAACACACTGTCTGCAGAAGAATGTGGAGGAGTCAGGCAGTTTTCTTAAAACAAACTCCGCGCTTCTCTTTGCTCTTAGAACTAGTCTTAAAGGCACAGGACTCAATATACAGCACAAACAGAACAGACGATTGGTGATACAAGCATCATAAAGTTACCCTAGGACATTCCACCCCTTATCTCCATATCGTCAATTTACTAAAACTAATATATACTCTAGCTTTACACACACATATACATTTATATAAAAACAATATGCAATATACAGTTACATACAGTGGCAGTACTATTCAGCACACAACGATAATCACACACGGTTCTCACCCAATAATCAAATTTCCTTGGGGTACACATTGTGTGGTTTCATTTTTCTGCATTACTCACCATGTGCAGCCTGGTCTCTGAGCAAAGAGAATCTTACGGATGGGATTCTTTGTACTTGAAGCAGAATTGATCCAAACTGTCTTCTTTAACAAACTTCTTACATGTACTACTGGGACTTTTTTTCTATCTACTGTATGTAGGGACTCAGATTGGGCAGGGCCTGCTCTGTTGGTGGAACCTCGGGTGTTAACTAACTAGGTGGCTTTTGCTAGATGCTGCTTTTAGTTTTTGAATGATCCTCCACTTAGTGCTTTCAGGGTGGTTTTTAGCAGTCTATTGTATCTTTTTACTTTCTCTGAAGCTGGTGCATTTTATAGGGCTTTCTGGCTTCATACTCCCCAACAGGTTACAGCAAGGACAACCCATGTGATTACAAATCTGATGAAACACAATATAAACCCAATTAATGCATTACAACAGCCACCCTTCACCCATCATGATATTCCTGAGTTGCAGCAGGGAACAGTGACAACTCCTGACACAAAACCAAACCAAACCAAACTGGCTCTGGGATAAGAACCATCCCCAATACAGGAACCCAGCACCTTCCAGATCCATTTCTCAGGGGCCCTCTGTAAGTCACCCTGAGCATCCTGAGGTCTGCTCCCCTCAAGGCCAGGACTGAATGTTTTCTGGCACTTTTCCTCCTGTCACCAGAGGTTTTAAGCTCAGTGGCTCCATGGTGGCTGTGACCCAGATGGCCACCAATGGGCACTTGGCTGATGAGACCCTCTGTGCGAATGAGCAGCAGATCATGGAGGGCACCTCTCTGCGTGGGCTCCCAAAGTCTCCAGTCACTCCTATTGGGCCACCAGGATGCCCCAGGCACAGCTGTGGGCAGGGACAAGGTGGATTTTGCCCCTGCACTGGGCTGGGGCCCCTGAGTGTGCCAGGAAGCAGCTCCTGGCAAGAGGTGTGAGTGGGGCGAGGGAGGGGCTGTGCTGGCAGCTGGAGCAGGAGCACAGCTCAGAGCCCGTGTGGCCGTGCTGTGCATGGGGGGAGTGTGTGTGGGGAGTGTGGGGTGCCCATGGGGGCAGTGTGTGAGCACTGCCTCTGTGTGCTGGGAGCAGCAGGCTGGGCCAGGCAGTGAGCAGGGCAGGTGTGGGGCTGAGCAGAGGGTGCAGGATGCAGGCAGGGCTGTTGGATGGGCACAGGGGCTGTGCCAGCGCTCCAGGGAGCCAGGAATGCTCCTGGCTGTCTGCAATTGTGAATTGAGGAGTTTTGCTGAGATGATGTGGGTGAAGGTGAAGGCGGCACCCTGTCCATTGCAGGTTGTGTGGCTGAGTCTGTGTGTATGTCTGTGTGAGTGTGTGTGGTGTGCGTGTCTGTGTGTGTCCATGTGTCTGTATGGCTCTGTGTGTCTGTGTGTGAAAAACGAGGGCTGCTTTCTTTGGCAAAATTTATAAGTTTAATGAAAAGACAATTAGGAGACAGAATAAAGCAAATAGTTAACTCAGTAAACAATTATGGCCAGGTGTCTTGGCATTCAGCCAGGAGCATGCCTTACTAACAAAGGCTTGTTCCTTAAAAGCACCAGCTTGTTGCGTGTTCATAATTCCCCATGCATGCTTCAAGCATTCCTCTTGAGTTTAAATGTTCCTCTGCTTGGGCTCAACTTCCCCCTCAACCATTTCAACTTGCATATCAATCTTCTTGTGGCTCCATCCAGTCTCATACTCCAGATAACAGAGGTTCAATAAATTCCTCCTCAGAAGCACTGGTCACCACCATCTTCCTCTGGATAAGATAATCTCGGAATGCAGGGGACTTTTCTGATTATCTTTTCCGTTCTCAGGGTTATATTAACAAAAGCAATCTTTATTTTAATACCATACCATAGCCTGAGAATTATATATATATTCATCACACTACTATTTTTACATTTCATTAACAGCAGAAATAAAAGAAGGTAGATTAATACAGCAAAGTTTTGCAACATTATACATATAATATTTTAATATTTGCAAAAATCCGATAATATAACATATACTTATAACCTGTGTGTGTGTCTGTGTGTCTGTGTGTGTCTCTGTCTCTGTGTCTCTGTGTGTGTCTGCTCTCTCTGGGATTCACACTCAATTTCAGGGTTGATCCTGCAAACAGGAAAGCAACAGGCACATCCAGTGTGCTGGGAAGGAGACCCTGGCTCTTGTGCCATCCCAGGCTGGGCTCCAGCAGCCAGGTGGGAGCAATCCCCAGGGCTGCAGCTGCTGCAGGGCCTCTGTCAGGAGAATGGAGCCTCTGACAACACCTTAGGGAAAGTCTCTTTTCTTCCTCCACAGACATGGCTTTGCAGAAGGACACACAAGAGGGGGATGCAAAGGCACAGCTCCTGGCAGAGGAATTAGAGAAGGAAGGATTGGATGCTGGATACTGGCTGCCCAAGTTGATGCAGATCCTGGGAATCAAGTGCAGAGAAGCCCTGCAACATGTGGAACATAAAGACTATCTCAAGCTGAAGTGTGAAGTACGGCACCCCTGGGAGAAAAAGGCACTCCAGAAATTCCTGAAAATACCAGATGAGAAAACAACCGCTAAAGAGGTGCAGAAGGAGCACTTGGAGAAGACAAAGCAAAGACAAGAAGTGGCCAAACAAGCCCTGAATGATCTGACTGAAATGCTCAAGAGCGGTAACCAAAGCCAGGATGCTGTGAGGGAGAAAGCAGAGACTCTGTGGAAAGCCATGGAGATTCCCAAAGAGTTCTGGCCACCACCAAAGAAACCCTTGGCAGATATGCTGGAGAGCATGCAGAAGCAGCTGGAGCAGCAGGATTTGTCAGCAGTCAGGATGGAGAACATCCCTGACACAGAGGTGCTGAGGCGGGCGTCAGGGGGACTGGCCCTGCAGGGCATTTACAGAACCAGCAGACCTGAAGATGTGCTGGCAACACGAGAGCAGCTCCTCAGGGTTCCTGAGGAATTCCAGCTCACTGGTCCAGAGCAAGGATCGCTGCTTGAGAGGACGGAGTTCTCCTCCTCTGCAGCAGAATCCACTTTCACCAAGGCCATGGAGCAGCTGGGGTCCAGCATGAGCGTTTCTGGCAAAGCTGACTTCTGGAGGGTCATTCTGAGAGGAGGCAGAGATAAGATCAGCTGCTCACAGCCACAGGACACCCAGCAGTCCCACTCTGAGCAGAGTTACTTTTGCAGCACCGTGTACCAGTACATCCCCCTGGCCTCCTGCTACTTCCAAAGACATCAGCTTCGCCTCTCGGATGCAGCTCTGCAGGAGCTGCAAGACATGGAGCAGCTTTTGTGCTTCACTCAGGAGGACAAGGACCCCATGGTGGAGAGGTGTGAGAGGTTCTTCAGCAGGTTTGGGTCCCACGTAAACCAGGGTCGCCTCCACTTTGGGGGGATATTCTGGTGGAAGGCATCCACAGAAGGATTCCAAGCCGAGAAGAGGGAAGAGATGAAGCGACAAACTTCTGAAGCACTGAACAGCTTTGTCAGGGCCAGCTTGGGTGGCTTCAGGGCCAGTGCTGCGGGTGCCCCAGATGTTTTCAAATCCAGCTCAAAGGCTTCTGTCCTGGGTAAAGCTGGAGACAGTTCCCAGACAGCAATTCATCTCTACGTGGTCAACACAGGGGGCCCACCAGACACAGCTTCTCTTCCTCAGTGGAAAACGGGGCTCATGTCTGATAACACAACGTGGTGCGTTATTGACCGTGGCTTTGAGCTGGTCCCAGTGTGGGATGTCATCCTGTACAATCACAGCAGGGATTTTAAGTCCGTGGGTCAGATGAGCAGAGCCCTCATGGATGCGTACAAAAAGCTGACAAATCAGAGCATAGGCACCACTTTTGGAAAGGAAATAGATATTGCAGTGCAAGAGGCCAGAGATTTCTTGGGTACTCTGAAGACCTGGGAGGTGACGGTGGATGAAGGAAAGCTGCGCATGATGATGAAGCTAAAAGATGATCTGAATGCAAGAACCAGGAACCCCAGTGTGTGGATCAACGTGTGCCTGTCAGACAAAGCCCTGCAGGACTTCCTGGTGAACACCGTGCGCAGCTGCCAGGAGTCACCTCCAGAAAACACCAGCTCCATCAAGGTAATGTTGAGAAGCCTCCTGGATCCTCATATCTACTCTGTCAAGGACTTCCCTGAGGCTTCCTACATTATGGAATGGATCCTCCGGACTAAGCACCCACTTCCCAGATCTCCCAAAGTCTCTGAGCTTGGAGACCTCATCAAAACACTGCAGCAAATGAAGGAGCACATCCATACTGTCACTGACACACCAGCAAGCTCTACTTCTTCTGTTCATGAAGCAAAGATAGAAGCCACCCGGACCAGCAGCCTCGCCATTTATTCCTTCCTCCAGTCTCTCCAGGAACGGGCTCAGAAGGACATGGAACTGTTGGTGCTCTTGATTGCGAGCAGCACAGGGTACCAGGTGGAAAGCAGCACTTTCCAGCACCTCCTTGGACACCCAGAAATTCAGTACATGGCCAAGGAAATGAAAGCAGCACATGAGGAGTACGTGAACCTAAAGGAGCAAGATGCCGACAGAGCTGAGGCCTCCCTTCTGCTGTTGGGTCTGACTGTGACACCCAAAAGTCAAGAGCTGTCCCCTGAGCAGAAGAGGGAGCGATTAGTTTTCATGGAAGATCACATGAAAGGCTTGTGGTCCACACGGATAAAGAATCTTCTCCAAAAGCACACTGGAGGCACAGACTGGGAGAGGCTGGAACAGGACTTGCATTCCTTGATCAGTGGGTGCTTGGATGAGAAATTGGATGAAGAGAGGATGCAGAACATACTCAGTGACCTGGAAGACACTTTTCAAACACCGGAGCCCTGTAATCAATCTAAGTCCAAGTCAGACAGCAGAGAATCCAAATCTGATGAAGCCATTGCAAACCAGGAGTTCTTCCAGCTGCTCAAGCGCCTTGGACTCCAAAGTTACTATCCAAGAAAAATGGGGATGGGAAATTTCCACACCATCTGCAAGATATCTCTGCAGGACAGCCAGCCCAGCAAGGACACAGAACTGCCTTGTTACTTCTTGCAAAGGTTGTTAACTGTAGATTACCAGGTGAGGTACCTGACTTTTTGGGATGACAGCAACCCAAGGCTTGCCCCTGTGCCAGAAACTACAGAGCAAGAGCATGAGCTGTCAGAGTCCTTTGAAAACTTTCTTGAGGATTTGAGGGAAGCAGCCCCTGAAGGTGCAAGCAGGGGAGGCCATGTGCACCCCATGGACCTGCAGATGGCCATTTTCCATTGTGCTGATGACTTCCTCAGGCAGACCCTTGCAACCAAGCTGGCCTTCTGCCAACTGGCGCTGCCTCTGCTGGTGCCCAACCCGTGCACTTCACGCATCGAGTTCCCGCTCTACGCCCTCAGCCAAATTCAAAGGAGCTGGAAAGAGGCGGAGAAGTCAGGAAAGGAGGCCGGAGCAAAGAGTTACAACAACAAACTCATCTTTCAGGCACAGACACCCATCGTGTCCTTCTTCCGCATTGGCAGCTCGGCCTCCTCTTCCAAGTCTCAGCTCCTGAACGCTCTGCTGAGCAAACACAAACACGACACTTTCTTCCACCGCCACTGCAGAGGCAGCACCAGAGAGCGTTTGCTGCTGGAAGGGGTGGTGGAGATCGCCTGGTACTGCCCCCGTGGAAGCCCCGATGACACCTTTGAGTGTTGCGTGGCTTTCTGCAACCTGCATGGAGATGCCAGGGATCACGGAGCACAGCTGCAGTTCCTGCAGGAGATATCTGCTGTCAATGTGGCTCTTGTATCTGATTCAGAGCACATGGACAAGAGAGGGGAAAAGCTTCTGCAGGACCTGTGGCAGTCACAAAAGCCTTTGATTTGTCTTCTTGCGGAAAAAGGGAACGTTGCCGCTGGCAGACTGAGTAAAAACATAAAAATAGGGATCAAGAACAGAAATGAAGCAGAAGTGATGGACCAGTTGACTAAGGCAATTGGGAATTTCCTAGAAGTATCTAATCCGTATTTCAGCCTGGACACCTGTGTGGGCAAAGCTCGTCAGCACGGATTCATAGTGGATGCAGATCAACCCACATGTGTGACTGCCAAAGCAAAGGCAAAGGAGCTGGTGGACCTTCTGAAGAAAGAGAAGCTGTCTGAGATCAAATCCCAGCTGCTGCCGCTTCAAGGAAAACTGTGGTACCAGTGGTGCAAAAAGGACAAGGAACTCACTCGCTTGCAGGAGAAAGGGAACACGAGCATTGAGCAACATCGCAGCCAAATTGAAAATAAGAAGGCAGAACTAAGAAGGAAGCAACTTGAGCAAGCTTTTCCTCTCAACCCACTGATGAAATCATTCCTTGGCTTTCTCCAGGCCCAGCCAGCAGATACCAAGAAATATTTCCTGCAGTGGATGAAGGTCTTTATGGACGAGCTGTCCTGCGGTCGCCTTGAAGAACTAAGGAGAGACTATCATGAGTTATGGTCTGAAATCCGAACAGGAATGAAAAATCAGGAAAAAACAATGGAGAATGCTGAGTTGCAGAATCAGCTGGATTCTGTCTCTGAGGAACTCAACGCTTCATCCATTGGCCTGGAGCACCTTCTGAGAGAAGCAGGGCAGATTTATGAAGCCCTGGAACTAATGAACTCCAAGCATGAGAGTTTTGTCAAATTGCCAGAAATTGCAGCAGAGCTGATGGTTTCAGGGTACCCCATGGAGCTGATGGATGGGGACGCTTCTTACCTGCCCTTGCAATGGGTGGGAGCAATTTTTGACAGCTTAATTGAGAGGCTGGGGGACAAACGAGTGTTTGTGCTCTCCGTGCTGGGCATCCAGAGCACCGGCAAATCCACCCTGCTGAATGCCATGTTTGGGCTGCAGTTCAACGTCAGCGCAGGGAGATGCACCCGCGGAGCCTTTATGCAGCTCATCCCAGTGGGCGAGGAGCTGCAGCAAGACTTGGGCTTTGATTTTGTGCTGGTGGTTGACACAGAGGGGCTTCGTGCCATCGAGATGGCCAATAAACAGTCCCTGAACCATGACAACGAGCTGGCCACCTTTGTCATTGGTGTTGGCAACTTGACCGTGATCAATGTCTTTGGAGAAAATCCATCAGAAATGCAAGATGTTCTGCAGATCGCTGTGCAGGCTTTCCTGAGGATGAAGAAAGTCAATCTTTCCCCAAGCTGCATCTTTGTCCACCAAAACGTGGGAGAAGCAACTGCCCAGGAGCAGAACATGGAAGGACAAAGGCGTTTGCAGAAAAAGCTGGATGAATTGACCGTGGTAGCAGCCCAGCAGGAATTCTGTGACATCTCCTCCTTCAGCGATGTCATTGGCTTTGATGTGAACACCCACATTCACTACTTTGCTCACCTGTGGGAAGGAAACCCCCCAATGGCACCACCCAACCCCAGCTACAGCCAGAACGTCCAGCAACTAAAGAGTAAAATCCTCCAGGCTGCCCAGAAGCAGTCACAGCGCAGCATTTTGAGGCTCTCGAGCCTGAAAGTTCGTATTGGTGATCTCTGGAATGCTTTGCTGAATGAAAACTTTGTTTTCAGCTTCAAGAATTCCCTGGAGATTGCTGTGTACAGGAGACTGGAAAGTGCCTTTAGTCAGTGGACCTGGAAGCTGCGGAGTCACATCTTAGACGTACAGATGAGGCTGGACAACAAAATTCGCAATGGGGACTTGCAGAATATCACCAGAGAAGAGCTTGAAGGACTGATGCAAGAGACAAGTGATGCCATTGAGAAGGAAGTGGAGAAGTATTTCAGTGAAGACAAAGACCATGAGATACTGGTGCAGTGGAAATCAAGCACAGAGCTGAAGCTGAATGATCTAAAAGAGGCTCTTCTTAATGAAACGAAAAAGAAATGTGAGAATCTTATTGAGCTACAGAAGGAGCAGAGGAAACTGGATGCAAGGAAGTTGCAATATGTAGATGAGCTCCTGAGAAGGAGTAGGGAGCTGGCTGTGACTCTGAAAGGGAAGAGCCTCAGTGAGGGAGAACTGAAAGACAACTTTGTTGTTGTCTGGAACAATTGGATTGCTGAAGTCTCCCGTGCTGCTCGTCCTCCAGAACGGGTGGATATTGATGCAGAAATTGACGATGTCCTTCTAGGGCACTTTAAGGAGCCAGGTTTCCATGAACGGATCAGGTCATTTCCCAAAGGCAGACGATTTTCTTTCGACTTAAAGAAACATGTCATGAAAAAAAAGCGTTTTGGTATCACCACTAGGAAGATTTGTGATGCTGATGTGATCAACTTGCAGCATATCACAGACAAGATCATAGCAGGTGTGATAGGAAACATTGAGAAGAAGGAAGAGGAGAAACGTGATTACAGTCAAAATTTTATCCATGAAATACTCAATGAAGTCCAGAAAGGTGTGAACTCTGTCCCCAGTGATGAAAAATGTACTTTTAACAAAGAGTATAGCATAGATTTGTCTCTGTATCTGTGCAAAATGGCAGCAGAAAGGTTTAAAGCCATGCACGAAGCATTCCAAAAGGCAAATGACCCAGTCATGTACCTGAAGAGCAAGAGAGAAGATTTCTTCCAATGTTTCCAGATTTCCTGCCAAGGAGCCACTTCGATCACAACTTTTGCTGGTTCCCTTTGTGGGAAGATTGAAACAGCTCTTCGCCGCTCTGTCTATGAGAGGACAGCTAAGGACATTGCTGAGGTCATGCAGGGCAGATTCCCAGATTTCAGGGGCAACAGAGCCAATCTGGAAGTTTGCATCTTGAGATACCTGGCAGAACAAGAAAATTTTGAGGATTTCAAGCAGTACCTGAAGTTTCCAAAAGACTTTTGTCAGAGTTACATTGAGACACGAGTGAAGAGTCACTGTTTAGATGAGAGCAGGAGGCTGGAAAAGTTTTTAGATTCCTCCCTTAGTCTTCTCTATGGAAACATCCTGTCAGCTGTTTCTTCATCAACCCAAATTGTCAAAGACAGAAAAGACAGAGAAGACAAAGTCTCTCTTTGGCTGGATGAATTTTGCAGGGAACTGACAGAGGTGATCAGCTTGCCCAGAAGTGACCTGAAGGGCATCGAGCACCAGGAGGTCACAGACATTGAGTTCCTGAGCAGTGCCATGGCAGAAGTTCTGGGTGACCTGAGGGACAGGCTCAAGAAAGAATTTGCTGATGCTGATATGAGCTTGTTTTCAACACAGCCTCACACCATCTTAGCAGAGCACTTTTCGGGGTGCTGGGAACAGTGTCCCTTTTGTGGGGCTCTCTGCACAAACACCATGCAGGGACATGATGGAGACCATCATCTGGTCTTCCATCGCCCACGAGCGTTTGTGGGAGCCAAGTGGTGTGAGACGGACCACCTGGTCATTGATATTTGCTCCAGCCTTGTTGCAAGTGATGGCTTCTTCAAAGTTGGTGACAGTAATTTCATCCCGTACAAGACATACCGTGATGCAGGACCCCGTTTTTCCACTTGGAACATTCTTCCTGATTCATCCATGCAGGCGTACTGGAAATGGTTTGTGTCTCATTTCAGGACACAGCTGGAAGCTTTGTACAATGGGAAATTTCAGGGTAAAGGAGAAATCCCAGAGGCCTGGCAGAGAATTACCAAGCAGGAAGCACTGTCTGAGCTGGACAGGCGTTAGGCCACATCCATGGGAAGGAAGAAGCACAACAGCTTTGCAGTTCAGGAGAACTTTGTACCAGGCTCTCCAGAAAATGCAGTCACATCAATGACGCTCTCAAACCCAGTGATGGCAATAGTATCCAATTGCTTCCAAATTTGGTGAAATAAGGCACGTTACTGTGGCTGTCACTCAGCAACTCCTTTGCATCATGAGAAGGCCAGAATCCCCTTGCCTTCTTGCCATAAACATTTCCCTCTGCTTTCTCCTAGAGCCAAACCTAACCCCCTCCTTGGGGCGATTGGCCTCATGGCCAAGCCTGAGCCCAAAGGCCAGGGCAAGGGCAAAGGCAGCACTCCAAGCACCCCTTGGATCAGCTGCTGTGAGACAAGAAGGGACAGTGCCCCAAAGGCAGTTTTCCTGCAGCAAGGAGGTGTCCTGCTTGGAGAAAGGGCTGCAGAACCTGAGGCCAGCTCCATGCTGGCTGCAAGCTGGGCTGCTTGGCTTTTGGGCATCATCCTTCCCTCCCTGACTGCAGCCTCCTGGATCAACTGAGGCTGTTCTCCCAGCAGGAGGTGTTGTGGCTCCGGGCTCCGGAAAGCAGTGACACAACTGCCCCGGGGCTCAGGCAGTGCTTTCACTCCCTGTCTTGGAGGTGCTGTGTCTCTGTCCAGGGCAGCTGCTCCTGCTCAGGTGCCTGGGGCTGCTGCCCTTCCCTCCAGCACTCAGCCTCAGCAGAAGCTGCTCCTGCCCTTGGCCTTTTAGCTGAGGAGAAGCCTTTGGAATGCCCCATGTAGAGAATCCTGTCTGCCAGCACCTTCTGCAGCAGCCCTGAGGTAGTGCTGGTGCTGTCCAGTTGCTGGTGGCACCAGAGCCATGCTCTGGAGAAGGTGACATCAGGTGTCTCTGCCCCAGGGAGCTGTGGGGGCTTTTGCTGTGCAGGTGCTGCAACCCTGCTGGCAATGCGAGGGCCAAGCCCTCCTGGAGAGCTGGCTGAAGGGCTGCTTCAGCCTCATCCCCTGCAGGCTCTGCTAATAAAGGAGTTGATTTGGACTGCACTGCTCTGTGTCTCCTTTGTGTTCAGGGGAGCCACAGCCACAGGGGATGACTTGAGCTCTGTGTGCTGCAGGTGGGCAGGGGACAGGGGGTGGCACTGGGGCAGGGGGTGTGGCAGCAGAGGTTCTGCTTCATTCAGGGTCTCTGCTCCAGGAGCAGCTTCACTGTCTGCAGGGAGAGCAGAGAGGGCAGGAAGCCCCAAACCACAACATGCAGGGAAACCAATGTCAGTGGCAAGTGCCAAGGGAGGCAGCGCTGGGAACCAAGCCTGGCCTGTCACACACATGGAGGGCTGAGAAGGTTGATCCCATCGAGGGCTGTGCTGTGGAGGTGCTCAGCTGGGAAGCTGCAGGACAAAAGGGGAACGGGCCCAAACTCTGCCAAGCCCAGCCCTGGCCAAGCAGACCTGGAGCCAGTGACAGGAGCCAGAGCTGGGCTGTGTGAGCATGTGCTGTAAGGGCTGAGTGCCAGGGACTGGGGACACAAGGGTTGGGAGGGGGTTTGGGCCGGCTCCTGGAGTCAGACAGGCAATGAAGGTGTCCCTGGCCATGGTGTCACCTCCTGGGCTGCATGGGGAATGTGCCAGTGCAGCTGCTGGAGTGAGTGGGGGGACCCAGTGCCCACAACTGTGTGCAGTGCAGAGGACCCAATGCAGCACGGGGTGGTAGCCTCAGGCCTGGGCTGGGGTATCAGGAGGCTGCAGCGTCCCTCACCTGCTGCCCTCACCTGTGCCAGCTGTCCCAGCTCCCTCTGCAGTACAACCAGTCTCTTCTCTGCACCTTTCCCTGTCTCTGCCAGGATCCTTTGGCGAAAGTCTCCCTCAGTGGGATCGTCTGGCACCTCCTTCCTTGTAGGCCCTGCTCTAGGGAGGAGCACAAACTGCTTAAAGCTCTTTTCCAACCTCCACAATTCTTAGAAGCCGTGCCTTCCAGTGACACCGGGATGCAGCTGCTCTCTCAGGCTGCACCAGTTGGGACTAAGGGTGCACTGACCCTGTGTAACATCCAGAACATTTACATGGGAGGAATAAACTGAGGTTCCTTTACTCAGGTTTGGCACACAGGAGAAATACTGACTAGATATTCTCAAGAGGTCAAAATTACAGAGAACTTCAGTGGCGAAAGATAGAAAATCAAGGAATTTGATCAACCTTTTCCCATGTTTGACAGCCTGCAGGGTCCCGAGGAGAGCTGCTGGTGCTGGGCTGTGACTGTAAAGTGGAGCAGGAACTGTCCAGTGGTGTCACCAAGACACACAAAGCAGTCACACACAGACAAGAGATTTTCGCAGAGGTCCTTCCGATCCCAGCTCACAGCTGAGAGAGCTGAGAGAAGAAGAGCCCTTTTGTTTATTTTTTTACTTTTTATACATTTCTGGGTCTAGCAGAAGATTGACTTTTTAGGGTTTCCACCCCTCACCCTCAGTGGCTAGACCAATTGTCAGTTACAATTGTTTTCAAGTTAGAAATATGCAAACAAAGGACAGAGAATGAAAAGCAAAGGTTTTGTTTATGTTACATTTGTGAGAAAGGTAGAAAACTGCTCTTAATATTGTACAGTAACTAAAAAGATCTGACTCCATTTCAGAAAATCAAAAGGCTCAGAAAAACTCAGAAAAAACAGGGTAACACACTGGGGTCTGTCTGCTGCACACGCTGGGAAAGACAGGGCTGGCAACGGAGGGGGACGGGGCTGGGATGCCTGGCTGGGTGGAGCTGGGATGGGGATGGAAGGGCAGGTGGGGAGCTCTGAGAAGAGCAATACTGCTCTTACTTTCCCTTCCTCCTTTTGCTCTCTTCTTCCTACCCTTCTTCTCCCTCCCTCCCCAGAGAAGCTGTTGCTGCTGCATCCCTGGAAGTGTCCAAGGCATGTTTAGATGGGACTTGGAGCACCCTGGGATAGTGAAAGGCTCACCTGTCACTGCCCATGGCAGGTGGTGGAACTGGATGGGCTTTAGGTTCTCTACCCACATGGAATCTCTGAGGACTTAGGGAGATGAGAATGGTACAGGAATACCTTTGAGCCCTTTCTGGTACCTAAAGGAGATCCAAGAGAGATGGAGAGAGACTTCTTAGCAAGGCTGGAGTGCCAGGACATGGCGAATCGCTCCACACTGAGTCAGGGCAGGGTTAGATATGTTTCTTGTGATCTTTTTTCCTGCTTTTCTTGCTCTCCTCGTGTGTGGGTCCATCCCAGCTGCCAGGCATTGCCATCCTGGTTGGGTGAGGCATGGTGACATCACGGCCACGCAGGGTGGGACGATGTGATGGCAGCAGAGTGGCACCAGGAACACTGAGAATGGCACCAGGAACAACAGGAATAGTGGGAGTGGTGCCGGAAGCGCTGGTGGCAGCGGGAACATCAGGAGAACCACCATGGAGTACGTGAGCCCTGAGCAGCTCGCTGGCTTCAGCAAGTACAAGGACGTGAGGGGAGGTACTGAGGGGTGGCCAGGCCTTGGAGGGGTGTGGGAAGGTTGGGGTGCATGGAGGAGGGGAGGTGGCAGCAGGGCCTGGGGTCTGGGGTGGGATCTTTGGAAGGGCTGAAGCAAGACGCGGAATGTGGAGGGAATCCCAAGTTTTGGGGCAGAGGGAGGGGCCGCAATGAAACTCGAGATTGGAAGGGAGCAAGGGGGAATTTGACGTTGGAGTCCAGGGCATTCCTTTGTTTGCCCTGGAGGGTCAGGGACCTGGGCAGGGGGGTCTGGGACCCCAGCCCAGAGCTCAGAGAGATGCTGGCTTTGATTTCAGTCCATGGGAGAGGCTTCTTGCACTGCAAGAGGGTTTACAGGCCACAAGAGTGTGAAAAATAGTAGTTTAGTATATCACAGGGTGAAAAACCAGTGGGTTTGGGATTTTTGGCATTGAAGTGAATGGGGCAAGATGGAGAATTTGGGGCGTTGTTTCCTCCTTCCTTCTTGTTCCCTCACTCCATTTCTGCAGTGATGTTGGCACAAAGTAGTTAGTGAGGATTGGGTCAGAGTAAAGATGATCGTTTTAGTAATAGTGATAGACATTGGTAAGAAATAGTAAATAGATAATACGTAGCAATTAGCATAAAAGATAAGGAGAGCCCAGAGACAGGGGGAGTCATCAGATGTCCGAGCCGCGGCAAACAACTTTTGGACGCTGAGAAAATTGTAAGGTAAGAAACAATAAACATGAAGCATGTAACCTTGAAGACTTCGTCTTTTCCTGCGTTTGGCACAGAGCTTTGCAGAGGGCCAGGACTCTAAAACCACCTGAATGCTGGGGAATTTAAACTCCTGCAAAGGAGAACCCGACAATTTGTAGTGGTTTCACGTTCACTAAATTTTGGTCTTGGAACTTACTCTTTTTGTGGAAGAGAGACTAGGAGACTAGGAGAAAATCAAAGCAGGCTCAGCCTTAAAATTAACAAGCAGTTTTATTAACATACACTAAAAGAATAGAAAACAGAAAGTTGGAAAAAAAAACCCCAAACTAAAACAGAATGAAACTTCAAAAACACTCTTCCCTTCCCTTACAAACTGTTCACTTTCTTACAAAATAACATAAAGAGAGAAAACTTGTAATTTTCAGTCAGTTTCACTATCTGACAATAGTCTTTCATCAATTCATTAGGGGAAGAGTATCTTTTAGAGTCATGGATCTCACTGACAACCTAGAACAGTTCTCTTGTGGGTTTTAAACTGTCACAAACACAACCGCCCGGAGAAACCTGCCTTTGTGACCTTCCCAGGAGCAGTTTCCCAAGTTGCTTATGGGTCATGGGTCTTAGACTTTTGCATCCTGGGGTGTCACCTTTTAAAGATGAATAACTCCAAAGCAAAGGATTCTTCACCTCAAGGTACAGAGATATAGTCTCACTTCTTCACTGGCCCAGGGGGCTTCTCATCTTTATCTCTGTTCAAGCATCTTATCAGATATTACTTAGCTCATCACAAACACTTTTGCTCAAATCCACACACAAATTAAAACAATCATCTCCTCAAATGCATATCTTTCCCATTATTTAAAGGAATGACTTAAATATAGAGTTCATTTCCACGGCTCAAATAAGAATTGAACAACTAACTCTAAAACCCTCTGTCCCAATAGTCTTTCCACTCTTGCTCTACTGACTTCATTATGTTGTTCTTTATGTTCACTCTGTCCTTTCTTACTCTCTCAGAGAAGGGCTAATCTCTGGAAGCTTCATGTTGCTAAGAAAGACTTGAATCTGCTCAGAGTCTTTGTCTCTCCCTCTGTAGCTTGTGGTGCTAAATGTTCTAGGCTGCGCTGGCGAGGGAGGAAGAACTCACACAGAAACATCAGAGATCAGAGCACCTGAGCAGTCAGGAATTATAAAAAACCAAGCAGGATCATAAATGCCTTCTCAGCCCACCCCTTGGTGTACATCGGGGTGGCTTCGGCCCAAATGGTGCCCATAGCTCTTATCCGGGGCCCAGAAGAGATCTCTCCCTGCTCCAGAGGAGTCTGAAGAAAGTAGCTGTTACAAAACAGCAACCTCTCCTTCCCCCTCTTTCACCCGGGAGCCGATGGAATCCGGCCAGGCCTCAGGCCAGCTCCCCCCAAAAGGGAGGAGCAGCAGGCCCAGCTCGATGTTACCTGTCTCTCTCTGGCTAAAGGAAAGAAGAAAAAGGACCCACCTACAGGAAATTCACACGCTTTTATATGGTACTTCCTAAAGTAGCAGCTAATAATTTTTAGTGGTTAGAACAGATGTCAATATTCCAACTAACTCTCTGATAGGTCCCTGTCTCTTCCAAAGCAATTCCCAGGTCCTGACCTGGAGACTTAGTCTACTTTCTTCTATAACTACAAAACTAAACTGTACTAACCCATGATAGAACTGTAGGGTGATCTGAGTTTTGGGAGGGTCTGCAGTGAGATCTGGGTTGTTATAGATGGGTAATATGATGATCGGCTCTCCCAAATAAGGGATGAATATTGTGTGTATGGTAAGAGAAGTCTTGTTGATGTGTGCTTATGTTATTGTAGTTTGTCGTTGGGACACCCTCTGTTCTCCCCATGGCCCCTTTCCCCCCCTGTATTGTTTCCACCGCACAACCTTGGTTGTCAGAGTTGTCAGGGACATGTGGAGGGAGGGTGTGTACATGTGCCCCTTGCATGGAGCAGCTGGGAAATGGGGAACACCTCATCTCCAGTCAAGTTGCAAGAAGGTCTCCACCATTGGATGGCAAAGAAGAGTTGACTGGCAGAATTTGGGAGGGGCCAGGGTTGGCTGATGCAACACCAGGGGTATAAAACGCAGGGCAGCCATTTTGTGGATGAGCCTCTGGCAGTCAGCCATGCTCCCACCACTGTCCCTTTTTCCTTGTTCAGTCCTCTGTTGTGTTTGTTGAGGTTTAATGAACCCATACAATTTTAAAGCGAGCGGTTGTTTCTCACATGAAATTTTGGGCTAGGGGTGTTTGCAGCGATGTGCGGGGTTTTGAAGGATGGCAGTGAGATGCGAAACCCGGGTTTGGAATGGGTGGGAGGTGCAGTGAGCCCCAGGGTTTGGGGGGTTTGCACTGACACAGGGGTTTGGGAACAGGGGGTTGGTGCTGCAGTGAGACCTGGGATGGCGGCGGGGGGCTGCAGTGGAACCTGGAGTTTGAGGATGAGGAGTTGCAGGGAAACCTGGGTTTGGGGGTGAGGCATCAGTGAGATATCGGGGTTTCAGGGTGTAATGGTTTTAGTTTAAACTGGGTGGAAGCACTAATTATGTTGTGGGTTTATGTTTGCCAATTTTGATTTCATTTCCTGGCCAATGCACCATTTATGTAGTGGTTTTAATGTTCACCAGAATTATTTATTCTTTTTTTTCTACTGTGAGATGTGATTAGGAGAGAAGCAAAGCAGGCTCAAACTTAAGGGGTATAAAGACATGATTATTAACACACACTAAAAAAAGTCCAAGAATCAAATTAAACCTTCAAAATACCCTTCCCTTCCCTTACGAACTGTTAACTTTCTTAAAAACAATGTAAAGAGGCAAATCTTACAACTCCAGGTCAGTACTACTCATAGAATAGTCTTTCATTCAGTCTTCTGAGAGAGAGAAGTTTTCCCTTATTTGTTCTTCACAGGAAAACAGTCTGCTTGTGGCTTTCATTTCTCACAAAAGCAGCCTGCTCAGGAACGTCTGCAGTTGTGGACCTCCTATATCATGTAGCCTTTCCTGTAACTACAAATGGGCCGTAGACTTATACATACTGGGGTGTCACATTTTAAAGATGCACAACTCAAAGGCAACAGATTTTTCATCTCAAAGAACAGAGATATTTTCTCAATTCTTCACTAGCGCAGAGGGCTTCTTCTCATCTTTCTCTGTTCAAACATCTTATAAGATCACTAAATTACAGCTTCTAGTTTAATATTCACTCAGTAAATCACAAATATCTTTGCTCAAAAGAAATCCACAAATCATCTCCCCAATTCGTATTGTCCACGATATAAAGGAATACTTTAGCATGTTCATATTCCAGTTTGTTACCACAACCCGTAGGAAATTTCAGCCTAGAACTAAAGCAAATTGTCATCTCTTCCACCTCAGAGGTCACTCTTCCATCACTGACTTAGATATCTTCGTATTGTCTCCATACATACCTCCAATTTGGCGTCTTCTCTCTTCCTTTGAGAAGGGTGGGAACTTTAAAAGCTTCATCTGTGTCAGGAAAGAGCTAAATTTGCTCAGGCCTGCGGTGGTTATGATCTCTGCCAACCTGCAGGGCTGTAGAGATGAAAAGCCCTGTTGGTGGGGGAGGCTGGTGGATGTTTTCCCTTCCACCCCTCGGTCTCATTTAGGGTGGCTCAGCTCAGAGTTGTGAAGCTGCAGGTTTCTTTCTATGCAGCCAGATGCTACCAAGCCTGGCAATGGCTTGGCCCCTTCCGCCGTGGCCCCGGGCACGTGGCCAGCACTGCTGAGCTGCAGCCTTCCCTCTCTCCCGCCTGCAGCTGGGGGAAAGGGGGCTCAGCTGGGAGAAAGGGGGCTCAGCTGGGAGAAAGGGGGCTCAGCCAGGGGAAAGGGAGTGCAGCCAGGGGAAAGGGGGCTCAGGTGGGAGAAAGGGGGCTCAGCTGGGAGAAAGGGGGCTCAGCTGGGGGAAAGGGGGCACAGGTGGGAGAAAGGGGGCTCAGCCAGGGGAAAGGGGGCTCAGCCGGGGGAAAGGGGGCTCAGCCTGGGGAAAGGGGGCTCAGGTGGGAGAAAGGGGGCACAGGTGGGAGAAAGGGGGCTCAGCTGGGGGAAAGGGGGCTCAGCTGGGAGAAAGGGGGCTCAGCCTGGGGAAAGAGGGCTCATCCAGGGGGAAAGGGGGCTCAGCCGGAGGAAAGGGGGCTCAGCCAGGGGAAAGGGGGCTCAGCTGGGAGAAAGGGGGCTCAGCTGGCCTGGGGTGCTTCCGGTACGCACAGCGGCTCCTGGAGGCCTGGCCAACCCTGGCCCTGGGACAACAACCTACAATGTTACGTTGTGGCTGCCTCAGAAGAAAAAGAGAGCGCCCCACGGTCCCTGGTCTGATTTTACACTTGTGTGACCCAGAGGCATATCCCCATATTTAATTGGCTACTCTGGCCATCCATCTTGAAAGCCATTCAACAACTGGCTTTTGCTTACTATCTTTGCTAAACTAACACACAGGGTATGGGGAGCTCTGCAGTAAGATGCTGGTTTGGGGGTGATTGCAGGGAAACACAGGGTTTGGAGGGGTGGCTACAGTGAGACCCAAGGTTTGTGGCTGGGGGGCTGCAGAGAGACCTGGGGTTTTGTGGCAGAGGAATTGCAGTGAGTGAGAGCCAGGATTTGAGGGGCTGTGGGTTCAGTGAGGACCAGTGTGGTGAAAGTGGGGCATCCTTAACACGGGGGAATGCTGGATCCTGTGTTTGTGTGGAGAGGAGGGTGTTTTCCATATTTCTTTTTTCTCCCACACCAGCAGTGAAGTAGAAAGGCTTCACCTCACCTTCTTTGCTTTGCTCTTGTTGTGGAACCCATCATGTGGGCCCGCGTTCTGTCAAGGTTTTGGCTTCTTTTCTTCTCTGCCAAAATCAGGATGAAAAATACTCGGGAAAGGCCAAGCTCAAGTTTAGACTTGGAATGTTTATTATGTCTTATCTATTTACAGTATTTACAGGCTCACACACCGTGAGCTCTTAGAAAATGAAGGTACAATGGAATGCTTTTAACTCTTTCCAAGGTTATTTAAGTGATATTCCCCCAATAATGAGATAACACCTATATGGTTTATACTTTTGACCCAATAATGACCATCTAAGGCCTGCAATGTGGACCTTTGTCACCCAGTTACAGAAAACCACCCAAACCCATGAAGAAGAAGGAAGAAGGTGGTGAAGAAGGACTTAGACAACACCCCAAATCCTCCATCTTGACTCACGCATACCACTATACACCAAAACCGCAAATTCTAAGTTTCTAGGATTCTGTGAAAAACACCAATCACTTGCTTTTAAATTTTGAAAGTTTAATAGTGAATAAAATGGTTATAAAAATAGAATTAGAGTTAAAAAAAATTGAACAATTAGGGTTAGGACAATACGAGACAATAAAAACAAAGGTACAGATGTCTGGGTGCCTTCCCGAGCAAAAAAGCTCCGAAGAACGACCCCCATTAACAAAGGATTATCTCTTAAAAGCTATAGACTGTTGAATATTCATACATTTCATACATGATGCATAAATTCTATTCAAACAAAGAATTGTCTCTGGTTAGTGTCTCTTTTTTTCCTTGAATCTCTATGGCGTCTTCAGGACTGAGCGAAGCAGGAGAAGTTGGTCTCTTCTGATAAGGAAGTAGTAAATTCTTTTTCTCTGAAAGATTTACGTTTTCCTATGGTTGGTATATAAAAACTACATTTTAACTACAAAGCTACATTTACCATACTATCAAAATATTAATACATTACCAATCAATACAACATAATACATAAATATATTGCTTAGAGCCATATAATATGCACTTTTCACACAGAAGATGGACTTATGCACAAATATATCTATAGCAATGCTTCTGTGCTCCCCCTGCTCCTTTTCCTGATGGAGCACCAGCCCCAGGAAGGGCTGAGAGCCTCACGTGGCCCTCCAGGTACCAGCACAGCAGTTCAGAGTCAAATATATGTGGAAAGAGCTGAGAGTGTCCTGTGAGCCAATTAAAACCTCGGCTGGTGAGGAAAACCGGCTCCAGTTCAGATAAGCTGACTCAAAAAGAGTGGTTTCACTTTCACATTGGGCTGCAGTAAAAAGCCTGATTTACAGAAATTACCCTGCTGCCTCGGTTAAAGGTGAAGACGCACCCAGTTAAGAGCCGGAGCTGCATAAAGAGCCAGGGCTGTGCTGGGCTTGTCCCGTGCCAGGAGCTGCGGGGCACGGAGGGAGAAGGTAGGGCCCTGGGGATGAGCTGTGGGGCCGGGAGCAGCAGGGAGCGGGCTCTTGTCGGGCTCCTGCCTCCTGTTGCCGGTGTTTTGCCAGGGCTGGGGAGATGGCAGGGCAGGAGAAGAGGGCTCTGAGGGCAGCGGGCGGGCGGTGTCTGCTCCTCCGTGGGCTGCAGGAAGCCGCCTTTGCTGGCAGCCGCTTTGGGGGAGCTCGGGGGAGCCGTGTGCGCTGCGGGGCTGAGCTGGGACGGGGGGGCCGGGGTCAGAGGTGGGGCCGGATGGCTGCGCTCCCCTGCAGGCAGGAGCGATGGGACTGATGCTGGAGCGATTCCTGGCCCCGCGCCGCTCCTTCGGGAGCAGGGCAGCTCCGTGGTGATGAGGGGCAGGCACGGCACATCCTGCTCTGTCCCCAAGCCCAGGGCGTCAGCTCTTCCTCTCCCTCCCCATGCAGGGAGGGTGGGATTCTCCTCTCTTACAGTCTAAGCGTCATCACCCAGAGCACCCTGGTCCCTGGACAGCCCCACAAGGGTAGCAGTGTTCCCAGAGCCCCTTTGCCTGGGGCAGGGCTGGGGAAAACACTCTCGGGGGGCTGTTGCTGTGAAATGGGGTGCAGGAATTCCCATGGCACGTCCTACTGCCAGCCCTGCTGCTTCCCTTGTTTGCTTCCAAGCAGGAACTCAATCCTGAGTTATGCCCTGAATGTGCTTAGTGCCTCTCTGCGGGCACTGACACAGTCACATGTGGCTTTTTCCCTATTCCTGCAGCAATGGGAAGCCGTGCAGGGACTGCCAGGGGTGCCTCGGGGCAGGTTCATGGTGTGGCAGGGCCGGCGTTATTGTTGTGCAGGGCAGTCTCTGACTCCTGTGACTTAACCAGCACTGGGAGTGCTCCATTGGGAGAGAAGTTGGAAGAGGGCAGACCTGGGACAAGTGGGTCAAGTGGACAAGCTCCAGCAGTGACCCTGAGCCAGCAGTTCCCTTCCTGAGCAGCTGTGCCACACTGAGTCTCTGCTGCCCAGAGAGCAGCTGGACATGTGCCTGCTGGGGGCCCAAAGTCCCTCCTGTGCTCTGCCAGCATGCCCAACTTTCCTCTGCTGCTGAACTGCCCTTATCTCGAAACAGGGGCTTTTCCTGCTTCTGCTTTCCCCACTGTGAAGAAAGGTTCACCTCCAGTGCTCCCTGGAATGAATCCTCACTGCTCATGCGTTGCCTTCTCCTGACTCTCTGCTCTTCTCCTTTAGGATTTTGGGCCTTTCCTTCCTGATACTCTTCGTCCTGAGTACTCAAAGGGTTCCCATCTTCTGCTCCACACCCTGCCATGTTCCCCACGGCACTGGCACTGCTGCTGTGCTGTGTCCCCTGAGCTGGGGCATTCAGCTGCTGTGTCTGCTGGGAAGCCAAGACTGGAAGCAGTGGGAGCATCTGCTGTGAGGTGGGTAAGGGCAATCAGAGCCCAAAGCTGTAGATAAGGCTGCACTCCGCCAGGATGGTTTGGATGGATGTAAGATCTCTGAAGTTAGGTTTTAGAAGATATGATTTATTATAAAGGGTGTGGGGCCTTGCTTGGAGTTGCCACGTGCAACTCGTGGTAGGCCTTAGGGAGTGAGGGAAGGGAGAGGTATGGAGTGGGGGAAGAGAGAGGTAGGGAGAGGAAATTCCAAGAGGAGAGTCCCAGGGAAAAGGTGACAAGAGAGAGAGCGTCCAGCCCCTCGGGAACCCCTTATCAAGGGGCTTCAAGGTGGGCTGGAACAAGACTTGGGCCAATGGGGTTACAGATACCTGATACTTCAGGGGAGGGTTACAGATGTGGGATGAACTATACATTGGAGGGTGAGACAGAACATTCCATTTGACCTTTGGACCTATCTGTAGGTAAGGGACATTGTTTAATCAAGGGGGGATTACCTTCAGCTGGCCATATAATTGTTTTCCAGACCTTCAGTAACTAGGACATCTCAGACACCAAAACTTGCTTTCAATTCTGTCTGACTTATTGGTTTCATATTCTCAAAATCGAAGCAGTCATATTTATAAGGCTTTCTAGTTTCATCCTCCCCAACACAAAGCCCTTGCACAGATTACCCAAATCTGCAGGAATTCCTGAGGGAAAGCTGCCCCTGAAGGCTCTGGAAGGGTGCAGGAGCCCTCGGATCTATACCTGAGTCCAAGCCCCTGAGATCGATACCTGTGCTGGTAAGGGTGCTGTAGCCTTGGTGCGATGGAAGCTGAATGCTCAGAAAGATTTTTTACAAGGAATAAATCTCTGGAGTATCTAAGTGAACTGAGATTGTGAAAATTTTCAGGGTTGTGTGTCAGTGTCAAAACCCCCAAATGTTTCAAGACGTATTCAGTAAAAGCACTAACTCTGCTAGCGTGAGTATCCTGGAATGGCCTGAGTTGGAAGGGACACACCAGGGTCCTGGGAGAGGCAGGATCAAAAGCTTTACTGAAATCCCAAAAGCTCAGATTAACTGGCTGTCCTTGATCAACTCCATGGGTTAATGTGTTGTGGAAGGAAATCTGAGGTGATGAGCTCGACTTTCCCTCTTGAGACCATAGTAAGTGTGACCCATGACTGCCTTGTCCTTCAATGGTTTTTCAATAAAAAGTGTCCAGTAGTGATTGACAAGTATTACTTTAAAAGACAGGTGTCTGCCAAGGAAGGTGGGAACCTTCCTGGAATGGAGAATATGACCCCATCCTCTCCATATTATTATAACTGTGAGATGTTGGGGCATTCAGGCAAAGATACAGGAAAAGGAATAACAGCTATTTCCTAGAGTACATCTATATACCAGGAGAAACAGACACCAGCAGCAGCAGCAACAAACAAAGCCAGAAACCCAATCCCAGCCTTGTCTCAGCAGTCAGGCATTGCCTTTTTGGTGCAGTTCCGGGCACAGCCAGCAGGGGCGCCGGTGGCTCCTGTCTGGGCAGGGTGGGTGCGATGATTCCCCCGTGTCTGCAGGGGGCGCTGTGGCACAAACTCAGCCGCCTCTGGGCCGGCAGTGGCGGTGTGGGGACAGGGGAGAGGAGAGTTGGCTTCCCCTGCACCGCCCGCGGGGAGCAGCCGCTCTCAGCGCCACCGCAGAGCCGGGGCGGGGAACGCAAGTGGAGCAAACACCCCGAAGCAGTGGCAGAAGCAGAGAGGGCTGGGCTGGGGGTCGCTCCTTTGCACAGTGTGAGAAACAAGGCTCACTCTTTAAAATAAAAGTTTAATAAGGGATAAAAAGGGACAGCATCCAGTGCTGGGGTGTCTGGCAAACTGCCAGAAAGCACACAGTTAACTATAACAACTCTTCTTGTGTATTTTTGTTGGAATGCATGCCCCCCTGGGTTCCCCGGGGACAGAGAAAAATGCAGGGGTTGAATTTAAGCCTTTAGAGAAATTAAAATACGTTAACCCACTTAAATATGAAGTAGAAATTTAGGGTTTGGTTTTAAGTAAATATACTCTAAGTACCTTAAGAAGCCGTCAGCCAGCACAAGGCCCAGAGACCTAAGGCCTGGTGACTTAGCTTTAGACATAACAAAAATAAAGTAGAACATTGCTGACAGTTCTAGATAGAATAGGTACAACTTTTATGTGAATGAGATAGAACTTTATACGTTAATAGATTTACCATATGCGTAGGTTTTGATACTATTCTTTGTAGTTGTTACGGGTTAGTACAGTTTGGTTTTTTAGTTACAGAAAAATGTAAAATAATTCTCCAGGTCAGGACCTGGGAATTGCTTTAGAAGAGACAAGGACTTATCAGATAGTTCGTTAGAATATTGACATCTATTTTGACTACTGAAATTGTTAGCTGCGACTTTGAGAAGTACTATATAAAACCCCGTGAATTTCCTGTAGGTGGGTCCTTTTTTCTTCTAAAGCAATTCCCAGGTCCTGACCTGGAGAATTATTTTACATTTTTCTATAACTAAAAAACCAAACTGTACTAACCCATGACAGTAGTTTCTCGTAGTTTTATGCACTTTCAGAATCAAGTGTAGATTGGTGTAGAAAGAATGTTTTAGAATTGTGTCCTTAGCTGATTGGGTAACCTACAGATAGGGATATCACAGAATGTCTAGGTTGGAAGAGACCTTCAAGATCATCGAGTCCAACCCATGCCTTAACACCTCAACTAAATCATGGCATCAAGTGCCACATCCAGTCTTTTTTTAAGCATATCCATGGATGGTGACTCCACCACCTCCTCGGGCAGACTATTCCAGTACCTTATCACTCTTCCCGTGGAAAACTTTTTCCTAATATGAATATACATTTATGATTTATGGATAAAACCCCCCTCTTTTTGGGCAATGGCATTGATTCATCGATTCTTCGATTAATCGGTCCACCCTCTTCACCATTTACAACAAAAGCAAATGGGACTTTGCTGGGGAACTCCTGCCAGGACTTTGTCGGGTATTATCGCTGGGGTTGCTGCCGGGGGTCGCTGCTGCTGCAACAGCCTTTGCCGCTGCGGCCACTGCTGCTGTGAATACTACTTGGGAACGAGAACCTGGGCTGGGAATCTGCCTTGGCCCTGTGGCTGGGACTCTGTTAATTTGCTTTTATGACCCACTGGGACCTTGAACCTTATAACTTTAGTAAGACGGCTTCCTTAGAACTCTTTGCCTTCGTGACTGATGCATTTATATAATGAACAGCTTTGTAATAACCAGAAAATTCTCTTGGCTTTCTAAGCTGTGGTACGCAGACGAAACGGGGGATTCCGCACATCAGGCACATGAAAATCTGGTGGCAGCTGCACTGGACAAATGCATGTTCATAAAGCTTATACATATTCAAACATCCATTTGAGTTTGCATTTTCCAGGAATTCTTTATCTTAGTTCAACCCTTGACCTCATCTTCTTACGGTACATGCCACAATGCAGATGCTGTTTTGAAAGTCTTGAATTTTAGTATGTCACGAGGCCTCCTGGTCTGTGGTTTGACAGTTACTGATCACTAAAGGGTGAGATTCTTCTTTGCTTTTTCAGTGTTATTTGGCTGGGTTTTGTCCATGATATCATAGAGACATTCTAGACATTTTTACAAGTACTTTCAATCAACATTAGCTGTTTCACTATTGTCAGTTAGTTACAGAAATAAAGGCATCAGTTATTATTTCACAACTACAATTACTTCTGCAAAAGTTAATATTATAATGCACAGTGCATATCCTCTAGTTTTATATTTTGCAAAAGCTTAAACTAGCCTCTGTCAGGAGGCTGGGGCCTCTGACAACACCTTAGGGAAAGTCTCTTTTCTTCTTCCACAGACATGGCTTCACAGGAGGACACACGAAAGGGGAATGCAAAGGCAAAGCTCCTGGCAGAGGAATTAGAGAAGGAAGGATTGGATGCCAGATACTGGCTGCCCAAGTTGATGCAGATCCTGGGAATCAAGTGCAGAGAAGCCTTGCAACATCTGGACTACAAAGATTACTTGCAGCTGGAGTGTGAAGTACGATATCCCTGGGAGAAAAGGGCACTCCAGAAACTCCTGAAAATAAGAGGTAAAGCGTCCTCCATCAATGTGGAATGGATCTTCCAGGCTGAGCACCTGCTTCCCAGATCTCCCAAAGCCACTCACCTTGAAGAGCTCATCAAAACACTGCAGCAAATGAAGGAGCACATCCATGCTGTCACCTACGCACCAGCAAGCTCTGCTTCTTCTGTTCAAGAAACAAAGAAAAAAAACACCCTGACCAGCAGCCTCACCATTTATTCCTTACTCCAGTCCCTCCAGGAACGGGTTCAGAAGGACATGGAACTGTTGGTGCTCTTGATTGCAAGCAGCACAGGGTACCAGGTGGAAAGCAGCACTTTCCAGCACCTCCTTGGACACCCAGAAATTCAGTACATGGCCAAGGAAATGGCAGCAGCACATGAGGAGTATGTGAACCTGAAGGAGCGAGATGCCAACAGAGCTGAGGCCTCCCTTCAGCTGACGGGCCTGACTGTGGCATCACAAATGCAAGAGCTGTCCCCTGAGCAGAAGAGGGAGCATTTCAATCTCCTCCAAAAGCATAGTGGAGTCACAGATTGGGAGAGGCTGGAACGGGACTTGCATTCCTCACTCACTTGGCACTTGGATGACAAATTGGATGAAGAGAGGATGCAGAACATACTCAGAGACCTGGAAGACACTTTTCAAACACCGGAGCCTCCCAGTCAATCCAAGTCAGACAGCAGGGAATCCAAATCTGATGAAGTCATTGCAAACCAGGAGTTTCTCCAGTTGCTCAAGCGCCTTGGACTCGAAAGTCACTATCCAAGAAAAATGGGGATGGGAAATTTCCACACCATCTGCAAGATATCTCTGCAGGACAGCCAGCCCAGCAAGGACACAGATCTGCCATGTTATTTCTTGCAAAGGTTGTTAACTGTAGATTACCAGGTGAGGTACCTGACTTGCTGGGATGACAGCAACCCAAGGCTTGCCCCTGTGCCAGAAACTACAGAGCAAGAGCATGAGCTGTCAGAGTCCTTTGAAAACTTTCTTGATGATTTGGAGGAAGCAGCCCCTGAAGGTGCAAGCAGCGACAGCCATGTGCACCCCATGGACCTGCAGATGGCCATTTTCCATTGTGCTGATGACTTCCTCAGACAGACCCTCGCAACCAAGCTGGCCTTCTGCCAACTGGCGCTGCCTCTGCTGGTGCCCAACCCGTGCACTTCACGCATCGAGTTCCCACTCTACGCCCTCAGCCAAATCCAAAGGAGCTGGAAAGAGGCGGAGAAGTCAGGAAATGAGGCCGGAGCAAAGAGTTACAACAACAAACTCATCTTTCAGGCGCAGACACCCATTGTGTCCTTCATCCGCATTGGCAGCTCGGCCTCCTCTTCCAAGTCTCAGCTCCTGAACGCTCTGCTGAGCAAACGCAAACACGACACTTTCTTCCACCGCCACTGCAGAGGCAGCACCAGAGAGCGTTTGCTGATGGAAGGAGTGGTGGAGATCGCCTGGTACTGCCCCCGTGGAAGCCCCGATGACACCTTTGAGTGCTGCGTGGCTTTCTGCAACCTGCATGGAGATGCCAGGGATCACGGAGCACAGCTGCAGTTCCTGCAGGAGATATCTGCTGTCAACGTGGCTCTCGTATCTGACTTGGAGCACATGGACAACAGGGGGAAAAAGCTTCTGCAGGACCTGTTGCAGTCACCACGGCCATTGATTTGTCTCCTTGCAGAAAAGGAGAATGTTGCTGCTAGACAAGCCAGCAAAAACATAAAAATAGGGATCAAGAACAGAAACGAAGCAGAACTGATGGACCAGCTGACTAAAAGTATCAAGGATCTCCTAGAATTATGGTCTAATCCACATTTCAGCCTGGATTCGTGCGTGGACAAAGCTCGACAGCACAGATTCATAGTGGATATAGATCAACCCACATGTGTGACAGCCAAAGCAAAGGCAAAGGAATTGGTGGACCTTCTGAAGAAAGAGAAGCTGTCTGAGATCAAATCCAAGCTGCTGCTGCTTCAAGGAAAACTGTGGGACCAGTGGTGCAAAAAGGACAAGGAACTCACTCGCTTGCAGGAGAAAGGGAATAAGAGCATTGAGCATCATCGCAGTCAAATTGAATATGAGAAGAAAGTAATAAGAAGAAAGCAACTTAAGCAAGCTTTCCCTCTCAACCCACTGATGAAATCATTCCTTGGCTTTCTCCAGGCCCAGCCAACAGATACCAAGAAATATTTCCTGCAGTGGATGAAGGTCTTTATGGATGAGCTGTCCTGCGGTCGCCTCGAAGAACTGAAGAGAGACTATCACAAGTTATGGTCTGAAATCCGGACAGGAAAGACAAACCAGGAAAACAACTGTGTGAATGCGGAGTGGCGGAATCAGCTGGATTCCATCTCTGATGAACTCAATGATTCATCCATTGGCCTGGAGCACCTTCTGAGAGAAGTAGGGCAGATTTATGAAGCCCTGGAACTAATGAACTCCAAGAATAAGCTTTTTGTCAAACTGCCGGAAATTGCAGCAGAGCTGATGGTTTTGGGGTATCCTGTGGAACTGATGGATGGGGACGCTTCTTACCTGCCCTTGCAATGGGTGGGAGCAATTTTTGACAGCTTAATTGAGAGGCTGGGGGACAAACGAGTGTTTGTGCTCTCCGTGCTGGGCATTCAGAGCACCGGCAAATCCACCCTGCTGAATGCCATGTTTGGGCTGCAGTTCAACGTCAGCGCGGGGAGATGCACCCGTGGAGCCTTTATGCAGCTCATCCCAGTGGGCGAGGAGCTGCAGCAAGACTTGGGCTTTGATTTTGTGCTGGTGGTTGACACAGAGGGACTTCGTGCCATTGAGATGGCCAATAAACAGTCCCTGAACCATGACAACGAGCTGGCCACCTTTGTCATTGGTGTTGGCAACATGACCGTGATCAATGTCTTTGGAGAAAATCCATCAGAAATGCAAGATGTTCTGCAGATTGCTGTGCAGGCTTTCCTGAGGATGAAGAAAGTCAATCTCTCCCCAAGCTGCATCTTTGTCCACCAAAACGTGGGAGAAGCAACTGCCCAGGAGCAGAACATGGAAGGACAAAGGCGTTTGCAGAAAAAGCTGGATGAAATGACCGTGGTAGCAGCCCAGCAGGAATTCTGTGACATCTCCTCCTTCAGTGATGTCATTGGCTTTGATGTGAACACCCACATTCACTACTTTACTCACCTGTGGGAAGGAAACCCCCCAATGGCACCACCCAACCCCAGCTACAGCCAGAACGTCCAGCAACTAAAGAGTAAAATCCTCCAGGCTGCCAAGCAGCAGTCACAGCAAAGCATTTTGAGGCTCTCAAGCCTGAAAGATCGTATTGGTGACCTCTGGAATGCTTTGCTGAACGAAAACTTTGTTTTCAGCTTCAAGAATTCCCTGGAGATTGCTGTGTACAGGAAACTGGAAAGTGCCTTTAGTCAGTGGACCTGGAAGCTGCGGAGTCACATCTTAGACATACAGATGAGACTGGACAACAAAATTCGCAATGGGGACTTGCAGAATGTCACCAGAGAAGAGCTTGAAGGGCTGGTGCAGGAGACAAGTGATGCCATTGAGAAAGAAGTGGAAAAGTATTTCAGTGAAGACAAAGACCATGAGATACTGGTGCAGTGGAAATCAAGCACAGAGCTGAAGCTGAACGATCTAAAAGATGCTCTTCTTCATGAAACGAAAAAGAAATGTGAGAATCTCATTGAGCTACAGAAAGAGCAGAGGAAACTGGATGCCAGGAAGTTGGAATATGTAGATGAGCTCATGAGAAGGAGTAGGGAGCTGGCTGTGACTCTGAAAGGGAAGAGCCTCAGTGAGGGAGAACTGAAAGACAACTTTGTTGATGTCTGGAACAATTGGATTGCTGAAGTCTCCCGTGCTGCTCGTCCTCCAGAATGGGTGGACATTGATGCGGAAATTGACGATGTCCTTCTAGGGCACTTTAAGGAGCCGGGTTTCTATGAACGGATCAGGTCATTTCCCAAAGGCAGACGATTTTCTTTTGACTTAGAGAAACATGTCATGAAAAAAAAGCATTTTGGTGTCACCACTAGGAAGATTTGTGATGCTGATGTGATCAACTTAAAGGACATCACAAATGACATCATAGCAGGTGTGATAGCAAACATTGAGAAGAAGGAAGAGGAGAAACGTGACTACAGTCAAAATTTTATCCATGAAATACTCAATGAAGTCCAGGAAGGTGTGAACTCCGTCCCCAGTGATGAAAAATGTACTTTTAACAAAGAGTATAGCATAGATTTGTCTCTGTATCTGTGCAAAATGGCAGCAGAAAGGTTTAAAGCCATGCACGAAGCATTCCAAAAGGCAAATGACCCAGTCATGTACCTGAAGAGCAAGAGAGAAGATTTCTTCCAATGTTTCCTGATTTCCTACCAAGGATCCTCTTCAATCACAACGTTTGCTGGTTTCCTTTGTGACAAGATTCAACCAGCTCTTTGCCGGGCGGTCTATGAGAGGACAGCTAAGGACATTGCTGAGGACATGCAGGGCAAATTCCCAGATTTCAGGGGCAACAGAGCCAATCTGGAAGTTTGCATCTTGAGATACCTGGCAGAACAAGAAAATTTTGAGGATTTCAAGCAGTACCTGAAGTTTCCAAAGGAGTTTTTTCAGAGTTACATTGAGAAACGAGTGAAGAGTCACTGTTTAGATGGGAGTGGGAGGCTGCAGAAGTTTTTAGATTTCTCCCTCAATCTTCTCTATCGAAACATCCTGTCAGCTGTTTCTTCATCAACCCAAATTGTCAAAGACAGAAAAGACAGAGAAGACAAAGTCTCTCTTTGGCTGGATGAATTTTGCAGGGAAGTGACAGAGGTGATCAGCTTGCCCAGAAGTGACCTGAGGGGCATCGAGCACCAGGAGGTCACAGACATTGAGTTCCTGAGCAGTGTCATGGCAGAAGCTCTGGGTGACCTGAGGGACAGGCTCAAGAAAGAATTTGCTGATGCTGATATGAGCTCGTTTTCAACACAGCCTCACACCATCTTAGCAGAGCACTTTTCGGGGTGCTGGGAACAGTGTCCCTTTTGTGGGGCTCTCTGCACAAACACCATGCAGGGACATGATGGAGACCATCATCTGGTCTTCCATCGCGTACGAGCGTTTGTGGGAGCCAAGTGGAGTGAGACGGACCACCTGGTCATTGATATTTGTTCCAGCCTCGTTGCAAGTGATCGCTTATTCAAAGTCGGTGACAGTAAATTGATCCCGTACAAGAAATACCGTGATGCAGGACCCCGTTTTTCCACTTGGAACATTCTCCCTGATTCATCCATGCAGGCATACTGGAAATGGTTTGTGTCTCATTTCAGGACACAGCTGGAAGCTTTGTACAATGGGAAATTTCAGGGTAAAGGAGAAATCCCTGAGGCATGGCAGAGAATTACCAAGCAGCAAGTACTGTCTGAGCTGGACAGGCGTTAGGCCACATCCATGGGAAGGAAGAACCACAACAGCTTTGCAGTTCAGGAGAACTTTGTACCAGGCTCTCCAGATAATGCAGTCACATTGATGACGCTCTCAAACCCAGTGATGGCAATAGTATCCAATTGCTTCCAAATTTGGTGAAATAAGGCACGTTACTGTGGCTGTCACTCAGCAACTCCTTTGCATCATGCGAAGGCCCGAATCCCCTTGCCTTCTTGCCATAATCATTTCCCTCTGCTTTCTCCTAGAGCCAAACCTAATTCCCTCCTTGGGGCGATCAGCCTCATGGCCAAGCCTGAGCCCAAAGGCCAGGGCAAGGGCAAAGGCAGCACTCCAAGCACCCCTTGGATCAGCTGCTGTGAGACAAGAAGGGACAGTGCCCCAAAGGCAGTTTTCCTTCAGCAAGGAGGTGTCCTGCTTGGAGAAAGGGCTGCAGGACCTGAGGCCAGCTCCATGCTGGCTGCAAGCTGGGCTGCTTGGCTTTTGGGCATCATCCTTCCCTCCCTGACTGCAGCCTCCTGGATCAACTGAGGCTGTTCTCCTAGCAGGAGCTGTTGTGTCTCCGGGCTCCGGAAAGCAGTGACACGACTGCCCCGGGGCTCAGGCAGTGCTTTCACTCCCTGTCTCAGAGATGCTGTGTCTCTGTCCAGGGCAGCTGCTCCTGCTCAGGTGCCTGGGGCTGCTGCCCTTCCCTCCAGTCCTCAGCCTCAGCAGAAGCTGCTCCTGCCCTTGGCCTTTTAGCTGAGGTGAAGCCTTTGGAATGCCCCATGTGTAGAATCCTGTCTGCCAGCACCTTCTGCAGCAGCCCTGAGGTAGTGCTGGTGCTGTCCAGTGGCTGGTGGCACCAGAGCCGTGCTCTGGAGAAGATGGCAGCAGCTGTCTCTGCCCCAGGGAGCTGTGGGGGCTTTTGCTGTGCAGGTGCTGCAACCCTGCTGGCAATGCGAGGGCCAAGCCCTCCTGGAGAGCTGGCTGAAGGGCTGCTTCAGCCTCATCCCCTGCAGGCTGTGCTAATAAAGGAGTTGATTTGGACTGCACTGCTCTGTGTCTCCTTTGTGTTCAGGGGAGCCACAGCTGGGGGTGACTCGAGCTCTATGTGCTGCAGGTGGGCAAGGGACAGGGGGTGGCACTGGGGCAGGGGGTGTGGCAGCAGAGGCTCTGCTCCATTCAGGGTCTCTGCTCCAGAAGCAGCTTCACTGTCTGCAGGGAGAGCAGAGAGGGCAGGAAGCCCCAAACCACAACATCCAGGGAAACCAATGTCAGTGGCAGGTGCCAAGGGAGGCAGCACCGGGTATCAAACCTGGCCTCTCATATACACAATAATTCACGGAAATGACTCTACCGCCATTGGAGTTGTAAAGTAGGTATGTTTATTTCAGTGCTGAGGCACAAGTGTGGTTTTCCACCTAAAGCATGTGCAACTCCAAGGACTCACCTCTCCCTACTTGTTCTCTAAAATATTTCATTTGTATTAAGTTGCACAATACACCTTTACATATTCATTACCTAGCCCCACCTTGCCTGGTTTTGTATTGAAATTGGCTTAACAATCTTTTGAGCTTGCTCAGTGCCCTCAGGTGGTCATAGGTGAACTTCATGATGAAGTAAGACATCCTCAGATTTGAATTTTTTACCTTGTCCTCTTGCTTAAGCTCACTCGTTTCTTGGTCATAGTTGGAGTCGCAAAGCTAGTCTTGGTCCTAACAGTCTTTCTTATCACCACCTCGTGCAGGCAGATTCTTTCTTATTCACTAGCCTTGCATTCTTTTCATCTTGCTTTGCCGGCCTTTGCAAGCACAGCAAATGTTAATTGAGATACATTGTTAAGACTATTATCCCTAATTAATCACTCTTTGACTTTTAACCCCCTTGCTTCAGTGGAGGGCTGAGAAGGCCGATCCCATCGAGGATCTGTGCTCTGGAGCTGCTCAGCTGGGAACCTGCAGGACAAAAGGGGAATGGGCCCAAGCTCTGCCAAGCCCAGCCCTGACCAAGCAGACCTGGAGCCAGTGACAGGAGCCAGGGCTGGGCTGTGTGAGTGTGTGCTGCAAGGGCTGAGTGCCAGGGACTGGGGACAGCTGGGCTGGGAAGGGATTTGGGCCAGCTCTTGGAGCCAGACTGGGAGTGGAGGTGCCCCTGGCCATGGTGTCAGCTCTTGGGCTCAGTGGGATCACTGTGCTGCTACTGGAGTGTTGGGATCCCAGTTATGTGTTTAGGTTTATCTGAAGCAGTGCACTTCAATAAATCCCAAATAATGACCGGCACTGTCAGGGTCCTGAGCACGTTTGCTAGAATGGCTGATGAAGGAGGCAAAGGACAAGTCTTTGTGTGGAAATGCGAGAGCTGATTATTGAGCCTTGAAGGGAGTCCAGGGACAAAGACAACTTTGGGCTGGAGGCGCAGGTTTAAATAGTGGGAAGAAGGGGCGGATCCGAGGGTTACGGGCCAATGGGAACAGGCAAAAGTGGTGCAGAGGTGGGGCAGCCAACTGGCAGAACCAACAGGGAAACAGGGGTGGAGCATTGCAGCAAACAAGCACCAATAGGAATCAGGAGAGGGGAGAACATTCTAGAAAATATACAAACAAGGTAAACAGGGGCTGAACTGGGGTGAACAGGGGTGACGTCAACTACATGAACAAATGGAGTTTCATATATTAGCATGTGCCTGCAGAGGCCCTTGGGAGGGAGGCACTTCTCACCCTAACCTCAGAGGGGTCTTTCCTTGCTTATTGCTGCCTCTCCAGGGCTCAGGTGTTACTGCCCTACTGGCGGCCCCCTGGGCCTCTGCGCTTTTCAGTGCATTTTTTTCCTGTTCTCTTCATGAAGTTGTTGGGGAGGGGAATAATGGCTAGCCAGTGTCCTGGTTTGGGGCAAATTTGGGAGAAAACCCCTGTATAGGATCCCTCCAAGGAAGCAAACCCAGGTGGCCCCTCCCTCCAACCGGTCTGGAAAAAAAAAACAAACCTCTTTGGAGAAAAGTGGAAAAAACTATTTTACTAAACAAATGTGCATACAAGTATAAAGAATGAATAATATGAAACAATAAAACCTCTCCTTCTGAAGTGAGATGGCAAATTGAGAAAGTCCTTGCCGTGGGTGGAGCTCGGCTCTCTCTCTCTTTCACCAGTCCCAGTCCCTCCGGCGCTGCTGGAAAATGCCGAAGTCCAGGCCCCGGTGGGCCGCAGGTGCAGCCCCCAGTGCTCCCCTGGGTTTTCAGTCCAGAGTAGGTTTAAACAGTTCCAAGAAAAAGGAAAAAAAAACAGTCCAGGGAACTTCTCTGCCCTAGCTAGCTGAAACTAACTAAAAGCAAAAAAAAAAAAATCTCTGTCCTGCAGTCTCCAAGCCTCCGCCGAACACACCGTCCGGAGAAGAATGTGGAGGAGTCAGGCAGTTTTCTCAAAACAAACTCCGCGCTTCTCCTTGCTCTTAGAACCAGTCTTAAAGGCACAGGACTCAATATACAGCACAAACAGAACAGACGATTGGGGATACAAGCATCATAAAGTCACCCTAGGACATTAAGCCACACAAAGGAGTAGCTCACAGCCCTCACTTACAACTTCTGATAAGGGGTGTGACTATGTAAAATAAATTAATACACATCCATCAAGTATGCTGTGGTGGTTTTAGGCAGATTTTGGGAGAAACTTTCTTACGGGGCTCTCTTTTTTTCTTTTAACTGGTTTGGGAAAAAGAATTTTTTAGAGAGAAGTGGAAAAAACTTGTTTATTAAACAGGCAAAGTACTTTCAGCACAATATCTGATGATAAGAGCTTTGTGCTGCTTACGGAGGGATAATAAAGAAAGTCTTTTCTTGAAGGTTGTTACTGTGCTCTACTGCTCTGTCTCCGCTGACATTGGGAGAAAAGGAGATGTGCAGGGCTGGTCTTGGTGGGGTGGGTCTCTTGTGGAGGCCTCTGGTGCTTCTCTAAGTCTTTAGTCTGGAGAGGTTGGAACAGTTCTGAGGAGAGGGCAAAAAAAGCAAAAAGGAAGAAAAAAAGGGAAAAAAAGAAAAAAAAGAAAAAAAAAATAAAAAAGCTTTAGCTATTTTACAGTGTTTAACTATGCTAGCATTAACTAACTAACTGCCGGGGAAAAAAAACAACAGAGCTTTTTGCGTCTTGCTGTGTTTTAACTTTTTCGCTTTAAGGTCACTCTGATGAGCAGAGTTTTCTTGGGGAAAAATAAACTGCGCTTGCCCTTCCCCCTCACCCAACAGACGATTGGGGATACACAGTCATTCTAGGACATCTTCTACTCCATATCCTCATATCGTTGACTTACAGACATAACTAATGTATATTCCACATAAAACTTCTATCTATCCTTCTCACAAAAAAAAAAAACAAAAACCAAACAAGCAATACTTATTATGCTCTTGTTACGTTCCACACTGAGCTGCTGAATTTAGGCCTCAGGCTGCAGGGCAGCAGGATTCTTCTCTCACTTACTTATACTTTTAAGACTTGCTTATACTTTCAACACTTAACACATACCTTCTCACTTACACATTTCCTTCTATTTCATTCTGTGTGATTTAATGTACAGACAATGGCAATAGCATTTAGCAGACAGTGATGTTTGTAAATGATTCTCACCCAACAATCAGATCTCCTTGAGGTACACATCGTGTTGTTCTATTTTTCTGCATTATCTACTATGTGCAACTTGGTCTTTGAGCAAAGACAACCCCACAAATGGGTTTGTCTGTACTTGAGGCAGACTTGATCTACACTGTCTTCTTTAACAGACCTCTGACATGCACTACTGGGACTTTATTTCTATCTATTGTATGCAGAGGCTCAGCCTGGGCAGGGCCTGCTCGGTTGGTGGAGCTTCGGGTGTTGACTAACTAGGTGGCTTTTGCTAAATGCTGCTCTTAATTCTTGAAAGATCCTCTTCCTAATGCTTTTAACTGGGTTTTTAACAATGCATTGTGCTTCTTTACTTTGCTTGCAGCGGGTGCATGGTAGGGAATATGGTACACTCACTCAATGCTATGTTCCCTAGCCCAGGTGTTAATAAGGCTGTTCTTGAAATGAGTTCTGTTGTTCTGACTCAGTTCTCTCGGGGGTACTATGCTTCTACAGGACTTGCTTTTTAAGGCTTAGGATGGTGCTCCGGGCAGTAGCATGGGGCGCAGCGTAGGTCTCCAGCCACCCCGTGGTGGCTTCAACCATTGTGAGCACGTAGCGCTTGCCTTGGCGGGTTTGGGGAAGGGTGATGTAGTCAATCTGCCAGGCTTCCCCATACTTATACTTGGACTATTGCCCGCCATACTATAGGGGCTTCACCCACTTGGCCTGCTTGACGGCAGCACATGTCTCACAGTTGTGGATAACTTGAGAAATACTGTCTAAGGTTAGATCTACTCTTCGGTCTTGGGCCCACTTATAGGTGGCATCTCTGCCCTGATGGCCTGAGGCATCATGGGCCTATTGAGCTAAAAACAACTCTCCCTTGTGTTCTTAATCTAAATTAATCTTTGACACTTTTATTTTTGCTGCTTGATTTACTTGCTCGTTGTTTCGATGCTCTTCATTAGCTCTACTCTTGGGGATGTGGGCATTTACGTGGCGGACTTTCATAGGTAGTCTCCCTACTCTGGTAGCAATGTCTTTCTACTCTTTAGCAGCCTAAATTGGTTTCTCTTTACGCTGCCAATTAGCCTCTTTCTACTTCTTTAGCTATCTCCACAGAGCATTGGCTACTCTTTATGAATCAGTATAGAGGGAGAGCCTCGGCTATCCTTCTCTTTCAGCAATATCTAAAGCCAATTGAACAGCCTTGAGTTCTGCAAGTTGACTTGATCTACCTTCTCCTTTAGTGGATTCAGCAACCTGTCATGTGGGGCTCCACACGGCTGCTTTCTACTTTTGGTTCATCTCTACAATATGACAGGAACTGTCAGTGCAAAGGGCATAATGCGTCTCTTCTGCTGGCAATTGGTTGTATGGTGGAACCTCTTCAGCCTGTATTACTTGCTCTTGTTCTTTATTTGTGAGGCTAAAATTTTCACCTTTAGGCTAATTGATAATTATTTCCAAAATCTCAGGGCGATTTAGTTTACTTATAAGGGCGCGCTGTGTAATAAGGTCAATCTACTTGTTTTATGTGGCATTAGCGGCATGATGGGTGGAGGGAACCTTCCCTTTGAATATCCACTTTAGCACAGGCAGTCGGGGTGCCAAGAGGAGTTGTGCCTCTGTACCAATCACCTCTGAGGCAGCTTAAACTCCTTCACAGGCTGCTAAGATTTCCTTCTCCGCTGGGGTGTAGTTGGCTTCAGACCCTCTGTATCTTCGACTCCAAAATCCCAGTGGCCGGCTTCGAGTCTCCCCAGGCACGTTCTGCCAAAGGCTCCAGGACAGGCCATGGCTCCCGACTGCTGAGTAGAGCACGTTCTTCACATCTGGTCCTGTCCTGACTGGGCCAAGGGCCACTGCATGGGCGATCTCGTGCTTGATCTGGGCAAAGGCTTGTTGCTGTTCAGGGCCCCAGTGGAAATCGTTCTTTTTGCGGGTGACCAGGTAAAGAGGGCTCACAATCTGACTGTGCTCGGGAATATGCATCCTCCAGAAACCTATAGCACCTAGGAAAGCTTGTGTCTCCTTCTTATTGGTTGGTGGAGACATCGCTGTAATCCTGTTGATGACTTCAGTGGGAATCTGCCGCTGTCTATCTTGCTACTTTATTCTTAGGAACTGGATTTTATGAGCTGGTCTCTTAACTTTACTCTTCTTGATAGCGAAACTGGCTTCCAGGAGGATCTGGATGATTTTCTTTCTCTTCTCAAACACTTCTATTGCCGTGTTCTCCCACACAATGATGTCATCAATATACTGTAGGTGCTCTGGAGCCTCACCCTTTTTTAGTGCAGCCTGGATTAGTCCATGGCAGATGGTGGGGCTGTGCTTCTACCCCTGGGGCAGTCGGTTTTAGGTGTACTGCACTCCCTTCTATGTGAAGGCAAACTGAGACTTGCATTCTGCCGACAAAGGAATGGAGAAAAATGCATTGGCAATATTAATTGTGGCATACTATTTTGCTGCCTTGGACTTTAGCTCGTACTGGAGCTCTAACACGTTTGGCACGGCAGCGCTCAGTGGCGGTGTTACCTCATTCAATGCACGGTAATCTACAGTCAATCTCTATTCTCTTTCAGATTTACGCACAGGCTAAATGGGGCTGTTGAAGGGTGAGTGGGTTTTACTAACCACCCCTTGGCTCTCTAGCTCTTGAATTATTTTATCGATGGGAATCACAGCATCTTGAGTTGTCCTATACTGTTGGTGGTGCACTATAGAAGTGGTAATTGGTACTTGTTGCTCTTGTCCTTTTAGGAGTCCTACTGCAGATGGATTTTCAGACAGTCTAGGCAAGGTGTTCAATTGCCGGATGCTCTTTGTCACTACAGCTGCTATCCTGAATGCCCACTTGAGTCCTTTTGGGTTTTTGAAATACTCACTTTGGAGGTAGTCTATGCCTAAAATGCATGGGGCTTCTGGGCCAGTGACAATAGGGTGTTTCTCCCACTCTTTTCCAGTTAGGCTTACATCTGCTTCTACTAAAGTAAAATCTTGTGAACTTCTTGTTACGCTAGCGATAGAGACAGATTTTTCCCCTACATGTTTTGATGGCATTAATGTGCACTGCGCACCAGTATCAACTAAGGCTTCATATTTTTGTGGTTCTGATGTGCCAGGCCAATGAAACTACACAGTCCAAAATACACGTTTTCCCTAGCCTGTTGGGGAGGAGGAAGCCAAGAAACCCTATAAATATGATTGCCTATATTCTGAGAATGAGAAACCTGTATGTGAGATAGAATTGAAAGTAAGTTTTGATGTTTGAGATGTGTTAGATACTGGATGTCTGGGAAAAAAGTTAGGTGACCATCTGAAGGTTACCTGCAACCAGACCCAGAGGTCAAATGGAATGTTCTGTCTCACCCCTCAATGTATGGTTCATCCCACACCTGTACCCCTCCCCTGAAGTATCAGGTATCTGTAACCCCATTGGCACAAGTCCTGTTCCAGCCCACCTCGAGACCCCTTATCAGGGGGCTGCGAAGGTGGCTCGGCCTCTTTGCTCTTTGCTCTTTGCCTCTCTTCGCTTGCACCCTTTCCTGAGGACTTTCCTCTCTTGGAATTTCCTCTCCCTACCTCTCCCTTCCCCCACTTTCCTAGGCCTTGCCACGAGCTGCAGCGTGGCAGCTCAGAGCAAGGCCCCCACAACCCTTACAATAAACCTCATCTTCTAAAACCCAGCCTCAGAGATCTCTTGTCTACATTTATCTACACCGTCCTGGAGTCCTCAGCAGCAGGACAAAGAAGCAATTTCTACACTAGCCTCTACTTGGCTAGAGGCAGGGCTCCTCTAAGCCTGGTTATCCTTCTTTCCTTGAGCACATGTCTTAGAGGTTCCTTTAAGGGGGTCGGACATGTCATTATCATCATACTTGGCAGTTTGGCTACGGGCAACTGGAGCCGCTTCTTTTTTGGTGGAACTCTTTCTTTGAGTCTTGACTTCTTTCAATTCATGCACCCGTTATGCTAGGGCAGCTGTAGATTTTCTATCCCATCTGTTCATATTTTCTCTGCAATCTCACAGGAGGAACCACAGCTCAGCACGTGGAGTGTATCCTCTCTCCCTAGCCGGGGAGCGTCTATGTTGGGTTCCAGAACCTCTGATCTGTACTGCTGAGATTTGGAGAAGGTCCTCTCTAATCTCCTCCCTGAGTTTCTTATGATTCTTATCTATCTTATCCTCTAGTTTCTGTAGACGTGTTTCTACAGCTGCGATCCTGGCGTGTGTTGGGCCATGCACAGCATCTGCATATGCTCGGAGCTTCTTTGCCATATTAAGCATTGTCTCCTCCATGTCCTCCCGCTTTATTACTGCTAAGGCAGAAGCGTTTTTTAATGGCTCGAGTTGTATAAGTTTTCGCCACATCACAGATGTACATGATACCAAGTCTGGGTTCCTAGTGTTTATGTCATCTGAGAAAACCATCTCTGCCACTGCCATTTCTCTCAAGTGTTGAATCCCTTGTTCTATGGTCTTCCATGGGGTTTGCTGCATATAGAGATCATCTGCACACAAGTATCTTTCTGCTACACTTCTTAGGACCCGTATCCAGAGACTGCAAGGACTAGCCTCTCTCATCATCTCCTGGTCGATGACTGGATCATGTGAGAGGGATCTCAGATGTCTCGCTTCAGTGCTGTCCAGAATTGTAGCCTCGCCTGCAGCATCCCAAAGATGGACTAATTAACTAATTATAGATTCATTAGGTTGTCGCCGGTAATCTTTTCTTAGGCCCCAAAGGTCCTTCAGGGAAAAGGAATTAATATTTGCTTCTGATCCTGTGCTAGAAGCTTTGGCTTCTGATTTTGGCGAAGGTCCTTCTCTTGGGTCATCATCGTCCACTGGTCGATCGGTTTTGACTGTGTGCTTCTTTGCCGGAGCAACTGCCAGGGGCTTAGGCTTAGTGTCTGGTTTAGCTGCCGACTCAGGCTCAGGTTTTAGTTCAACTGCTGGCTTCATAACTGGGGTGTTGGCTGCAGCCTGAGTGACTGGGGTAGCTGTTGATTTGTATCCCTTCCCCCCTGCCTCTGTCTGCTGCCCTACAGTCTCTAGCAATGTGCGATAAGCATATGCCAGGGCCCAGCTTACTGCAGCCACCTTTTCTCCCTTAGAGCCATCATGGCACCCCTCTTTCAGGTATTTCCCCAGCTCCACTGGATTCTGAATTTGTTCCCGTGGAAAATCTCAGACTACAGGGTCAGAGAATTCCTTGAGGAGTTGGCCCATATCCTCCCATTCTCCACACCACTCAGGATTTCTTGTGCCTGGGTCAGGAGTTTCATCAGCCCCTCTAGAAATCTCAGCCCATATTCTAGAGAAGCTGCAGACTGTATAGAGAAGGCTTACTAGATGACATACTAGAAAGATGGTCTCTTTAACACTCAGGGGAAACTCAACATTCTCCAGCAATGATTTAACCGATTCAGAGGAGAAGAAGGAAACGAAAGACTGCAATGTTTCATCCTCTGCTCCTCCTCCCACAAACAGGGTGAATAACCATAACCATGACCCATACATAGTAGGAAAAAATCTCAGCACCTTTATAAACTTCCTACAAATTATTATGATTAAACCACGGCCAATAGCTACTCTAATCCGTGTCCCTCTACTGTAAAAACTGCGTATTAATGACAATATTGGGGCTATCTCTGGATATGCAAATAAACCTAAGGACCACAAAAGTATTAAGACTTCAAAGAAGCCTAAGGATCCAAAACACATCAAGGCTCCCACCCTAAGAGACATGAGTTCAAGCAGCATAGTTACTGACTGCTGAGTACTAATCAGTACAGAGTTTTTCTACTCTCTTGAGCCCCATGTATGGGCGCCAATAAGTTTGTGGTGGTTTCAGGCAGATTTTGGGAGAAACCCTCTTACAGGGCCCCCCTCCCCTCCTCTAACTGGTTCGGGGAAAAGAATTCCTTAGAGAGAAGTGGAAAAAAACTGTTTATTAAACAGGCAAAGCACTCCCAGCACAATATCTGATGACAAGAGCTTCGTGCCACTTACGGAGGGATAACAAACTTAAAGAAAGTCTCCTCTTGAGGGTCATTACTGTGCTCCACCGCTCTGTCTCTGCTGACATTGGGAGAAAAGGAGATGTGCAGGGCTGGTCTTGGTGGGGTGGGTCCCCTGTGGAGGCCCCCGGTGCTTCCCCAGGTCCTTAGTTCGGAGAGGGTGGAACAGTTCCGAGGAGGGGGCAAAAAAGCAAAAAGGAAGGAAAAATCAAGGAAAAAAAAAAGAAAGAAAAAGCAAAAAGCTTCAGCTATTCTACAGCGTCTAACTACGCTAGCACTAAACTAACCAACTGCCGGGGAAAAAAAACAACAGAGCTTCTTTCATCTTGCTGTGTTCCAACTCCCCCGCTTCAAGGTCACTCCGATGAGGAGAGTTTTCCTGGGGAAAAACAAACCGCGCTTGCCCTCCCCCTGCACCCACCAGACGATTGGGGATACACAGTCACCCCAAGACACCCGGTGAGGCTTTGAGAGGATCCCAAGAGGAGAATGAAACCAGATGATCCTGCACTAGCCGTGATGTCACCTGGTTTATTGAACAATATAAAAACAGGACAGTCTCACAGTGAAGTTGGAAGCCTCGCTGCCTGCAGGTGGACACACCAGAGTAATTCCCAGTGATGGAGAGGGGCTCTCCAGTCCTTCACTGTGACAGGGGTCCCCAGCTTTGGGCCGGCTCATGGAGGCAGACTGGCAGTGAAGGTGACCCTGGCTATGGTGTCACCTTCTGAGCTGCATGGGGAATGTCCCAGTGCAGCTACTGGAGTGAGTGGGGGGACTCAGTGCCACAACTGGGTGCAGTGCAGAGGATCCACTGCAGCAAGGTGGGGTCACTGGTGCAGGGGGTGTAGTCCTTTAAGGACGGGCTGCTCTAGTTTGGAAGCACAGGCTCTCTCTCTCTCTTTGGGTCTCCCACTGGATTACAGCTTCCTTTGGCATCCACTCGCTCCAAAGTGAGCACTTTTCTTACAGGCCGCAGTGGATCTCTGCATCACCCACGGACTTCATGGGTTACAGGGGGACAGTTTGCTTCACCATGGTCCTCACCACAGCTTGCAGAAGAATATCGTCTCTTGGAGCACTTTCTCCCCCTCTTTCTCTCCTGACCTTGGCGCCGCCATGTTGTTTTCTCCTCCGTATCCTCACTTCCTCCTCTTCTCTATCTAAAAGAAAAACTGCTGCCCATAGGTACCATTGCCAAACAAGTTTGCCAAGATTCCTGCAGGATCCCGCAGTGCTGAGAGGCTTGATTTAGTTTAGGTTCTGCCTCGCGTTGTTTCTGCTCACCGTATTTCTACTGCTGGCCATGTGGCCTCTGCTGTTTAACACCTCTCTTCCTGCGGGGCTCCAGGAAGGAGAAGCTGCTGCCGCTCCTGCCCATCTGCCTGCAGGGAGGCTGGCGGCCAGGCAGACAAAGCTCCCTGTGGGCCACGCTGAAACCGCGGCTGGGGCGCATCGCTGAGCCCTGCACCAGGGTGCCCCAGCAGCGGTGGCTTGCCAGCCCTGGAAAAAACTGTGCGAGCACTGTTTTTTGATTTTCTTCTTAAATATGCCATCACAGAGGCATTAACTATGGAGGGGTTTGACAGCTGGCCGGTAAGCTGAAGTCAGTTAGTAGAAGAAACAGCAGTTCATAAATTCCAAATGTATCCACAGTAAGAAAGAAGACAAGGCTGTTAGCATGGAAACCAATTTAAAAAGATACATGAAGGAAGGAATTTTGTAGTTAGACTATATGTATAAGTAAATGTTTATACGTGGCTTATTAATTTTTGCAAAACTTTTACTAAATATATTGGCGCTAATTGTTTTGCACCGATGAATATAATAAGTTATTGTGATGTAGTCAATAACTTGAGATCATGCTTTGTTATGAGTTTATAAACTGGAGAACACGCAGAATAAAGAAGACCATGCTGCCATTGTTATTCTATTCAAATGTATGTGTGTGTGTATGTCACGTCTGACCCTACAAGGACATTTAGTAATATCCTGACATGACGAAGGAGTTACAACTACGAAATATGCTCCTCGTACTGTTTTAGTCTAGGCAAAGTCACAAAATTTTAAGACTGATGCAACTACTGCTTGCAGTGTTAAAGCTTAGAAAGAAATCAGAAAAAGACTCTAGGATGTAATTTTGAAAGAAAATAAAGCAGCTGCAAATCTATCACGTACTTAGAGATTGCTTTATGACACCCTAAAAAACCAGAAAAGAGAGCAAAAATAAAAGAGACTCAGAAGAGGTAGCAGAAAAAGAATAAAGCAGAAACTCAAAGTTGCTAGAGAGCAGCAGAGGGGAGAAGCTCAGCCTAAGAATATATCCTTCCCTGAAGTAAATCTTGCTAAAGCTGTTTCTGCAAAGACTGTTGCTAGGTCTGTGGGTACGGGAAATGAGCAACAAGCTGATAATGTCTCTCCATATCTGTCCCAAAAGGCTCTAAATCCCTGGACCCCTCCTCTACACAGCAAAGAAGTGTTAAATCTCTGAGTCTCCAACACAGCAGCTAGCTAAGATGACCTCTGAAAAGAAACAAATTGAGCCATCAGCTCCTCTGCCTGCTTCTGCTCCTGAATTGCACAAACAAATAAAAGCATCAACTCTTTATCCCCTACTGCCTTCTGATACGGATAGTGACAATAAAGAAATGACAAAGATTAGAAAATCTAAACGAATGCATAAACCTGTTTAATGTAAAACTAGTAATAAAGATGAGCTTGATGTTTCAAGAGCTCTGCCTTTTTGTCAAGTTACTGCAACTGCTCAACAACATTTACAACTCTGAAACCGAGTTAAAAAGAAAGCAGCTGAAGTAAAAAACTAGAATTTATTAGAAAAAATAAGCCCGCCAAAAATATTAGATATACAGAATGTTGATATAAATGTTGCTGACAATAAAATAGCTTTTCCTGTATTTAAAACAGTTCCGAACTCAAGACAAAATGATCATCATCTCATCAAGTTTTTGCATAGAAAGTTGTACAAGACCTCCAAGAAAAGGTGGCTGAGTTTAGTATTAATTCTGCAAAAGTAATACAATTAATTTGTGTTATTAATGCATTTACATTTATATTTATATTTACATTTACATTTACATTTATAATATTATGAACTTCAATTTTTTTTCAGCCAGTACAACATAGAGTATTTCAAAACACCTGGAAGCAACTAGGTGAGCAAACCACTTTAAATATAACTACCTCAACACAACCCTCATCGCACTGTAAGAGTTGATACTTTGCTCAGCAACAAGCATTTTACTAATCCAAACATACAAGCATGGTAAAATCCTCTAGTTTTATCACAAGCTCAGCAAATAAGTATAAATACTATAATTAAAACAATACAAATAGCAGCTCCAACCCCCAAATTTGACACTATGGAACAAAGTATTAAAGGACCTTTTTTTGCAATTTGTAGAAAAAAATTGCTGCAGCAATTAAAAAACAAGTAAATGATAAAGTTTTAAAACAATTTCTATGTAAACAATCAGCCAAACCAAATACAAATAAAGACTGCCAAAAAATTATTGAAGCTCTACCAAAAGATCCCTCTGTTCCAGAAATAATTACAACTTGCTCAAAATTAGCACAGCCCAGCATAAAATAGCTGCATTAGCAGCAATCCTAAAGCCTCCACAAAAATATTTCTCATGTAAAAAAAGAAAAACATTTAAAAGCACAGTACCCTAAAAATGTTAAAGAAAAAGTAAAATCTAAAATGAATCCAAATAATAAATTTACTTGTAGTCGTTATAGTAAAACTGAACATTTTACAAAGCAGTGGAGATCAAAATACCATACAAATAAACAATTATTGCAAGAACACAAAAAAAGAATGCGAAAAAGCGTGTGTAAACACAAATACTTCAGCAACCACAGACCCTCCCAGCACTGCAAAGTTATCCATTCATAAACAATACTCAAAAGCAATAATTAGTTCGGCAAAAATTAATATACCCACTGCAAACACAGGAACTATTAATATTCATGATGTTGTTAAAGTACCCTTAAAAGCATGAAAACATATAAGAAAAAATCTCAGTGCTCTTTTAATTAAAAAATCTAGTGCCACCTTATTAAAACAATGTACATATTAAAGTAATTAATACTAACTATACAAAACAAATTTATACTATAATTCCAACTACTTATCTGCCAGTTGCTATACCTAAAAGAACTTACCTTATTCAAATAATTCTGTATTATTTTCTGTATTCCCAAAACAAAAAATCAACTACTTTCCACTAAAAGCTTCAGGTCTACCAAGACACCTCAAGGTTTTTAAGCACCATGACTACTCAACGACCCACATTAACCTACATCTTACCTTCTAAAAATGCAAAACCTCAACAAATACCATTAAACAGTTCACTAAGCACTAAAACTAATGTAACAATTGTGTCTTTACACTCATAACCCCCACAACAGCCTGCGCAAACAAGTAACACTAAAATGTTCAAGCTAAAAAGGCGCCACAGTAAGTAAAATTTCAGTTAACACCATTTTAATCACAAACCCTAAAAGACAAAAAGCAACTATAAAGCCACATACTACCACTACTCTGTTAAATCTATAAAGTCGAGTTTACCTCCACCAATAAAAAGTAAAAATTACTCCGGGTTTTTAACAACAATCACCATATTACAAAGTATTAAGCAACCCACTCTAACTTAGTTAACCACCACACCTGTGTAAGTTGATCAACAGGACCTTCCTAGTAAATAATTAATTACCCTACAAACATTAGTTCAAAAACAATTAACCACAAAACATATGAAACCTTCACACAATCCATAAAACACTCCTGTGCTTATTACTAAAAAAAAAAAAATCTATCAAGTAGCAACTTTTACATAACTTAAAACAAATTAATACTGTAATAGCTACAATAAGAGCCTTACAACCCAGTTTACCATCCCCTACCATAATTCCTATAAAATAAAATACTGTTTTAATCAAATTTTAAAAATATTTTTTACAATTCCTTTAACTAAACAAAACAAAATTTATATTCACAGGACCAATAATTAATCATTCTAAATGAACACTAAAATTTCTTCCCCAAAGAATAAAAAACTGCCCTACTAGTTTCAGTTTATGGCACAAACTTTAACTCCAGAAAAAAAATCCTAATTGTTATTATTATCATTACATAAATAATATTTTATTAACAACTAAAGAACAAAACCAACTCATTTACAATCTTTTACAATAATTTCTCTACAAAATTATAACCTAATTTTAACTCCTCAAAAAATTCTAACTGTTATATCTTAAAAATATTTGTCTCATTATATCTCAAAAAACAAGTAAAACCTCAAAAAAAAATACAATTACAAAACATAATTAAAGCCTAGCTAATATACAAAAAATAACAAAAAAAAAATTAAATCAAACCTTATTTGAAACATACTAACTCACAATTATTGCCACTTAAAAAATATTTTTAAAGTATTTTAAAAGTATTTTAAAATAAAAAAATCCTAGTAATATCCATAAATTACCCCCAAACCCCTTTCTATTCTCAGAATAATTTAAAAAACTTTATTTTAAAAATTTGCCGCTCACATTACTCTAACACAAATAGTACATCTATTTATTCCAATTAACAAAATAACTCCTTTAAAAATTCTTGTACAATAAAATAATCAGTAAAAAAATCCTACATATTTTAAAATAATTGTTTTTTACCTTTCAAACATATAAAAAACTACTCCTATTATTATTAATTACTAAAATTATTATTAAAACTCATAAACAATATATTAAATTAATAAACCAAAATCCTAAAAAAGAAAATTTATCTGTTCAAAATTACTATTATAAGTAGTATCTTTCCAACAACTGTCAGTTACAAATGACTATAACTACTTTTACAAAGCACGTCTTATAATTTACCAAGTCATCCTTTATTAAACTTTTTTCAAAAAGTGTCAGTTAGTCAAAAACAATTAAATTCAAAAAACCTTATTAATAAACCCACTGTTTTTACAAATAGTTCTCAAACCCAAAAAACCCACTACAATTACTAAAAAAATCAATAATAATTAACACTATATAATAAAATTTCAAACAAGTTCACCTCAAACTATTAAATTACAACCCATAAGCACTGCATTTCAGTTATTCCCTCTAACTGTAAACATTGTAACAAATTCTACTTATATAACAAATTTAGCCCCAAAATTAAATAAAGTTGTTTTATCGAAATTTAATCATCAGCCTTTATTTAATGTATTGCTGGAATTGTAAAATACAATCCAGCAACACCCTAAGCCATATTTTATATTACACATTCACAATCACACTTCTTTACCAAAATCCTTCACAAATAAAAAATACTATAGCTAATACTCCTGTTTCCAATGCTACCTCAACGATCCCTGATCGTAAACAAGAAGCAATCTTATCCCATCAATTTTACCATCAAATTTTCAAACTTTACAGTTTTACCATGAAGGATTTTTGCAGTTAGACTACGCGCATAAAGTAAATGTGCCTTATTAACTTTCTGCAAAACTTCTACCAAATACATTGACATTAACTGCTTTACACCAATGAATAGAATAAGTTATTGTGATGTAATCAATAACTTTAGATGACGCTTTATTATGAGTATATAAACTGGAGAACACGCAGAGAAAGAAGACACTGCCGCCACTGTTATGTGGTCAATGTTTGTTCGCGCCTTTCGCAACATTTGGGCGAACGTACAAATTATCAGGCTCCTACCCCCAGTATCCCAATCAATTGGACCCAATCAGATTCTTACACCAAGCAGACCCAAGACAGAGACCACAACTACCACCTCCTCCCCATCCAGCCCTTTAGCTATTTACAAAACACCCAAGTCAACTCCTTACAATCCGTTTCTTAGTGTGTTAGACGCTACCTTTTTGTCGTTGAACCAATCCAACCCAAACCTTACAAAGTCATGCTGGTTATGTTATAATGCAGACCTCCCTTTTTATGACAGCGTTGCCCTTAATGTTCCTTTTAGCTATTCAGCAGCAGAAAATCCACACCAATGTAGGTGGGACACACCCCGGAGAGGAATTACTCCGAGTCAAGTCACAGGCCGAGGCAAGTGGTTTGGCAGTGTAACCTTAGCAAAGCAGATGGGAAATAGCTGTACTGAATTCATCCAGCCTTGTCGAAAGACAGATAAGTGGGCGATTCTATCCGTACCAGGAATGTGGGTCTGTCAACAATATGGAATAACCCCCTGTGTGTACCTTGGTAAATTCAATAACCTTGCTGACTTTTGTGTCCAAGTTCTAATTGTTCCCAGAGTCCTGTATCACCAAGAAGAAATGTATCACTTTTTGGAAGATTCCACCCAGCTCCAAAAAAGAGAAATAATAACAGGCATAACCATTGCAATGCTCCTCGGCCTAGGAGCCACTGGTGCAGCCACAGGTGTTTCAGCTCTCGTGACCCAACAGCAAGGACTTTCTCAGCTGCAAATGACCATTGATGAGGACTTGCAAAGAACTGTGAAATCCATCTCCTCTCTGGAGAAATCTGTCTCCTCGCTTTCAGAAGTCGTCCTGCAGAATAGGCGAGGACTGGACCTCTTGTTCCTGCAACAAGGAGGCCTGCGTGCTGCCTTGAGAGAAGAATGCTGTTTTTATGCAGACCATACCGGAGTCGTGCGAGACTCAATGGCCGAGCTAAGGGAAAGACTGGCCCAGAGTAAAAGAGAGAGAGAGGCCTAACAAGGATGGTTCAAGTCGTGGTTCAACCAGTCCCCATGGCTGACCACCCTTATTTCCACCTTAATAGGACCTCTTACCATGATACTCCTGACGTTGATTTATGGGCCTTGCATTTTGAACAAGTTAGTGTCGTTTGTTAAGAGCTGTTTAGAGAAGGTTAACATCTTGTTTGTTGAACGCCAGCAATTGCTTTGAAGTGCGCTTATTACTAACATGTTATATCACTTTTTATATCCTATTATACTAATTTTAACAGCTTTTGTATTTTTTATAACATTTATACTTTTGTACCTTTTTTACTTAATCATGGGGGGGGGAAATGTGGGTGATTAGGGACAGGCGATCGGAAGATATTGGGTTGTACGGGTAGACAGAACCCCCCCTCAACAGTTAGTTATTTTGCCCCCTCGATTAGCCAAGCAATGCCTAGTTTATAACGTAAGCAGACGGAAGTGACGCAGTAAACAGAAGTGTTATAACCCCATGCAACCCGTTAATAAACACCATTTCCAGTCCACCACATTGGTGGCTGTGAGCTGATGGCCCGAGTGGCCAGGGTTTGGTCACCGTACCGTTTCTGAACCAGGTTGCTACGCCTCAGTGAAGGCAGCACTGTTATTCTGTTCCAGAGCCATCAGAAGCTGACTCTGCAGGACATGGTGGAAGATTCTGGCAGTTTCTCACAGAAACGACCTCTTTGGCCCCCTCACTACCAAAAACCAGGTCACACAAAACCAAGACAGTGGGGATCCCCCTCGGCACTGGCCACTTTTCCAGCCCTTTTGTCCTTCTCTGCTCTGTCTCGCTGCTTCCTGGGCACGTCCTCTCAGAATTCCTGCTGCTTCTCCCTTTGCCCTGGGCCAGGGTGGCAGCTGGGCAGGTGTTGTTGTACATTGTTTGGGTTTGCATTGTATTTCATTTTTATATTGGGTTTTGTAAGGGTTTCTTCTGTACCCCCCTGTTCCCCTGTGTCTTGGTTTGAAAAGACAGGTATCTGCTAGAGAGAGGTGGGCCTCTCTAGGAATGGGGAATTCCAATCCCATCCCTCCAAGTTATTATAATTTAGAAGATTAAAGAGGCTTTTCAGGCAGAGCAGTGGCGAAAGGAATAACACTTCTTTACTAGTAAGTATAACGACGCAAAAAACAACAACTACAGCATAAATAATAAACAGAACCAGGAACCTTGAGGGGCTTTGCTTCACAAAGCCCGGGGCAGCCTGATTCCCTTGGGACCCCGAGAGCACGAAGCTGGAATGGTAGAAAACTCCCAGGGTGGTGGCTGGAATGGCGGGGTGTCCCCAGCAGGCAGGGCGGTGTCCTGGCAGGCAAAGGGGGGGATGTCCCGGCAAAGTGAGCAGTGCTGGAGAAGCCGCGATGGCTGGGCAGGGCTGGCCCAGCTCCAGCAGGGCAGGCCAGGAGCTCCGAATTCCTGGGCACTCCAGCAGATGATGGATGGTGGTAGAATTCCCAGGACCGGACCCTTTGTTAACAGTGGACTCCTCACAGAGCCAGACGTTGCCAGACTGTCCTCTCCAAAAACTGAGAGTGGAAGAAGCCACCCTCAGCTCCCATAGCCCCTGAGCCTTTCCCTCCCCCCCAAATTAAGTGATCTCCCGCCACTTCTTTTGCGTGGGTCAAGTGCCCTTTAAGCATCAGCATTTAGTCTCTTAGCAGCTTGTGGGGGGAAAAATTCTATAGGGAAAGGAACAAAAGAACCCAAAAACCCAAACTTAACCCCTAACACCCTGGAAAATGTATCCTGAAACTTGAACTTGTCCCTGCTCCTTTTCCCCGCCCATTCTCCCACACTGGAATGTAATCCAACTCTGTTCTGCTCCCACCTTATCCCTGATTGGGTAGTGGCTTGTCCCTACCTCTAGACCCTTCCCTTGGATAAAAGCCAGGAAACCAGGTGGAGCTGCCTCTTGGCTTGGGAATGGGGACAGGGACGGGGCTCCAAACCCTGCAGGGGCAGGACCACAGGAGAAAGACTAAATAAAGCCCTGTTTTCCCCCCAGACCAAGTGCAGACTCTTCCCTTTGCCATCGAAGGGGACCTGCTCTCTCTAAAGGAAAAGGTTCACAGATGCTCTGGGGTCTTTGGGGCCCTGAGGAAAAAATCCTTCCATCTGTGGTTTTTCTTTCAAGCTAGCCGAGGCAAAAACAGAGCCGGGGCTCTGAGAAAGACAGAGAGAGACACCACAGGCAGGTACTCCTTAGCTGGGGCTCTCTGGTGTCTGTCACAGAACGGGAGGAGACGAGGCAGGTTCCCAGGGCTCCCTTGTTCCTGGAGCTCTTCCAGGGTGTGGAGGATTGTGTCCACTTCACAGCACAGCTGGAAAAGCAGCAGCTGCTCCCTGTCTGCTCCACCTCGATTCCCTGCTCTCTCCATAGCCCTCCCAGTCTGGCCCTGATGTTCCTCCACACCAATGTCTTCAGTCTGGACTCAACAGTGGAATCATGCATGTGGAATCATGATTAGCTCAGAAAGAATTATAACAGTTAATGGGCACCTTCGGCTCCTGGAGAAAACAGGTGCCTGGATTTTCTATCGTTGCTCATGAAGCCCAAAACTGGGCAAGAAAATAACACTTTATCTTGAGATGGCTACAGAGCAGGTATTGGTTTATTTAGCACAAGGCGTGAGGGGGATCCCTTCACCAAAAACTCACTCAGGCTTCTTTAGCCTGCAGTTACATCTTCAAAGTCCTTCCACTCCATGTCACAATTACAACATATCATTAGCATATTCCTATTTGCATAAAGCTCTGTCAGGATTTTCCAACTGTTTGTTGCTTTTGCGCATGCATCAGTTCCTTCTGTGGTAGTCATCAGTCTTCTGGTGGTCTTTTGATGAAGACTCCTGTAGTTCTTCCTCAGATTTGAACTTCTTATGTGTCTTCAACACATGCCTGGTGCTTCTTGTTCTTCAGTCTAACTTGGTTTTAGCTAATTTTGCAGTTTGCAAGTTCTGTTAAAATGTGTTATCCTGCAATTCATGGCGCATGTTATCTCACTTGCCCTGCTATCTTGTTTGCTCTGCTATCTTGTTTGTTCTGCTATCTTTCTGGCTTTACTTGCATGTGTTGTTAAAATATTGCCTGTGGTTAAATTTTCATTACATGTCACTTAGATTTCAATCCCCCCTTTCTTTTCCCTTTTTTGGATTCTTTCACAAGTTATCGTGTGTTTATTCTCCAGAAATATGTTCCTCTTCCTACTCTGTATGTCAGTTGATATCTCTTCCAATCATCATAAAACACTCTGGTTTGCCTACACACCTCAAAAAGCACTGTCTAAATATGCATGTACACAAAAATGTGTATTCTTAACAAGATTCTCATGAATAATTGTTTTAACCAATTTAGATTAGGGAATGAAGATGGAACTGTCTCCCCTAAGTGAGTTTGACCCAGATGTATAATCATTTATTACTTCATGGAGTATCTTTGCATGTTGCCAGAGTGGATGTATCTTTGTTGTTAATTGCCCTGATTGCTCTATGTAAGTACAGAAGGCTGTTTCCAGCCCTAGCCAGGTCACTCCTGCCATGGAGTCAGGAGTCCAGATGGTTTCAGTTTGCAGTGTGCGTATTCCTGGTGGCTGGGGATGAGGCAGGAGTGTGCTCCTGCTGTCCCAGGCTGGCAGGGGCAGAGGGTGAATGGTCCCCTGGCTGCTCCTGAAGGGACACTGAGGAGCTCCTGAACCCAAAGCAGCTGTTCAGTCCCAGGTGCAGCGCTGGCAGAGAGGGGATCTGTAGTAATGCACCTCTCATTCCTGAGTGAACATTTCTGCATAAGGAAAAGGGCTTTAGTTCCCCTGAAACACATAAGGAAACCAAACTAGAAAGTTCCGTGTCTTTCTCTTTGTAATTAGCTCAATGCCAAGAGAGAAGCACCTGCTGGATCTTGTCACTGTCCTTCAAAGTCTGTACCTTTCCTTATTGGCAATTTGCCAGTAGAGCCCACCTAGACTGTTAAGTACAAAAGGGTCTGCACAAAAGAACCAAAGAGCTTTTTCGGGAGTGCAATAACAGTGTCAGAATGGTCTCTGCACTGTGCTGAAATTGTGTTTTCTTTATCTGCTTATTGTTTCCCTTGTTATTAAACCTTTTATTTTACAAAGCATGTCAGGGGAGGTTGTCTGGCTATGTGATTTAAGGCATTTACCGGAACAAGGCTGGACTCCTTATCAACTATTAGAAAACTGTAGGGCTCATGGTTCAATGGTGCTGGTGAAGATTTCCTGGAGGTGCTGTGCCAGTGGCTGGACAGGAGCCCAGGGGTACCCAGGTGGGCAAGAGGCCACTGGCCCCAGGGCTGTGCCATATCTGGGGTGACAGCGGGGCCAGGGCAGTGCCCGTCCCCTGTGCTGGCACTGCTGGGGCACCTCCAGTGCTGGAGCAGCTCTGGAACCCTCCTGACAAGAGAGACCTGCAGGGGCTGGAGGGTGTGCAGGGATGGGAACGGAGCTGGGAAAGGGAATGGAGCCCCAAGAGAGGCTGAGGGAGCTGGGAAGGGGCTGAGCCTGGAGAAAAGGAGGCTCAGTGGGACTTTGTGGCTCTGCACAAGTCCCTGACAGGAGGGGACAGCCAGGGGGAGTTAGGCTCTGCTCCCAGGGAACAGGGACAGGACAAGGGGAAATGGCCTCAGGCTGGGCCAGGGCAGGTTCTGGTTAGACAGCAGCAGGAATTTCTCCATGGAAAGGGGGCTCAGGCCTTGGCAGGGACTGCCTAAGGAGGTTTGCAGTGCCCATCCCTGGAAGTGTCCAAGGAATTCCTGGAGGTGGCACTAAGTGCTCTGGGCTGGTGACAAGGTGGGCATCAGGCACAGGTTGGACTCGATGGGCTGGGAGGGCTTTTCCAACCTCAGTGATCCTGGGGTTCTGTGCCTGTAACACTCCTGCAGAAGCAGGGAATTCTTTGGGTGTTGGAAAGATCCCTCTGGAGACAGGCTAAGCTAAACTGGGAAGGGAGGGACCAAATCCATGCTCTGTAGGTGATGTGTGCCAGCCCTGCCTGGCAGGTGCTGAGGCTTCCCCTGAGGCTGGACAAATGCCAGGGGTGTCTGCTCCAGCACTTGTGACTTGTCAGAATGGGGCAGGCAATGCCTGAGGTCCTGGCAGGCTGGAGGTCTCGATATCCAAACTCCAGGGCTTGTTTTGAGGCCGTGGAGCAGGATTTGTGTGTCCACATCCCAAGGGAAAAGCAATCCAGGCACCCTGCTCTGGTTGGGTGTTGAATGTCCTCTGTCAAACCCCAGCGCTCTGTTTCTGTCAGGTGTGGGATGTCCACTGCAAGGAGAGCTGCAGCCAGGCGCTGTTCCTGCTTTGCTTCCCCTGCTGGAGAGGTGTCCAAGGACGGCCAGGTTGGACAGTGCTTGGAGCAACCTGGGATAGTGGAAGGTGTCCCTGTCTTGGAATGGGGCAGCCACTGTTTCTCAGGGAATTCCATCCCAGCCCCTCAAAACTCTCCCAGGGAATATTTCCTTCCTAATATTTCATCTGTCCCTGCCCTCTGGCAGTGGGAAGCCATTCCACCTTGCCCTGTCCCTCCAGGCTCTTGTCAAAAGTCCCTTTCCTGCTTTTTTTACATGTATGCGCATGCAACTATCACACTTCACAATGTTATTGCCAACAATCAGCACAACAGTTAAGGGTCAGATGTCTGCAACAGATGAGAGCTGTCTGTGAGCCAACTCAAACCACAGCCGGTGTGGAATTTGGACCATAATTCAACTATCTTGTGGTTGGTATATAAAAACTACATTTTAACTACAAAGCTACATTTACCATACTATCAAAATATTAATACATTACCAATCAATACAACATAATACATAAATATCTTGCTTAGAGCCATATAATATGCATTTTTCACACGGAAGATGGATTTATGCACAAATCCATCTATAACAATGCTGCTGTGCTCCCCCTGCTCCTTTTCCTGATGGAGCACCAGCCCCAGGAAGGGCTGAGAGCCTCACGTGGCCCTCCAGGTACCAGCACAGCAGTTCAGGGTCAAATAAATATGGAAAGAGCTGAGAGTGTCCTGTGAGGCAATTAAAACCACGCCTGGTGAGGAAATAGGAGTGTAATTCAAATGAACTATCTCCGAAAGAGTGGTTTCACTTTCACATTCGGCTGCAGTAAAAAGACGGATTTACAGAAATTACCCTGCTGCCTCGGTTAAAGGTGAAGCTGCACCCAGTTAAGAGCCAGGGCTGTGCTGGGCTTGTCCCGTGCCAGAAGCTGTGGGGCACGGAGGGAGAAGGTAGGGCCCTGGGGATGAGCTGTGGGGCCGGGAGCAGCAGGGAGCGGGCTCTTGTCGGGCTCCTGCCTCCTGTTGCCGGTGTTTTGCCAGGGCTGGGGAGATGGCAGGGCAGGAGAAGAGGGCTCTGAGGGCAGCGGGCGGGCGGTGTCTGCTCCTCCGTGGGCTGCAGGAAGCCGCCTTTGCTGGCAGCCGCTTTGGGGGAGCTCGGGGGAGCCGTGTGCGCTGCGGGGCTGAGCTGGGAGGGGGGGCCGGGCTCAGAGGGGTGGGAGCGGAGCGGCGAGGGAAGGAGGAGGGATGCGGGCGGATGGAGGGGCAGAGCTAAGTCTGCAGAGGCGCAAAGCCTGGCCCGAGAGCTGGCAGTGGGGCTGGCCGGGCACAGATCCCTTGCGGAGCCCCTTCCATGCCGCCAGCCCGTGCCCGGCTCGGACACCCCCAGCCCCGCGGTGGGGCCGGATGGCTGCGCTCTGCTGATGGCAGGAGCCAGGGGGATAATTCCATTTCCTACCCGTGCAGGGAGGGTGGGATTCTCCTCTCTCACAGTCTAAGCGTCATCACTCAGAGAGCTCTGCTTCCTGGGGCAGCCCCTCAAAGGCATCAGCGCCTCCAGAGCCCCTTTCCCTGGGGGAAGGCTGGGGAAAAAGCTCTCGGGTGCTGTTCCCATGAAACGGGGTGCCGGCATTCCCTATGGCAGATTCTGCTGCCAGCCTTGCTGCTTTCCCTCTATAGCTTCCAAGGAGGAGCTCGATCCCGAGTTATGCCCTGAATGTGCTTAGTGCCTCTCTGCGGGCACTGACGCAGTCACATGGGGCTTTTTCCCTATTCCTGCAGCAATGGGAAGCCGTGCAGGGACTGCCAGTGGTGCCTGGGGACAGGTTCAGGGTGTGGCAGGGCTGGAGTTAATGTTGTGCAGGGCAGTCTCTGACTCCAGCGACTGAAGCCGTGCTGGGAGTGCTCCATTGGGAGACAATTTGTGAGAGGACAGGGCTGGGACAAGTGGTTCAAGTGGACAAGCTCCAGCAGTGACCCTGAGCCAGCAGTTCCCTTCCTGAGCAGCCATCCTGCACTGAGGCTCTGCTGCCCAGGGAGCAGGTGGACATGTGCCCAAAGAAAACAATTGGTGTCTAAAGTCCCTCCTGTGCTCTCCCAGCACACCCAGCTTTCCTCTGTGGTTGAACTGCCCTTATCTTGAGCCAGTGGCTTTTCCTGCTTCTGCTTTCCCCCTCCTGTCCCCATCCTGGTGGTGGGAGCACACGAGCTGCAGGTGGGGCTCAGTGGCTGCTTGGATCCAAGCCCTGTGCTGCTTCTCCCCCATCTCCAAGGCCCTGAGCTTGCCCCCAGCAGCAGCTGTGTGATGTGGGCAGTGGTGGGACAGGGCCTGTGCTGTCCCATTGTCAGTGCTGTTCCCCTGGCTCTGGCCCCTCCACACCTTGTCTGCTGCCCCGAGAGTACAGATGTTCCCAGGACAGCCTCTCACCCATCAGCACCCTCAAGTCCTTCTCCTCAGGGCTGCTCTCAATCCATTCTCTTCCCAGCTTGTGTCTGTGCCTGGCATTGCCCAGACCCAGGGACAGCACCTGCACTTGGCCTTGTTGACCTTCAGGGGCTTTGCTGTGTCCCATGCCTCCAGCATGCCCAGCTTCCTTCTGGTGAGGGAACATGGATATAGGTCCCAGGTGAAACCCTGCTCTGGTCACCTCCCCAGAAGAGCCCTGAGGAGTCTTTGCTGCCTGGGCAATCCCCAGTGGAGGAGAAGGGTTGGCCTCCAGTTCTTCCTGGAATAAATCCTCCACATTGATGGGTGGCTTCCTCTGACAGTCTGGTCTTTTCCTTTAGGATTTCAGGCCTTTTCTTCCCACTGATCTTCTTGTTGGACCAACTGGAGCATCTGCTGTGAGGTGGGTGAGGGGCATGAGAGCCCATAGCCCTTGCACAGATTGCCCAAATCTGCAGGGATTCCCGAGGGAAAGCTGCCCCTGAAGGCTCTGGAAGGGTGCAGGAGCTCTCGGATCCTGAGTCCAACTCCCCGGCATCGATACCTGTGCTGGTAAGTGTCTCGTGGCCTTGGTGGGGCGGAAGCTGAGTGCTCCGGAGGGTTTTATGCATGGAACAAATCTCTCCAGTATCCAGCTGAATGGACACTGGGACAGTTCTCAGGGTTGTGTGACAGCATCACAACCCCCAAAGCTGTAAAGGCAGCTGTGCAATGAGAGCGCCAGCTCTGCTAGTGCGTGAACATGGAATCATGGAATGGCCTGACTTCAAAGGTGTTTTGCCAGGGGCCAGGTTCTGCAGAAAAGACACAAACACAACTGTGCTGGCTTGAAAGCAAAACCAGTGAGAGACTCTAAGTCAGAAAAACAATTTAATAGGAGGTGAAAAAAAAAGTAAAATAAAATAAAATTAATGCAATAGTACAAAAGATCACTGACTGAATCAGAATACAACCTGACACCCTGTTAGTTATGGTGGTGGTATCAGTCCAGATGAAGTGGTCTTGTTGAAGCAGTAATCCTGTAGAAAGTTTTGGTAGCTCTTGTTCTCTGGGAATCCAGTGGGTACGGGCTGCCTGTGCTGTCCGAAATCCCAGATTATATCCAGGTGGGAATGCTTGGCTCCTCCCCCTGGGCGGAGCATCTCACCATGGACTGAGATCATTCTATGAGTTTTGCAGTGTGTCCTTGATTGCCCATTAAACAGAGATAGCTCCCGGAGGGAGTTATCTGTGAGTCATGCAGGAAGGCATTGATGGGCCATTAACAGAAGATAGTCTGGAGGGAGGGGGCAAGGAAAACACTGCCCAACCTAGCTTCAACAGCTCATGTAGATGGTGATAGAAAACATACTTTGGGCACATCTTACATTGTAACCTAAGGCACCAACTTAAGGTGAAATTTACTGTAATGCAGAACTGCAAAGAATCACAAAGGGATGAGTTCAGCAATACACCCAATTATTACTGCAAAGATTTCCTGTAGTAATTAAGAAGGATACCTCACCAGTTACCCTCAGACTTTCCCATCCTCCAGATGCACACATCAGCTGGGGAGGCCCTCCTGGTATAAACTCGCAATTCCTGTGGTGCTTTCAGCTGAAGGCAGAGAGGCTCCACCCTTGCTGTGAGAGAACCCAGCTTTTATAACATTGAACAAACAAGCTGACACCTCTTCCAGTGCAGGAACATCTGGTTTCATTCTGCTCTTGAGTTATTCCTGAAGCCTGGCCAGGGATGAAGGGGGAACCAAGGGAGTTGTCTTTGATCCTACAGCCCCAAGAAAGGCCATGTGTCCATCTTTCCAAATATGGAAAAGTAAATGCATGTTTTTGTCAAGGAACAGTCACATAGATCATATTGCTATTTATACTTTGTTAATTATGAATATATATAAAGATTGGGTTGAAGGTTCCTCTAGAGGTCAACTTTGGCTCAGGGCCTGCTGTTCTGGCCTCAGTCAGGGCCTGTTCCTCCGGCCTTGGTACTTCAGAAGGGCCACACAGGGATCCTGGGAGAGGCAGGACTGAAAGCTTTACTGAAATGCAAAAAGCTCACATTAACTGGCTGCCCTTGATCAGCTCTGAGAGTTAATGTGTTATAAAAGGAAATTCAGTGTGACAAGAAGGACTTCTTCCTCCTGAGCCTGTACTGGTTGTGACCCATGACTGACTTGTCCTTCAGGGATTTTTCGGTCAAAAGTGACCAACACTGATGGACACCAGAACCATTCAGGCCTGTTTCCCATGGGCCCTGTGTAACTTTCCCCTGAGCAGCCTGAACTCTGCTTCTACCATGATCAGGGTTGAAGGTTTTCTGGCACTTTTCCAGCTGTCACCAGAGATTTTAAGCTCAGTGTCTCCGTGATGGCTGTGGCCCAGATGGCCACCAATGGGCACTTGGCTGATGAGACCCTCTGTGCTAATGAGCAGCAGGTCACAGAGGGCACCTCTCTGAGTGGGCTCCCAAAGTCTCTAGTCACTCCTATTGGGCCACCAGGATGCCCCAGGCACAGCTGTGGCCAGGAACAAGGTGGATTTTGCCCCTGCACTGGGCTGGGGCCCCTGAGTGTGCCAGGAAGCAGCTCCTGGCAAGAGGTGTGAGTGGGGCGAGGGAGGGGCTGTGCTGGCAGCTGGAGCAGGAGCACAGCTCAGAGCCCGTGTGGCCGTGCTGGGCATGGGGGGAGTGTGTCTGGGGAGTGTGGGGTGCCCATGGGGGCAGTGTGTGAGCACTGCCTCCGTGTGCTGGGAGCAGCAGGCTGGGCCAGGCAGTGAGCAGGGCAGGTGTGGGGCTGGGCAGAGGGTGCAGGATGCAGGCAGGGCTGTTGGATGGGCACAGGGGCTGTGCCAGTGCTCCAGGGAGCCAGGAATGCCCCTGGCTGTCTGCACTTGGGAACTGGGCAGTTCTGGTGAGAGGATGTGGGTGATGCTGAAGGCAGCACCTGGTCCATTGCAGGCAGTGTGGCTGAGTGAGACTGTGTCTGTGTCTGTGTGTGTCTGTCTCTGTGTCAGTATTTTTATCTTTGTGTGTCTTTGCTGTCTTTGCTCTCTCTGGGATACACACTCAATTTCAGGGTGGATCCTGCAAACAGGAAAGCAACAGGCACATCCAGTGTGCTGGGAAGGGGACCCTGGCTCTTGTGCCATCCCAGGCTGGGCTCCAGCAGCCGGGTGGGAGCAATCCCCAGGGCTGCAGCTGCTGCAGGGCCTCTGTCAGGAGAATGGAGCCTCTGACAGCACCTTAGGGAAAGTCTCTTTTCTTCCTCCACAGACATGGCTTCACAGGAGGACACAAGAGAGGGGGATGGAAAAGCACAGCTCCTGGCAGAGGGATTAGAGGAGGAGAGATTGGATGCTGGATACTGGCTGCCCAAAACATCACAGATCCTGGGAATCGAATGCAGAGAAGCCCTGCAACATATGGAATATAAAGACTACCTCAGGCTGGAGTGTGAGGTACGACACCCCTGGGAGAAAAAGGCACTCCAGAAACTCCTGAAAATACCAGATGAGAAAACAACCACTAAAGAGGTGCAGAAGGAGCACTTGGAGAAGACAAAGCAAAGACAGGAAGTGGCCAAACAAGCCCTGAAGGATCTGACTGAAATGCTCAACAGCTGCAGCCACAGCCAGGATACTGTGAGGGAGAAAGCAGAGACACTGTGGCAAGCCATGGAGATTCCCAAGGAGTTCTGGCCAGCACCAAAGAAACCCTTGTCAGATATGCTGGAGAGCATGCAGAAGCAGCTGGAGCAGCAGGATTTGTCAGCAGTCAGGATGGAGAACATCCCTGACACAGAGGTGCTGAGGCGGGCGTCGGGGGGACTGGCCCTGCAGGGCATCTACAGAACCAGCAGACCTGAAGATGTGCTGGCAAAGCGAGAGCAGCTCCTCAGGGTTCCTGAGGGATTCCAGCTCACTGGTCCGGAGCAAGGATCGCTGCTTGAGAGGAAGGAGTTCTCCTCCTCTGCAGCAGAATCCACTTTCACCAAGTCCATGGAGCAGCTGGGGTTCAGCTTGAGCATTTCTGCCAAAGCCAGATTCTGGGGGATTAATCTGGGATCAGGTGTAGATCACAGCAGCTCCTCACAGTCACAGGACACCCACCAGTCCCACTCTGAGCAGAGTTACTTTTGCACCACGAAGTACTGGTACATCCCTCTGGCCTCCTGCTACTTGCAAAGACATCAGCTTTGCCTCTCGGATGCGGCCCTGCAGGAGCTGCAAGACATGGAGCAGCTTTTGTGCTTCACTCAGAAAGACAAGGCCCCCCTGCTGGAGAGGTGTGAGAGGTTCTTCAGCAGGTTTGGGTCCCACATAAACCAGGGTCCCCTCCACTTTGGGGGGATATTCTGGTGGAAGGCATCCACAGAAGGATTCCGAGCCGAGCATAGGGAAGAGATGAAGCGACAAACATCTGAAGCACTGAACAGCTTTGTCAGGATGAGCTATGGGGGCCTCCGGGCAAATTCTGTGGGGTCCCTGGATGTTTCTAAATCCAGCTCAAAGGCTTCTGTCCTGGGAAGAGCTGGAGACAGTTCCCATACAGCAATTCATCTCTCGGTGGCCAACACAGGGGGCCCACCAGACACAGCTTCTCTTCCTCAGTGGAAAACGGGGCTCATGTCTGATAACACAACGTGGTGCGTTATCGACCGTGGCTTTGAGCTGGTCCCAGTGTGGGATGTCATCCTGTACAATCACAGCAGGGATTTTAAGTCCGTGGGTCAGATGAGCAGAGCCCTCAGGGATGCGTACAAAAAGCTGATAAAACAGAGCATAGGCACCATTTTTGGGAAGGAAATAGATATTGCAGTGCAAGAGGCCAGAGATTTCTTGGGGACTCTGAAGACCTGGAAGGTGACGGTGGATGAAAGAAAGCTGCTCAGGCTGATGGAGCTAAAAGATGATCTGAATGCAAGAACCAGGAACCCCAGTGTGTGGATCAACGTGTGCCTGTCAGACAAAGCCCTGCAGGACTTCCTGGTGAACACCGTGCGCAGCTGCCAGGAGTCACCTCCAGAAAACACCAGCTCCATCAAGGTAATTTTGAGAAGCCTCCTGGATCCTCATATCTACTCTGTCAAGGACTTCCCTGAGGCTTCCTTCATTATGCAATGGATCTTCCAGGCTAGGCACCCACTTCCCAGATCTCCCAAAGTCTCTGAGCTTGGAGACCTAATCAAAACACTGCAGCAAATGAAGGAGCACATCCATGCTGTCACCTATGCACCTGCAAGCTCTGCTTCTGCTGTTCATGAAGCAAAGATAGAAGCCACCCTGACCAGCAGCCTCGCCATTTATTCCTTCCTCCAGTCTCTCCAGGAACGGGCTCAGAAGGACATGGAACTGTTGGTGCTCTTGATTGTGACCAGCACAGGGTACCAGGTGGAAAGCAGCACTTTCCAGCACCTCCTTGGACACCCAGAAATTCAGTACATGGCCAAGGAATTGGCAGCGGCACATGAGGAGTACGTGAACCTGAAGGAGCAAGACGCCGACAGAGCTGAGGCCTCCCTTCTGCTGTTGGGTCTGACTGTGACACCCAAAAGTCAAGAGCTGTCCACTGAGCAGAAGAGGGAGCGATTAGTTTTCATGGAAGATCACATGAAAGGCTTGTGGTCCTTACGGATAAAAAATCTCCTCCAAAAGCACAATGGAGGCACAGACTGGGAGAGGCTGGAACGGGACTTGCGTTCCTTGATCAGTGGGTGCTTGGATGAGAAATTGGATGAACAGAGGATGCAGAACATACTCAGTGACCTGGAAGATACTTTTCAAACACCTCAGCACCCCATTCAATCCCATTCCAAGTTAGACAACAGCCAATCCAAATCTGATGAAGCCATTGCAAACCAGGAGTTCCTGCAGTTGCTCAAGCGCCTTGGACTCCAAAGTTACTATCCAAGAAAAATGGGGATGGGAGATTTCTGCACCATGTGCAAGGTATCTCTGCAAGACAGCCAGCCCAGCAAGGACACAGAACTGCCATGTTACTTCCTGCAAAAGCTGTTAACTGTGGATTACCAGGTGAGGTACCTGACTTGCTGGGATGACAGCAACCCAGGCCTAGAATCCATGTCAGAAAGTACAGAGCAAGAGGATGGACCATCAGAGTCCTTTGAAAACTTTTTTGATTTGGAGGAAGCAGCCCCTGAAGGTGCAAGCAGGGACAGCCATGTGCACCCCATGGACCTGCAGATGGCCATTTTCCATTGCGCTGATGACTTCCTCAGACAGACCCTTGCAACCAAACTGGCCTTCTGCCAACTGGCGCTGCCTCTGCTGGTGCCCAACCCGTGCACTTCACGCATCGAGTTCCCACTCTACGCCCTCAGCCAAATCCAAAGGAGCTGGAAAGAGGCAGAGAAGTCAGGAAAGGAGGCTGGAGCAAAGAGTTACAACAACAAACTCATCTTTCAGGCGCAGACACCCATCGTGTCCTTCATCCGCATTGGCAGCTCGGCCTCCTCTTCCAAGTCTCAGCTCCTGAACGCTCTGCTGAGCAAACACAAACACGACACTTTCTTCCACCGCCACTGCAGAGGCAGCACCAGAGAGCGTTTGCTGATGGAAGGGGTGGTGGAGATCACCTGGTACTGTCCCCGTGGAAGCCCCGATGACACCTTTGAGTGCTGTGTGGCTTTCTGCAACCTGCATGGAGATGCCAGGGATCATGGAGCACAGATGCAGTTCCTGCAGGAGATTTCTGCTGTCAACGTGGCTCTTGTATCTGATTCAGAGCACATGGACAACAGGGGGAAAAAGCTTCTGCAAGACCTGTTGCAGTCACCACAGCCTTTGATTTGTCTTCTCACGGAAAAAGAGAACATTGCCACTGTCAGACGGAGTAAAAAATTAAAAATAGGGATCAAGAACAGAAACGAAGCAGAACTGGTGATCCAGCTGACTAAAATAATTCGGAATCTTCTGGAAGGGTCTAGTTTGCATTTCAGCTTGAATGCCTCTGTGGACAAAGCTCGCCAGCATGGATTCATTGTGGATGCAGATCAACCCACATGTGTGACAGCCAAAGCAAAGGCAAAGGAGCTGGTGGACCTTCTGAAGAAAGAGAAGCTGTCTGAGATCAAATCCCAGCTGCTGCCGCTTCAAGGAGAACTGTGGGACCAGTGGTGCAAAAAGGACAAGGAACTCACTCGCTTGCAGGAGAAAGGGAATAAGAGCATTGAGCATCATCGCAGCCAAATTGAATATGAGAAGAAAGCAATAAGAAGAAAGCAACTTGAGCAAGCTTTTCCTCTCAACCCACTGATGAAATCATTCCTTGGCTTTCTCCATGCCCAGCCAGCAGATACCAAGAAATATTTCCTGCAGTGGATGAAGGTCTTTATGGATGAGCTGTCCTGCGGTCGCCTCGAAGAACTGAAGAGAGACTATCACAAGTTATGGTCTGAAATCCGGACAGGAAAGACAAACCAGGAAAACAACTGTGTGAATGCGGAGTGGCGGAATCAGCTGGATTCCATCTCTGATGAACTCAATGATTCATCCATCGGCCTGGAGCACCTTCTAAGAGAGGTAGGGCAGATTTATGAAGCTCTGCAATTAATGGAGACAAAGACTTACAATTTTGTCAAACTGCCGGAAATTGCAGCAGAGCTGATGGTTTTGGGGTATCCTGTGGAGCTGATGGATGGGGACGCTTCTTACCTGCCCTTGCAATGGGTAGGAGCAATTTTTGACAGCTTAATTGAGAGGCTGGGGGACAAACGAGTGTTTGTGCTCTCCGTGCTGGGCATCCAGAGCACCGGCAAATCCACCCTGCTGAATGCCATGTTTGGGCTGCAGTTCAACGTCAGCGCGGGGAGATGCACCCGCGGAGCCTTTATGCAGCTCATCCCAGTGGGCGAGGAGCTGCAGCAAGACTTGGGCTTTGATTTTGTGCTGGTGGTTGACACAGAGGGACTTCGTGCCATCGAGATGGCCAATAAACACTCCCTGAACCATGACAACGAGCTGGCCACCTTTGTCATTGGTGTTGGCAATTTGACTGTGATCAATATCTTTGGAGAAAATCCATCAGAAATGCAAGATGTTCTGCAGATTGCTGTGCAGGCTTTCCTGAGGATGAAGAAAGTCAACCTTTCCCCAAGCTGCATCTTTGTCCACCAAAACGTGGGAGAAGCAACTGCCCAGGAGCAGAACATGGAAGGACAAAGGCGTTTGCAGGAAAAGCTGGATGAAATGACCATGGTAGCAGCCCAGCAGGAATTCTGTGACATCTCCTCCTTCAGCGATGTCATTGGCTTTGACGTGAACACCCACATTCACTACTTTGCTCACCTGTGGGAAGGAAACCCCCCAATGGCACCACCCAACCCCAGCTACAGCCAGAACGTCCAGCAACTAAAGAGTAAAATCCTCCAGGCTGCCAAGCAGCAGTCACAGCGAAGCATTTTGAGGCTCTCAAGCCTGAAAGTTCGTATTGGTGACCTCTGGAATGCTTTGCTGAATGAAAACTTTGTTTTCAGCTTCAAGAATTCCCTGCAGATTTCTGTGTACAGGAGACTGGAAAGTGCCTTTAGGCAGTGGACCTGGAAGCTGCGAAGTCACATCTTGGATGTACAGATGAGACTGGACAACAAAATCCGCAATGGGGACTTGCAGAATGTCACCAGAGAAGAGCTTGAAGGGCTGGTGCAAGAGACAAGTGATGCCATTGAGGAAGAAGTGGAAAAGTATTTCAGGGAAGACAAAGACAGTGAGATACTGGTGCAGTGGAAATCAAGCACAGAGCTGAAGCTGAACGATCTAAAAGAGGCTGTTCTTCGTGAAACGAAAAAGAAATGTGAGAATCTTATTGAGCTACAGAAGGAGCAGAGGAAACTGGATGCAAGGAAGTTGCAATATGTAGATGAGCTCCTGAGAAGGAGTAGGGAGCTGGCTGTGACTCTGAAAGGGAAGAGCCTCAGTGAGAGAGAACTGAAGGACAACTTTACTCTTGTCTGGAACAGTTGGATTGCAGAAGTCTCCCATGCTGCTCATCCTCCAGAAAGGGTGGATATTGATGCAGAAATTGAAGATGTCCTTCTAGAGCACTTTAAGGAGCCGGGTTTCCCTGAACGAATCAGGTCTTTTCCCAAAGGCAGAGGATTTTCTTTTGACAAGGAGAAACACATGACAAAGAAAAAGTATTTAGGCTTTAGCCAAGATCGTTGGGACATTTCCAGTGCTGATGTGATCAACTTTCAATACATCACAGACAACATCATTGCAGGTGTGAGGGCAAGCATTGACAAGAAGGAACAGGAGAAACGCGATTACAGTCCAAGTTTTATCCATGAAATACTCAATGAAGTAGAAGAAGGGTTGAACTCTGTTCCCTGCGATGCAAAATGTACTTTAAACAGAGAGTACTGCATTGATTTGTCTCTGCATCTCTGTAAAATGGCAGCAGAAAGGTTTAAAGTCATGCACGAAGCATTCCAAAAGGCAAATGACCCAGTTGTGTACCTGAGCAGCAAGAGAGAAGATTTCTTCCAATGTTTCCAGATTTCCTGTCAAGGAGCCACTTCGATCACAACTTTTGCTGGTTTCCTTTGTGACAAGATTGAACCAGCTCTTCGCCAGGAGGTCTATGAGAGGACGGCTAAAGATATTGCTGAGGACATGCAGGGCAAATTCCCAGATTTCAGGGGCAACAGAGCCAATCTGGAAGTTTGCATCTTGAGATACCTGGCAGAACAAGAAAATTTTGAGTATTTCAAGCAGTACCTTATGTTTCCAAGAGAGTTTTTTCAGTTTTACATTGAGAAACGAGTGAAAAGTCACTGTTTAGATGGGAGTGGGAGGCTTGAGAGGTTTTTAGATTCCTCCCTTAATCTTCTCTATGGAAACATCCTGTCAGCTGTTTCTTCATCAACCCAAATTGTCAAAGACAGAAAAGACAGAGAAGACAAAGTCTCTCTTTGGCTGGATGAATTTTGCAGGGAACTGACAGAGGTGATCAACTTGCCCAGGAGTGACCTGAAGGGCATCGAGCACCAGGAGGTCACAGACATTGAGTTCCTGAGCAGTGCCATGGCAGAAGCTCTGGGTGACCTGAGGGACAGGCTCAAGAATGAATTTGCTGATGCTGATATGAGCTCATTTTCAACACAGCCTCACACCATCTTAGCAGAGCACTTTTCAGGGTGCTGGGAACAGTGTCCCTTTTGTGGGGCTCTCTGCACAAATACCATGCAGGGACATGATGGAGACCATCATCTGGTCTTCCATCGCCCACGAGCGTTTGTGGGAGCCAAGTGGAGTGAGACGGACCACCTGGTCATTGATATTTGTTCCAGCCTTGTTGCAAGTGATCGCTTATTCAAAGTCGGTGACAGTAAATTGATCCCGTACAAGAAATACCGTGATGCAGGACCCCGTTTTTCCACTTGGAACATTCTCCCTGATTCATCCATGCAGGCGTACTGGAAATGGTTTGTGTCTCATTTCAGGACACAGCTGGAAGCTTTGTACAATGGGAAATTTCAGGGTAAAGGAGAAATCCCTGAGGCCTGGCAGAGAATTACCAAGCAGCAAGTACTGTCTGAGCTGGACTGGCCATTTTCACGGGAAGGACGAACCTTAAGATCTTGGCTACTTAGGAGAAGTTTGTACAAGGATCCCCACAAAATGCAGTTACAGTGATGACAGCCTCAAGCCCAATGAAGACAACGGTATCCAAATGCTCCCAAATTTGGTGAAATAAGGCACATTACTGTGCCTATTGCTCAGCAACCACCTCCCTTCAGGAGAAACCCTGAATCCCCTTGCCTTCTTGCCATAAACTTTTCCCTCTGCTTTCTCCTAGAGCCAAACCAAACCCCATCCTTGGGGCAATTTGCCTCGTGGCCAAACCTGAGCCCAAAGGCCAGGGCAAGGGCAAAGGCAGCACTCCAAGGCCCACTTGGATCAGCTGCTGTGAGACAAGAAGGGACAGTGCCCCAAAGGCAGTTTTCCTGCAGCAAGGAGGAGTCCTGCTTGGAGAAAGGGCTGCAGGACCTGAGGCCAGCTCCATGCTGGCTGCAAGCTGAGCTGCTTGGCTTTTGGCCATCATCCTTCCCTCCCTGACTGCAGCCTCCTGGATCAACTGAGGCTGTTCTCCCAGCAGGGGCTGTTGTGCCTCCAGGCTCTGGAAAGCAGTGACACGACTGCCCCGGGGCTCAGGCAGTGCTTTCACTCCCTGTCTTGGAGGTGCTGTGTCTCTGTCCAGGGCAGCTGCTCCCACTCAGATGCCTGGGGCTGCTGCCCTTCCCTCCAGCACTCAGCCTCAGCAGAAGCTGCTCCTGCCCTTTGCCTTTCAGCTGAGCAAAAGCCTTTGGAATGCCCCATGTGGAGAATCCTGTCTGCCAGCACCTTCTGCAGCACCCCTGAGGCAGTGCTGATGCTGTCCAGTTGCTGGTGGCACCAGAGCCATGCTCTGGAGAAGGTTGCACCAGCTGTCTCTGCCCCAGGGAGCTGTGGGGGCTTTTGCTGTGCAGGTGCTGCAACCCTGCTGGCAATGCGAGGGCCAAGCCCTCCTGGAGAGCTGGCTGAAGGGCTGCTTCAGCCTCATCCCCTGCAGGCTCTGCTAATAAAGGAGTTGATTTGGACTTCACTGCTCTGTGTCTTCTTTGTGTTCAGGGGAGCCACAGCTGGGGGTGACTCGAGCTCTGTGTGCTGCAGGTGGGCAGGGGCCAGGGGGTGGCACTGGGGCAGGGGGTGTGGCAGCAGAGGCTCTGCTCCATTCAGGGTCTCTGCTCCAGGAGCAGCTTCACTGTCTGCAGGGAGAGGAGAGAGGATAGGAAGCCCCAAACCACAACATCCAGGGAAACCAATGTCAGTGGCAGGTGCCAAGGGAGGCAGCGCTGGGAACCAAGCCTGGCCTGTCACACACATGGAGGGCTGAGAAGGTTGATCCCAGTGAAGTTCTGTGCTGTGGAGCTGCTCAGCTGGGAAGCTGCAGGACAAAAGGGGAACGGGAGCAAACAAAAGGGGAACGGGCCCAAACTCTTCCAAGCCCAGCCTTGGCCAAGCAGACCTGGAGCCAGTGACAGGAGCCAGAGCTGGGCTGTGTGAGCGTGTGCTGCAAGGGCTGAGTGCCAGGGACTGGGGACAGCTGGGCTGGGAGAGGGTTTGGGCTGGCTCCTGGAGGCAGACTGGCAATGGAGGTACTGGCTGTGGTGTGACTTCCTTGATTCAGTGGGATTGCTGTGCTGCTACTGGAGCATAGGGGTCCCCATTATGTGTTTATGCTTAACAGTGAATTTTTTTTCTGTTATCATCATAAAATTGTCAGGGAGGGAAGGGGAATAACAGATAGCCAATGATTCTGCCACACATAGGAGTAGCTCATAGCTCTCACCTACTAACTTCTGGTAAGGGATGTGACTGTGCGTGTGTTTGACACAGGGGAATTGATTTTTCCAGAACTTATAGCTAAACCAATTAGTGATTGGTTTTGAAACGACAGCTAATACAGGCCATAGGCAAATTATATGTCTCTGTGAACACACAGGGTTAAATATGGGAGGATCCTGGGAAACTGCCCTTTTCCTCTCTGCTTTGGAACAGGTAACAGGGCCAGCCCTGCTCCACCGCGTGGCCCTCCCAGGTCTGGTGGCCTGGGCTGGGCCCAGCCCGGTCTGCAGCTGTCCTGGCCAGGGTGGGCCCAATGATTCTGGGGCCAAGGGCGGGGAAGGATTATGCCCTGTCCTGCCTGAGCCCAGGCGTAAGTAGTTGCTAACATCCATCTGACTCTGAGGCCTGTCCCCGCTTCTGGCTCAGGCTGAGGAAGATGTCCCCTGGGTCCCAGGGAGCAGCCCTGAGCCGGTCCTCTCTGGATGAGACCGAGGCGTGGAGGTGGAGGCATCCACCAGCCTATCTAATACTGAGATCCTGGCTGTCATTTCTTAGCCCCCATCCCTGTGGCTTTGAAAATCCTAGATGCTGCTGCCCAGTGGAAATCACAGATCATGTGGCCACTGCAGGCCTTGGGCAAGTGTAATGGTTTTAATTTAATAAAACCGGGCATAAACATTAATTAATGAAGGGGTTTTAGTGTTAATATTTTTGTGGGAGGGAGAGATTAGGAGCAAAACAAACAAAGCAGTCTTAAGCTTAAAAATGAACAAAAATAGTTTTATTAACATATATTAAAAGAGTGAGAAAAGAAGAAAAAAGTTGAGAAACAAGAAAAACTCAAACTAAAACAGAATGATACCTTGAAACACTCTTCTTTCCTCTTACAAACTATCAACTTTCTTATTGAACCACATAGAAAGACACAACTTAGGATTTTCAGTCAATTTCATCACTTAGGCATAACCGCTCATTACTTTAGGAGAAGAGTCCTTCTAAGATCTTTATATGAAGACGTTTGCCACAAGACAAAATAGTCCAGTGCTCTCAATGTCACACATCTGCTGCCCCTTGGAGTTTTCGCAGACTGTGATGTTCTATCAGCAAAGCTTCTCAGTGTATTTGGGGTATTATTTACGAATACTTCTGATCTAAAATCATCTTTGTCTCAAAGGCTGAGATCTCCCTTTGACCCAGGAGTGGGGGTTTCAAAGTTCCCAAATAAATCTCCATTACATCAATCCTTAATTTTGATTAGAATAGCATTCTACCCAAATAATACTAAGATACTGTAAAGAACAGTTCATTTCTTCATAATTTACCTTAGAAAAGTCTGGTTAAAAATGTCCACTTCTTCAATCCTATTCCAATATTATTAGTTCTTTCACTTCTCATCTAACTGACTTCATTCGGTGCCTGTTTTATGTACCCTTATGTTTTCTTTCTTCTTTCTCTCAAGAAAGAATTGTGCTTTAAAGTTTTATGTTGCTAGTAAAGGTTAAATCCGCCTGGGCTTGCAAAGGCCACGTGCACGCGCCGGGCTGCAGGGCCGAAGAAAAAATGCAAGGCCGTGCTGATAGAAGAAGCTAGTACATGTCCTCTTTTCCACCCCTCGGTCTCATCCAGGGCGGTCCAGCTCAGAGCTACTACAAAGATGAAAAAAAGCTTCACCCAGGCTGCTCTTATGCGGGTAGCAGCTCTCAGAGGCTCAGCCAGGCCCAGCCCAGCTGCCCTCAGAGGCTGGACCGGGCCCGGCTCAGCCACCCAGAGGGCAGCAGGGCCTGACCCGAGCTTCCCCACGCTGCATGTGGGCAGCAGTTCTCAGAGGCCCAGCCGGGCTGGCTCAGCCGCCCAGAGGGCAGCAGGGCCCGACCTGAGCTCCCCCTGCTCTCCATGCGGGCAGCAGCTTCTGAAAGCCCGGCCAGGCCTGGCTCAGCCACCCAGAGGGCAGCAGGGCCTGACCCGAGCTTCCCCCGCGCTGCATGTGGGCAGGAGTTCTCAGAGGCCCGGCCAGGCCTTGCCCAGCCACCCAGAGGGCAGTGGGGGACCTGACCTGGGCTCCCCCCGCTCTCCATGCAGGCAGCAGCTTCTGGTGGCCTGGCTGGGCCTGGCCCGGCTGCTCACGATGTTATTTTTTGCTGATTCCAAAGCGAGAGAGTGAGGCGGTCCCAGCAGATTAGTTTTAAATGTCCCTTCCAAAGTCACATTGTTATAAATAAATTCTATTCAAATAATCTATGTTTTAGTTACTTAATTGTTAAGTAATTCCATTAAGATTGTTAGTGCTAGTTCTGTATAAAGAATTTGCCTTATTCCTGTTTTAATATTGATTAATCACCTTATTTACTTGTTTGTTAATTAAGAATTCACCTTATTACCTGTATCTCTGCTCCCATTCGTCGGATAGGGTCTGAATATGCAAATAAAAAGAACACTGGGATTCTGGGAACAACTCAAGAACAAGAGACTCTGAAAAGCAGGGAACCAAAGTAGAATCCAGGACTGAAGTCGCACTTTAGACTAGTGCAAAAAGTACGGGGGTCCACCGAAGCAACTTTATTTAGTCGCCGTGACCTGAGGAGGAGTCCCCCACCGCTGCATGACCCCTGATCAGCGAAGCGAAACGGACTCCCCGGCAAGGGGAAAAAGCCCGTGAGGGGTGTGGGAGTCCCCAGCTTTGCTGTGAAGCGAAGCTGTGTGTACCTCCTCCTCCTCTGCGTTGCCAAGGGAGCAAGCAAGCTCTCCCCCAAGGCCAAGCTTGATAATAAAGAAACATAGAAAGAGTAAGTCTCTGACTCTCTTTTTTTTCCCAGAACAACATTGACAGTTCTCATTGGTCAACTTAGCTGCCAATATCTCAGCCAGCTTTTTGATAGGTCCTCGTCCTCCCCCTCCAAACCACTCTACGGTCAGGGCAGGGAAAAACATTTTACATTTCTTTATATCTAGAAAACAAAATTGTGCCAAGCCATGATAGCAAGATGTTAATTCTTTCCTTGCACAGACGAAACTTCCAAAGCCCTAATCCTTCTCTGAGTGAGAGGAAAGGGACAGAGTGAGCGTAGAGATGACAGGGCATGAGATGGAAGTCAGTGAAGAGAGAGTGAAAGACTGTCTGGGAGGAGGGATTTGAGGAGTTGCTGTTTCAGGCTGGACTTCTCTTATGAGCCATGGTAATGAATTGTAATATATTGGTATTGCCCTTTAAACCATGATAAAAATATTCATTTTGGGGACAAGATTATTCAGATTTGTGGATTTGAGCAAAGGTATTTGTGATGGACTGAGTGAACATTGAATTAGGAGCTGTGATCCTGTAATCCCATGAGATGTTTGAACAGAGAGATAACAAGCCCTCTGCGTCAGTGAAGAAGAGAGAAGACATCTCTGTTCCCTGAGATGAAAAATCCTTTGCCTTTGGAGTTGCTTATCTTTAAAACAATACCCCCAGTATTGCATGAATCCATGACCCATATGCAATTGTGGAAAAAACTGCTAATGGGAGGGATTTCATGGTTTGCAGAATTTCTGGGCCACTGAGATTCATGACTTGGGAGCCACCAGTGGACGGTTTTCTTGTGGCGATCTTTCCACGGGAATCCTAAGAGAGACTCCTCTCCCTAAAGAACTGATGAAAGACTATTTTTAAGTGGTTGAACAGACTGAAAATCACAGGTTTTGTCTCTTTGTGTTGTCAGTGGGAAAATGAACATTTGTGGGGAAGGAGGAAAAGTGTTTTGAAAGTTTCATTTTGATTTTAATTTTCTTCTTTTAGTGTGTGTTAATAAATCTATCTTTGTACCCTTTAGGATTTGAGCTTGCTTTGATTTTCTCCTGATCCTATCTCACAGCAGAGTTCTAGAAGACACTCTAACCACTATATTAAATGTGGCAACCAGACTTTCACAAATGTGAAACCGTTACATGAATTGGTGTTTCCAGCAGGTTTATGAACAAAACCATCACACTATGTAAAATAAAGTAAAACATTTCCATCAAGTAAGTGTGGATAGCTAATGAAGGTGCAATCAGTGTGTATGAGAACAGCTCAGTGTGTATGAGAACTCCATGCTCTGCGCACTCAATTAGAGGAAGGATCCCCTGAGTCACCTGTACTGGAATAAAGAATGACTGCTTTCTAATACTCAAAACTGTGTTAGAAATTTTCTCTCAAGCTGATTTTGGTAACAATGGCCACTAATTAAAATTGAATAGGTGTATGATGGCTGAAAGGATGAATCACCTCAAATAACAACTCAAAAAGTCCCATACGTGGTTACTGAATTAGCTATATTATAAATGAATATGGTCAAACCTCTAAGGAGTCAGAGAACAAGTATCTTGGAAATTGTCCCTCAGTAGAGGTGATCACATTTTATTGTCAAATAAAAAGGCTGAAGGGTATTGGGGATTCAGAGCCTTCCTGACTGCAGGAGACAACCAAGCTCCCTGGTCTCTCACACAGGGAGAAGCTGACAGGGCTGGCAGACTAAATCCCCAGGAAAGGGGAGATTCCCTGGTGACAGAGGGAACTACTGATCAAAGAACAGAGAATGTGCAAAAAGCTGCCTGTTTGCAAATGATGCATGAGCAAGAATTAAAACTTCGACATGGATCTCCCAAGGTGATGCCAGTAGATTCCAAAAGAAAGACCTCCCTTGTCAGAGGACTTCCAGAGTCCCTAAAACCTGGGGGTGTTGAGCTTCAAGGTCAGATAGTAAGCCTCACAAATGGGGAAAGAGCTGCTGCCACTCTGGAAGGGGCTATAACCACTGACCATTGTCACAGAGAGCATCAAATGTGGGCATGGGGAGAAGTGGCAGAAGAATTAATGAATTGTGGCAGAAAATACAGTCCATTGCTTCCCAGTAAAACTGATTCCAACTCAGTTTTGTGATGGATGTGAATGGAAAACCACAATGCTCCTGACAATACCCAAAAAGGTGGCATTTTGCCCTGGACACGGAGGTTGGGTTTACACAAGTGATGTGTTGGAACCCTGGAGGATGAAAATGACAAGCTTTCTGAGCTGAGGGGTTCTGACCCTCAGATAAGCACCGCGTCTGACTTGAGGCCTTGGAACAGGCTTCTGAGTTTGTGTGATAGCACAGGGGGTGTGGGTGTGTAGTGTGAGTCGTGTTGTGTGATCTCACAGGATGGAAAACTTAGAATTGGGATTTTAGTGTATAGTGATATATGAGAGCCAAGATAGAGAACGTTGGGTGTGGATTAGTTGTCTTTTTTGAACCTTCTTCTTCCTTCTTCATGAATCTGGGTAGTTTTCTGTAACTGGGTGAAAGGTGTCCGCATTGAGGGTTTCAGGTGATCATAACTGGATTAGAAGTACAAATAATATAGATGTCAGCTGTTTATTGGATAATTGGAACTTAAACAGTCTTGAATAGACAGCATTTTAGGCTCACTTTCTCGACTTGTTAGGGAGAGCTCCCACCTTGTGAGTTTGTAATTGATAAAAACAATAAATTTCAGAGTGAGACTTCAAAAACAATGTGTCCTGAGTTTTATTCAGCCTGACCTTGGAGCAGGAGAGAGCCAGGAACTCCAATAGTGATGAACAGGAGAAAAAAAAGAAATCATTTTTGGATGTCTGGTTTGCAAATGGAAATCCCTAAAACAATTATGGATGGTCATCCTAGTGATAACCAAGAGTTATTAGTGAAGGGGTGACTGACAAAGGAGGAAACAGCCAAAGCTGCTACCCCACTACAGCTCCTCCCTTAAAGGGTCCACAAAAAGAAAATATGTCAGGAAACCCTATTCTTCATCCCCAGTTTGTGAGCCATGGGATAAAGGATGGTTTTTTATCAGAAGGCTCACTAAAACTCAAAAGGAGATTTACTAATCACTTGTGCTGCTGGCCCCCGTAAAGTCCCCACAACCTTTTTCACAGATACTGGGGCACAGGCGTCCACCCTCAAAATCAAAGACGCTTTCTCCTGGGGCTTTGTACCCTTGTGTAAGGGTATATTTGTAGGGGGTGCTTTGGGGGTACCAACAACCCCCAAATGACAGGTAAAGCGAAATGTTGGTTCCTGGGGAAGGAAAAGCAATTGAAACCTGAAAGGTTTTTTGTCCTGAATCTGAACATTAAGGTGGGACATATGTAGTTGTTGGGGACATGCCTCAAAAGGCTGGAAAAATGAAGATGAACACTATAGCTCACATCTAATTAACCAAAGCAGAATTCCTGTCACCTGTCTCCCAATCCAAGGTGCCATAATAAATGCACAGCCAAAAATCACCATTCTTGGCTTTAGAGATAAAACCTGTTGTAAAGAAGCCAAGTACTCAGCTCTTGTAGGAATGGCCAAGGAGGTGCTCCAAAGGAAAATTTTATTCCCACCTATCTCTGGAACCAGTGTAGAAATTGTTTCTTTCTCCTGCTGCTGAGGACTCCAGGACAGTGTAGATAAATGTAGACGAGAGATCTCTGAGGCTGGGTTTTAGAAGATGAGGTTTATTGTAAGAGATTTGGGGGCCTTGCTCTGAGCTGCCAGGCTGCAGCTCGTGGCAAGGCCTAGGAAGGTGGGGGAAGGGAGAGGTGGGGAGAGGAAATTCCAAGAGAGGAAAGTCCTCTGGAAAGGGTGCAAGCTAAGAGAGGCAAAGAGCAAAGAGCTAAGAGCAAAGAGTGAAAGAGGCAAGAGCCAAGAGCAAAGAGCAAAGAGTGGAGAGCAAAGAGCAGAGAGCCAAGAGCAAAAGAGGCCAAGCCACCCTCGCAGCCCCCTGATAAGGGGTCTTGAGGTGGGCTGGAACAGGACTTGTGCCAATGGGGTTACAGATACCTGATACTTCAAGGGAGGGGTACAGGTGTGGGATGGACCATACATTGAGGGGTGAGACAGAACATTCCATTTGACCTCTGGGTCTGGTTGCAGGTAACCTTCAGATGGTCACCTAACTGTTTTCCCAGACATCCAGTATCTTAACACATCTCAAACATCAAAACTTACTTTCAATTCTATCTCACATACAGGTTTCTCATTCTCAGAATACAGGCAATCATATTTATAGGGTTTCTTGGCTTCCTCCTCCCCAACAGGAATTGTTCCCTGGCAGGGTGCTGAGGCCCTGGCACAGGGTGCCCCGAGTAGCTGTGGCTGCCCCTGGATCCCTGGCAGTGCCCAAGGCCAGGTTGGACACTGGGGACAGCCTGGGACAGTGGGAGGTGTCCCTGCCATGGCAGGGGTGGCACTGGGTAGGATTTCAGGTCCCTCCAACCCAAACCATCCTGGGATTCCATGCTCATACATTTATATCCAAGCTGAGTTTCCCTTGGAGTTAGCTCATCCACGTGTCTTTGGCCAGTCCTGGTGCAGAGGAAGGATGTGTGCACATGCTGTGCTGGAGCTGAGCATGGCTGGCACAGGGGCAGGAGAGGGATCAGCTTGGGGTGGGGCTGGCAGGGATTGCTCCAGGCAGCTCCCAGACATGCTGAGCTCTGCGGGCAGGGAATGGCTCCAGCAGGAGCAGCAGGGCAGAACAGAGCTGTGGTGGCTGTGCGAGGGTGGGACACAAAGCACCTGAACGTGTGGGCCCCGCTGCTCTCCAGATGGGAGCTGAAGGATTCAGGCTGAGGGAAACGCAGGCACTTGCCAGGATCTGCTCCCTCGGAAGAGGATGTTGTGATAATCCATCCGGAGGGGGCGCGGGGCCAGCGCTCACCTTGTTTAATTCTGAGTGCTGCATTTACACCGGGTGTTTGCAGGGAGTGATGGATCGCCTGTGGTGGGGGAGGTGATGCTGGAGGTGCTCCTGGGCCTTTGGGGAGGGCTCCTGTCCCTCTCCCTGCGCAGGGAGAGTCTCTGCATCGTGGGCAGGGGAGCAGCAGCACTGTCCCCCACGTGTCCATCTGGTGTGGGGCTGCTGGGCAGCCCTCCAGCCGGGTCAGTCCCTGCTGTGCTCTGCCTCTCCCATTTGGGTCTCCTCCTGTGCCCCCCAGCTCTGCCAGTGTCACAGATGTGGTTTAGCCGTGATCAGAGAACAGCTTGGCTTGGGAGGGGCTCCAGCTCCTGTCTAATCCACCCCTGCCATGGCAGGGACACCTCCCACTGTCCCAGGCTGCTCCAAGCCCCAGTGTCCAACCTGGCCTGGGATCCAGGGGCAGCCACAGCTGCTCTGGGCACCCTGTGCCAGGGCCTGCCACCCTCAGTGTAGATATTTTTTCCCTGTATCTGGTGTAAATTGCCTGTTTAGTTCAAAACCAGTGGATACTGATCATTAAGTCCCAGCTCACTGGACTGAGCTGCTCTTTCATTTGTGCCTTTTCCAGCACACACTTGGTTGAGTTAAAGGAAAAAATTCTACTTGACTCATCTTTTTGGGCTTTGTTTAGCACTGAAACCCCTACTTAATTACTTTCATCCTCTCACATGCATCAACACCTTTTTTTTAGAACTAACTGTTGAAAAAGGGAGTTTCCACACTGAGTTGTGATTCTGATGGAAGGTTTGGCAACTTGACAGTTGGACACTTGAGCTCTGATCTCAGCTGTGTTTTTCCAAGTAATTATTTTGTTCTTGGTTACCTGTGCTGCCCTGTGAGATGACAGCTATTCTGGAGGGGGTCCTATCTGCAGTTTCTCCTGTACCACTTATTGCCAGACAAATTGGAGCTGGAAGATTTGGGATTCCATCTTTTTTTGTTGTTGTTTTATTTTCCAAATTGAATAAATGTTGCCGAGCTTCTGGTTTTACCCTTAAACATCGACACAGCTCAACATTTCCCTCGGTGAATCCTGTGCCACAGTCCCTTGTCAGACTCCCCTGAGTTCTCCTGTCCCACTGGAGTGCAGGCCAAGCCCTTTGGAGTTTATCACCGTGATCCTTTGACTCCAGCAGTGTCTGTGGTCTTTTGCAGTGACTCGTCACAACCACCTCAAGGACACTGGTGGTGTCCATCGTCATCGGCGTGGGCGGCTGCTGGTTCGCCTACATCCAGAACCACTACTCCAAGGAGCACATGAAGAAGATGATGAAGGACCTGGAGGGTCTCCACAGGGCTGAGCAGTCTCTCCATGACCTACAGGAGAGGTAGGTTCCCGCTATCCATCCAGCTGGAGCACTCAGTTCTTCCTGCATGGCCCTTATTCCTCTGGATTTCAGGATTTCATGTTTTTAGCTGTTGTGGTGCCTCACACTGGAGTCAGCCTCTTCCTCAGGGACCTGGCAAAGCTGCCAGTGGCCTCTGGAGCTGGGATGGGGCCCAGAGAGTGATGGTGAATGGTGCAGCATCCAGCTGGCGACCAGTCACCAGTGGTGTCCCTCAGGGGTCTGTATTGGGACCAGTTCTATTTAATATTTTTATAGATGACATGGATGAGGGCATTGAGTCCTTCATTAGTAAATTTGCAGACGACACTAAGCTGGGAGGTTGTGTTGATCTGTTGGAAGGGAGGAGGGCTCTGCAGAGAGACCTAGATCGGTTGGATGAATGGGCAGAGTCCAACAGTATGAAGTTTAATAAGTCTAAGTGTCGAGTTCTACATTTTGGCCACAAAGATCCCCTACAGCGTTACAGGCTGGGGACAGTGTGGCTGGACAGTGTTCAGGCGGAAAGGGACCTGGCGGTGCTGGTCGACAGCCGGTTGGATATGAGCCAGCAATGTGCCTTGGTGGCCAAGAAGGCCAATGGCATCCTGGCCTGCATTAGGAATTGTGTGACCAGCAGGAGTAGGGAGGTCATTCTTCCCCTGTACTCGGCACTAGTGAGACCACATCTTGAGTACTGTGTCCAGTTCTGGGCCCCTCAGTTTAGGAAGGATATTGAGATGCTTGAGCGTGTCCAGAGGAGGGCAACGAGGCTGGTGAGGGGCTTGGAACACAAGGCCTATGAGGAACGTTTGAAGGAGCTGGGGTTGTTTAGTCTGGAGAAGAGGAGGCTTAGAGGTGACCTTATTACTCTCTACAACTTCCTGAAGGGAGGTTGTAGACAGGTGGGGGTCGGTCTCTTCCACCGGGCAGCAACTGACAGAACAAGGGGACACAGTCTCAAGCTACGTCAGGGAAGGTACAGGTTAGATATTAGGAAAAAATTTTTCACTGAAAGAATAATAAAGCACTGGAATTGTCTTCCCAGGGAGGTGGTGGAGTCACCATCTCTGGATGTGTTTAAAAAAAGACTGGACATGACACTTAGTGCAATAGTCTAGTTGAGGTGTTAAGGCATAGGTTGGACTTGATGATCTTAGAGATCTCTTCCAACCTCATTATTCTGTGTGTGATTCTGTGTGTGATTCTCCGAACATGGAGTTTGATCCCAGGTGCTGGTCCTGGCCAGTCACAGGGGGTGGTGAGTGCCCTGTGCCAGCACCAGGATCCTGAAGATGTCAGGCTGCCCTGGAGACGTGCAGCCTGCCAGGCTTTGGGAATCTGTGCAGTGTATCCCCAGGTCTGCAGCCCCATTTCTTGCCTACGATCCCATTCCAGCCTCCAGGGGTTCATCCTGTCCCTGAGTGTTGATGGAAGGGCTCCACAGTGAGAAGGGAATGGGTGTCCGTGAGGAGAACGCGCCCCTGGGGCAGCTCCCAGCTGGTGGAGCCACACTGGGCACGTTCCCCTGGCACAAAGTCCACTCCCCTCTGTGGCTCCAATCCACAGCTGGTTCCACACAGCCTCCTGGAGTTTCATCTTACAGCTTGGAAATACTCCCAAAGAAAGTCTGATATATTTTTTTCTGCATCTGGAAGGAGACAGAAATCCCTTCTCCATGTCCATCCCTGGAGCAGCAGTGTCCTGGGCAGGAGGGCTGGGCTGGGTGTCACCTCCGAGCTCCAAACTGGGGATATGCCTGCGGGGTATGACCTTGGGCCCTGTTGCCGAGGGCAGAACCACGTAAACAAGTGGATGTTCCTGGGAAGTTCAACTAATGCTCTAAAGCCCCTCAGGAAGAAACACAAACCCACTGCTGCTCGGCACAGCCCTAAGCCGGAGCAGCTCGGGGGGGCTCGTCCTCCACAGAGGGCACCAAGCAGGAGCTCAGGGACTGGGAGGTGAATGCGGGACCTTGGGAGGCCTCTTGAAGGGAAATAATTCCTTCACTTCCTCATCCTTGCCCAGCAGGGTTCAGCTGGGGTCTTCAGCTGCCACAGGAGCAGCAAAAACTGGACAGCCTCAGTGCTCCCGGACTTGTGGAGAAGTTGAGCTGGAGTTCTGCTCAGAAACTTCTTTTCCAGAGATTGAAGGGTTCTGCTGTGCTGGCTGGGTGAAGCTCGGTGCTGAGCAGACCTCTGGAAGGCACAGGATGCCTCTCCAGTGCCACTGCTGCTGGAATTTGCTGAGCAGCTCAGACACACTCCTGAGCAGTTGGGAACATTCATACCAAAACCCCAGTCTTTATTCATCTTCTTTGAGAACATCCTGCAGCAGTGACACTTTCCAGTCCATTAAGTGACTCATCAAGATCACCAAGTCTTGGCACATCCTGCTGAAGCCTGAAAGGAGTGGGCAGGTCTGTGTTTGGAGATGTATGGATTGTAGGGAGGAGCTGATTCTATGGAAGCTTCTGGACTGTGAGCCCCTGAGTTGCCCAGAGCAGCTGTGGCTGCCCTGGATCCCTGCAAGTGTCCAAGGGCAGCTTGGATGGGGTCTGGAGGAGCATGGGACAGTGGAAGGTGTCCCTGCCATGGCAGGGGTGGTTTCACCCGCTGATTCCTGGGGGTGATTTCTTCTGACCTGCAGGAGCCGGTGCCTAGGGCACTGCCCCGAGCCGGGAGCAGCAGCCGGCCCCCGGCCTTGTGGAAGCGCTCGAGGCTCCAGTGGTGCCGCTTGTGCAGTGGGTGCAGGTGCCTGTGGATGGCCCCGTCCTTGCGTGCTGGCCCTGCCCTGCTCGGCCTCCTGGCCCCGGCAAAGGCGCCGAGGCTGCGCTCGGGGCCCCGGGCTGCCATTGCTAAAGGTGGTGAAGGACGGCCTTGGTGCCTTGGCAGAGCCCCGAGGGACGGCCCCGGTGCCTTGGCAGAGCCCCGAGGGACGGCCCCGGTGCCCGGGCAGAGCCCTGAGGGACGGCCCCGGTGCCTTGGCAGAGCCCCGAGGGACGGCCCCGGTGCCCGGGCAGAGCCCTGAGGGACAGCCCCGGTGCCCGGGCAGAGCCCCGAGGGACAGCCTCGGTGCCCGGGCAGAGCCCCGAGGGACGGCCCCGGTGCCCGGGCAGAGCCCCGAGGGACGGCCCCGGTGCCCGGGCAGAGCCCCGAGGGACGGCCCCGGTGCCCGGCCTCCCGCGGCTACTGGAGCCGCTGCCCACCAGTCCCTGGCACGTCCGTGTGGCCAATTGCTCGTGCCCTGGCAGCACAGGCTGCAAACCCAGTGCTCTGTCCTGTGGGGCTGGGGCTGCCGTGTGGGAGCACTGCCAAAGCCCCTCAGGGCTCTGGGCACAGCCGGGGCCACGAGGTCACAAGTCCGGGCGCTGCTCCGTGCCGGTTCCTGCCTGCTCCGCTCTTGTCGGGGTGCCGGGGGTGGCCCTTTGTGACACGGGCGCTTGGTGTGGGGATCCCTTGGTGACGTGGGACATGGTGGTGGCCAGAGAGCTTTGTGACATCAGGGAGCCCCGCCCTGGAGCCTGACGGTATCCAAGGGGCACAGAGCCCGGGGGTGCCCAGTTGCAGGAGAGCCACTTGCTGAGTAGGAAGCAGCTCCCTGCATCTGTCTACACTAGAGAAAGACAAAAATTATTGAGACGATGGACAAGGAGAAAGGGAAGCCCAACTCCCAGCCCGCCCAAGGGCAACTTCTGAGCCTGCGGAGGAGGCAAAGGGAGAGTGACGAGGCAGGAAGGCGAGGCCAGTGGATGGAGAGGGCCAGGACCTTTGCCCTGCCAAGGGAGCCATCTCCATCCCACGCCTCCTCATCATCCTCCTGCTCCTCAGGGATGCCCATCAAGCTGCCACCAGTCCTGGTTGAACAGCCAAAGGTGGGACCCAAAGATCTTAAACAACGTAAGATCCCAGAGGTGCAGCTTAGGCAGCCGCAGGGCAGCCGGAGCCCAGCCCTGTCCCTCCTTAGGGACAGGCTGCCACTGCTGCCATCGCTGCCACCGCTGCCACTGCTGCCACCGCTGTCACCACTGCCACCGCTGTCACCACGGCCATCACCGCCACTGCTGCCATCACCGCCACCGCTGCCACTGCTGCCACCGCTGTCACCACTGCCACCGCTACCACCACGGCCATCACCGCCACTGCTGCCATCACCACTATCGCTGCCACTGCTGCCACCGCTGCCATCACCGCCACCGCTGCCATCACCGCCACCATCACCGCCACAGCTGCCACCGCTGTCACCACTGCCACCGCTACCACCACGGCCATCACCGCCACTGCTGCCATCGCCACCACCGCTGCCACTGCTGCCACCGCTGTCACCACTGCCACCGCTACCACCACGGCCATCACCGCCAGTGCTACCATCGCCGCCACCGCTGCCACTGCTGCCACCGCTGTCACCACTGCCACCGCTACCACCACGGCCATCACCGCCACTGCTGCCATCACCACCATCGCTGCCACCGCTGCCATCACCGCCACCGCTGCCATCACCGCCACCATCACCGCCACCATCACCGCCACAGCTGCCACCGCTGTCACCACTGCCACCGCTACCACCACGGCCATCACCGCCACTGCTGCCATCACTGTCACCACTGCCACGGCTGCCACCGCTGTCACCACTGCCCTGCCTGGTGAGCCCCAGGGACACTCAGCGCCAGGGCACTGAGCTGGGGAGCGCAGGGGAGAAGGGGCCGCAGCCCTGCAGCCCCTGTCCTTGGCAGGCACACAGCCCCGTGCCCAGGGTGTCCTTGTCCCCGCTCAGGGTGGCCCAGGAGGGCACAGGCCGTGTGTCCCCAGGCTGGCAGCTGCAGCCTCTGCCACCCATCCCCTTGGGGGCTCGTGCTGTGGAGAGCAGCCTCAAGGATATGGCATTGAAGAAAAAGAATAAGGACAAGCTGTCTCAAAGGGAAAATGGCAATGAACATGAGCTGTCTCAAGCAATGGAAGACATGGAGCTCATTCGAGGAGACAGCAGGAGTGACCAGGATCTGTCCCCAGTGCAAGATGACAGTGAGCCCTTTCCAGTGGACAGCACAAGTGATGAGGAACTGTCCGAAGCAGAAGAGGCCATCGAGCTCTCTCCAGAAGACAATGACACTGAGCTGGTGCTGTCTGATGTGGAAGAGGCCTTAGAGGACATTGCAGAGGACAGCAACACTGAGCCAGTGCTGCCTGAAGTGGAAGAGGCCATAGAGGACATTGCAGGGGACTGCACATGTGACCAGGAGCTGCCCCCAGTGGAAGAAGACATTGAGGTCATTGCAGGGGACAGCAGAAGTGACCGGGAGCTGTCCCCAGCGCAAGAGGCCACTGGGGACGGTTCAGTGGGCCGCCCGAGCGACCAGGAGGTCTCCCCGGCGCAAGAGGCCACTGGGGATGTTTCAGTGGGCCGCCTGAGCGACCAGGAGCTGTCCCCGGCGCAAGAGGCCACTGGGGACGTTTCAGTGGGCCGCCCGAGCGACCCGGAGCAGTCCCCGGCGCAAGAGGCCACTGGGGACGTTTCAGTGGGCCGCCCGAGCGACCAGGAGCTGTCCCCGGCGCAAGAGGCCACTGGGGACGTTTCAGTGGGCCGCCCGAGCGACCAGGAGCTGTCCCCGGCGCAAGAGGCCACTGGGGACGTTTCAGTGGGCCGCCCGAGCGACCCGGAGCTGTCCCCGGCGCAAGAGGCCACTGGGGACGTTTCAGTGGGCCGCCCGAGCGACCAGGAGCTGTCCCCGGCGCAAGAGGCCACTGGGGACGTTTCAGTGGGCCGCCCGAGCGACCCGGAGCTGTCCCCGGCGCAAGAGGCCACTGGGGACGTTTCAGTGGGCCGCCCGAGCGACCAGGAGCTGTCCCCGGCGCAAGAGGCCACTGGGGACGTTTCAGTGGGCCGCCCGAGCGACCCGGAGCCGTCTCCGGCGCAAGAGGCCACTGGAGATGTTTCAGGTTGCCGCCCGAGCGACCAGGAGCCGTCCCCGGCGCAAGAGGCCACTGGGGACGTTTCAGTGGGCCGCCCGAGCGACCAGGAGCCGTCCCCGGCGCAAGAGGCCACTGGGGACCTTTCAGTGGGCCGCCCGAGCGACCAGGAGCTGTCCCCGGCGCAAGAGGCCACTGGGGACGTTTCAGTGGGCCGCCCGAGCGACCAGGAGCTGTCCCCGGCGCAAGAGGCCACTGGGGACGTTTCAGTGGGCCGCCCGAGCGACCAGGAGCTGTCCCCGGCGCAAGAGGGCACTGGGGACGTTTCAGTGGGCCGACCGAGCGACCAGGAGCTGTCCCCGGCGCAAGAGGCCACTGGGGACGTTTCAGTGGGCCGCCCGAGCGACCCGGAGCTGTCCCCGGCGCAAGAGGCCACTGGGGACGTTTCAGTGGGCCGCCCGAGCGACCCGGAGCTGTCCCCGGCGCAAGAGGCCACTGGGGACGTTTCAGTGGGCCGCCCGAGCGACCAGGAGCTGTCCCCGGCGCAAGAGGCCACTGGGGACGTTTCAGTGGGCCGCCCGAGCGACCCGGAGCTGTCCCCGGCGCAAGAGGCCACTGGGGACGTTTCAGTGGGCCGCCCGAGCGACCCGGAGCTGTCCCCGGCGCAAGAGGCCACTGGGGACGTTTCAGTGGGCCGCCCGAGCGACCCGGAGCTGTCCCCGGCGCAAGAGGCCACTGGGGACCTTTCAGTGGGCCGCCCGAGCGACCCGGAGCTGTCCCCGGCGCAAGAGGCCACTGGGGACCTTTCAGTGGGCCGCCCGAGCGACCCGGAGCTGTCCCCGGCGCAAGAGGCCACTGGGGACGTTTCAGTGGGCCGCCCGAGCGACCCGGAGCTGTCCCCGGCGCAAGAGGCCACTGGGGACGTTTCAGTGGGCCGCCCGAGCGACCCGGAGCTGTCCCCGGCGCAAGAGGCCATTGGGGTCCTTTCAGAGGACCGCCTGAGTGATGAGGATCGGTCCCCAGTGGAGGAAGCCATTGTGGTCACATCAGGGGACAGAATAAGGGATGAGAAAATGTCCCCAGTGCAGGAGGCCATGGAGGTGGTTGCCCAGGACAGCAGAAGTGAGCAGGAGCTGTCCCCAGTTGCAGAGGCTATTGTGATCATTTCAGGGAACAGCCTGACTGATAAGGAGCTGTCTAAAGTGGAAGAGGCCATCGAGGCCGGTTCAGAGGACAGCACGAGTGACCAGGAGCTCTTCCCACTGGAAGATGACAATCAGCTCTCCCGAGGGGACCAGAGTCACAAGGAGCTGTCTCCAGGTGAAGGGAAGCATGAAAATGAGCCGTCCCGAGGGGAGAGTGATAGTGACAAAGAGCTGCCCCAAGGGGATAACAATGAGGGTGAGAAGCTTTCCCCAGAAGACATCCAAAATGACCCAGAGCTGTGCTTTGGGGAGGACTGTGATGTTGAAGAGATGTCCCCATGGGAAGATGTCAATGAACGGCTCTCCCATTGGGAGGAACACAAGGATGAAAAGGTCTCCCAGTGGAAAGAAGATGAGGATGAAGAGGTCTCCCAGTGGGAAGAACACGAGGAGGAAGAGCTCTCCCACTGTGAAGAACACGAGGAGGAAGAGCTCTCCCGTTGGGAAGAACAGGAGGGGGAAGATCTCTCCCGTTGGGAAGAACACGAAGAGGAAGAGCTCTCCCACTGTGTAGAGCAGGAGGAGGAAGAGCTCTCCCACTGTGTAGAACAGGAGGAGGAAGAGCTCTCCCATTGTGAAGGGCAGGAGGAGGAAGAGCTCTCCCACTGTGTAGAACAGGAGGAGGAAGAGCTCTCCCACTGTGAAGGGCAGGAAGAGCTCTCCCACTCTGTAGAGCAGGAGGAGGAAGAGCTCCCCCACTGTGTGGAACAGGAGGAGGAAGAGCTCTCCCACTGTGTAGAGCAGGGGGAGGAAGAGCTCCCCCACTGTGTGGAACAGGAGGAGGAAGAGCTCTCCCACTGTGTAGAGCAGGAGCAGGAAGAGCTCTCCCATTGTGAAGGGCAGGAGGAGGAAGAGCTCTCCCACTGTGAAGAACACAAGGAGGAAGAGGTCTCTTGTTGTGAAGAACAGGAGGAGGAAGCTCTCTCCCATTGTGAAGAACACAAGGATGAAGAGGTCTCCCATAGCAAAGAAGATGAGGATGAAGAGCTCTCCCATTGTGAAGATGAAGACACAGAGCTGATAAGGAGGGCCCTGCTCGGTGGCATGGACAGAGATTCAAGCTTGTCACCTGAACTGCCAGAACTACAGGAAGTGTCAAGGCATCAGAAGGTGCTGGAATGGCTGGAAGCCTATTTCCCCAACAGTTATGTTGCTGAGGAAGAGGAAGAGGAAGAGGACCAAGCCATCCGACACCAAAGACTGTCCTCTGTGGAATGGTGCAGTGATGAGGTGGAGGACCAGTGGCAAGAGATGTTGGACACCATGTCATCCCTTTCCAGTGACGATGACGAAGTGCTTTCCAAAGGGAAGCACTGTGGAGCTCAGGAGGTGTCCCAAGGGGAAGCTGGCATCCAGGACAACGTCTGGAACAAACCCTTGGGCTTGGTGGATGATGAGGAGCCCATGGAGGGACCCAGCTGTTCCAGGCGTGTGGGCACAGAGGAGACAGCAGAGTCAGCCCGTGCCCTGTCCAGCGCCTCTCCTGCCCTGTGGAGTCCCACGGTCACCAGGCTGGCAGCTGCCACCCCAACCGGAGCTACTGAGGAGGAGGAGCCTCCCGAACCTCTCGCTCTGCAGGACAAAAAGGCAGCAGCTCCTTCTGTCCTCAGTGAGGAGAGGACATCACTGGGGACGCAGAGCCCGCCGGCTGTCCTGTTCCCTAGTCCGGCCAGCAGCCAGGCTCAGCTGTGCATGAGCGACGACGTGAGCAGTGGGACCCTGAGCAAGGCTCTGCTGCACACCCAGGCGCTGAGGCAGCAGCAGGAGGAACGGGACGCCCTGGACCAAGGCACTGCTGCCGAAAGGGAAGCAGCAGTTGGAGCCCAAGGGGAAGAGAGCCCGTTCTCTGCCCCGCACGGCCCCCCCAGCCCTGGGCCTGCCCGGCTGGGAGCCCAGGCCCTCCGCGGGCAGCCGGCTGCCCCCAGGAAACGTCCCTCCCGCTTCAGGCGGGCGCTGCGGGCACTGCGGGGGCTGTTCCAGGTCTCCTGCGTGAGGCCGCGGCCGGAGGAGTAAAAGGGCACCGACAGCGGGGATTGCTCCCAGAGCCTCCCTCCCCGCAGGACTGCGGCTAATGGGGCTGCCAACACCAACGGGAGCTGGGCACAAACGGGAAGAGGAAGATGCGGAACGTGAAAACAAAGACAATGAAGAAGATGATGAAGGAAACCAGGAAGATGAAGATGATGAAGATTGTTATAAATAAAATCGACCAAATTCGGTTATCAAAAATTTAGAATTTCTTGAGAGACAAAAATGACAGTCTCGGTTAGCCACAATTAAAAGGACAGCGTCGAGCCTGGGATTTCGGCGCTGGGTGAACACGGATAGCAGACTCTGTCAGCCTGTTATCCCCCCAAGTTCACATTTTTGGTTTGTAGCAGTCTCTTTTTATACACTGGATCGCGGAGAGAGGTCCAGGAGTGTGACGGTCTTCCCCCCGGGCCATATGCAGGTTCTGGTATCGGGAGTTTGAATAGACCGGTAGAGGAAGACAATACTGCTGATGTTCGGGCCCGGGTGTGTCGTGGAGATGTAAATTTTAACGGAGACTCGTGGAGATATCTATCTGAAGCAATCATCTTGGCCTCCGGACTTCTATCTTTGGTTTCCGTCGTTCTTTGTATCCTTTCAGGGATTCCCGGTAGCAGCGGTCTCTTGTCCCCCCTTTCTGGTAAATCCAATCACATTTTCTTTGTGTCTCCCGGGTGTTTCCCCAGGCTGGGGAAGTCTCCTTTTTATGCAGTCTCTCGTTTTATCCAGCAAGTAAAACTTAAACTTATAACAGAGCAAACCATACAAAACTTATACTAAACATATATCTCTACGGCCTATATATATATTTCTTCTTTGAATGGGATAACATGAATTTACTTTAGTATATATATTACAAATGAGGTAACACGAATTAACTTTAGGACATATATCACAATCCCCCCTCTTTCAAATTCACCAATTTAATTTGTGTTTTTGGTTATAGCCTTTTTTCTCAAATCAGATAAAAAAGCCTCTTAACTATTCCCGTTATTCTTCTGTCATTTCCCCAGCTGCCTCACACTAATAGGTTTTTCCTATGTTACTCTTCTGTATTCGAGATTCAAAGTTCTCTAATACTTGTGCCGCTGTACTTATCTCTTCCTTTAATTTCATGATTTTTGGAGTGTTTTTAGATAGTCCCCCTGATGCCATTTCGGGGTCCATAGGGAGCGCAGCTACTTGCATTCCTTGGACCACGGTGTGTATTAATCTTATTAGACAGGGTACAAGACAAGGCAAGAAAATTAATCCGGCTACTGAGCATCCTAAGGTACACGATCCTTTCTATTTTCGGGGTAGCTCGCTATATGCCCTTTTTCCGCATATCCAATAGATCCCACTGGGTGCTTTCCACTTGATGCTTATGCTCTCTGGCTTTTCCCAAAATTCTACTAGCTCAGTCAAAAAGTAATAGGGGTTGGCATTCACTTGTTTATACCAGCAAAGCCCAATTTCTTTTATCCAATTACACTTGTCCTCTTTTTTCTTTTCCCAGTATCCATTAGGGGGTTCTGGCTGCCAAATTTTAGACTTCTTGTTGGAATTTACAGTTAGGGTGGATAGACATGGGGTGTATCCCACTATCTCGTTGTAAACATCTCCTTCCCTGCTTATGCAAATTGTCCCTATGACCCGTTCATCTAGTGTCCATCCCCCTGGCCGAGTCAATGTTTTTAGGATCTTATTATCCCACCTCAGTAACTGTTGAGGGGTCAAACTTTCACCTTTCCATGGCCACCTTGCTGCTGATTTCAATCCCCCACAATTCTAACAATTTGTTAACCCTAATTCAGTAGCAATTTCTTGCACTAGATCTAGGAAAAGGTTTTTACCAGGGGTAGATAAGCTCCAATCGTTAAATTGTTTTTCTAACTGCTCATATTGTTCACTCAGAGATCTCATTCTTTCTTGTTCCATCCTTTTTTTCTTAGCAGCTAATTCCTGTTGTTTGAGTTCTAAAGCCACCTTCTGTATTTTATTCTCTGGGTCTAATCCTTCCTCATCTTTAGAGAAACAGAATACCTTATCTAACCCCAAACACACCCTTTCGTCATTTTCACTTAACATATCTAACAGAATGGGCCCTCCAATTGAAGTTGCAGTTTGCAGTTTCTTATTTTGTCCTACCCAGTATGTCTTCCCGTTTAGGGTGCACATTTCTAACTTCTTTTTATCATAACACAATTGGTTAACCTTCAAGTACCCCACAAAGGTGCTTTCCCTTTTTTTTTCCTCTAACCCAGACAGTCTTATTGCATTCTTTACAGATAGGAATTAGAGGGAGACCATTTACCTCTCTTTTCCTCCTAAGCATTGCCATCGAGGGATTGGATTTATGCAATTTGATCCCTTTATCCAATTTGTAATCTTCCCCCCTTTGCGCCGTCGACTAATTTACTCGTACCCTGGGTTCCACAATTCCATTCTCGGTAGATACTGAAGGAGCTTCAAGGGAATTAATTCCCTTCCCTGTTTTCTCCTTGAGGTTGAGGAGGCCACTCGTGGGGTACACGGCTAGGCTCAGGATCATTAGGGTTACCCATAGGCGTATCCCTCTGCCCGACCCTTCGCCCTCTGGGTTGCCACCAGCGGCGGGGTAAACCATCTTCTTGGCAGCAGGGATATTCTTCCGGGTCCCTACCAGTACTCCTTTGAGCATATCGCCTTTTGTACTGCTCCCACCTAGTTATCTTAACTTGTGGGGCTCCACAGGGTACTTTCAAGGTCTTTCTGCACTCAATTATGAGTGGTTCCGCTCTTTTATTTAATCCTCCCCTTATCCCGTTAGTAAAATAATGAAACCACTCAGGAGAATCCAATTCAAACAACCCCGATTCTGTGGCAATGTATAGGAAAAGATTGGTATTTCGGGTCTCTTCTTCAAAGCAAGGTACACACAAATTCCAAGGCCTAGCTCCCCGAACACAATGAGTAACCCAAATCTGCTCACAATACCCGCACTTAAAATGGACAAAAGGGTAGCAGGGGCATCCTGCTTGGTTACAACTTATCCGATAAGCGCTGGTCATTTGGTTTCTCTGTGGATTCTCAGCTTCAAATCCCCTGGAGCTGAGGTGATTTTCCACTGTGGAGAGCTGTTTTCTGGTTCAATCTTTTTCACTGGTGATGAGTGAGTCCAGCCTTTTTCTGCTGTCCTTATTGCAGTATCAGTGGTGAGGAGGACGATGAAGGGTCCTTCCCAGTGTGACGACAGCGGGGTTTCCTTCCAAGCTTTTACTAGCACTCGATCCCCTGGTTGGATTTTGTGGATGGCGAATCCTAAAGGGGTGCTCTGTGCTATTAATCCGCGTTTCCGAAGTTCCTGTAAATTTTTATTAATTATTCTCCCAAAGGGACGGTATGCTAGAGGGCGTCCCCCCGATATGTTTTGTCTCACTCTGGATTTATTAATTTTCTGGCACACTAAACAATTTTGAACTTCTTGTTTTGCTAATTCAAAAATACCTTTGCATCTAAAGAATTTTAAGAACTGTTCTGCTAAAGCCTGCGTTCCCCAGTGTGTTTGAGCATGTAATCTTTTTAATATCATTCGGGCATATGCCTTTTGGACCAGCTCCCGTCCGTCTGTCAATTTCCACTTTCCATCGACTAAAGTACCCCCTATCTTTTTAAATTCTTCAATTTCTTTTTCAGTTGGTTGTGGTGAAAATTCTCTTAGGTTTTCTGCCCTGTTCTCGGGGATGTTTAGAGTGAGGAGGGCTGCTTTTCTGGCTTCCTGGTCAGCTAAATTATTACCCCTTATCCTGAACTGTAACCCAGCTTGATGACTTTTTACATATACTACAGCAATAGCCTTGGGTTCTCTGATTGCCTGTAGGATTTGTTTTATCAAATCCTCATGTATTAAACTTTTCCCTCGGGTATTAATGAGTCCCCTTTCTTCCCATATTTTTCCAAAAGTATGCACCACCCCAAAAGCATATTTAGAATCAGTGAAGACAGTTCCCACTTTTCCTTTTAGTTCTTTTAGAGCTTGGAGCACAGCATATAATTCACAGGCCTGAGCTGACTAAGACGCACTCAGGGGACCTGATTTGACCACCTCCCCAGTCTTCCCATCTACTATGGCATACCCTTTCTTTTCCCTTCCACTACTCTGGCTGATCCATCTACAAACCATTTTTCCCCTTCCTCGAGTTCTTCATCCTCTAGGTCTTCCTTAATTTTGGTCTGTAATTCTATCAATTCTGCACAATCGTGCCAAGGTTTAGTGTGTGCTTCTCTAAATAAAAATCCCGCAGGGTTTCTAGCCTGTGTTGTTTTTAACTCTAATTCTGGGGCATGAAGAAGAATGGCTTCATATTTCAATAGCCTAGCATCGGTGAGCCATTTTTCTGCTTTCTGTTGTAGTATATTCCTTACATTATGTGGGGTATAAACCGTAACAGGAGCCCCAAATGTAATCTTTCTGGCTTCTTCCACTAACAAAGCCACAGCCACTATTGCCTGCAGACAAGTGGGCCATCCCCTGCTTACAGGGTCCAACAATTTGGAAAAATAGCCTACGGGTTTTCTGTCTCCAGCCCAGACGTGTGTAAGTACCCCGAATGCCGTATGGTTACTCACATCCACAAATAACTGAAACGTTTTATTTATGTCCGGGAGGCTTAAAACTGGGGCGGTTGCCAAAATTCCCTTTAATTTTTCCAATTCTATGTGGTCCTGTTTAGTCCATTTTACCTTTTCTGTTGTAGTTTCTCATACAAAAATTTGGCCTTCTCACTATAACTTTCGATCCACTGCCTGCAATAACCCAACAAACCTAACAGCTGGTGCACCTGTCTTTTATTCCGAGGGGGAGGTAATTCTAAAATCCCGGCTACCCTTTTAGGGTCTAATTTCTTTTTCCCTTCTACCAGCCAATGCCCTAAATATTTCACTTCTGACTCTGTAAACTGTAATTTTTGCATAGACACTTTCAAACCCTTTTCTCCCAAGAAATTAAGTAAGTCTATAGTACATTCTCTTACATCTTCCTTTGTTTCCCCAGCTACCAATAGGTCATCAACATACTGTAAGACTTTAGTCCCTTTTCTGGGGGTAAATTGACTTAACAATTGTTCTAGGGCTTGACCGAATAAATTGGGTGAGTCCACAAACCCTTGGGGAAGGAAGGCCCATCTTAATTGCTGCTTCCTATTTGTGTCAGGGTCTTCCCATTGAAATGCAAAGAAGTCCCTGCAGTCTGTGGCTAAAGGACAGGTCCAAAAGGCATCTTTCAGATCTATGACACTATACCATACATCCTTTGGGGACACTCTATTAAGGAGAGTGTAAGGGTTAGCAACCACTGGGAACCGTGTCTTTGTTCTCTCATTTATGGCCCTCAAATCTTTGTCCAGTCTATAATTTCCATCTGTTTTCTTAATAGCCAATATCGGGGTGTTATGCCTCGACATACAAGGCTCCAAAATACCTTTTTGTAACAAATCCTCAATTATAGGTTTTAATCCTCGCCTTCCTTCCAGAGGGATGGGGTATTGCCTGACCCTTATGGGGTCCTCAGGCCTTTCTATTTCAATTGAAATGGGTTCCATGTCCAGTCTCCCAGCTTCTTTCCCTGTATGCCACACCTTGGGATTAATTCTATCCTCGTCTTCACAGGTCAGTTTATATATGCTAACCATTATCTGTGAATTCCTTACGATGAGGTTAATACCCAGTGCAATTATCAGATCCCTACCCAGTAAGTTGTAATCTGCTTCCTCGACTAGTAACATGTCCCCCAAACAAATTTTATTATCTGACTCTATTTCTACATTCTTTACTATGGGCACTTTGAATGGTTCCGCTTTTGCTCCTATAACTATCATAGATTCCTTGTTTATCTTGCACCCTGGGGGTAACTGCTTAAATGTACTCCTCTCCGCCCCAGAATCCACTAGAAAATCCATCTTTGTTCCCTTGGGTCCTATTTTTAATGTTATCAAGGGCTCTCCTGATGTTATGGACCCTAAAATATAAAGCCCCTGACATCCCTAGTCCTCATGGAACATTTTCTCATCTCTCTTTCTCTTTGGGCAGTCCCTTTTCATGTGTCCCATTTTCTTACAATAGAAACATTCTAATCCCTCTATCCTGTTTCCAGAATTTCCCCTCTGCGAGCATACTGGCCCCTTCGGTGGTGCTTTCCTTAAGGGATTTTCCGAGGCTGCAGGACGTTCCTGTTTCTGAGCTTCCCTCACAGCAGCTACCAAAACCCTAGCCTGAATTTTCTGTTTTTCCTCATCTCTCCTCATATAAACTTTCTGGGCTTCCCTTAACAATTCCTGCAATCCCTTTTCCTGCCATCCTTCAATCTTTTCCAGTTTCTTACGTATGTCCTCCCATCATTTTGCCACGAATTGTGTTTTTAACAACACCTCTCCCACAGGAGAATCGGGGTCCATTCCTGAATATATCTGGAGGCTTTTCCTCAATCTCTCCAACCATTCCGTGGGGGTCTCCTCTTTCCCTTGGCATTCCCCAAAAACCTTACTTAAATTTTGTCCCCTAGGTACCGCCTCTCTGATTCCCTGTATCAGGATATTTCTCATGTCAATCATATTCCTCCTCCCTTCCTCAGTCTGAGCGTTCCACCGGGGATCTTGGCTTGGCCATTTCTGATCTCCAGGGGTGCTCTGGGGGTTTCGTCGCTCCCATTCACGTATCCCTGCCTGTCTAATCATTTCCCTTTCCTCCGTGTTGAATAGAGATCTTAAAATGGCCGTGAGATCCTCATATGAATATATGCTAGTTCCCAGAAATTCATCCAGCCATTCGGAGACTCCCAAAGGATCATCCATGAGTTTCCCCATCTCCTTTTTAAATGCCCTCACGTCACTGGTATTAATTGGGACGTTTACATACCCAATAATTCCTGGGGCTGTGGGGATCTCTCTTAGAGGGAGAAGATTAGTCCTTTTATTTTCCCCTTCGCCCTCCCCCTCATTCATTTTCTTTAACTGTCTTCTAGTCCTCCTAGCGGGAGGAGTATGTCTAGCCTCTACTGGAACCGTCTGTGGGTTAGGGCTAAAGAAAGCGGCTAAGTCCAAATCCTGAAATTGGTCATCTAGCAGCGGTGCGGGGGTGTGTAGATCCTGTGTTCTCCCTCCCGAGGGCCGAGGAGCCGGTAGGGGCTCAAGCGGGGGTGGGAGCCCAGCCGGTGGGAAAGGGGCCCCCGGCTGAAGTTCTGGTGTAGGGGCAGATGGGAGAGCCGGGAGTCCAGGCATTCCCTGTCCCAAGGGAGGATTTATTCTCCCAGGGTTCTGCGGGTTATTTGGAAGAGGAGGGGGTGTGGGTATGACATAAGGTGGGGGAAGGTTATCCAAAGGTTCCCATTTATCCCCTGAGACAGGGGTAGGGTCTTTTAATTTCATAGGTAACAACCTAACATCGACCCTTCCCCAAATCTCCGCATATTCTAGCTCTTCCATCTTCCCCTTTCCCTTGACGTAAAGCAGTAGCGCTTTACACACCCATCCTTCAAATGTTCCAAAGATGGGCCAAGTTACATGATCCCGTATTTCCACCCCTCCCCAGATTTCCACACAATAATGCACCATTAGCTGCTTGGATTTCTTTCCTCTCACAGGACATTCCTCCCAATGTTCTAACATCCACCCTAATGGACTCTCGATCGGGATTTCGGGGATTCCTTTACCTGTCCTCTGTTTTGTTTTCCTTGAAGTCTTTTTACCATTTTTACTTTTTGTTTGCCCCATGGTGTGGGTTTGCCAGGTACTAGCCCCTTTCGGGTGATCGTTCCTTCTCAAGGTTTTCCCTGGTGCTTGTGAGCTCTCTGTTTCTCCTTACTTCCTCCCCTGGACCATTCCTGGTCCAAGGTTGAAAGGTTTACCAGCCCCCAGAACTCAATGGGGACGTATCCTTCCCTTTCAACCTTCCTGTGACCCATTCCCTTTCCCGAAAAACTCCCTGAGTTTTCTAGGTTTTACGTGTGAGGTGTGCTTATCCCGAAACTTTCGCTTCCCCCGCAGCCGACCACACCCCTCGCGGGGAAGTGGAACTGCGGCTTTGGGGTCCCCACTCGCTTCGTGATAGAATCATGTCTCACTTCACACGCTCGGTCACTCCCACTCAACCACGCAATACTTACGATCCTTTTCCTGCGTGGGCTCTTCGTGCACGTAGATTTTTACGAGTTGTTTTCCTTTCGCTGCGGCTCCGGAGGTTTCTGTTTCCCAAAAAAAAACCTCCCCGAGTTCCCCGAGAGCTCTGACCTCACCTATCTCCCTTTTAATTGTGGCTTTTGCTGTTTTAGTCCGTCGTGTGGTTGATCGTTTCCACCCGGCCACCCCTTGACTCGGCCAGGCCGCTGAATTCAGCAGGGCGCCTCCTGGTCAGAGACAGGGGTCCCACGGGGGTCCCGATATCACCCCAATCACGTCGGGGTCACCAGAATTGTTATAAATAAAATCTACCAAATTCGGTTTATCAAAAATTTGGAATTTATTGAGAGACAAAAATTACAGTCTCGGTTAGCCACAATCAAAAGGACAGCGTCGAGCCCGGGGTCGCCGCTGGGTGAACTCGGATAGCAGACTCTGTCAGCCTGTTATCCCCCCCAAGTTCACATTTTTGGTCTGCAGCAGTCTCTTTTTATACACTGGATCGCGGAGAGAGGTCCGGGAGTGTGACGGTCTTCCCCTCAGGGCATATGCAGGTGCTGGAATCGAGGTTTGAATAGACCGGTAGAGGAAGACAATACTGCTGATGTTTGGGCATGGGTGTGTTGTGGAGATGTAAATTTCAGCGGAGACTCGTGGAGATATCTATCTGAAGCAATCATTTTGGTCTCCGGACTTCTATCTCTGGTTTCCGTCATTCTTTGTATCCTTTCAGGGATTCCCGGCAGCAGCGATCTCCTGTCCCCCTTTCTGGTAAATCCAATCACATTTTCTTTGTATCTCCCGGGTGTTTCCCCAGGCGGGGGAAGTCTCTTTTTATGCAGTTTCTTGTTTTATCCCGCAAGTAAAACTTAACATATAACAGAGCCAACCATACCAAACTTATACTAAACATATATCTCTACAGCATATATATATATATCTTCTTTGAATGGGATAACATGAATTCACTTTAATATATTATATAAATGAGGTAACACGAATTAACTTTAGGACGTATATCACAACATCATCCCGCAGAAAGCCCCCACGCTGGAGCAGTGCAGGAGCGGCCCCGAGGCTGGAGGTGCCGGCAGCGGGCTCCGGGCACGGCCGCCCGGCGCCGAGCCCTGTGGGGCTGCCCAGCAGCACCGCTGCAGCCCCGGCGCTGCGCCGCCGCTGCGGTGTGTGCTGACCCGGGGGCTTCGGCCGCACGGCCCCATGCAGCTGCTCCCACGGGGATCCGCCGGGAGTGGCACGGAGCTGCTGCCGCTGCCTCAGCCGGGGCTGTGGCGGGGGAACCGAACTTTCTGTAATTTCAGCTCTTTCCCTGCTGCTCCTTTGCTCTGGTCCAGAGACCGAGGGCTCTGTTCCACAGCAGAGCCTCAGATTGCTCCTGTGTTCCTTGGACACCTCCAGGGACGGGGCCTCCACCACCTCCCTGGGCAGTGGGATCCAAAGTTTAATCACACATTTCCCGCCTGGGCCCTGATTCAGAATAATTAAAATTAACATAGTAACTGTTTCGGCCTTCTAGGGTGAGGGTATTTTGTCCCTTAGCAGGCTCCGTCCTTGGCGCCCTCGGCTCCGTCCTTTCCCTCCATCTCCTCCCCCGGCTGGGGTGGGGGGGGAGTCCTGGCACCACCATCTTTGAAGCGGGCGGGATTCGCGGTGTTCCCCGGGGGGCGGCGATTCCCGGGGGAAAAGCGGAGAGAAAACCGGGATGAGGGACCGGATTAGTGTTCGCCAGCGGCCGCAGGCAGCGCTGGGGTCTGGGCGGGGCGGGAAGGGACAAGGCAGGGAGCCGTGCCCGGAGGCAAGATGGCGGCGGCGGCCTCAGCGGGGCGGGGCGTGCGCGGCGGGCGCGGGAAGCGGCGAGAACGGCGCTGCCGGGAGCGACTGAGGGGACTGAGGGGATTGAGGGGGACCCAGAGGGATTGAGGGGGACCCCGAGGGACTGAGGGGATTGAAGGGGACCCAGAGGGACTGAGGGGACAGAGAGGGACTGAGGGGGACCCGCCGCCGCCATGCACGTCGTGAAGCGAGGTGAGCGCTCCCCCGGCCCCGGCGTCCCCCCGCTCCTCGGCGGGTCACGCACGGTACCGAGTGTCGGGATGGAGGGCACCGTCCTGCCCAGGGCACCCCGGGTGTGAGCAAGGGACCCCTCGGCTTAAGGGGCTCCCCTCGTGGCGCCTGAAGGGGAATCCCTCCCCCGTTCTGGGGTTCCCTCGTGGCACGTGGAAGGATGGGGTTCCCTCTGCTTTGGGGGTCCCTTGCATGGCACCCAAAGTGAGCAGATGGGAATGCCCCCGTTTTGGAAGGGGGGATCCCTCCTCGGCTTTGGGGGTACGTGATGTGAGGGGATGAGACGCCCTTTTCCTTGGGGTTCCCCTCATGGCACCGATGGAGAGCAGGGAGGATGCTCGCCTCTCCCTTAGGAGAGTCCTGCACGGGAGGATGGGCTCCGCTCAGCTTTGGGGGGAGCCCAGAGCGAGAGAGCTCCCCCAGACACCAGCAGTGAGCGAGGAGACCTCTCCGTTTGTTTGGGGTCCCGTGGCAGGAGCTTTGGGCTTGCTCCCCACCCGTTTGGTCCCGGGGGTGCTGGGCCAGGGAAGGGCTCCCAAACGGAGCTGGGGGTGACCCTCAGCTGGGTCCCCACCCTGGGGGACTGGCTTTGTGCAGTTTTAGGTGGGGATTCTTGGGGTGGAGAGGGAGCCTCCCCTTTCCTTGTACCCCAGCCAAGCAGGCTGTCCCGGGTTATTCCCACACCCCGCTCCCCCATGGGAGAGGCTGGGCAGGGACAGTCTTTGTTGGACTTATCCTTACTGGGGAATACTGGTGTGACTGGGAGGGATAGTCTGTGTTGGACTTATCCTTACTGGGGAATACTGGTGTGACTGGGAGGGGCAGTCTGTGCTGGACTTATCCTTACTGGGGAATACTGGTGTGACTGGGAGGGATAGTCTGTGTTGGACTTATCCTTACTGGGGAATACTGGTGTGACTGGGAGGGGCAGTCTGTGCTGGACTTATCCTTACTGGGGTATACTGGTGTGAGTGCAGGGACAGTCTGTGCTGGACTGGTCCTCACTGGGCAGCTCTGGTGTGCTCTGTCCCCAGATGGGCGCCAGGAGCGGGTCATGTTTGACAAGATCACGTCGCACATCCAGAAGCTCTGCTATGGCCTCAATGCCGACTTCGTGGATCCCGTGAGTCCCGTCCTGCCCTCACCCCGACTTCTCCTGGGCAAAAGCCGAGTGGGATCCCAGGCAGGAATTCCCGGCGTGTCCTGTGTTGGATCTGAGGATTCCTGTGGTCCCTGCCCGCTCAGGATGTTCTGTGATTCCATGAACTCTTGGCAAACGCATCCAGAATGTGTTGGCTGCAATTGTTTGTGTTCTGAGAGGTTTTGCTTCCCAGATGCAGAGACTGGAGGGGAAAATCCCCTTTCCCTGCCATAGGTCCCTTTTCCCTCAAACCTTTGCGAAGCCCTTGAGCCCCTGGTACTTAAAAAAAAAAAAAAAAAAAAAAAAAAAAAAAAAAAAAAAATTGTTGCTCCAGTTCCCATATTTTGATTTGGTAGGTTGCTTTCCAGTGTCAGTCTGCAAATCTGGAGCAATGGAAGTGGCTCTGGATCCCCTCCTGGTCAAACACCAGGACAGAATTCCCTGCCACTGCCACATCCCTGCTGGGTTTTCTGAGCTGATTTGGGGTGGGCATTGATCCCACTCATGGAAGCTCCTTCCAAAGCCTGTGCCCAGGATGGCTCCCTGTTGGATCCAGTGATATCTGTGAGATTTTTGTGCAGGTTTCAGACCCAGTTTGGTCTTTTGGAGTCACCAGTTAAGGCTCTTCCCATGTCCCAAGTTCTCATGATCCATTCTCCTGTCTGAAATTCCACCCGTGAAACAGTTGCCATTGGTCCTGTACCCAAACTGTTTGGCATGGTGTAGTGGTGTCATGTTCACTAAATTCTGGTCTTAGTACTCACTCCTTTTCTGTGGGAGAGAGACTAGGAGGAAAACAAAGCAGGCTCAACTTTAAAAACGAACAAATAGTTTTATTAACACACGCTAAAAGGACGGAAAAAGAAAGTTGGGGAAAAAAAACTAAAACAAAACAGAATGAAACTCCAAAAGCACTCTTCCCTCCCCTTACAAACTTCACTTTCCTACAAAACAACATAAAGAGATAAAACTTGTAATTTTCAGTCAGTTTCACCATCTGACAATAGTCTTTCATTAATTCATTAGGGGAAGAGTTTCACTTAGAGTCACAGATCCCACTGACAACCTAGAACAGTTCTCTTGTGGGTTTTAAACTGTCACAAAAACAACCACCCAGAGAAACCTGCCTTTGTGACCCTCCCAGGAGCAGTTTCCCAAGCTGCTTATGGGTCATGGGTCTTAGACTTTTGCATCCTTGGTGTTGGAGTCCAGGGCATTCCTTTGGTTGCCCTGGAGGGTCAGGGACCTGGACAGAGGGGTCTGGGACCCCAGCCCAGAGCTCAGAGAGACACTGGCTTTGATTTCAGTCCATGGGAAAAACTTCCTACACTGAGAGAAGGTTTACAGGCCACAAGAATGTGAAAAATAGTAGTTTAGATTATCACAGAGTGAGAAAATAATAGTTTTAGGTTTCTAGCATTGAAGTGAATGGGGACAAGATGGAGAATCTGGGGCATTGTCTCCTTCTCCTTCTTCTTCTCGTTCCCTCACTCCATTGCTGCATTGACGTGGCACAAGGTAGTTTGTGAGGATTGGGTCAAAGTAAAGATGACCTTTTTAGTAATAGAGATAGACATTGGTAAGAAATAGTAAATAAGAAATACGTAATAATTAGTATAAAAGATAAGGACAGCCCAGCTCGGGGGGAGACGTGAGGAATCCATGCAGCTGCGAACATCTTGTCGGACTCCGAGAAAATTGTAAGATAAGAAACAATAAACAAAGTATGCAACATTGAAAGATCTAAACCTGAGAACTCCGTCTCTTCCTTCGGCTTGGCTCGGAGCTGTGCAGGGAAGCAAGGACCCTGAAACCACCATAATGATGGGGAAAGCCCCCGTCATCTGGCGTCCCTGGGTGGGCAGAAACATCTGGCGTCCCTGGCTGGCCAGAAACATCTTGCATCCCAGCCTGGACTGAAATATTTGCCTTTCCTGATTGGCACTCCTGGAAAGGAGCGCTGAAAAGGGTCACAGCAACCTCTGCAGAATCATCAAAAAGCTCCCAGAACATCAAACAGCCAAGCCAACAACTCCGGAGAAGAAACACCTGTCTGATCAGACCACCAGCTCACTCCAATTCGTTCCAGACAACGGTTTTCCACTGGGCCCAAGGGAAGCCGCCACCCTGCTTTCTGCTGGACGGAGATCAGGAGACCTCTGAGACAAATCGGACCACAGCTGGGAAAAATTTCACTTTGGTAAGACCTGTGAGATTCAGAACACACCGCGCGATGGGGGGGAACTAGTTCACAAGAGGGAACAATGATATTAGAGGATCTGAAAGAATTAATATCAAAATATAATGCAGCGCTGAAAGATAAAGAGCTCGAAGCCCTGATGTTATGGGTCAAATGTAATTATTCACATTGTGAGACACAGTCTCTTTTTGAGCCAGGTTTTTGGCAAGAAGTGAACAGAAATCTTTATGATAAGGCCACACGAAAGCAGAAAATACCCGCAAAGCTTTTATCAGCGGGGAGAATTATGTTAGAAGTTATAACAGAATACAGTAAAGAGAGCTGCGGGGTTGGACAGCAGCCAAGCAAACAGAGGGAGTATAGCACAGAGCCAGGACAGAGAGCCATGCTAACTCCAAGGTTGTTACCTCCCCCAAGGGAATGGGAAGGGGGAGGGGGCAGAACACAGGTACCTCGAGGTCCGACAAAAACCTCGTCAGAAACCCCAAAATTAGTGCCAGGAAAACCCAAACTTTTAATACATCCAAGGGAACAGGAGGAATTTGACATGCTTTTCTTTGAAGCAGTCCCAGAACAAACCCCTCATTTGTACAGAGGGGGGGGAGAGAAGAAGCCCACCGAGAAGTCCATTCACTCCTCCGGGTTCACCGTGCCGAGACACGCCTCAATCGCCGTTGCTCCTTTCCCTTCCCGTGGAAAAACCGGGTGCGGGTGGAGAGGACGGGGGGGGGACAGAGGCAGGTCAGGCGCCGCTGGAGCAGCGGGGGGGCGAGGCTGCGCGGGGGACAGAGGCTGCGCGAGGGACCGAATCTAACCTATCGCGTCGAAAAGCGATGGGACGCGACGGGACGCGATCGCAGGGTGTGTCGGGAGATACAGGCGCAGATTGCGACGAAAAAGGGTCTGCGAGAGGAGATTCTGGGGATGGGGGGTCAAGAACAGGGCAGGCAGCTCGGTGCGCGCTGATGACGCAAGCTACGGGAAGCGACACAGCTCAAAATACCGCGTCGCGAAGCGCCGGCAGGGAAGCGCCGAAAGCGGAAGTACCGAGCCGAGAACTACAAACCCCAGAAGGCTCAGCGGCCGGTCCAGGCGCATGCGCAGCAGGGGCGGGTAGAAGCCCAGGGCGCGTTTCGGTTTGGGAGGAGGCTGATTCCGATGACGAAAGAGACAGGGCGGGCTTTGAACGTCAGGCAGGACGGGGCATCCCGTCGGATTCCGCCGGGCCGGGTCTGGCAGGGGCGGGATGGGCGGTGACGGAGCGGGCAGAGATGGGGCGTGGCCGAGGCGGGGAGAGTCTCGAAAGCACCACCCCCAGGCAGCAGGGGCTGCGGAGCCCGACCCCGCCCACGAGCAGCTATGACCTTGAGCCGCCTGCGTGCGGTGATTCAGGGACAGCTGCAGGGAGGTTAAGGATGGGTGTGTGTCCGAACATTTCTCAGATTTTACAGGCTTTTCCAGAACTTAAAAGATACCTGAGATCTCCAAGCCCAGAGAGGAAAGCTGCCAGTGTGCCATCAACACCAAGGATAAGGGCAGAAAGGCAGCAAGCACGGCGATCATCAGTTGCATCCACCGAGGCTTCGGTTTGGGAGGACACACCCACATTGCATCGGTTTTTTTCCAATTTCATACAAAAAATCAACTTCTTCAGAACAGCGATTCAAACAAAAGCTGAGAGAACCTTTGCCAATGGTGAGGGATGATGATGTTGTTGATGAGGATCAAGAGATGTCAATTACAGATGAAGATATAATTAGAATCACAGCATCAGAAGGCATTCCTGCCAGCACAGTAAAGGCATTTGAGTTCGCACAACAAGCTTCGTCATTTTTGTTATCTGAGGACTTTATGAACAAGTTTTTTCGAAGGTTCACAGAAGCAGCATTTCACCAGGAGCCCACATCTTCTTTCTCTCAGATTTTTCTTCCAGGGAAGGAAGTTTCAGAAAAAATTGAGGATGCTCATCAAGCACTGATTCCTGTTCAGCAAGTGAAAGAAAAAGAGAAAGAAAAAGAGAAAGAAAAAGAAAAAGAAAAAGAAAAGGAAAAAGAAAAAGAGAAAGAAACAAAACCCGAGGAAGTGAAGCCTCCAAAACAAGTGGGTCCTGAGAAAGATGAAGCAGCAGCAAAAGAAAAAACAAAAGAAACAATTCCAAAGGCAGACACTGCAAAGGTTTCTGCAGAGCCAGAATTTTGTCCGACGGACTGGACAGACATAAAGAAATTTGCATTGAAAGGGGATACACTTTCAATGGATCCAAAAGGCATAGCTATGCCAGTGACATATGATGCACATGATGCAAACCCAAAATGGGAGAGATTGGATCGTGAAGTCGTCAGGGATCTGATGAAAGCCGTTCGTGATAATGGATTGGGGTCTCCATACTTCAAACAACTTTAAAAGGGACATTTAATATTTATGATTTAACACCATTTGACCTCCGATCTCTTGCAACTATGATCCTGAGCGACTCACAATTCATTCTCTGGGAAGCAAAATGGAGAAAAATTTTAAATGATTACAGAATCAAAAACCAAGGAGGGGCAAATGCACACTTCACAGTGGCACAGATGGCCGGTGATCCACCACTTGACAGTGCAGCAAGTCAAGCCAGTTTTCTTCCTCGAGATGTGTTGAGAGACATCAAGGAAGCAGCCAGAAAGGCAATGGTGCAGATTCCACCAGCGGGAGTCACAGAAAGTAGTTTTACAGATATAAAGCAAGGTCCTTCAGAGCCCTTCGCTTCATTCATCGATCGTCTCGCACAAGCAGTGGACAGGCAAGTTATTAATGAGGGAGTGAAGTCACATTTGATCTGGTGTCTTGCATTTGCAAATGCCAATCAAGAATGTCAGCGAGTCATCAGTGCGATGCCAGGCCAACCCACCATGGCAGAAATTCTAGAGGCATGCAGCAAGGTGGGGACACTACAGCACGTTGCAACAATTTTAGGAGATCAGGTGGAAAAAGCTGTCAAAGAAGCATTTGCAAATTTCCAACAAAGACAGTGTTACAAATGTGGCAGATCAGGGCATTTCAAGAAGGACTGCCCACAAGTTACAAACAATGCAGACTCATCAGATCATTGTTCAGCATGCGGGAGAAGGAAAAGAGGACAGTAACATCAAATCTCACAGGAGCCTCACTCCTGAGGCTCGGGAAGCCCTTGAGAGAATTGCTGGAGCCCTCCAGCAGAGACAGGCACATCGTTTTGTAACATCTTTACCTTTCTTTCTTGCAGTGTTGGGGGAAAAAATACAGTTATATGGGTTGATTTTTCAGTGGGACTCATCACAAAAAGACCCATTGTTGATTTTGGAGTGGATTTTTTTATCTTACAGGTCTCCGAGGACGATCCTCTCAAGTCTGGAAATGATAGCTCAGATCATCATCAAAGCTAGGACCAGGCTGCAAACAATAGCAGGCAAAGATTTTGCTACAATTTACCTGCCTTTGAAAAAAGATTATTTTGATTGGGCATTGCAGAAATCAGAGGATTTGCAGATTGCATTGTTAGATTACTCAGGTGTTTGTATTATTCATTTCCCAAGCCACAGGCTGTTGAAAGCAAAATTAAATTTTAGAGAAAAGCCAAAAATAAGTGAGGTGCCATTGGATGCAATAACAGTATTTACCGATGGCTCTGGAAAAACTCACAAATCAGTAAGTACATGGCAGGATGACATCACAGGGGAGTGGAAATCAGATATAAGAATAGTACAAGGGTCACCACAAATAGTGGAATTAGCAGCAGTGGTCAGAAACCCAGAAACAGGACAAATCAAAGGGCCATTCAAATTAATAACTTGGGGCAAGGGATTTGCTTGTGTCTTCACAGCAGTTGGGCTGGCGGCGAGGCACGTGAAACCGTACCGAGTTCAGATGCAAGCAGAGATGGACCCCAAGACCGGAGGAAAAGAAGTGGGCACGCAGACGTGAGCCGGTGTCAAGACAGCAGACATCCCTTCGTTCTACGTGCAAAAGAGACTTCGGGACTTGTTTTCTTTTGGACTTGGGTGGTGTTGCATTTCTAGGGATTCCCAGGGAAAAGAGGGCATTGAAAATGAAAGAACTATCCTTGTGCCTCATTCTCTCCTTGGTTGCCTTGAGCAGTGCGGCGGTTTTGCCCGTGGCTCAACCAAAAGAGAATGTTTGGGAAACTCTAGCCAATGCATCAGGTTTGAATACCATCTGCCTGACACACTCAAGACCAGGGAAACCTTTTTCAACATGTTTAGTGGGGTTGCCAGTGAACAAATGGCCGATTCCGGAAAACATCCCTCCAAAGATTTCAAAGTCCATTGTAGATCCAGTGGACCAATGGGATGTTTGGACGAAATTCCTTCCTGCGGCTCCTTTTGAACCTCAGGAACTGGAAATTCTTGGATCGGTCCGAATGCAATTCTGTGTGAAATTTGGCCTTTCCGGAGTGACAAAAAATAAAACTGTAGACGTCACTCCAAACCTCAATTTTTACAGAAATTCATCATATTGGTGTAATTACACTAAGATGCTGAAGAAACCATCCAATCATGTTCCAGCTCAGTTGCCGAGCTGGAAATTTTTTTCATTTGTGGGTACAAAATTTGGCCCGCAATTCCTGCAAATGCCGCAGGTGGTCCTTGCAGCATTGGAATGCTTTCATTGCTAACACCCGACAGGACATTGATAAGAAAACTAAAACAGAGAGGGAAAAGATCAATTCAAATGTACGATCCAAATTGTGATGATGATGTTCACACATGGAGCAAGGCTCAGAGAATTGCAGTTGCAATTTTTTCACCACAGGCAGCGTCAGGAGCAGCCTTGACACAATTGGATCACGTGGGTTGTTGGTTGAGCAAACATGCCCGAGCTGTCTCTCTTACACTGAGTGACATGTTGTTAGACATTGATAGTGTAAGACGAGCAAGTCTCCAAAACAGGGCAGTGATTGATTATCTTTTGCTGACCCATGGGCATGGATGTGAGGAATTTGAAGGAATGTGCTGCATGAATTTGTCGGATCATTCCAAATCCATTCATGAGAACATCAGGCGATTGCAGGAGAGTGTCAACAAACTTGGAGAGGTAACTGGGCCATGGATGGATGGTTTGTTCAATTTGTTAGACCTTTCACCATTGTGGAAAGAAATTTTTAAGATAGTTATATATATTTTAGTAGGGCTTGTAATCCTTCTCATGATTTTGCCATGTTTGTTTCTATGTATACGGCAAGCCATGGACAAAGTGGCCAAGCAGGTGTTTTTGGTTCAAACAGGAGGCGGAGATGTTGGAGTCCAGGGCATTCCTTTGGTTGCCCTGGAGGGTCAGGGACCTGGACAGAGGGGTCTGGGACCCCAGCCCAGAGCTCAGAGAGACACTGGCTTTGATTTCAGTCCATGGGAAAAACTTCCTACACTGAGAGAAGGTTTACAGGCCACAAGAATGTGAAAAATAGTTTAGATTATCACAGAGTGAGAAAATAATAGTTTTAGGTTTCTAGCATTGAAGTGAATGGGGACAAGATGGAGAATCTGGGGCATTGTCTCCTTCTCCTTCTTCTTCTCGTTCCCTCACTCCATTGCTGCATTGACGTGGCACAAGGTAGTTTGTGAGGATTGGGTCAAAGTAAAGATGACCTTTTTAGTAATAGAGATAGACATTGGTAAGAAATAGTAAATAAGAAATACGTAATAATTAGTATAAAAGATAAGGACAGCCCAGCTCGGGGGGAGACGTGAGGAATCCATGCAGCTGCGAACATCTTGTCGGACTCCGAGAAAATTGTAAGATAAGAAACAATAAACAAAGTATGCAACATTGAAAGATCTAAACCTGAGAACTCCGTCTCTTCCTTCGGCTTGGCTCGGAGCTGTGCAGGGAAGCAAGGACCCTGAAACTACCATAATGATGGGGAAAGCCCCCGTCACCTTGGGTGTCACCTTTTAAAGATTAATAACTCCAAAGCAAAGGATTCTTCACCTCAAGGTACAGAGATATCTTCTCACTTCTTCACTGGTGCAGGGGCTTCTCATTTTTATCTCTGTTCAAGCATCCTATAGGATTAATGTTACTTAGTCCATCACAAACACCTTTGCTCAAATCCACGCACAAACCTAAACAATCATCTCCCCAAATGCATATCTTTCCCATGATTTAAAGGAATGATCTAAATATAGAGTTCATTTCCATGGCTCAAGTAAGAGTAGAACAACCAACTCTTCAACCCTCTGTCCCAGCAGTCTTTTCACTCACTCTACTGACTTCATGCTGTTGTTCTTTATGTTCACTCTGTCCTTTCTTGCTCTCAGAGAAGGGCTGAGCTCTGGAAGCTTCATGTTGCTAAGACAGAGTTAATTCTGCTCAGAGTCTTTGTCTCTCCCTCTGTGGCCCGTGCTGTTAGACGTTCAAGGCTGCACTGGTGAGGGAGGAAGAACCCACACAGGAACATCAGCGATCAGAGCACCAGGCAGTCCAGAATTACAAAAACCCAGGCAGGATCATCAATGCCTTCTCTGCCCACCCCTCGGTGTAAATTGGGGTGGCTTTGGCCCAAATGGTGCCCGTGGCTCTTATCAGGAGCCCAGCAGAGATCTCTCCCAGCTCCAGAGAAGTTTGGAGAAAGCAGTTGTTGTAAAGCAGCGACCTCTCCTTCCCCCCACACCCAGGAGCTGATGGAATCTGGCCAGGCCTCAGGCCAGCACCCCCCAAAAATGGGGGAGCAGCAGGCCCAGCTCGCTGTTACCTGTCTCTCTCTGGCCAAAGGAAAGAAAAGACCCACCTACAGGAAATCGAGGGGTTTTATATGGTACTGCCCAAAGTCGTAGCTGACAATTTTCAGTGGTCAGAACAGATGCCAATATTCCAACTAACCCTCTGATAGGTCCCTGTCTCTTCCAAAGCAATTCCCAGGTCCTGACCTGGAGAATTATTCTACATTCTTCTATAACTAAAAAACTGAACTGTACTAACCCATGACACAGGTCCTGATGTGGAAAATCATTCTACATTCCTCTATAACTAAAAAACCAAACTGTACTAACCCATGACAGATGGACAGCAGGAGGAGGACACTGGTGACCTGGTGACCACAGCATGAAGTGTCCTGACTTGCCCCCGGTGACTGTGAGTTGATGCTGAGGACACAAGTGAAATTCCGAGTCCTCCTGCCTCCTTGTGCCCCTGAATTCTTATTTATTCTGCAGTCCTGTGTGACCTCCTTTCCTGGAGCTCAGTTTCTCCTTTGGGATGTGGATCTGCTTGTGCCAGCCGCTTCCCAGGCCAAACCAAACCCTGTGCCAACATTCCCAGGGAGGCTGGAAATCTCACGAGTTGTGCAAAAGCAGCAACAGTTCCCAAAGGTTCAGCAGAGATTGGTCAATTCTATTGCCCGCAAACCATCCTTACACAGAATCCCAAAGGGTTTGGGTTGGAATGAGCTTTCAATCCCACCCAGTATGGCAAGGACACCTGCCACTGTCCCAGGCTGCTCCAAGCCCCAGTGTCCAACCTGGCCTTGGGCACTGCCAGGATCCAGGGGCAGCCACAGCTGCTCTGGGCACCCTGTGCCAGGGCCTCAGCACCCTGCCAGGGAACAATTCCTGATTCCCAATCTCCCATCCAGCCCTGCCCTCTGGCTCTGGGAGCCATTCCCTGTGTCCTGTCCCTCTGCAGGAGCATTCCCAGCTCTCCCAGTCTGCTGTTCCGGTTTCCTGAGCTGGAGCATTTCCCTCCTGCAGGCACAGATCACCATGAAGGTGATCCAGGGGCTCTACAGCGGGGTCACCACGGTGGAGCTGGACACTCTGGCCGCAGAGACGGCGGCCACGCTGACCACCAAGCACCCCGACTACGCCATCCTGGCCGCCCGCATCGCCGTGTCCAACCTGCACAAGGAGACCAAGAAAGTCTTCAGCGGTAGGTGAACGTCCGCAGCTGCCGGGGGGAGAGACGCAGGGAGAGCTTTGGAGCACGGAAACAGGGGAATCTCTCAGGCTGGGAGTTCCTGAGGGCCCGTGGCTGGGAATGCCAGATGAAACCCGCGAGTTTCCCAAGGCGAATGGAATTGCCTGGTTCATGAAAAGCAGGTTGTAGAAGTGGGCTGGTGAAAAATGGGATGGGTTGAGCTTGTACCCACTTGGCTCCCCGTTCGTTTGTGTTTTCAGTGGGGCTGTGACGGAATCTGTGCGAGAAGGGGGTTGTTGAGTGAAGAGAAGGGCAGTGCTGAGCAGTAGGAGGGCAGTTGTGTGTTTGAGAGCTGGAGGGGTTCTCCCCGAGGATGGGCATTCCTGCCTGGTCCATCCCTGCATCCCAGGGCCGGGTGCTGCAGAGCCAGGCCTGCACACGTTCACATCCCTTTCCCTCGCAGATGTGATGGAGGATCTCTACACCTACATCAACCCTCACAACGGGAAGCACTCCCCGATGATCTCCAAAGAGACTCTGGACATAGTTCTGGCCAACAAAGACGTAAGTAGTGGAGTTTTTTCACATCTGAATTTTTGAAAACTTTAATTCACTTTGCTTATTTTTTTAAGCAAGCCATGTTTGTTTTAGGGTAAAAAGCCAACACAGAAACCAGTGCAGGGCACGAGTGGAGAGTGTAAGAGGGGATGTAGGAGTTTTCTTCCTCTGTAGAAATTGCTTCTTTCTCCTGCTGCTGAGGACTCCAGGACGGTGTAGATAAATGTAGACAAGAGATCTCTGAGGCTGGGTTTTAGAAGATGAGGTTTATTGTAAGGGATGTGGGGGCCTTGCTCTGAGCTGCCAGGCTGCAGCTCGTGGCAAGGCCTAGGAAAGTGGGGGAAGGGAGAGGTAGGGAGAGGAAATTCCAAGAGAGGAAAGTCCTCTGGAAAGGGTGCAAGCGAAGAGAGGCAAAGAGCAAAGAGCAAAGAGCAGAGAGTGAAGAGTGAAGAGCAAAGAGGCCGAGCCACCTTCGCAGCCCCTGATAAGGGGTCTCGAGGTGGACTGGAACAGGACTTGTGCCAATGGGGTTACAGATACCTGATACTTCAGGGGAGGGGTACAGGTGTGGGATGAACCATACATGGAGGGGTGAGACAGAACATTCCATTTGACCTCTGGGTCTGGTTGCAGGTGACCTTCAGATGGTCACCTAACTGTTTTCCCAGACATCCAGTATCTTAACACATCTCAAACATCAAAACTTACTTTCAATTCTATCTCACATACAGGTTTCTCATTCTCAGAATACAGGCAATCATATTTATAGGGTTTCTTGGCTTCCTCCTCCCCAACAAACCAGAGAATGCTGGACTGAGGTGTAGAGTCAGAATCCCCACCCTCTGCATCTTCAATTTTGCTGAAGTGTCCAAAAGACACAATTACTGTAGCGTTCCTTCCTCAGAAGCAACACTAAGATCAAAATGGCACATTCTGAATTATTATACCACTTGATAAAGAATAGCACTATTACTTGAAAACATTTTCACCCCCTTCAGTTCCTCTAAAAACGGTATTAGAAAACATTACTTGGCAATTTCATTTGCCAAACAACTGGGCACAGCGTGTGTTTGGAAAGCTGAACACCCAGGTCCATCAGGCTTCCAATTTGACATTTCAAAATAGATAATCTCTAGAGATGTTGTTTTGAAAGAACAAGGTGTATGTAGAATGTTACAATTGTCTGAAGCAGAATGTTGTACAATTATTGACAATGCCTCATCCTCCACTGAGGAGGCAGGAGCTAAAATGAGAGAAATAAGTGATCAGATGGGAGAATTGTTTCAATCTAGGCAACCACAAGACTGGTTTGATGGATTAGATCCTGAATCATGGATTGCTATCATCCTGAAGCTTTTAGGACTTACCCAATGGAGAAAATGATTGGTACAAAATGGAATAGAAAGGGTAACTGGAATTTTACTCATAATTATGAGTATCATTTCTCCACGGCTCCTGTAGCCAAGACACCCCATTCTTCCTTCCTGGAGCTGGCTCAAAGCTGCTCTCCAGGGCAGGAGATGCTGGTCCAGCCCATCTCCAGACAAGGCGTTGGTCTTTTTGGCACGCCGACCTCTGTTCTCCCCTTTGTCCTGCCAGAGCCCATCAAGCTGGATCTGAACCACTTCTCTTGGGGAGCCAAGATGTCCAAGCAGTGCAGCCTGGAGATGGTGACCAACGAGGTCGAGCTGTCCATGATTTCCATCTTCAAGCAGAAGCAGGTCAAGGGCTGGTGGCCCTTTCATGACCAGAGGCTAGAACGATAATCTGGAGATAACCATAAAGATGGGGAAATGGGAGAGTTTGCCTCCCAGGGACTGCACTTGTTGTGGACACCCTGCACTCCCCCACATGGCTTTGTTCCCTCGGGATCCTTCTGGCCTGGGGGCAGGTCTTAGTTTGAAAGACAGGTGTCTGCCAGGAAAATCTGGAACTCCCTTGGAATGGAGAATGCAAACCCACTCTGTCCAAAATATTATAATTTTGGAATGAAGGGGCTCTCAGGCAAAGGTATGGAGTTAGAAATAACAGTTCTTCACTAGTATGTCTAACAAAGCAAACATGCAACAGCGACTACAGCATTAATAAGAAACAGAACCGGAAACCCAGTACCAGCTTCTCTGACCGTCGGCATTTTCCCCATTTATTGCAGCTAAGGTCACAGCTGGCACCGGGTGCTGTAAGGCTCCCAGCAGGCAGGGCAAGTGCGATGATCCCCACATGGCTGCAAGAGGAGCTGTGGCATAGGCTCAGGGTGCACGTGGTGATGGTGGCTTTTTCCGAGACAGGAAGGGATTGTAGGGATATATCAGGAACTCCGGAGCTGTGGCTGAAGACGCTGAAGGTCTTGCCAAGTATGGGGTGCGGGCTACAGAGTAGTGAAAAGAGCAGCGCCGAAGAAGTGGCGGCGGCAGGACAGGGCTGACCCAGCTCAAGCAGGACTGGAGGAGGCGAGCTCAGAATTCCTGGGCACACGAGCAGATGATGGTAGATTTCCCAGGACTGGACCTGGTGGTGACAGTGAACTCCTCCCACAGCAAGCAGCAGCCAGGCTGTTCTCTCTCCAAAAGCCGAGAACAAGAGACAGAAGCTGCCCTCAGCACTGTCCTTTTTCTGCCCCCCAAAACTCATGGTATCCTCCCCCTCCAAGATAAAACTCCCTGAGACAAAAGAAGTGTAGCCAGATGCTACAAGTCCTATCCTTTGGCCCCTTTGTTCTGCTTAAGTACCTCTAAGTATCCACTAGTTAGTTTCCTAGCAACTTATAGGAAAAATTCTGCAAGTAAAAAAGTGTGATAAATGCTAATCACTTGTTTTAAAATTTTAAAAGTTTAATAGTAAATAAGATGGTTATAAAAATAGAATTAGAGTAAAAAAATTGAACAATTTTAGAGTTAGGACAATACAAGACAATAAAAACAAAGTTACACACGTCTGGGTGCCTCTCCCGAGCCACAAGCTCTGGAGAAGGACCCCTGTTAACAAAGGATTATCTCTTAAAAGCAATGGCCTGTTGAATATTCATACAATTCATACATGATTCATAAATTCCATTCAAACAAAGAATTGTCTCTGGTTAGTATCAGTGTTTTCCTTCAATCTCTATGGCGTCCACCAGGCTGAGAGAGCAGGAGGAGCTGATCTCTTCTGATAAGGAAGTAGTAAATTCTTTTTTTCTTTGAAAGATTTACATTTTCCCGTGGTTGGTACATAAAAACTACATTTTAACTACAAAACTACTTATACTATCAAAATGTTAATACAACATTAACAATTAACACAACACAACACATATAGTAAATATCTTGCGTAGAGCCATATAATATGCACTTTTCACAAAAAGAAACAAATCTAATCCCCAACAGGGGACTGTCTTGGTTTAAGAGGCAGGTCTGCGAAGGAAAGTGGGAACCTTCCTGGAATCTACAAGTGACCCTGACTCCTTTCCCAAAGTATTATAACTTTTAAATTATGGGGCTTTCAGGCATATATGTGGAAAAAGGAATAGCAGATGTTTACTATAATATATATATACACACATATATGAAGACAAACAAACAACAACAGCAGGCACAACACCGAAACCAGAAAAGCCACTGACAGCCTTTTCCTGCCCGTCCAGCTCTTTCCTCTGTGGTGTAGTTATGACAACAACCAGCGGGGGCGCTGGCGGGCCCCGGCAAGGCAATGGCTGCAGTGACCCCTTGCAGCTGGCAGAGGGCGCTGGCCAGGGCGGGACAGGGGCGATGATTCCTCCGCAGCTGCAGGGGGCGCTGTGGCGCGAGCCCAGCAGCCTCTCTGCTGGCAATGGCGGCTTGGGCAAGGGGGCAGAGGGGAGACGGCTCCTCCTGCCAAACTCATAGGGAGTAGCCACTCTCAGTGCCACTCCGGGTGGTGAGCTGGACTGCAGTGGGAACCTCGGAGCAGCGGGCTTGAACAGCAGGGGCGAGCAGACCCGTGGCGACAAACCAAAGTGTAGCAATAACCCTGGAGCAGCGGTGGAAAACAGCGTGGGCAGGCAGGCGGATGGGGCAGCACTGACCCCCGGCCTCACTCTCTGGCGGCTGTCAGAAATGGTGAAGGCAGGCAGGTCCAATTGAGCAGTCAGTCTGTGAGGAATAAAATTAAACAAGGTGCAGAGTATTAGTTCATATTAAGTTGAACAGCTGTTTGTATTAATGTTACTTGTTCTTGTTACCAGTGTTATGCATTAATGTTATTTGTCTTTGTTATCTGTTCTATGTACCCCCAGAAACCAGTTCTGAGTACCCCAGACCCCAGTTTTGTGCCTTCCCCTTACCCTATTCCGAGTTAGGCCCTTAGACTCCATTGTTCAGTCCCAGTTTCCCCTTACCTTATCCCAAGTTAGGCCTCCACTGCTCCCCGACTGGCCCGTTGAGTCAGCAACACCACATGTCTACGCCCATCAGGACAACTGACACCGCCTGCCTCCCATCAGCTCCACCTCAACTGTCCATCAACCTGGAGGCACCGCCCAGAGACCGACCACCCTCCATCAAGCACCGCCCAGTATGGAAATAAGGGGGACTCCCAAGGTGCACCTCTCAGCCGGAAGTGGGGTAAATACCAACAACCCCTAGTAATAACGAGCCAGCATAATTTCCAACGGAATGAAAGGTACCAACGGGTGAGGGAGACCTTAAGACACCGGCAGGCCCGGTCAGACAAATGTCCAAGTTCTCACCCTGACCTGAGAGGCACCCACTGAAAGACACCTCCTGGCCTAAAACGCACTGGGAACAAGACCTGAGGGACTCCTGTGAGGCAAGGCTCCCGACTCTGCGGCTGCGCAGATTCGACGACGACCTCCTCCTCAGCGGTGTCCATCGGGAGCAGCGGTGGCGTAGGCCTTCCCCGAGCTACCCCTTTCAAAAAGAGCTGATAAATAAAGGCGCTGAAAGGAGTGAACTTGTTCTCCTGCCCTGCTCATTTCTAACAAGTCCATGTTGGCATCTGGTAGAAAAGGCAAAGAAACGCCACCAGACCCTGGGAGCAAACCCCAATGCAGCTCTGTGGAGGGAAAGCCAGGTGCCTGCTCCCCGCGCCACAAGCAGCCACTGTCCCCTCATGAGTGAGGGGCCCAGTGAGGACGTAATGGTCTCTGCAGCGGCTTTGAGCGGCCCCATGTAAACAATTTGCCTTGTGGACCATAGAGCTTTTCCTGTACTGATGTGTGGGGGTGGAGCTTTAACAGAATGATCCAACTGTAATTTTAATATGCGCTGAGTTTCACAGGTTCTCGTTTATAGGACGTTTGCTCTGTGCAGCAAAATTAAGTGCTTCTATGCCAGTGTCACCTAATTTCTGATGTAACCATTCTCCCAACTGGTGCCATCCCTGATTTGAGGAGTCTTGCATCTTTATTTCCCTGATTCTAGCTAATTCATCCACCCTTCTCTTCCAGTTTGTGGCTGGGTTGGGGTTTTTTTTGGCATGGGCTCTGACCCATCCTATTTTGAATGGTGTTTTTCTGGCGATATCTAATAATAATTGCCAGTCTTGAGATCTCTAGATAGGAAACTTACAGCCATAGCATTCTTGTAAATCAGCCATCTGAATTGGATCATATGGCATTGTCTTTTGGGTATGATTTCCCTCTCCACCCCGAGATCCAGTGGTTGCTTCGGTTTTTATAAGGGGTCTGGCTTCATATACAGAATCGTTAGTCTGCACTAGCTCAGCTTTTTCTCCCAGCTTTTTTTTCCTCTTTCTGTTCCTTCTGGGTTGTTTCCAAATCTGTTCTATTTGCAAGGACAACAAAAACTCCTTTGCTTCCCTGTTTCTACTTCAGTTTTGACATCTTGTTTCTCTTTAATACTATCTTTTCAGTATTTGTAAGCAGTTTCTAGACAGGCACCTAACATTTTACAAAAAAATTCCTTTATCTTTCCCATCCTTTGAGCAACCTCTAGTAAAGTTTAAATGTTCTTCCACAGCTTCCCAGTCATGCCAATTATCCTGAAGCCATTTGTCTGAGAAACTGAGGCTTGGACTTGGTCCGTGCCTTTGTAAGTAGTTAGTGATATTACTTGTCATCCTGTGGGCTATGCCAAATTGTCACAAATGAGTGTGTTTGAGATTGCTTAAAAAAATCACTGACAAGGGTATGAGCAAAAGGCAGATTTAAGATTAGTGGACAAAGCACAACAGGTTTGTTGGCAAGGTTCTCTCTACTTAAAAAGGACAGCTAAGGGATGACAGGGGAAAGCAAACAAAAACAAAACCAAAGAAAATGTAGACAATTAAAACAGAAATTGAGAACTATCTAGGGCTCTGTGTGTGTGTGTAAAGACAATGCAGACAAGCATAAAAAGGAGTATGGCCCAAAAGCTGAACAACACTCAGACCTAGCAGTACTTTAGCTAAACTTATACCTTAAGTTTAGTAATTTAGTATAGGGAAACATTTAACTTAGACCCAAGTAAGTTATAACTCCATTTATAGCTTCAAGTTAACAATCTAACAGAGGAATAACATTTAACATTTAAGCTAATTTATAGCTGTAACTTCTATGTCAAATTTAGCAACTTAACAAAAGCACACTCAGCAACAATTAGCTTATATTTAACAACTTAGCAAAATAACCACACTTAGCAGCTTGTAAGTAAGCTTATACATATAAGTTAACCTTACTTACAGGACTCACTTACTTAGCTATCTGAGGTACTTAAACATCTAAGAAAGCCGTACCTCCCCCAGATTTGCTATAGCATATGTGCATCTTTATGCACCCAGACAGAAGCAGTCAGCGCAAGCTGTGAAAAATTCCCCCAGAGGTCGGTGAAATCCTCACTTTGGAGGCCTTTGTATCTCCCGATGGGAGAAGGATGGAGCCTCCAGGAGTGAAGGCATCAGCCCAGGACACATTGTGTTTTGGTGATCCTCCAGGCGTAGCAATCATGAGGGTTTGCTGGCTCTGAGAGGTGTCCCTCCTCAGAGGGAGATTGCTGCTCACAGCCCAGTGTGGTTCCAGGAGAGCTCAGAAGGGTCTCATTTTGGACCACTGTTTATAGGGTCAGAGGAGAGCAGGCTGCAGTCATAACAATGTTTCATCCTGGCCAGAGTTTCAGTCAGCACTTCCTTTGAAAGTGTGACAACAGGGATGCTTTGCCATTCAGGCCAGAGGAATATTTTCCAAGGCTGGTCCTAAGAAAAGCAGGAGCTTGTGAGCAGTTCCAGGGAGCAGTGTTTCTGATAAGCTCAGGAAGAGCTGAGCCCAGTTGGTGTTCTCAAGGCCTGACAAGCATTTTCTCAGATCACACTGCAGCCTGGAAAGGAAAGGAGGGAGGTGGCAGAATGCACCACCACAATCACTACAATTTTATCACTGCTGAAGAAAAACTTCTGCATGATGTAACCATAAAGAAACTTATGGAAGATGGATTTATGCACAGTTATATCTATAACAATGCTGCTATGCTCCCCCTGCTCCTTTTCCTGATGGAGCACCAGCCCCAGGAAGGGCTGAGAGCCTCACGTGGCCCTCCAGGTACCAGCACAGCAGTTCTGGGTCAACTAACTGTGCAAAGAGCTGAGAGTGTCCTGTGAGCCAATTAAAACCACGCCTGGTGAGGAAATAGGAGTGTAATTCAAATGAACTGACTCCGAAAGAGTGGTTTCACTTTCACATTCGGCTGCAGTAAAAAGACTCTTTTCCTGGAATTACCCTGCTGCCTCGGTTAAAGGTGAAGCTGCACCCAGTTAAGAGCCAGGGCTGTGCTGGGCTTGTCCCGTGCCAGGAGCTGCGGGGCACGGAGGGAGAAGGTAGGGCCCTGGGGATGAGCTGTGGGGCCGGGAGCAGCAGGGAGCGGGCTCTTGTCGGGCTCCTGCCTCCTGTTGCCGGTGTTTTGCCAGGGCTGGGGAGATGGCAGGGCAGGAGAAGAGGGCTCTGAGGGCAGCGGGCGGGCGCTGTCTGCTCCTCCGTGGGCTGCAGGAAGCCGCCTTTGCTGGCAGCCGCTTTGGGGGAGCTCGGGGGAGCCGTGTGCGCTGCGGGGCCGAGCTGGGAGGGGGGGCCGGGGTCAGAGGTGGGGCCGGATGGCTGCGCTCCCCTGCAGGCAGGAGCGATGGGACTGATGCTGGGGAGGTTCCTGGCCCCGCGCCGCTCCTTCGGGAGCAGGGCAGCTCCGTGGTGATGAGGGGCAGGCACAGCACATCGTGCTCTGTCCCCAAGCCCAGGGGGTCAGTTCTTCCTCTCCCTCCCCATGCAGGGAGGGTGGGATTCTCCTCTCTCACAGTCCAAGCGTCACCAGGCAGAGCGCCGTGGTCCCTGGACAGCCCCACAAAGGTAGCAGTGTTTCCAGAGCCCCTTTCCCTGAGGCAGGGCTGGGGAAAACACTCTTGGGGGGATGCTCCTGTGAAAGGGGGTGCAGTCATTCCTATGGCAGATTCTGCTGCCAGCCCTGCTGCTTCCCTCTATAGCTTCCAAGCAGGAACTCGATCCTGAGTTATGCCCTGAACGTGCTTAGTGCCTCTCTGCGGGCACTGACACAGTCACATGGGGCTTTTTCCCTATTCCTGCAGCAATGGGAAGCCATGCAGGGACTGCCAGGGGTGCCCTGGAAGCAGGTTCATGGCATGGCAGGGCTGGAGTTAATGTTGTGCAGGGCAGCCCCCTGACTCCTGAGACTAAACCAGCGCTGGCAGTGCTCCAGTGGGAGGGAATTTGGAAGAGGACAGGGCTGGGACAAGTGGCTCAAGTGGACAAGCTCCAGCAGTGACCCTGAGCCAGCAGTTCCCTTCCTGAGCAGCCATCCTGCACTGAGTCTCTGCTGCCCAGAGAGCAGCTGGACATGTGCCTGCTGGGTGTCCAAAATTCCTCCTGTGCTCTACCAGCACGCCCAGCTTTCCTCTGCTGCTGAACTGCCTTTATCTTGAAACTGAGGCTTTTCCTGCTTCTGATTTCCTCAGTGGAGAAGGGTTGGCCTCCAGTGCTCCCTGGAATGGATCTGCTGTGTTCATGGGTTGCCTTTTCCTGACAGTCTGATTTTCTCCTGATTGTCTGCTCTTCTCCTTTGGAATGTTGGGCCTTTCCTTCCTGGTGCTCTTCTCGAGTGCTTGAGGGGTTCCCATCTTCTTCTCCACACCCTGCTGTGTGCTCCAAGCCTGCCACTGCTGCTGTGCTGTGTCCCCTGAGCTGGGGCCCTCGACTGCCTGTGCCTGCTGGGAAGCCAAGGCTTGGAGGAACAGGAGCATCTGCTGTGAGGTGAGTAAGGGGAATCAGAGCCCACAGCCCATGCACAGATTACTGAAATCTGCAGGGATTCATGAGGGAAAGCTGCCCCTCAATGCTCTGGAAGGATGCAGGACCTCTCGGATCTATACCTGAGTCCCAGCTCCTGGGATTGATACCTGTGCTGGTAAGGGTGCTGTGGCCTTGGTGGGATGGAAGCTGAATGCTCAGAAGGATTTTTTGCAAGGAATAAATCTCTGGAGTATCCAAGTGAAGTGCGATTAGGACAATTTTCAGGGTTGTGTGTCAAAACCCCCAAATGTTCCAATGCCAGTGGCCAGTGAAAGTGCCAGCTCTGCTAGCGTGAGAATCCTGGAATGGCCTGAGTTGGAAGGGACACACCAGGGTCCTGGGAGAGGCAGGATCAAAATCCAAAAATCTCAGATTACCTGCCTGTCCTTGATCAACTCTATGGGTTAATGTGTTGTGGAAGGAAATTTAGGGTGAGAAGCAGGACTTTCCCTCTTTAGTCTGTAATGGCTGTGACACATGACTGACTTGTCCTTCAATGGTTTTTCAATAAAAAGTGACCAGTAGTGATGGAAAAGTATTACCTAAAAAGACAGGGGTTGTAGTGCATTAATTTGGTTTATATTGTGTTTCATTTTGTTTTTGCATTGCAAATAAAATCTGCAAGCTCCAAAGAGCAAAATTTGCTTTTTCGTTATCATTAGGGGAGCTTGATTGAGACAATTTTTTTGCAACAGCTTCCCAAAATTCTGGGGAGCTTATTTGCTCTAATGATACATCTGGAAATTGAGAAACCGACCAATGAATTAATTTTTCAATTGTTTCTTTGAACAATGGGTCCACCTATTATCCAAGGCATTTAAATTTTGATAATAGACTCTTTTTTGAGACACAGACAGCCTAGCACCTTTTTTTTGGCTCAGATTCTAAGTTTCTGTGTCCCCTTTAACTGTGACTGGGAAACCGAAAGTTAAAGAACCCTCGCTGGAGAGAAAAAAAAGCCAAAAAGGGACACAGTTACCTTTTCTACCCCCCCCCCCCCAACTGAAACCAAATGAGCTATTAAAGCACCCTGAAGGTTTACTCTGAAAGCAAAAACCTTCCCCAAAGGAAAAAAACCTTTTCTCTGAGGAACACCGCCTCTTAAAGAGATTTTCCCTTAGATAATACTCACCAAAAATCCATTGTTCAGAATGAATCTTTCCTTTCTTTCCCAAACACTCCTTTTGCCTGAGACTGACCCTTCTGGTACAAAAAGAGTTTCCAGTCTCAGTTCCCAGGGTCAGCTTTCCACAAACATGTGGTCACCTTCTCTGGGAGCAGCCTGCCGTTCGTGGGGCTTCTTCGCAGCACTCCGATGGGTTTTTTAAGTCCAAAGGAAAAAGCTACAGCCCTGGCCTGTGGAATCCTGTGTTTTGGAGACTCCAAAGCGAACGCCAAGCCTAACAGGTCTGTGTCTCTGCGTGGGTGGGCTGCGTTTTGTGACTCACATGCTTGTGTGAGATTCCTCGGCCACGTGCTCCCCGCATGGTTCTTCCAGCTTTTTGGGAGCCCCTTGTGGCTTTGAGCCCAATGTTTAGGTGCCAGTTGTGGTGGTTCTTTAGAGAGACCCAGACGATCACCAGTGGCAAAAGGAAAGAGCCTGCTCTTTGTCTGGGGAGGGAATTATAGCTTTATTTGGTCCAGAGCTATTTTAGCTCCTTTCCCGTCCCTGCCGGTGCCAGAGAGAGCCCGGCCCGGCTTGTCCCAGGGCTTTTTCCCAGGTGGGACAGACCCAGAGGCAGGGACAAGCCACTACCCAATCAGGGATAAGGTGGGAGTGGAACAGAGTTGGGTTGCATTCCAGTGTGGCGGGATGGGCATGGCCGAGCAGGGACAAACCACGGGATACAGTTTACAAGGGCAACAGGGAAGAAAACATTACAAATCCAATATAAAAATGAAACAGAATATAAACCCAATTAATGCACTACAACAGACAGATGCCAAGGAAGGTGGGAACCTTCCTGGAACAGAGACTATGACCCCCTCCTCTCCATATTATTATAACTTTGAAATGACGGGGCATTCAGTCAAAGATACGGGAAAAGGAATAACAGCTATTTCCTAGAGTATATATACATACATACATACATACATACATATATATACACACAGACACACACACACACCTGGAAAAACAAATAACAGCAGCAGCAGCAGCAACAAACAAAGCCAGAAACCCAGTCCCAGCCTTGTCTCAGCAGTCAGGCATTGCCCCTTCGGTGCAGTTCCGGGCACAGCCAGCAGGGGCGCTGGTGGCTCCTGTCCGGGCAGGGCGGGTGCGATGATTCCCCCGTGTCTGCAGGGGGCGCTGTGGCACAAACTCAGCCGCCTCTGGGCCGGCAGTGGCGGTGTGGGGACAGGGGAGAGGAGAGTTGGCTTCCCCTGCACCGCCCGTGGGGAGCAGCCGCTCTCAGCGCCACCGCAGAGCCGGGGCGGGGAACGCAAGTGGAGCAAAAACCCTGAAGCAGTGGCAGAAGCAGAGAGGGCTGGGCTGGAGGTCGCTCCTTTGCACAGTGTGAGAAACAAGGTTCACTCTTTAAAATAAAAGTTTAATAAGGGATAAAAAGGGACAGCATCCAGTGCTGGGGTGTCTGGCAAACTGCCAGAAAGCACACAGTTAACTATAACAACTCTTGTGTATTTTTGTTGCAATGCATGCCCCCCTGGGTTCCCCAGAGACAGAGAAAAATGCAGGGGTTGAATTTAAGCCTTTAGAGAAATTAAAATACATTAACCCACTTAAACATGAAGTAGAAATTTAGGGTTTGGTTTTAAGTAAATATACTCTAAGTACCTTAAGAAGCCGTCAGCCAGCACAAGGCCCAGAGACCTAAGGCCTGGTGACTTAGCTTTAGACATAACAAAAATAAAGTAGAACATTGCTGACAGTTCTAGATAGAATGGGTACAACTTTTATGTGAATGAGATAGAACTTTATACGTTAATAGATTTACCATATGCGTAGGTTTTGATACTATTCTTTGTAGTTGTTATGGGTTAGTACAGTTTGGTTTTTTAGTTACAGGAAAATGTAAAATAATTCTCCAGGTCAGGACCTGGGAATTGCTTTAGAAGAGACAAGGACTTATCAGATAGTTCGTTAGAATATTGACATCTATTTTGACTACTGAAATTGTTAGCTGCGACTTTGAGAAGTACTATATAAAACCCCGTGAATTTCCTGTAGGTGGGTCCTTTTTTCTTCTAAAGCAATTCCCAGGTCCTGACCTGGAGAATTATTTTACATTTTTCTATAACTAAAAAACCAAACTGTACTAACCCATGACAGTAGTTTCTCGTAGTTTTACGCACTTTCAGAATCAAGTGTAGATTGTTGTAGAAAGAATGTTTTAGAATTGTGTCCTTAGCTGATTGGGTAACCTACAGATAGGGATATCACAGAATGTCTAGGTTGGAAGAGACCTTCAAGATCATCGAGTCCAACCCATGCCTTAACACCTCAACTAAATCATGGCATCAAGTGCCACATCCAGTCTTTTTTTAAGCATATCCATGGATGGTGACTCCACCACCTCCTCGGGCAGACTATTCCAGTACCTTATCACTCTTCCCATGGAAAACTTTTTCCTAATATGAATATACATTTATGATTTATGGATAAAACCCCCCTCCTTTTGGGCAATGGCATCGATTCATCGATTCTTCGATTCATCGGTCCACCCTCTTCACCATTTACAACAAAAGCGAATGGGACTTTGCTGGGGAACTCCTGCCAGGACTTTGTCGGGTATTATCGCTGGGGTTGCTGCCGGGGGTGCTGTCGCTGCTGCTGCAACAGCCTTTGCCGCTGCGGCCACTGCTGCTGTGAATACTACTTGGGAATGAGAACCTGGGCTGGGAATCTGCCTTGGCCCTGTGGCTGGGACTCTGTTAATTTGCTTTTATGACCCACTGGGACCTTGAACCTAATAACTTTAGTAAGACCGCTTCCTTAGAACTCTTTGCCTTCATGACTGATGCATTTATATAATGAACAGCTTTGTAATAACCAGAAAATTCTCTTGGCTTTCTAAGCTGTGGTGTGCAGACGAAACGGGGGATTCCGCACATCAGGCACATGAAAATCTGGTGGCAGCTGCACTGGACAAATGCATGTTCATAAAGCTTATACATATTCAAACATCCATTTGAGTTTGCATTTTCCAGGAATTCTTTATCTTAGTTCAACCCTTGACCTCATCTTCTTACGGTACATGCCACAATGCAGATGCTGTTTTGAAAGTCTTGAATTTTAGTATGTCACGAGGCCTCCTGGTCTGTGGTTTGACAGTTACTGATCACTAAAGGGTGAGATTCTTCTTTGCTTTTTCAGTGTTATTTGGCTGGGTTTTGTCCATGATATCATAGAGACATTCTAGACATTTTTACAAGTACTTTCAATCAACATTAGCTGTTTCACTATTGTCAGTTAGTTACAGAAATAAAGGCATCAGTTATTATTTCACAACTACAATTACTTCTGCAAAAGTTAATATTATAATGCACAGTGCATATCCTCTAGTTTTATATTTTGCAAAAGCTTAAACTAGCCTCTGTCAGGAGGCTGGGGCCTCTGACAGCACCTTAGGGAAAGTCTCTTTTCTTCTTCCACAGACATGGCTTCACAGGAGGACACACAAAAGGGGAATGCAAAGGCAAAGCTCCTGGCAGAGGAATTAGAGAAGGAAGGATTGGATGCCGGATACTGGCTGCCCAAGTTGATGCAGATCCTGGGAATCAAGTGCAGAGAAGCCTTGCAACATCTGGACTACAAAGATTACCTCCAGCTGGAGTGTGAAGTACGATATCCCTGGGAGAAAAGGGCACTCCAGAAACTCCTGAAAATAAGAGGTAAAGTGTCCTCCATCAATGTGGAATGGATCTTCCAGGCTGAGCACCTGCTTCCCAGATCTCCCAAAGCCACTCACCTTGAAGAGCTCATCAAAACACTGCAGCAAATGAAGGAGCACATCCATGCTGTCACCTACGCACCAGCAAGCTCTGCTTCTTCTGTTCATGAAACAAAGAAAAAAACCACCCTGACCAGCAGCCTCACCATTTATTCCTTACTCCAGTCCCTCCAGGAACGGGTTCAGAAGGACATGGAACTGTTGGTGCTCTTGATTGCAAGCAGCACAGGGTACCAGGTGGAAAGCAGCACTTTCCAGCACCTCCTTGGACACCCAGAAATTCAGTACATGGCCAAGGAAATGGCAGGGGCACATGAGGAGTATGTGAACCTGAAGGAGCGAGATGCCAACAGAGCTGAGGCCTCCCTTCAGCTGACGGGCCTGACTGTGGCATCACAAATGCAAGAGCTGTCCCCTGGGCAGAAGAGGGAGCATTTCAATCTCCTCCAAAAGCATAGTGGAGTCACAGATTGGGAGAGGCTGGAACGGGACTTGCATTCCTCACTCACTTGGTGCTTGGATGACAAATTGGATGAAGAGAGGATGCAGAACATACTCAGAGACCTGGAAGACACTTTCCAAACACCGGAGCCTCCCAGTCAATCCAAGTCAGACAGCAGGGAATCCAAATCTGATGAAGTCATTGCAAACCAGGAGTTCCTGCAGTTGCTCAAGCGCCTTGGACTCGAAAGTCACTATCCAAGAAAAATGGGGATGGGAGATTTCCACACCATCTGCAAGATATCTCTGCAGGACAGCCAGCCCAGCAAGGACACAGATCTGCCATGTTATTTCTTGCAAAGGTTGTTAACTGTAGATTACCAGGTGAGGTACCTGACTTGCTGGGATGACAGCAACCCAAGGCTTGCCCCTGTGCCAGAAACTACAGAGCAAGAGCATGAGCTGTCAGAGTCCTTTGAAAACTTTCTTGATGATTTGGAGGAAGCAGCCCCTGAAGGTGCAAGCAGCCACAGCCATGTGCACCCCATGGACCTGCAGATGGCCATTTTCCATTGTGCTGATGACTTCCTCAGACAGACCCTTGCAACCAAGCTGGCCTTCTGCCAACTGGCGCTGCCTCTGCTGGTGCCCAACCCGTGCACTTCACGCATCGAGTTCCCACTCTACGCCCTCAGCCAAATCCAAAGGAGCTGGAAAGAGGCGGAGAAGTCAGGAAAGGAGGCCAGAACAAAGAGTTACAACAACAAACTCATCTTTCAGGCACAGACACCCATCGTGTCCTTCTTGCGCATTGGCAGCTCGGCCTCCTCTTCCAAGTCTCAGCTCCTGAACGCTCTGCTGAGCAAACACAAACACGACACTTTCTTCCACCGCCGCTGCAGAGGCAGCACCAGAGAGCGTTTGCTGATGGAAGGGGTGGTGGAGATCGCCTGGTACTGCCCCCGTGGAAGCCCCGATGACACCTTTGAGTGCTGCGTGGCTTTCTGCAACCTGCATGGAGATGCCAGGGATCACGGAGCACAGCTGCAGTTCCTGCAGGAGATTTCTGCTGTCAATGTGGCTCTTGTATCTGACGTGGAGCACATGGACAACAGGGGAAAAAAGCTTCTGCAGGACCTGTTGCAGTCACCACGGCCATTGATTTGTCTCCTTGCAGAAAAGGAGAATGTTGCAGCTAGACAAGCCAGCAAAAACATAAAAATAGGGATCAAGAACAGAAATGAAGCAGAACTGACGGAACAACTAAGTAAAAGTATCAAGGATCTCCTAGAATTAGGGTCTAATCCACATTTCAGCCTGGATGCCTGTGTGGACAAAGCTCGCCAGCACGGATTCATATTGGATATAGATCAACCCACATGTGTGACAGCCAAAGCAAAGGCAAAGGAGCTGGTGGACCTTCTGAAGAAAGAGAAGCTGTCTGAGATCAAATCCCAGCTACTGCTGCTTCAAGGAAAACTGCGGGACCAGTGGTGCAAAAAGGACAAGGAACTCACTCGCTTGCAGGAGAAAGGGAATAAGAGCATTGAGCACCATCGCAGCCAAATTGAATATGAGAAGAAAGTAATAAGAAGGAAGCAACTTGAGCAAGCTTTTCCTCTCAACCCACTGATGAAATCATTCCTTGGCTTTCTCCAGGCCCAGCCAGCAGAAACCAAGAAATATTTCCTGCAGTGGATGAAGGTCTTTATGGACGAGCTGTCCTGCGGTCGCCTTGAAGAATTGAGGAGAGACTATCACAAGTTATGGTCTGAAATCCGGACAGGAAAGAAAAACCAGGAAAAAACAATGGAGAATGCTGATTTGCAGAGTCAGCTGGATTCTGTCTCTGAGGAACTCAACAATTCAACCATTGGCCTGGAGCACCTTCTGAGAGAGGTAGGGCAGATTTATGAAGCACTGGAACTAATGAACTCCAAGCATGAGAGTTTTGTCAAATTGCCAGAAATTGCAGCAGAGCTGATGGTTTCAGGGTATCCCATGGAGCTGATGGATGGGGATGCTTCTTACCTGCCCTTGCAATGGGTGGGAGCAATCTTTGACAGCTTAATTGAGAGGCTGGGGGACAAACGAGTGTTTGTGCTCTCCGTGCTGGGCATCCAGAGCACCGGCAAATCCACCCTGCTGAATGCCATGTTTGGGCTGCAGTTCAACGTCAGCGCAGGGAGATGCACCCGCGGAGCCTTTATGCAGCTCATCCCAGTGGGCGAGGAGCTGCAGCAAGACTTGGGCTTTGATTTTGTGCTGGTGGTTGACACAGAGGGACTTCGTGCCATTGAGATGGCCAATAAACAGTCCCTGAACCATGACAACGAGCTGGCCACCTTTGTCATTGGTGTTGGCAACATGACCGTGATCAATGTCTTTGGAGAAAATCCGTCAGAAATGCAAGATGTTCTCCAGATTGCTGTGCAGGCTTTTCTGAGGATGAAGAAAGTCAATCTTTCCCCAGGATGCATCTTTGTCCACCAAAATGTGGGAGAAATAACTGCCAAGGAGCAGAACATGGAAGGACAAAGGCGTTTGCAGAAAAAGCTGGATGAAATGACCGTGGTAGCAGCCCAGCAGGAATTCTGTGACATCTCCTCCTTCAGCGATGTCATTGGCTTTGATGTGAACACCCACATTCACTACTTTGCTCACCTGTGGGAAGGAAACCCCCCAATGGCACCACCCAACCCCAGCTACAGCCAGAACGTCCAGCAACTAAAGAGTAAAATCCTCCAGGCTGCCCAGAAGCAGTCACAGCACAGTATTTTGAGGCTCTCGAGCCTGAAAGTTCGTATTGGTGACCTCTGGAATGCTTTGCTGAATGAAAATTTTGTTTTCAGCTTCAAGAATTCCCTGGAGATTGCTGTGTACAGGAGACTGGAAAGTGCCTTTAGTCAGTGGACCTGGAAGCTGCGGAGTCACATCTTAGACATACAGATGAGACTGGACAACAGAATTCGCAATGGGGACTTGCAGAATATCACCAGAGAAGAGCTTGAAGGGCTGATGCAAGAGACAAGTGATGCCATTGAGAAAAAAGTGGAAAAGTATTTCAGGGAAGACAAAGATCATGAGACACTGGTGCAGTGGAAATCAAGCACAGAGCTGAAGCTGAATGGTCTAAAAGAGGCTCTTCTTCGTGAAACGAAAAAGAAATGTGAGAATCTCATTGAGTTACAGAAAGAGCAGAGGAAACTGGATGCAAGGAAGTTGCAATATGTAGATGAGCTCCTGAGAAGGAGTAGGGAGCTGGCTGTGACTCTGAAAGGGAAGAGCCTCAGTGAGGGAGAACTGAAAGACAACTTTGTTGTTGTCTGGAACAATTGGATTGCAGAAGTCTCCCGTGCTGCTCGTCCTCCAGAACGGGTGGACATTGATGCGGAAATTGACGATGTCCTTCTAGGGCACTTTAAGGAGCCGGGTTTCCATGCACGGATCAGGTCATTTCCCAAAGGCAGACGATTTGCTTTCGACTTAGAGAAACATGTCATGAAAAAAAAGCGTTTTGGTGTCACCACTAGGAAGATTTGTGATGCTGATGTGATCAACTTGCAGCACATCACAGACAAGATCATAGCACGTGTGATCGGAAACATTGAGAAGAAGGAAGAGGAGAAACGTGATTACAGTCAAAATTTTATTCATGAAATACTCAATGAAGTCCAGGAAGGTGTGAACTCCGTCCCCAGTGATGAAAAATGTACTTTTAACAAAGAGTACAGCATAGATTTGTCTCTGTATCTGTGCAAAATGGCAGCAGAAAGGTTTAAAGTCATGCACGAAGAATTCCAAAAGGCAAATGACCCAGTCGTGTACCTGAAGAGCAAGAGAGAAGATTTCTTCCAATGTTTCCAGATTTCCTGCCAAGGAGCCACTTCGATCACAACTTTTGCTGGTTTCCTTTGTGACAAGATTGAACCAGCTCTTCGCCGCTCTGTCTATGAGAGGACAGCTAAAGACATTGCTGAGGTCATGCAGGGCAGATTCCCAGATTTCAGGGGCAACAGAGCCAATCTGGAAGTTTGCATCTTGAGATACCTGGCAGAAGAAGAAAATTTTGAGTATTTCAAGCAGTACCTGAAGTTTCCAAAGGAGTTTTTTCAGAGTTACATTGAGAAACGAGTGAAGAGTCACTGTTTAGATGGGAGTGGGAGGCTGGAGAAGTTTTTAGATTTCTCCCTCAGTCTTCTCTATGGAAACATCCTGTCAGCTGTTTCTTCATCAACCCAAATTGTCAAAGGCAGAAAAGACAGAGAAGACAAAGTCTCTCTTTGGCTGGATGAATTTTGCAGGGAACTGACAGAGGTGATCAGCTTGCCCAGAAGTGACCTGAAGGGCATTGAGCACCAGGAGGTCACAGACATTGAGTTCCTGAGCAGTGCCATGGCAGAAGTTCTGGGTGACCTGAAGGACAGGCTCAAGAATGAATTTGCTGATGCTGATATGAGCTTGTTTTCAACACAGCCTCACACCATCTTAGCAGAGCACTTTTCGGGGTGCTGGGAACAGTGTCCCTTTTGTGGGGCTGTCTGCACAAACACCATGCAGGGACATGATGGAGACCATCATCTGGTCTTCCATCGCGTACGAGCGTTTGTGGGAGCCAAGTGGAGTGAGACGGACCACCTGGTCATTGATATTTGTTCCAGCCTCGTTGCAAGTGATGGCTTATTCAAAGTTGGTGACAGTAATTTGATCCCGTACAAGAAATACCGTGATGCAGGACCCCAATTTTCCACTTGGAACATTCTCCCTGATTCATCCATGCAGGCGTACTGGAAATGGTTTGTGTCTCATTTCAGGACAGAGCTGGAAGCTTTGTACAATGGGAAATTTCAGGGAAAAGGAGAAATCCCTGAGGCCTGGCAGAGAATTACCAAGCAGGAAGCACTGTCTGAGCTGGACAGGCGTTAGGCCACATCCATGGGAAGGAAGAAGCACAACAGCTTTGCAGTTCAGGAGAACTTTTTACCAGGCGTTCCACAAAATGCAGTTACAATGATAATGCTCTCAAGCCCAAAGAAGGCAATTACCAGTATCCAATTGCTTCCAGATTTGGTGAAATAAGACACGTTACTGTGGCTGTCACTCAGCAACTCCTTTGCATCATGAGAAGGCCGGAATCCCCTTGCCTTCTTGCCATAAACATTTCTCTCTGCTTTCTTCTAGACCCAAACTTAACCCCCTCCTTGGGGTGATCAAGCCTGAGCCCAAAGGCCAGTGCAAGGGCAAATGCAGCACTCCAAGGCCCACTTGGATAAGCTGCTGTGAGACAAGAAGGGACAGTGCCCCAAAGGCAGTTTTCCTGCAGCAAGGAGGTGTCCTGCTTGGAGAAAGGGCTGCAGGACCTGAGGCCAACTCCATGCTGGCTGCAAGCTGGGCTGCTTGGCTTTTGGGCATCATCCTTCCCTCCCTGACTGCAGCCTCCTGGATCAACTGAGGCTGTTCTCCCAGCAGGAGCTGATGTGCCTCTGGGCTCCGGAAAGCAGTGACACGACTGCCCCGGGGCTCAGGCAGTGCTTTCACTCCCTGTCTCGGAGGTGCTGTGTCTCTGTCCAGGGCAGCTGCTCCCACTCAGATGCCTGGGGCTGCTGCCCTTCCCTCCAGTCCTCAGCCTCAGCAGAAGCTGATCCTGCCCTTGGCCTTTTAGCTGAGGAGAGGCCTTTGGAATGCCCCATGTGGAGAATCCTGTCTGCCAGCACCTTCTGCAGCAGCCCTAGGGCAGTGCTGGTGGTGTCCAGGCAGGCTGGTGGTACCAGAGCCATGCTCTGGAGAAGGTGGCACCAGCTGTCTCTGCCCCAGGGGAGCTGTGGCGGCTTTTGCTGTGCAGGTGCTGCAACCCTGCTGGCAATGCGAGGGCCAAGCTCTCCTGGAGAGCTGGCTGAAGAGCTGCTTCAGCCTCATCCCCTGCAGGCTCTGCTAATAAAGGAGTTGATTTGGACTGCACTGCTCTGTGTCTCCTTTGTGTTCAGGGGAGCCACAGCTGGGGGTGACTCGAGCTCTGTGTGCTGCAGGTGGGCAAGGGACAGGGGGTGGCACTGGGGCAGGGGGTGTGGCAGCAGAGGTTCTGCTCCATTCAGGGTCTCTGCTCCAGGAGCAGCTTCACTGTCTGCAGGGAGAGCAGAGAGAGCAAGAAGCCCCAAACCACAACATCCAGGGAAACCAATGTCAGTGGCAGGTGCCAAGAGAGGCAGCGCTGGGAACCAAGCCTGGCCTGTCACACACATGGAGGGCTGAGAAGGTTGATCCCATCGAGGTCTGTGCTGTGGAGCTGCTCAGCTGGGAAGCTGCAGGACAAAAGGGGAACAGGCCCAAACCCTACCAAGCCCAGCCCTGGCCAAGCAGACCTGGAGCCAGTGACAGGAGCAAGAGCTGGGCTGTGTGAGCGTCTGCTGCAAGGGCTGAGTGCCAGGGACTGGGGACACAAGGGTTGGGAGAGGGTTTGGGCCGGCTCCTGGAGGCAGACAGGCAATGAAGGTGACCCTGGCCATGGTGTCACCTCCTGGGCTGCATGGGCAATGTCCCAGTGCAGCTGCTGGAGTGAGTGGGGGGACCCAGTGCCCACAACTGGGTGCAGTGCAGAGGACCCAATGCAGTAAGGGATGGTGGCCTCAGGCCTGGGCTGGGGTATCAGGAGGCTGCAGCGTCCCTCACCTGCTGTCCTCACCTGTGCCAGCTGTCCCAGCTCCCTCTGCAGTACAACCAGACTCTTCTCTGCACCTTTCCCTGTCTCTGCCAGGATCCTTTGGCCAAAGTCTCCCTCAGTGGGATCGTCTGGCACCTCCTTCCTTGTAGGCCCTGCTCTAGGGAGGAGCACAAATTGCTTAAAGCTCTTTTCTAACCTCAGCACTTCTTAGAAGCCGTGCCTTCCAGTGACACTGGGATGCAGCAGCTCTCCCAGGCTGCACCAGTTGGGACTAAGGGTGCGCTGACCCTGTGTAACATCCAGAACATTTACACGGAAGTGAATAAACTGAGGTTCCTTTAGTCTGGCTTGGCACACAGGAGAAATATTGACTAGATATTCTCAAGAGGTCAAAATTACAGAGAACTTCTGTGGCAAAAGATAGAAAATCAAGGAATTTGATCAACCTTTTCCCATGTCTGACAGCCTGCAGGGTTCTGAGGAGAGCTGCTGGTGCTGGGCTGTGACTGTAAAGCGGAGCAGGAACTGTCCAGTGGGCTCTGTCTGCTGCACACGCTGGGAAAGACAGGGCTGGTGATGGAGGGGGACAGGGCTGGGGTGCCTGGCTGGGTGGAGCTGGGATGGGGATGGAAGGGCAGGTGGGGAGCTCTGAGAAGAGCAATATTGCTCTTAGTTTCCCTTCCTCCTTTTGCTCTCTTCTTCCTGTCATTCTTTTTTCTCCCTCCCCAGAGAAGCTGTTGCTGCCCCATCCCTAGAAGTGTCCAAGGCCAGGTTGGACAGGACTTGCAGCACCCTGGGATAGTGGAAAGTGTCCCTGCCCATGCCTGGTGGTGGAACTGGACAGGCTTTACTGCCTCTTTCCACACAGAATCCATGAGGATTTAGGGAGCTGAGAATGGTACAGGGATACTTTTAAGCCCTTTCTGGTGCCTGAAGGAGATCCAAGAGAGACGGAGAGAAACTTTTTAGTAGGGCTGGAGTGGCAGGACACGGCGAATAATCGCCCCATGCTGACCCGGCGCAGGGTTAAATGTGTTTTTCGGCTTCTTTTTTCCCGCCTTTCTTGTTCCCCTCACGCGTGGGGCCCTCCCGGCCGCCAGGCGGCGCCATCTCGGCGGGGCGGGGCGGGGTGACGTCACGGCCACGCCGGGTGGGCCGATGCGGCGGCACCGGGAGCGGCGCCGGGAACACCGGGAACGGCTCCGGGAACAGCGGGAGCGGCCCCGGGAGCGCCGGTAGCACTGCGGACGGCAGCAGCGGGGACAGCGGGAGCGCCACCATGGAGTACGTGAGCCCCGAGCAGCTCGCCGGCTTCAGCAAGTACAAGGTAGCGGCGCTGACGGCGGCCGGGCTCGGGGCCTGGCGCCGTGAGGGGGGCGCTTGAGGGGCGGCTGGGGGAGGTTGGCGTGCATGGAGCAGGGGAGGCGGCAGCGGGGCCTGGGGTCCGGGGTGGGATCTTCGGAGGGGCTGTAGGGAGATCCCGAGTGTGGAGGGAGTCCCGGGGTTTGGGGCAGAGGGAGGGGCCACAGTTAACCCCGAGATTTGAAAGGAGCGAGGGGGAACTGTAGGGCGGTCCGAGTTTTGGGAGGGTCTGCCGTGAGATCTGGGGTTTTGAGGTCGGGGGGATCGCAGCGATGTGCAGGGTTTTGGGGGACTGTGGTGAGACCCGAAACCCATGTTTGGAAGGAGTGAGAGGTGCAGTGAGCCCCAGGGTTTGGTGGGTTTGCGGTGACACCCAGGGGTTTGGGGCAGGGGACTGGTGCTGCAGTGAGACCTGGGCTGGCGTTAGGGGACTGCAGGGGAACCTTGGTGATGGGGAGTTGCAGGGAAACCTGGGTTTTGGGGTGAGGCTTCAGTGAGACATTAGGCTTTCAGAGTAGGAGGAGCTCTGCAGTAAGACCCTGGTTTGGGGGTGGTTGTAGGGAAACACAGGGTTTGGGGGAATGGCTAGAATGAGACCTGAAGTTTGTGGGTTGGAGGGCTGCAGAGAGACCTGGGGTTTTGTGGCAGAGGAATTGCAGTGAGTGAGAGCCGGGATTTGAGGGGCTGTGGGTTCAGTGAGGACCAGTGTGGTGAAAGTGGGACTGTGTGCGACATGGAACCCCCCTCCTTGCTGGAATGATCAGGGTGTGACTGGGAGCTTCTCCTCCTCCTGGGCGTGGGTCCAGGGAGGCAGTGATGAGCTGTCGCCACACACAGTGAGCTCTGGGGCTGTTCCCCCAATGAAGGGACTGCAGAGAGGGCTGTGGGTTTCCTGGGAGCAGGGCTGGCCCAGGAACTGTCCCCATGGAGCTCAGGACTGTGGTGCACCTGCCCTGTGAGTGCTCTGTGCAGTCACACCCATGGAACCCACATCGCTCCCATCTCCTTTTGCCAAGCTGTGTCTTGTTCAAAGTGCTGGGAACCTTGGAAAGAAGCACTGGAAGTGCCAACAGGCTCTGCTCTGGCATTTAAACCTCTGGGGTCTGATTTTGAGCCAAAGTGGGCGACATCCTTAACATGGGAGAATGCTGGATCCTGTGTTTATGTGGAGAGGAGAGTGTTTTCCATATTTTTTTCTTCTCCCACAACAGCAGTGAATAAAAAACCTTCACCTCATCTTCTTTGCTTTGCACTTGTTGTGGGACCCATCATGTGGGCCCATGTTCCAGTCGTCCTTCCAGGGTGGCTCACACGATGTTGTTTGAGAGTGTGGGACAATCAGGACAAGTGTGAGGCCTTCAGGGAGCAAAGCTCCTCCTGGAGTCATGAGTGGGGGCTGGAGGGGCCAGGGCTTGCTCATGCTCCTCTTGCAACCTGGTGATGTGGAGAGAAATGGATTTGGGAGGGGGTGACATGGAACGGTGTGTCAGGGTGCATGAGATTGCCTGTGGAAGGCTGGCTCTGTGGGGATTCAACAGGAAAATTTCTGCCTGTTTAGAAAGGCAGTGAATGACCGTGGGTTTTTGTGGGTGCTGGAGAAAGGTCATCAAAACACTCATCTGTGAGCCAGGCCTCCCAAAGGGACTGGTTTGGCTCCTGCAAAGGCAATTCCTTTGCTCCAAGAGGGAGGCTGTTGGATGTTCAGCCTGGCTCCTGTCGTGCTGGAGGGATTGGTGGGGTTGCTGCCGTCCCCCTCAGCACCTGTGCAGGGACAAGGGGATCTCCAACCCTTCTGGATTGTGTGACAAGGACCAAAACTGCTCCCAGGTTATTTCCTGAAGACACCTCTGAAAGAAATGCTGTTGCAGTTAAATCTGGGAGCACAGCCCATGGAAAGCTGCTTGGGGTGAGGAGAAAGGTCCCACGCAGCACAAAAGGCATCAGCTGCTCACTGTCCCCCCTTAGGAACTCGTAGGTGCTCCCTGGCCTTGCTTTGGGGCCAGAGGGCTGGAATGTGGGAGCAGGGTTCTGATGGAGCTGTGTCCCGAGGACAGGAGGAGCTTTGCCCCAGAGCCTGTGCTTTTACTGAGTCAGCAGAGACTTTGACAGGAATGGGTGGCTTCACTGAGTGCTCCAGGAGCACCATCTGTGCCCCACTCGTGTCTCTGCCCTGCTGCCTTCCTTGTTTCGTCTGTGACTTGTTTCCTTGGGGAGCTTTGTTCCTGGCTATTTTATTTTGGGAAAGTGGCTGATCCAGCACAAATCTTGGTAGTGGGACAAGTATTCCAGCCCTGATTTAGGCATCGAGGCTTGGCGTGCTCTGCCCTTTGCAGCTTCCAAAGCTGGGTTACCTTGTCAGACTCACAGATGGGGCTGGCAGGGGCCTTAAAGCTCATCCAGTGCCACCCACTGCCATGGGCAGGGACACCTTCCACTATCCCACTATCCAGCCTGGCCTGGAATACTTCTAGGGATCCACAGGCAACCACAGCTTCTCTGGGCACCATGTGCTAGGGTCTGTAATACTTCTGCAGGAGCAGGGAATTCTTTGGGTGTTGGAAAGATCCCTCTGGAGACAGGCTAAGCTGAACTGGGAAGGGAGGGACCAAATCCATACTCTGTAGGTGATATGTACCAGCCCTGCCTGGCAGGAGCTGAGGCTTCCCCTGAGGCTGGACAAATGCCAGGGGTGTCTGCTCCAGCACTTGTGACTTGTCACACTGGGGCAGGTGATGCCTGAGGTCTCGATATCCAAACTCCAGGGCTTGTTTTGAGGCTGTGGAGCAGGACTTGTGTGTCCACATCCCAAGGGAAAAGCAATCCAGGCACCCTGCTCTGGTCACATGTTGAATATCCTCTGTCTGTCCTCTGTTACTGTCAAGTTTGGGATGTCCACTGCCAAGAAAGCTGCAGCCAGGCTCTGCTATTTCTGAGTACAAACTTGCAGGTGGATGCCAGAGGTCAGGTTCTTAGCAACTGTCTGCAGATGGCCTGGTGCCCAGCTTCTGGGCAACCTCCTTCTGTAGATGTGTGGGAGTGGGGAAATGGGGCCCTTGGGAGTGTTGACAGAGGTGTCTGTTCTGCTTTGCTTCCTCTGCTGGAGAGGGATTTTGGATGTGGGTGTGGAGGGACAGGACAAGGGGAAATGGCTTCCCACTGCCAGAGGGCAGGGTTAGATGGGATATTGGGAAGGAATTTTTCCCTGTGAGGGTGGGCAGGCCCTGGCAGAGGGGAAGTGCCAGATGGGATGGTGCTTGGAGTAATGAGACGTTAATTTTGAGGAACTAAGGATTTTTAGGAAAGTTAAGATAATAAGTTGCTGAATTAGCTGAAGTAGATAGGTAATCTTTGTTCGCAGTTAACAGAAGCCGGATCTTAGATAAGCTACCCCGGATCTTGTAACTCATTTCTTGTCAGGTTTATGTTTATGTAGTTGTGCTTGTAATGAAAAACAAAATGTGGTAAATAGGACATAAGATAGCTGCAGATTTCCTGCTTAAAGGACCCATTGAACACAGGAAACTGTAAGTTCTACCAAGGAATCATTTGTCATGAATGCATTGAAAAGGTAGAAAGGTCAGGACGAGGAAGACTCATCTTACTTCCTCATTTTGAGTGACCCCTCCCTAAAATAGACCCCCGACTCATTTTAAGAAACAAAGTACGCATGCTTAATTGCCTTTTTTGCCAATTAGCATACGAAGCGAGGAATGGGAGGTGACAGGGGTATGAATATGCATTTGTATTTTGGATATTCAACACTTTTGTAAATAAAAGACATTGTAATTACCTGTGAATTTCGCAGCGCGAATTAGGGAACTATCCCGCGTGCTGCCCGGCCGTAATAAACATACACTTTCTAACTTTAAACTGTTAGAGAGTTTTTGTCCGTCACAGTTGGGTATCGATACTAGATCAATACCCATATTTCTTTAATAAATCAGTAACCTGGGATAGTGGATGGTGTCCCTGTCTTGGAATGGGGCAGCCACTGCTTCTCTGGCTATTGTGTCCCCACCTCTCACAACTCTCCCAGGGAAGAAGCCTGTCCTCTAGCTGTGGGAAGTCATTCCGCCTTGCCCTGTCCCTCCAGGCCTTTCTCCAAATTTTTTCTTTCCTCCCTTTTCAACATTTATACACATCCATCTCTCATACTTTGCAATATTATTACTAATGTGATATATGTCCTAAAGTTAATTCATGTTAAATGGTATAAAATGTAATTCACTCTCTGTAAATATAAGTTTTATTTCTAATCAAGTATACAACAGGTTAACTGAGACTAAACCTGCACAGAGAGGGGTACAATGAATTTCTTTGCCAGGGATTGCACAGGAGGGACACGAGAAACTATGCTAAGAATTACGCGAAAAGGGACACAAGGTAACCTGTGCCGGGAATCGTTAAGAAGAGAACAAAGATGACGGAAAAGGGAGATGGAGAACCCGGAGAACCGAGTGATTACATCAGATCGATATCTCATCCGTCCCCTCCCGACATTACCATCTCTACACAGCACCTGGACACAGCCATCAAGGACATTGTTTTCCAGAGCAAATCCATTCAACCACACCAGAACCCGAACATGAATATCTAATGAGGGTGCCTCTGAAGAGGGAATCTCGAGTCCCGATTTTCTCTCAGCGATCCAGTGTATAAAAGGAGACAGCTTCAGACCAGAAATGTGAACTTGGGGTGTGACACACTGACAGAGTGTGTTACCGTGTTCACCCAGTGCCGAAACCCTGGGGTTCGACGCTGTCCTTTTAATTGTGGCTATTGGAGACTGTTATTTTGTCTCACAATAAAATTCTAAATTTTGATTTATTGAATTTGGTCTGTCGTATTTATTACACTAATAATCAGCACAGGAGTTTAGAGTCAAAGGTCTGCAACAGACGGGTGTTGTCTGTGAGCCAGCTAAAACCATGGCTGGTGTAGAATTTTGACACTCATTTAATCCTGTGACTCGAATAGAGTGGTTCTACTTTCACTTTCTGCTGCACTAAAAAGCCTGATTTCCTGGAATTACCCTGCTGCCTCCGGAGCAGAAGAAGCCGCACCCACCAGAGAGCCCGTGCATAAAGAGGGGCTGTGCTGGGTTTGTCCCGTGCCAGGAGCTGCGGGGCACGGAGGGAGAAGGTAGGGCCCTGGGGATGAGCTGTGGGGCCGGGAGCAGCAGGGAGCGGGCTCTTGTCAGGCTCCTGCCTCCTGTTGCCGGTGTGTTGCCAGGGCTGGGGAGATGGCAGGGCAGGAGAAGAGGGCTCTGAGGGCAGCGGGCGGGCGGTGTCTGCTCCTCCATGGGCTGTAGGAAGCCGCCTTTGCTGGCAGCCGCTTTGGGGGAGCTCGGGGGAGCCGTGTGCGCTGCGGGGCTGAGCTGGGAGGGGGGGCCGGGCTCAGAGGGGTGGGAGCGGAGCGGCGAGGGAAGGAGGAGGGATGCGGGCGGATGGAGGGGCAGAGCGAAGTCTGCAGAGGCGCAAAGCCTGGCCCGAGAGCTGGCAGTGGGGCTGGCCGGGCACAGATCCCTTGCGGAGCCCCTTCCATGCCGCCAGCCCGTGCCCGGCTCGGGCACCCCCAGCCCCGCGGTGGGGCCGGATGGCTGCGCTCTGCTGATGGCAGGAGCCAGGGGGATCATTCCATTTCCTACCCGTGCAGGGAGGGTGGGATTCTCCTCTCTCACAGTCGAAGCGTCATCACTCAGAGAGCTCTGCTTCCTGGGAGAGCCCCTCAAAAGCACCAGCGCCTCCAGAGCCCCTTTCCCTGGGGCAGGGCTGGGGAAAAAGCTCTCGGGTGCTGTTCCCATGAAACGGGGTGCCAGCATTCCCTATGGCAGATTCTGCTGCCAGCCTTGCTGTTTCCCTCTATAGCTTCCAAGGAGGAGCTCGATCCCGAGTTATGCCCTGAATGTGCTTAGTGCCTCTCTGCGGGCACTGACACAGTCACATGTGCCTTTTCCCCTATTCCTGCAGCAATGGGAAGCCGTGCAGGAACTGCCAGGGATGCCTGGGGACAGGTTCAGGATGTGGCAGGGCTGGAGTTAATGTTGTGCAGGGCAGTCTCTGACTCCAGCAACTGAAGCCGTGCTGGGAGTGCTCCATTGGGAGAGAATTTGGTAGGAGACAGGGCTAGGACAAGTGGTTCAAGTGGACAAGCTGCAGCAGTGACCCTGAGCCAGCAGTTCCCTTCCTGAGCAGCCATCCTGCACTGAGGCTCTGCTGCCCAGGGAGCAGCTGGACATGTGCCCAAAGAAAACAATTGGTGTCTAAAGTCCCTCCTGTGCTCTCCCAGCACACCCAGCTTTCCTCTGTGGGTGAACTGCTCTTATCTTAAGCCAGTGGCTTTTCCTCCTTCTGCTGTCCCCCTCCTGTCCCCATCCTGGTGGTGGGAGTGCATGAGCTGCAGGTGGGGATCAGTGGCTGCTTGGATCCAAGCCCTGCGCTGCTTCTACCCCTCTCCAAGGCCCTGAGCTTGCCCCCAGCAGCAGCTGTGTGATGTGGGCAGTGGTGCGACAGGGCCCGTGCTGTCCCATTGTCAGTGCTGTTCCCCTGGCTATGCCCCCTCCACACCTTGTCTGCTGCCCCGAGAGCACAGATGTTCCCAGGACAGCCTCTCACCCATCAGCACCCTCAAGTCCTTGTCCTTAGGGCTGCTCTCAATCCATTCTCTTCCCAGCTTGTGTCTGTGCCTGGCATTGCCCAGACCGAGGGGCAGCACCTGCACTTGGCCTTGTTTGACCTTCAGGGCCTTTGCTGTGTCCCATGCCTCCAGCATGCCCAGCTTCCTTCTGGTGAGGGAACATGGATATAGGTCCCAGGTGAAACCCTGCTCTGGTCACCTCCAGAAGAGCCATGAGGAGTCTTTGCTGCCTTGGCAATCCCCAGTGGAGGAGAAGGGTTGGCCTCCAGTTCTCCCTGGAATAAATCCTCCACATTGATGGGTGGCCTCCTCTGACAGTCTGGTCTTTTCCTTTAGGATTTCAGGCCTTTTTTTCTCACTGATCTTCTTGTTGGACCAACTGGAGCATCTGCTGTGAGGTGGGTGAGGGGCATCAGAGCCCACAGCCCTTGCACAGATTGCCCAAATCTGCAGGGATTCCCGAGGGAAAGCTGCCCCTGAAGGCTCTGGAAGGGTGCAGGAGCTCTCGGATCCTGAGTCCAACTCCCCAGCATCGATACCTGTGCTTGTAAGTGTCTCGTGGCCTTGGTGGGGTGGAAGCTGAGTGCACTGGAAGGTTTTATGCATGGAACAAATCTCTCCAGTATCCAGCTGAATGGAGACTGGGACAATTTTCAGGGTTGTGTGACAGCGTCACAACCCCCAAAGCTGTAAAGGCAGCTGTGCAATGAGAGCGCCAGCTCTGCTAGCGTGAGAACGTGGAATCATGGAATGGCCTGACTTCAAAGGTGTTTTGCCAGGGGGGCCAGGGTCTGCAGAAAAGACACAAACGGCAACTTAAGGTGAAATTTACTGTAATGCAGAACTGCAAAAAATCACAAAGGGATGTGTTCAGCAATGCATTCGATTATTATTACAAAAATTTCCTGTAGTAATTAAGAAGGATACCCCATCTGTTACCCTCAGACTTTACCATCCTCCAGATGCACACATCAGCTGGGGAGGCCCTCCTGCTATAAACTGGCAATTCCTGTGGTGCTTCCAGCTGAAGGCAGAGAGGCTCCAGCCTCACTGTGACAGAGCCCAGCTTTTATAACATCGAATAAACAACCTGACACCTCTTCCAGTGCAGGAACATCTGGTTTCATTCTGCTCTTGGGTTATTCCTGAAGCCTGGCCAGGAATGAAGGGGGAACCAAGGGAGTTGTCTTTGATCCTACAGCCCCAAGAAAGGCCATGTGTCCAACTTTCCAAATATGGAAAAGTAAATGCATGTTTTTGTCAAGGAACAGTCACATAGATCATATTGCTATTGATACTTTGTTAATTATGAATATATATAAAGATTGGGTTGAAGGTTCCTCTAGAGGTCAACTTTGGCTCAGGGCCTGTTGTTCTGGCCTCAGTCAGGGCCTGTTCCTCCGGCCTTAGTACTTCAGAAGGGCCACACAGGGATCCTGGGAGAGGCAGGACTGAAAGCTTTACTGAAATGCAAAAAGCTCACATTAACTGTCTGCCCTTGATCAGCTCTGAGAGTTAATGTGTTATAAAAGGAAATTCAGTGTGACAAGAAGGACTTCTTCCTCCTGAGCCTGTACTGGTTGTGACCCATGACTGACTTGTCCTTCAGGGATTTTTCAGTCAAAAGTGACCAGCACTGATGGACCCCAGCAACTTTCAGACCTGTTTCCCACGGGCCCTGTGTAACTTTCCCCTGAGCAGCCTGAACTCTGCTTTTGCTACAGCCAGAGTTGAAGGTTTTCTGGCACTTTTCCTGCTGTCACCAGAGGTTTTAAGCTCAGTGGCTCCATGGTGGCTGTGGCCCAGATGGCCACCAATGGGCACTTGGCTGATGAGACCCTCTGTGCTAACGAGCAGCAGGTCACAGAGGGCACCTCTCTGAGTGGGCTCCCAAAGTCTCCAGTCACTCCTGATGGGCCACCAGGATGTCCCAGGCACAGCTGTGGGCAGGAACAAGGTGGATTTTGCCCCTGCACTGGGCTGGGCCCCCTGAGTGTGCCAGGAAGCAGCTCCTGGCAAGAGGTGTGAGTGGGGCGAGGGAGGGGCTGTGCTGGCAGCTGGAGCAGGAGCACAGCTCAGAGCCCGTGTGGCCGTGCTGGGCATGGGGGGAGTGTGTGTGGGGAGTGTGGGGTGCCCATGGGGGCAGTGTGTGAGCACTGCCTCCGTGTGCTGGGAGCAGCGGGCTGGGCCAGGCAGTGAGCAGGGCAGGTGTGGGGCTGGGCAGAGAGCAGGGCAGGTGTGGGGCTGGGCAGAGGGTACAGGATGCAGGCAGGGCTGTTGGATGGGCACAGGGGCTGTGCCAGTGTTCCAGGGAGCCAGGAATGCCCCTGGCTGCCTGCACTTGGGAACTGGGCAGTTCTGCTGGGAGGATGTGTGTGATGCTGAAGGCAGCACCTTGTCCAGTGCAGGCTGTGTGGCTGAGTGAGACTGTGTGTGTGTCTGTGTGTGTCTGCGTGTGTCTGTGTTTGTGTCTCTCTGTGTCTGTGATGTCTCTGCTCTCTCTGGGATAAACACTCAATTTCAGGGAGGATCCTGCAAACAGGAAAGCAACAGGCACATCCAGTGTGCTGGGAAGGAGACCCTGGCTCTTGTGCCATCCCAGGCTGGGCTCCAGCAGCCAGGTGGGAGCAATCCCCAGGGCTGCAGCTGCTGCAGGGCCTCTGTCAGGAGGCTGGAGCCTCTGACAGCACCTTAGGGAAAGTCTCTTTTCTTCCTCCACAGACATGGCTTCACAGGAGGACACACGAGAGGGGGATGTAAAAGCACAGCTCCTGGCAGAGGAATTAGAGAAGGAGAGATTGGATGCTGGATACTGGCTGCCCAAGGTGATGCAGATCCTGGGAATTGAGTGCAGAGAAGCCCTGCAACATGTGGAATATAAAGACTACCTCAGGCTGGAGTGTGAGGTACAACACCCCTGGGAGAAAAAGGTACTCCAGAAACTCCTGAAAATACCAGATAAGAAAACAACCGCTAAAGAGGTGCAGAAGGAACACTTGGAGAAGACAAAGCAAAGACAAGAAGTGGCCAAACAAGCCCTGAATGATCTGACTGAAATGCTCAACAGCTGCAGCCACAGCCAGGATGCTGTGAGGGAGAAAGCAGAGACTCTGTGGCAAGCCATGGAGATTCCCAAGGAGTTCTGGCCACCACCAAAGAAACCCTTGGCAGATATGCTGGAGAGCATGCAGAAGCATCTGGAGCAGCAGGATTTGTCAGCAGTCAGGATGGAGAACATCCCTGACACAGAGGTGCTGAGGCGGGCGTCGGGGGGACTGGCCCTGCAGGGCATCTACAGAACCAGCAGACCTGCAGATGTGCTGGCAATGCGAGAGCAACTCCTCAGGGTTCCTGAGGGATTCCAGCTCGCTGGTCCGGAGCAAGGATCGCTGCTTGAGAGGAAGGAGTTCTCCTCCTCTGCAGCAGAATCCACTTTCACCAAGTCCATGGAGCAGCTGGGGTTCAGCATGAGCGTTTCTGCCAAAGCCGGATTCTGGGGGATTAATCTGGGATCAGCTGCTCACAGCAGCTCCTCACAGCCACAGGACACCCACCAGTCCCACTCTGAGCAGAGTTACTTTTGCAGCACCGTGTACCAGTACATCCCCCTGGCCTCCTGCTACTTCCAAAGACATCAGCTTCGCCTCTCGGATGCGGCTCTGCAGGAGCTGCAAGACATGGAGCAGCTTTTGTGCTTCACTCAGAAAGACAAGGCCCCCCTGCTGGAGAGGTGTGAGAGGTTCTTCAGCAGGTTTGGGTCCCACATAAACCAGGGTCCCCTCCACTTTGGGGGGATATTCTGGTGGAAGGCATCGACAGAAGGATTCCGAGCCGAGCAGAGGGAAGAGATGAAGCGACAAACTTCTGAAGCACTAAAGAGCTTTGTCAGGGCCAGTTTGGGTGGCTTAAGGGCCAGTGGTGCGGGGCCCCTGGATGTTTCTAAATCCAGCTCAAAGGCTTCTGTCCTGGGAAGAGCTGGAGACAGTTCCCATACAGCAATTCATCTCTCGGTGGTCAACGCAGGGGGCCCACCAGACACAGCTTCTCTTCCTCAGTGGAAAACGGGGCTCATGTCTGATAACACAACGTGGTGCGTTATCGACCGTGGCTTTGAGCTGGTCCCAGTGTGGGATGTCATCCTGTACAATCACAGCAGGGATTTTAAGTCCGTGGGTCAGATGAGCAGAGCCCTCAGGGATGCGTACAAAGAGCTGACAAATCAGAGCATAGGCACCATTTTTGGGAAGGAAATAGATATTGCAGTGCAAGAGGCCAGAGATTTCATGGGGACTGTGAAGGCCTGGGAGGTGACAGTGGATGAAGGAAAGCTGCTCAGGCTGATGGAGCTAAAAGATGATCTGAATGCAAGAACCAGGAACCCCAGTGTGTGGATCAACGTGTGCCTGTCAGACAAAGCCCTGCAGGACTTCCTGGTGAACACCGTGCGCAGCTGCCAGGAGTCATCTCCAGAAAACACCAGCTCCATCAAGGTAATGTTGAGAAGCCTCCTGGATCCTCATATCTACTCTGTCAAGGACTTCCCTGAGGCTTCCTTCATTATGCAATGGATCTTCCAGGCTGGGCACCCACTTCCCAGATTTCCCAAAGTCTCTGAGCTTGGAGACCTCATCAAAACACTGCAGCAAATGAAGGAGCACATCCATGCTGTCACCTATGCACCAGCAAGCTCTGCTTCTGCCGTTCATCAAGCAAAGATAGAAGCCACCCTGACCAGCAGCCTCGCCATTTATTCCTTCCTCCAGTCTCTGCAGGAACGGGCTCAGAAGGACATGGAACTGTTGGTGCTCTTGATTGTGACCAGCATAGGGTACCAGGTGGAAAGCAGCACTTTCCAGCACCTCCTTGGACACCCAGAAATTCAGTACATGGCCAAGGAAATGGAAGCAGCACATGAGGAGTACGTGAACCTGAAGGAGCAAGATGCCGACAGAGCTGAGGCCTCCCTTCTGCTGTTGGGTCTGACTGTGACACCCGAAAGTCAAGAGCTGTCCCCTGAGCAAAAGAGGGAGCGATTAGTTTTCATGGAAGATCACATGAAAGGCTTGTGGTCCCCACGGATAAAGAATCTTCTCCAAAAGCACAGTGGAGGCACAGACTGGGAGAGGCTGGAACGGGACTTGCATTCCTCGATCAGTGGGTGCTTGGATGAGAAATTGGATGAAGAGAGGATGCAGAACATATTCACTGACCTGCAAGACACTTTTCAAACACTGGAGCCCCCCAGTCAGTCCCAATCCAAGTCTGGCAGTGGTGAATCCAAATCTGATGAAGCCATTGCAAACCAGGAGTTCCTGCAGTTGCTCAAGCGCCTTGGACTCCAAAGTCACTATCCAAGAAAAATGGGGATGGGAGATTTCCGCACCATCTGCAAGACATCTCTGCAGGACAGCCAGCCCAGCAAGGACACAGAACTGCCATTATACTTCCTGCAAAAGCTGTTGATCGGGGATTACCAGGTGAGGTACCTGACTTGCAGGGATGACAGCAACCCAAAACTTGTATCCCTGCCTCAAACCACAGCGAAAGAGCACCAACACTCCGATTCCTATGATCATTTTTTTGCTGATTTAGATGAAGCAGACCCTGAAGGTGTGAGCAAGACCAACCAAATGCACCCCATGGACCTGCAGATGGCCATTTTCCATTGTGCTGATGACTTCCTCAGACAGACCCTTGCAACCAAGCTGGCCTTCTGCCAACTGGCGCTGCCTCTGCTGGTGCCCAACCCATGCACTTCACGCATTGAGTTCCCACTCTACGCCCTTAGCCAAATCCAAAGGAGCTGGAAAGAGGCAGAGAAGTCAGGAAAACAGACTGGAACAAAGAGTTATAAGAACAAACTCATCTTTCAGGCACAGACACCCATCGTGTCCTTCATCCGCATTGGCAGCTCGGCCTCCTCTTCCAAGTCTCAGCTCCTGAACGCTCTGCTGAGCAAACGCAAACACGACACTTTCTTCCACCGCCAGTGCAGAGGCAGCACCAGAGAGTGTTTGCTGATGGAAGGGGTGGTGGAGATCGCCTGGTACTACCCCCGTGGAAGCCCCGATGACACCTTTGAGTGCTGCGTGGCTTTCTGCAACCTGCATGGAGATGCCAGGGATCACGGAGCACAGCTGCAGTTCCTGCAGGAGATTTCTGCTGTCAATGTGGCTCTCGTATCTGACTTGGAGCACATGGACAACAGGGGGAAAAAGCTTCTGCAAGACCTGTTGCAGTCACAAAGGCCTCTGGTTTGTCTTCTCACAGAAAAAGAGAAGGTTGCAGCTAGACAAGCCAGCAAAAACTTAAAATTAGGGATCAAGAACAGAAATGAAGCAGAACTGACAGTTCAGCTGACCAAAATTTTCAGGGATCTCTTAGAAGAGTCTAATCCACGTTTCAGTCTGGATGCCTGTGTGGACAAAGCTCGCCAGCACGGATTCATAGTGGATGCAGATCAACCCGCATGTTTGACAGCCAAAGCAAAGGCAAAGGAGCTGGTGGACCTTCTGAAGAAAGAGAAGCTGTCTGAGATCAAATCCAAGCTGCTGCCACTTCAAGGAAAACTGTGGTACCAGTGGTGCAAAAAGGACAAGGAACTCACTCGCTTGCAGGAGAAAGGGAATAAGAGCATTGAGGAACATTGCAGTCAAATTGAAAATGAGAAGAAAGCAATAAGAAGAAAGCAACTTGAGCAAGCTTTTCCTCTCAACTCACTGATGAAATCATTCCTTGGCTTTCTCCAGACCCAGCCAGCAGATACCAAGAAATATTTCCTGCAGTGGATGAAGGTCTTTATGGACGAGCTGTCCTGTGGTCGCCTTGAAGAACTGAGGAGAGACTATCACAAGTTGTGGACTGAAAGCTTGACAGGAAAGAAAAACCAAGAAAAAAAAATGGAGAATGCTGATTTGCCGAGTCTCTTGGATGCCCTCTCTGATGAAATTAATGATTCATCCATTGGCCTGGAGCACCTTCTGAGAGAAGTAGGGCAGATTTATGAAGCCCTGCAATTAGTGGAGGCAAAGAATTACAATTTTGACAAACTGCCGGACATTGCAGCAGAGCTGATGGTTTTGGGATATCCCATGGAGCTGATGGATGGGGACGCTTCTTACCTGCCCTTGCAATGGGTGGGAGCAATTTTTGACAGCTTAATTGAGAGGCTGGGGGACAAACGAGTGTTTGTGCTCTCCGTGCTGGGCATCCAGAGCACCGGCAAATCCACCCTGCTGAATGCCATGTTTGGGCTGCAGTTCAACGTCAGCGCGGGGAGATGCACCCGCGGAGCCTTTATGCAGCTCATCCCAGTGGGCGAGGAGCTGCAGCAAGACTTGGGCTTTGATTTTGTGCTGGTGGTTGACACAGAGGGGCTTCGTACCACCGAGATGGCCAATAAACAGTCCCTGAACCATGACAACGAGCTGGCCACCTTTGTCATTGGTGTTGGCAATTTGACTGTGATCAATATCTTTGGAGAAAATCCGTCAGAAATGCAAGATGTTCTCCAGATCGCAGTGCAGGCTTTCCTGAGGATGAAGAAAGTCAATCTTTCCCCAGGATGCATCTTTGTCCACCAAAACGTGGGAGAAGCAACTGCCCAGGAGCAGAACATGGAAGGACAAAGGCGTTTGCAGGAAAAGCTGGATGAAATGACCGTGGTAGCAGCCCAGCAGGAATTCTGTGACATCTCCTCCTTCAGTGATGTCATTGGCTTTGATGTGAAGACCCACATTCACTATTTTGCTCAACTTTGGGAAGGAAACCCCCCAATGGCACCACCCAACCCCAGCTACAGCCAGAACGTCCAGCAACTAAAGAGTAAAATCCTCCAGGCTTCCAAGAAGGAGTTGCAGCACAGCATTCTGAGGCTCTCGAGCCTGGAAGATCGTATTGGTGACCTCTGGAATGCTTTGCTGAATGAAAACTTTGTTTTCAGCTTCAAGAATTCCCTGGAGATTGCTGTGTACAGGAGACTGGAAAGTGCCTTTAGTCAGTGGAAATGGAAGCTGCGGAGTCACATCTTAGACGTACAGATGAGACTGGACAACAGAATTCGCAATGGGGACTTGCAGAATGTCACCAGACAAGAGCTTGAAGGGCTGGTGCAAGAGACAAATGATGCAATTGAGAAAGAAGTGGAAAAGTATTTCAGGGAAGACAAAGACAGGGAGATACTGGTGCAGTGGAAATCAAGCACAGTGCTGAAGCTGAACGATCTAAAAGATGCTCTTCTTTGTGAAACGAAAAAGAAATGTGAGAATCTTATTGAGCTACAGAAGGAGCAGAGGAAACTGGATGCAAGGAAGTTGCAATATGAAGCCGAGCTCCTGAGAAGGAGTAGGGAGCTGGTTGTGATTCTCAAAGGGAAGAGCCTAGATTCTGTCTCATTGGGAGACAACTTTAGCTGTGTTTGGAACAAGTGGATTGATGAAGTCGTCTGTTCTGCTCCTCCGCTAGAACGGGTGGATATTGATGTAGAAATCAAAGATGTCCTTCTAGAGCACTTTAAGGAGCCGGGTTTCCATGAACGGATCAAGTCATTTCCCAACGGCATACAATTTTCTTTTGACCAGCAGAAACACACCACAAAGAAAAAGTGGTTTCGCTGTATCCCAGATCCCAGGAGCATTCTCCATGCTGATGTGATCAACTTTCAGCACATCAATGACAACATCATAGCGCGTGTGAGCTCAAACATTGATAAGAAGGAACAGGAGGAACGTGACTACAGTCACAATTTTATCCATGAAATACTCAATGAAGTCCAGGAAGGTGTGAACTCTGTCCCCAAAGATGCAATGCGTACTTTTAACAGAGAGTACAGCATTGATTTGTCTCTGTATCTGTGCAAAATGGCAGCAGAAAGGTTTAAAGTCATGCACGAAGAATTCCAAAAGGCAAATGACCCAGTCGTGTACCTGAAGAGCAAGAGAGAAGATTTCTTCCGATGTTTCCAGATTTCCTGCCAAGGAGCCTCTTCAATCAAAATTTTTGCTGGTTTCCTTTGTGGCAAGATTGAACCAGCTCTTCACCGAGCGGTCTATGAAAGAACATCTAAAAACATTGCTGAGGACATGCAGAGCAAATTCCCAGATTTCCAGGGCAACAGAGCCAATCTGGAAGTTTGCATCTTGAGATACCTGGCAGAACAAGAAAATTTTGAATATTTCAAAAGTTACCTTATGCGTCCAAAGGAATTTTTTCACAAATACATTGGGATACAAGTTCAGAGTTACTGTTCAGGTAAGAGCAAGAGGTTGGAGAAGTTTTTAGATTCCTCCCTTAATCTTCTCTATGGAAACATCCTGTCAGCTGTTTCTTCATCAACCCAAATTGTCAAAGGCAGAAAAGACAGAGAAGACAAAGTCTCTCTTTGGCTGGATGAATTTTGCAGGGAACTGACAGAGGTGATCAACTTGCCCAGAAGTGACCTGAAGGGCATTGAGCACCAGGAGGTCACAGACATTGAGTTCCTGAGCAGTACCATGGTAGAAAATCTGGCTGCCCTGAGGGACAGGCTCAAGAAAGAATTTCCTAATGCTGACCTGAGCTCATTTTCAAGGCAGCCTCACACAATCCTGGCGGAGCATTTTTCGGGGTGCTGGGAACAGTGTCCCTTTTGTGGGGCTGTCTGCACAAACACCATGTGGAATCACAATGAAGACCATCAGGTTGTCTTCCATCGCCCACGAGCTCTGATGGGAACCATGTGGCAGAAGACAAACCACCTGGTCACTGATATTTGTTCCAGCCTTGTTGCAACGGATCTCACATTCAGGTTTGATAACAGCAAATGGATCTCATATAAGAAATATTGTGATGCAGGACCTCCTCTTTCCACGTGGAAAATTCTTCCTGATTCATCCATGCAGGCGTACTGGAAATGGTTTGTGTCTCATTTCCAGACACAGCTGGAAGATGTGTACACAGGGAAATTTCAGGGCAAAGGAGAAATCCCTGAGGCCTGGCAGAGAATTACCAAAAAGCAAGTACTGTCTGAGCTGGACAAGTATAGGCCATGCCCAAAGGAAAACCGGAAGTGATTTGCAACTTAACTTCATACGAGACTCCCCAGAAAATGAACTTCCATAATGGTGTTCTCGTGCAAAAGGAAGACAATTTTATTCAACATTCTAGAAATTTCTTAAAATAATGTGCCTGTGCTCATTAACTGCATTCTTCATGATAAAGCCAGAATACTCTTGCCTTCTTGCTGTAAACATTTCCCTCTGCTTTATTGTAGAGCCAAAACAAACCCCCTCCCTGGGGTGACTGACCCATGGCCATGCCTGAGGACCAGGGCAAGGGCAAAGGCAGCACTCCAAGCACCTCTTGGATCAGCTGCTGTGAGACAAGAAGGGACAGTGCCCCAAAGGCAGTTTTCCTGCAGCAAGGAGGTGTCCTGCTTGGAGAAAAGGCTGCAGGACTTGAGGCCAGCTCCATGCTGGCTGCAAGCTGGGCTGCTTGGCTTTTGGGCATCATCCTTCCCTCCCTGACTGCAGCCTCCTGGATCAACTGAGGCTGTTCTCCCAGCAGGAGCTGTTGTGCCTCCAGGCTCTGGAAAGCAGTGACACAACTGCCCCGGGGCTCAGGCAGTGCTTTCACTCCCTGTCTCGGAGGTGCTGTGTCTCTGTCCAGGGCAGCTGCTCCTGCTCAGGTGCCTGGGGCTGCTGCCCTTCCCTCCAGCACTCAGCCTCAGCAGAAGCTGCTCCTGCCCTTTGCCTTTCAGCTGAGCAAAAGCCTTTGGAATGCCCCATGTGGAGAATCCTGTCTGCCAGCACCTTCTGCAGCAGCCCTTAGGGCAGTGCTGATGCTGTCCAGGCAGGCTGGTGGTACCAGAGCCATGCTCTGGAGAAGGTGGCACCAGCTGTCTCTGCCCCAGGGAGCTGTGGGGGCTTTTGCTGTGCAGGTGCTGCAACCCTGCTGGCAATGCGAGGGCCAAGCTCTCCTGGAGAGCTGGCTGAAGGGCTGCTTCAGCCTCATCCCCTGCAGGCTCTGCTAATAAAGGAGTTGATTTGGACTTCACTGCTCTGTGTCTTCTTTGTGTTCAGGGGAGCCACAGCTGGGGGTGACTCGAGCTCTGTGTGCTGCAGGTGGGCAGGGGCCAGGGGGTGGCACTGGGGCAGGGGGTGTGGCAGCAGAGGCTCTGCTCCATTCAGGGTCTCTGCTCCAGGAGCAGCTTCACTGTCTGCAGGGAGAGGAGAGAGGATAGGAAGCCCCAAACCACAACATCCAGGGAAACCAATGTCAGTGGCAGGTGCCAAGGGAGGCAGCGCTGGGAACCAAGCCTGGCCTGTCACACACATGGAGGGCTGAGAAGGTTGATCCCAGTGAAGTTCTGTGCTGTGGAGCTGCTCAGCTGGGAAGCTGCAGGACAAAAGGGGAACGGGAGCAAACAAAAGGGGAACGGGCCCAAACTCTTCCAAGCCCAGCCTTGGCCAAGCAGACCTGGAGCCAATGACAGGAGCCAGAGCTGGGCTGTGTGAGCATGTGCTGCAAGGGCTGAGTGCCAGGGACTGGGGACAGCTGGGCTGGGAGAGGGTTTGGGCTGGCTCCTGGAGGCAGACTGGCAATGGAGGTACTGGCTGTGGTGTGACTTCCTTGATTCAGTGGGATTGCTGTGCTGCTACTGGAGCATAGGGGTCCCCATTATGTGTTTATGCTTAACAGTGAATTTTTTTTCTGTTATCATCATAAAATTGTCAGGGAGGGAAGGGGAATAACAGATAGCCAATGATTCTGCCACACATAGGAGTAGCTCATAGCTCTCACCTACTAACTTCTGGTAAGGGATGTGACTGTGCGTGTGTTTGACACAGGGGAATTGATTTTTCCAGAACTTATAGCTAAACCAATTAGTGATTGGTTTTGAAACGACAGCTAATACAGGCCATAGGCAAATTATATGTCTCTGTGAACACACAGGGTTAAATATGGGAGGATCCTGGGAAACTGCCCTTTTCCTCTCTGCTTTGGAACAGGTAACAGGGCCAGCCCTGCTCCACCGCGTGGCCCTCCCAGGTCTGGTGGCCTGGGCTGGGCCCAGCCCGGTCTGCAGCCGTCTTGGCCAGGGTGGGCCCAATGATTCTGGGGCCAAGGGAGGGGAAGGATTATGCCCTGTCCTGCCTGAGCACAGGTGTAAGTAGTTGCTAACATCCATCTGACTCTGAGGCTTGTCCCCGCTTCTGGCTCAGGCTGAGGAAGATGTCCCCTGGGTCCCAGGGAGCAGCCCTGAGCCGGTCCTCTCTGGATGAGACCGAGGCGTGGAGGTGGAGGCATCCACCAGCCTATCTAATACTGAGATCCTGGCTGTCATTTCTTAGCTCCCATCCCCGTGGCTTTGAAAATCCTAGAAGCTGCTGCCCAGTAGAAATCACAGATCATGTGGCCACTGCAGGCCTTGGGCAAATGTAATGGTTTTAATTTAATAAAACCGGGCATAAACATTAATTAATGAAGGGGTTTTAGTGTTAATATTTTTGTGGGAGGGAGAGATTAGGAGGAAAACAAACAAAGCAGGCTTAAGCTTAAAAATGAAAAAAAAAAAAATAGTTTTATTAACATATATTAAAAGACTGAGAAAAGGAGAAAAAAAGTTGAGAAACAAGAAAAACTTAAACTAAAACAGAATGATACCTTAAAACACTCTTCTTTCCTCTTACAAACTATTAACTTTTAACAGGCTGCTCTTATGCGGGTAGCAGCTCTCAGAGGCTCAGCCAGGCCCAGCCCAGCTGCCCTCAGAGGCTGGACCGGGCCCGGCTCAGCCACCCAGAGGGCAGCAGGGCCTGACCCGAGCTTCCCCGCGCTGCATGTGGGCAGCAGTTCTCAGAGGCCCAGCCGGGCTGGCTCAGCCACCCAGAGGGCAGTGGGGGGCCCAACCTGAGCTCTCCCTGCTCTCCATGCAGGCAGCAGCTTCTGAAAGCCCGGCCAGGCCTGGCTCAGCCACCCAGAGGGCAGTGGGGGACCCGACCTGGGCTCCCCCCGCTCTCCATGCAGGCAGCAGCTTCTGGTGGCCTGGCTGGGCCTGGCCCGGCCGCTCACAATGTTACTTTTTTGCTGATTCCAAAGCGAGAGAGTGAGGCGGTCCCAGCAGATTAGTTTTAAATGTCCCTTCCAAAGTCACATTGTTATAAATAAATTCTATTCAAATAATCTATGTTTTAGTTACTTAATTGTTAAGTAATTCCATTAAGATTGTTAGTGCTAGTTCTGTATAAAGAATTTGCCTTATTCCTGTTTTAATATTGATTAATCACCTTATTTACTTGTTTGTTAATTAAGAATTCACCTTATTACCTGTATCTCTGCTCCCATTCGTCGGATAGGGTCTGAATATGCAAATAAAAAGAACACTGGGATTCTGGGAACAACTCAAGAACAAGAGACTCTGAAAAGCAGGGAACCAAAGTAGAATCCAGGACTGAAGTCGCACTTTAGACTCGTGCAAAAAGTACGGGGGTCCACCGAAGCAACTTTATTTAGTCGCCATGACCTGAGGAGGAGTCCCCCACCACTGGATGACCCCTGATCAGCGAAGCGAAACGGACTCCCCGGCAAGGGGAAAAAGCCCGTGAGGGGTGTGGGAGTCCCCAGCTTTGCTGTGAAGCGAAGCTGTGTGTACCTCCTCCTCCTCTGTGTTGCCAAGGGAGCAAGCAAGCTCTCCCCCAAGGCCAAGCTTGATAATAAAGAAACATACAAAGAGTAAGTCTCTGACTCTCTTTTTTTTCCCAGAACAACATTGACAGTTCTCATTGGTCAACTTAGCTGCCAATATCTCAGCCAGCTTTTTGATAGGTCCTCGTCCTCCCCCTCCAAACCACTCTACGGTCAGGGCAGGGAAAAACATTTTACATTTCTTTATATCTAGAAAACAAAATTGTGCCAAGCCATGATAGCAAGATGTTAATTCTTTCCTTGCACAGACGAAACTTCCAAAGCCCTAATCCTTCTCTGAGTGAGAGGAAAGGGACAGAGTGAGCGTAGAGAAGACAAGGCATGAGATGGAAGTCAGTGAAGAGAGAGTGAAAGACTGTCTGGGAGGAGGGATTTGAGGAGTTGCCATTTTAGGCTGGACTTCTCTTATGAGCCATGGTAATGAATTGTAATATATTGGTATTGCCCTTTAAACCATGATAAAAATATTCATTTTGGGGACAAGTTTATTCAGATTTGTGGATTTGAGCAAAGGTATTTGTGATGGACTGAGTGAACATTGAATTAGGAGCTGTGATCCTGTAATCCCATGAGATGTTTGAACAGAGAGATAACAAGCCCTCTGCATCAGTGAAGAAGAGAGAAGACATCTCTGTTCCCTGAGATGAAAAATCCTTTGCCTTTGGAGTTGCTTATCTTTAAAACAATACCCCCAGTATTGCATGAATCCCTGACCCATATGCAATTGTGGAAAAAACTGCTAATGGGAGGGATTTCATGGTTTGCAGAATTTCTGGGCCACTGAGATTCATGACTTGGGAGCCACCAGTGGACGGTTTTCTTGTGGCGATCTTTCCACGGGAATCCTAAGAGAGACTCCTCTCCCTAAAGAACTGATGAAAGACTATTTTTAAGTGGTTGAACAGACTGAAAATCACAGGTTTTGTCTCTTTGTGTTGTCAGTGGGAAAATGAACATTTGTGGGGAAGGAGGAAAAGTGTTTTGAAAGTTTCATTTTGATTTTAATTTTCTTCTTTTAGTGTGTGTTAATAAATCTATCTTTGTACCCTTTAGGATTTGAGCTTGCTTTGATTTTCTCCTGATCCTATCTCACAGCAGAGTTCTAGAAGACACTCTAACCACTATATTAAATGTGGCAACCAGACTTTCACAAATGTGAAACCGTTACATGAATTGGTGTTTCCAGCAGGTTTATGAACAAAACCATCACACTATGTAAAATAAAGTAAAACATTTCCATCAAGTAAGTGTGGATAGCTAATGAAGGTGCAATCAGTGTGTATGAGAACAGCTCAGTGTGTATGAGAACTCCATGCTCTGCGCACTCAATTAGAGGAAGGATCCCCTGAGTCACCTGTACTGGAATAAAGAATGACTGCTTTCTAATACTCAAAACTGTGTTAGAAATTTTCTCTCAAGCTGATTTTGGTAACAATGGCCACTAATTAAAATTGAATAGGTGTATGATGGCTGAAAGGATGAATCACCTCAAATAACAACTCAAAAAGTCCCATACGTGGTTACTGAATTAGCTATATTATAAATGAATATGGTCAAACCTCTAAGGAGTCAGAGAACAAGTATCTTGGAAATTGTCCCTCAGTAGAGGTGATCACATTTTATTGTCAAATAAAAAGGCTGAAGGGTATTGGGGATTCAGAGCCTTCCTGACTGCAGGAGACAACCAAGCTCCCTGGTCTCTCACACAGGGAGAAGCTGACAGGGCTGGCAGACTAAATCCCCAGGAAAGGGGAGATTCCCTGGTGACAGAGGGAACTACTGATCAAAGAACAGAGAATGTGCAAAAAGCTGCCTGTTTGCAAATGATGCATGAGCGAGAATTAAAACTTCGACATGGATCTCCCAAGGTGATGCCAGTAGATTCCAAAAGAAAGACCTCCCTTGTCAGAGGACTTCCAGAGTCCCTAAAACCTGGGGGTGTTGAGCTTCAAGGTCAGATAGTAAGCCTCACAAATGGGGAAAGAGCTGCTGCCACTCTGGAAGGGGCTATAACCACTGACCATTGTCACAGAGAGCATCAAATGTGGGCATGGGGAGAAGTGGCAGAAGAATTAATGAATTGTGGCAGAAAATACAGTCCATTGCTTCCCAGTAAAACTGATTCCAACTCAGTTTTGTGATGGATGTGAATGGAAAACCACAATGCTCCTGACAATACCCAAAAAGGTGGCATTTTGCCCTGGACACGGAGGTTGGGTTTACACAAGTGATGTGTTGGAACCCTGGAGGCTGAAAATGTCAAGCTTTCTGAGCTGAGGGGTTCTGACCCTCAGATAAGCACCGCGTCTGACTTGAGGCCTTGGAACAGGCTTCTGAGTTTGTGTGATAGCACAGGGGGTGTGGGTGTGTAGTGTGAGTCGTGTTGTGTGATCTCACAGGATGGAAAACTTAGAATTGGGATTTTAGTGTATAGTGATATATGAGAGCCAAGATAGAGAACGTTGGGTGTGGATTAGTTGTCTTTTTTGCACCTTCTTCTTTCTTCTTCATGAATCTGGGTAGTTTTCTGTAACTGGGTGAAAGGTGTCCGCATTGAGGGTTTCAGGTGATCATAACTGGATTAGAAGTACAAATAATATAGATGTCAGCTGTTTATTGGATAATTGGAACTTAAACAGTCTTGAATAGACAGCATTTTAGGCTCACTTTCTCGACTTGTTAGGGAGAGCTCCCACCTTGTGAGTTTGTAATTGATAAAAACAATAAATTTCAGAGTGAGACTTCAAAAACAATGTGTCCTGAGTTTTATTCAGCCTGACCTTGGAGCAGGAGAGAGCCAGGAACTCCAATAGTGATGAACAGGAGAAAAAAAAGAAATCATTTTTGGATGTCTGGTTTGCAAATGGAAATCCCTAAAACAATTTTGGATGGTCATCCTAGTGATAACCAAGAGTTATTAGTGAAGGGGTGACTGACAAAGGAGGAAACAGCCAAAGCTGCTACCCCACTACAGCTCCTCCCTTAAAGGGTCCACAAAAAGAAAAGATGTCAGGAAACCCTATTCTTCATCCCCAGTTTGTGAGCCATGGGATAAAGGATGGTTTTTTATCAGAAGGCTCACTAAAACTCAAAAGGAGATTTACTAATCACTTGTGCTGCTGGCCCCCGTAAAGTCCCCACAACCTTTTTCACAGATATTGGGGCACAGGCGTCCACCCTCAAAATCAAAGACGCTTTCTCCTGGGGCTTTGTACCCTTGTGTAAGGGTATATTTGTAGGGGGTGCTTTGGGGGTACCAACAACCCCCAAATGACAGGTAAAGCGAAATGTTGGTTCCTGGGGAAGGAAAAGCAATTGAAACCTGAAAGGTTTTTTGTCCTGAATCCGAACATTAACGTGGGACATATGTAGTTGTTGGGGACATGCCTCAAAAGGCTGGAAAAATGAAGATGAACACTATAGCTCACATCTAATTAACCAAAGCAGAATTCCTGTCACCTGTCTCCCAATCCAAGGTGCCATAATAAATGCACAGCCAAAAATCACCATTCTTGGCTTTAGAGATAAAACCTGTTGTAAAGAAGCCAAGTACTCAGCTCTTGCAGGAATGGCCAAGGAGGTGCTCCAAAGGAAAATTTTATTCCCACCTATCTCTGGAACCAGTGTAGAAATTGTTTCTTTCTCCTGCTGCTGAGGACTCCAGGACAGTGTAGATAAATGTAGACGAGAGATCTCTGAGGCTGGGTTTTAGAAGATGAGGTTTATTGTAAGGGTTGTGGGGGCCTTGCTCTGAGCTGCCAGGCTGCAGCTCGTGGCAAGGCCTAGGGAATGGGGGAAGGGAGAGGTAGGGAGAGGAAATTCCAAGAGAGGAAAGTCCTCTGGAAAGGGTGCAAGCTAAGAGAGGCAAAGAGCAAAGAGCTAAGAGCAAAGAGTGAAAGAGGCAAGAGCCAAGAGCAAAGAGCAAAGAGTGGAGAGCAAAGAGCAGAGAGCCAAGAGCAAAAGAGGCCAAGCCACCCTCGCAGCCCCCTGATAAGGGGTCTCGAGGTGGGCTGGAACAGGACTTGTGCCAATGGGGTTACAGATACCTGATACTTCAGGGGAGGGGTACAGGTGTGGGATGGACCATACATTGGGGGGTGAGACAGAACATTCCATTTGACCTCTGGGTCTGGTTGCAGGTAACCTTCAGATGGTCACCTAACTGTTTTCCCAGACATCCAGTATCTTAACACATCTCAAACATCAAAACTTACTTTCAATTCTATCTCACATACAGGTTTCTCATTCTCAGAATACAGGCAATCATATTTATAGGGTTTCTTGGCTTCCTCCTCCCCAACAGGAATTGTTCCCTGGCAGGGTGCTGAGGCCCTGGCACAGGGTGCCCCGAGTAGCTGTGGCTGCCCCTGGATCCCTGGCAGTGCCCAAGGCCAGGTTGGACACTGGGGACAGCCTGGGACAGTGGGAGGTGTCCCTGCCATGGCAGGGGTGGCACTGGGTGGGATTTCAGGTCCGTCCAACCCAAACCATCCTGGGATTCCATGCTCATACATTTACATCCAAGCTGAGTTTCCCTTGGAGTTAGCTCATCCACATGTCTTTGGCCAGTCCTGGTGCAGAGGAAGGATGTGTGCACGTGCTGTGCTGGAGCTGAGCATGGCTGGCACAGGGGCAGGAGAGGGATCAGCTTGGGGTGGGGCTGGCAGGGATTGCTCCAGGCAGCTCCCAGACATGCTGAGCTCTGCGGGCAGGGAATGGCTCCAGCAGGAGCAGCAGGGCAGAACAGAGCTGTGGTGGCTGTGCGAGGGTGGGACACAAAGCACCTGAACGTGTGGGCCCCGCTGCTCTCCAGATGGGAGCTGAAGGATTCAGGCTGAGGGAAACGCAGGCACTTGCCAGGATCTGCTCCCTCGGAAGAGGATGTTGTGATAATCCATCCGGAGGGGGCGTGGGGCCAGCGCTCACCTTGTTTAATTCTGAGTGCTGCATTTACACCGGGTGTTTGCAGGGAGTGATGGATCACCTGTGGTGGGGGAGGTGATGCTGGGGGTGCTCCTGGGCCTTTGGGGAGGGCTCCTGTCCCTCTCCCTGCGCAGGGAGAGTCTCTGCATGGTGGGCAGGGGAGCAGCAGCACTGTCCCCCACGTGTCCATCTGGTGTGGGGCTGCTGGGCAGCCCTCGAGCCGGGTCAGTCCCTGCTGTGCTCTGCCTCTCCCATTCGGGTCTCCTCCTGTGCCCCCCAGCTCTGCCAGTGTCACAGATGTGGTTTAGCCGTGATCAGAGAACAGCTTGGCTTGGGAGGGGCTCCAGCTCCTGTCTAATCCACCCCTGCCATGGCAGGGACACCTCCCACTGTCCCAGGCTGCTCCAAGCCCCAGTGTCCAACCCGGCCAGGGATCCAGGGGCAGCCACAGCTGCTCTGGGCACCCTGTGCCAGGGCCTGCCACCCTCAGTGTAGATATTTTTTCCCTGTATCTGGTGTAAATTGCCTGTTTAGTTCAAAACCAGTGGATACTGATCATTAAGTCCCAGCTCACTGGACTGAGCTGCTCTTTCATTTGTGCCTTTTCCAGCACACACTTGGTTGAGTTAAAGGAAAAAATTCTACTTGACTCATCTTTTTGGGCTTTGTTTAGCACTGAAACCCCTACTTAATTACTTTCATCCTCTCACATGCATCAACACATTTTTTTTAGAATTAACTGTTGAAAAAGGGAGTTTCCACACTGAGTTGTGATTCTGATGGAAGGTTTGGCAACTTGACAGTTGGACACTTGAGCTCTGATCTCAGCTGTGTTTTTCCAAGTAATTATTTTGTTCTTGGTTACCTGTGCTGCCCTGTGAGATGACAGCCATTCTGGAGGGGGTCCTATCTGCAGTTTCTCCTGTACCACTTATTGCCAGACAAATTGGAGCTGGAAGATTTGGGATTCCATCTTTTTTTGTCGTTGTTTTATTCTCCAAATTGAATAAATGTTGCCGAGCTTCTGGTTTTACCCTTAAACATTGACACAGCTCAACATTTCCCTCGGTGAATCCTGTGCCACAGTCCCTTGTCAGACTCCCCTGAGTTCTCCTGTCCCACTGGAGTGCAGGCCGAGCCCTTTGGAGTTTATCACCGTGATCCTTTGACTCCAGCAGTGTCTGTGGTCTTTTGCAGTGACTCGTCACAACCACCTCAAGGACTTCATGCTGGTGGTGTCCATCGTCATCGGCGTGGGCGGCTGCTGGTTCGCCTACATCCAGAACCGCTACTCCAAGGAGCACATGAAGAAGATGATGAAGGACCTGGAGGGTCTCCACAGGGCTGAGCAGTCTCTCCATGACCTACAGGAGAGGTAGGTTCCCACTATCCATCCAGCTGGAGCACTTGGTTCTTCCTGCATGGCCCTTATTCCTCTGGATTTCAGGATTTCATGTTTTTAGCTGTTGTGGTGCCTCACACCGGAGTCAGCCTCTTCCTCAGGGACCTGGCAAAGCTGCCAGCGGCCTCTGGAGCTGGGATGGGAGCCTGGCTCCTCCTGCAGGGACTCCTGGACCAGGCTGTGTGTAAAGATCTGTGTGTTCTGTCACAGCCACAGAACCAGGGAATGCTTTGGGTTCAAAGGGACCTCAGAGCTTGCCTGGTCCCACCTCCTGCCGTGCAATCCAGCTCACGAGGAATTTGTCATCCAAGGTTGTTTCACCTTTGGCTTTTGACGGGGAAAAAGCGTGTTGGAACAGTGGGAACAGAGGATTAACACATCCCTTCTTGAATTCTTGGAGCTGTGTGGGGAAGCAATGCCTGAATCAAAGGGTGTTCCTTGGAAAGTGAAAAAAAGACATCATTTTTCACTATTAAATAGGACTACCTGGGCTGTTGGCATATGGATCAAATCCTGCAGCCTCAGGAATGGGTCCCTACTGCCAGGAATCACTGCAATGGTTCCAGTAAAGCTCCTGATGGGAGAATGTGCTCCAAGAGACCCTCTGGACATAGGGATCTTCTGGGGCAGGGAAGAGCCTTCAGCCCTGGTGATGACAAACCCATGGGGTGCTCTGGCAATGGAATATTTTAATGGCAGATTCGGCAAATAACAGAGGAGGATAGTCTGGGGCTGGAATGATTTTCTGTGAGGTTTCAGTGGAGTTTGGGAGGATAAACCTTGACTGGGCTGCCCTGTGAGCTGACGGCTACATTTGCAGTGACTTCTCCGAACATGGAGTTTGATCCCAGGTGCTGGTCCTGGCCAGTCACAGGGGGTGTGAGTGCCCTGTGCCAGCACCAGGATCCTGAAGATGTCAGGCTGCCCTGGAGACGTGCAGCCTGCCAGGCTTTGGGAATCTGTGCAGTGCATTCCCAGGTCTGCAGCCCCATTTCTTGCCTGCGATCCCATTCCAGCCTCCAGGGGTTCATCCTGTCCCTGAGTGTTGATGGAAGGGCTCCACAGTGAGAAGGGAATGGGTGTCCGTGAGGAGAACGCGCCCCTGGGGCAGCTCCCAGCTGATGGAGCCACACTGGGCACGTTCCCCTGGCACAAAGTCCACTCCCGTCTGTGGCTCCAATCCACAGCTGGTTCCACACAGCCTCCTGGAGTTTCATCTTACAGCTTGGAAATACTCCCAAAGAAAGTCTGATATTTCTTTTTCTGCATCTGGAAGGAGACAGGAATCCCTTCTCCGTGTCCATCCCTGGAGCAGCAGTGTCCTGGGCAGGAGGGCTGGGCTGGGTGTCACCTCCGAGCTCCAAACTGGGGATATGCCTGCGGGGAATGACCTTGGGCCCTGCTGCCGAGGGCAGAACCACGTAAAACAAGTGGATGTTCCCGGGAAGTTCAACTAATGCTCTAAAGCCCCTCAGGAAGAAACACAAACCCGCTGCTGCTCGGCACAGCCCTAAGCCGGAGCAGCTCGGGGGGGCTCGTCCTCCACAGAGGGCACCGAGCAGGAGCTCAGGGACTGGGAGGTGAATGGGGCACCTTGGGAGGCCTCTTGAAGGGAAATAATTCCTTCACTTCCTCATCCTTGCCCAGCAGGGTTCAGCTGGGGTCTTCAGCTGCCACAGGAGCAGCAAAAACTGGACAGCCTCAGTGCTCCCGGACTTGTGGAGAAGTTGAGCTGGAGTTCTGCTCAGAAACTTCTTTTCCAGAGATTGAAGGGTTCTGCTGTGCTGGCTGGGTGAAGCTCGGTGCTGAGCAGACCTCTGGAAGGCACAGGATGCCTCTCCAGTGCCACTGCTGCTGGAATTTACTGAGCAGCTCAGACACACTCCTGAGCAGTTGGGAACATTCATACCAAAACCCCAGTCTTTATTCATCTTCTTTGAGAACATCCTGCAGCAGTGACACTTTCCAGTCCATTAAGTGACTCATCAAGATCACCAAGTCTTGGCACATCCTGCTGAAGCCTGAAAGGAGTGGGCAGGTCTGTGTTTGGAGCTGCTCCCCAGGGCAGGAGATGCTGGTCCAGCCCATCTCCAGACAAGGCGTTGGTCTTTTTGGCACGCCGACCTCTGCTCTCCCCTTTGTCCTGCCAGAGCCCATCAAGCTGGATCTGAACCACTTCTCTTGGGGAGCCAAGATGTCCAAGCAGTGCAGCCTGGAGATGGTGACCAATGAGGTTGAGCTGTCCATGATTTCCATCTTCAAGCAGAAGCAGGTCAAGGGCTGGTGGCCCTTTCATGACCAGAGGCTAGAACGATAATCTGGAGATAACCATAAAGATGGGGAAATGGGAGAGTTTGCCTCCCAGGGACTGCACTTGTTGTGGACACCCTGCACTCCCCCACATGGCTTTGTTCCCTCGGGATCCTTCTGGCCTGGGGGCAGGTCTTAGTTTGAAAGACAGGTGTCTGCCAGGAAAATCTGGAGCTCCCTTGGAATGGAGAATGCAAACCCACTCTGTCCAAAATATTATAATTTTGAAATGAAGGGGCTCTCAGGCAAAGGTATGGAGTTAGAAATAACAGTTCTTCACTAGTATGTCTTACAAAGCAAACATGCAACAGCGACTACAGCATTAATAATAAACAGAACCAGAAACCCAGTACCAGCTTCTCTGACCGTCGGCATTTTCCCCATTTATTGCAGCTAAGGTCACAGCTGGCACCGGGTGCTGTAAGGCTCCCAGCAGGCAGGGCAAGTGCGATGATCCCCACATGGCTGCAAGAGGAGCTGTGGCATAGGCTCAGGGTGCACGTGGTGATGGTGGCTTTTTCCGAGACAGGAAGGGATTGTAGGGATATATCAGGAACTCCGGAGCTGTGGCTGAAGACGCTGAAGGTCTTGCCAAGTATGGGGTGCGGGCTACAGAGTAGTGAAAAGAGCAGCGCCGAAGAAGTGGCGGCGGCAGGACAGGGCTGACCCAGCTCAAGCAGGACTGGAGGAGGCGAGCTCAGAATTCCTGGGCACACGAGCAGATGATGGTAGATTTCCCAGGACTGGACCTGGTGGTGACAGTGAACTCCTCCCACAGCAAGCAGCAGCCAGGCTGTTCTCTCTCCAAAAGCCGAGAACAAGAGACAGAAGCTGCCCTCAGCACTGTCCTTTTTCTGCCCCCCAAAACTCATGGTATCCTCCTCCTCCAAGATAAAACTTCCCTGAGACAAAAGAAGTGTAGCCAGGTGCTACAAGTCCTATCCTTTGGCCCCTTTGTTCTGCTTAAGTACCTCTAAGTATCCACTAGTTAGTTTCCTAGCAACTTATAGGAAAAATTCTGCAAGTAAAAAAGTGTGATAAATGCTAATCACTTGTTTTAAAATTTTAAAAGTTTAATAGTAAATAAGATGGTTATAAAAATAGAATTAGAGTAAAAAAATTGAACAATTTTAGAGTTAGGACAATACAAGACAATAAAAACAAAGTTACACACGTCTGGGTGCCTCTCCCGAGCCACAAGCTCTGGAGAAGGACCCCTGTTAACAAAGGATTATCTCTTAAAAGCAATGGCCTGTTGAATATTCATACAATTCATACATGATTCATAAATTCCATTCAAACAAAGAATTGTCTCTGGTTAGTATCAGTTTTTTCCTTCAATCTCTATGGCGTCCACCAGGCTGAGAGAAGCAGGAGGAGCTGATCTCTTCTGATAAGGAAGTAGTAAATTCTTTTTTCTTTGAAAGATTTACATTTTCCTGTGGTTGGTACATAAAAACTACATTTTAACTACAAAACTACTTATACTATCAAAATGTTAATACAACATTAACAATTAACACAACACAACACATATAGTAAATATCTTGCGTAGAGCCATATAATATGCACTTTTCACAAAAAGAAACAAATCTAATCCCCAACAGGGGACTGTCTTGGTTTAAGAGGCAGGTCTGCGAAGGAAAGTGGGAACCTTCCTGGAATCTAAAAGTGACCCTGACTCCTTTCCCAAAGTATTATAACTTTGAAATTACGGGGCTTTCAGGCATATATGTGGAAAAAGGAATAGCAGATGTTTACTATAATATATATATACACACATATATGAAGACAAACAAACAACAACAGCAGGCACAACACCGAAACCAGAAAAGCCACTGACAGCCTTTTCCTGCCCGTCCAGCTCTTTCCTCTGTGGTGTAGTTATGACAACAACCAGCGGGGGCGCTGGCGGGCCCCGGCAAGGCAATGGCTGCAGTGACCCCTTGCAGCTGGCAGAGGGCGCTGGCCAGGGTGGGGCAGGGGCGATGATTCCTCCGCAGCTGCAGGGGGCGCTGTGGCGCGAGCCCAGCAGCCTCTCTGCTGGCAATGGCGGCTTGGGCAAGGGGGCAGAGGGGAGACGGCTCCTCCTGCCAAACTCATAGGGAGTAGCCACTCTCAGTGCCACTCCGGGTGGTGAGCTGGACTGCAGTGGGAACCTCGGAGCAGCGGGCTTGAACAGCAGGGGCGAGCAGACCCGTGGCGACAAACCAAAGTGTAGCAATAACCCTGGAGCAGCGGTGGAAAACAGCGTGGGCAGGCAGGCAGATGGGGCAGCACTGACCCCCGGCCTCACTCTCTGGCGGCTGTCAGAAATGGTGAAGGCAGGCAGGTCCAATTGAGCAGTCAGTCTGTGAGGAATAAAATTAAACAAGGTGCAGAGTATTAGGAGTTCGTATTAAGTTGAATAGCTGTTTGTATTAATGTTACTTGTTCTTGTTACCAGTGTTATGCATTAATGTTATTTGTCTTTGTTATCTGTTCTATGTACCCCCAGAAACCAGTTCTGTGTACCCCAGACCCCAGTTTTGTGCCTTCCCCTTACCCTATTCCAAGTTAGGCCCTTAGACTCCATTGTTCAGTCCCAGTTTCCCCTTACCTTATCCCAAGTTAGGCCTCCACTGCTCCCCGATTGGCCCATTGAGTCAGCAACACCACATGTCTACGCCCATCAGGACAACTGACACCGCCTGCCTCCCATCAGCTCCACCTCAACTGTCCATCAACCTGGAGGCACCGCCCAGAGACCGACCACCCTCCATCAAGCACCGCCCAGTATGGAAATAAGGGGGACTCCCAAGGTGCACCTCTCAGCCGGAAGTGGGGTAAATACCAACAACCCCTAGTAATAACGAGCCAGCATAATTTCCAACGGAATGAAAGGTACCAACGGGTGAGGGAGACCTTAAGACACCGGCAGGCCCGGTCAGATGAATGTCCAAGTTCTCACCCTGACCTGAGAGGCACCACTGAAAGACACCCCCTGGCCTAAAACGCACTGGGAACAAGACCTGAGGGACTCCTGCGAGGCAAGGCTCCCGACTCTGCGGCTGCGCAGATTCGACGATGACCTCCTCCTCAGCGGTGTCCATCGGGAGCAGCGGTGGCGTAGGCCTTCCCCGAGCTATCCCTTTCAAAAAGAGCTGATAAATAAAGGCGCTGAAAGGAGTAAACTTGTTCTCCTGCCCTGCTCATTTCTAACAAGTCCATGTTGGCATCTGGTAGAAAAGGCAAAGAAACGCCACCAGACCCTGGGAGCAAACCCCAATGCAGCTCTGTGGAGGGAAAGCCAGGTGCCTGCTCCCCGCGCCACAAGCAGCCACTGTCCCCTCATGAGTGAGGGGCCCAGTGAGGACGTAATGGTCTCTGCAGCGGCTTTGAGCGGCCCCATGTAAACAATTTGCCTTGTGGACCATAGAGCTTTTCCTGTACTGATGTGTGGGGGTGGAGCTTTAACAGAATGATCCAACTGTAATTTTAATATGCGCTGAGTTTCACAGGTTCTCCTGTTTATAGGACAACGTTTGCTCTGTGCAGCAAAATTAAGTGCTTCTATGCCAGTGTCACCTAATTTCTGATGTAACCATTCTCCCAACTGGTGCCATCCCTGATTTGAGGAGTCTTGTATCTTTATTTCCCTGATTCTAGTTAATTAACCCACCGTTCTATTCCGGTTTGTCGCTGGTTTGGTTCTTTTTTTTGGCATGGGCTCTGACCCATCCTATTTTGAATGGTGTTTTTCTGGTGATATCTAATAATAATTGCCAGTCTTGAGATCTCTAGATAGGAAACTTACAGCCATAGCATTCTTGTAAATCAGCCATCTGAATTGGATCATATGGCATTGTCTTTTGGGTATGATTTCCCTCTCCACCCCGAGATCCAGTGGTTGCTTCGGTTTTTATAAGGGGTCTGGCTTCATATACAGAATCGTTAGTCTGCACTAGCTCAGCTTTTTCTCCCAGCTTTTTTTTTCCTCTTTCTGTTCCTTCTGGGTTGTTTCCAAATCTGTTCTATTTGCAAGGACAACAATAACTCCTTTGCTTCCCTGTTTCTACTTCAGTTTTGACATCTTGTTTCTCTTTAATACTATCTTTTCAGTATTTGTAAGCAGCTTCTAGACAGGCACCTAACATTTTACAAAAAAATTCCTTTATCTTTCCCATCCTTTGAACAACCTCTAGTAAAGTTTAAATGTTCTTCCACAGCTTCCCAGTCATGCCAATTATCCTGAAGCCATTTGTCTGAGAAACTGAGGCTTGGACTTGGTCCGTGCCTTTGTAAGTAGTTAGTGATATTACTTGTCATCCTGTGGGCTATGCCAAATTGTCACAAATGAGTGTGTTTGAGATTGCTTAAAAAATCACTGACAAGGGTATGAGCAAAAGGCAGATTTAAGATTAGTGGACAAAGCACAACAGGTTTGTTGGCAAGGTTCTCTCTACTTAAAAAGGACAGCTAAGGGATGACGGGGAAAGCAAACAAAAACAAAACCAAAGAAAATGTAGACAATTAAAACAGAAATTGAGAACTATCTAGGGCTCTGTGTGTGTGTAAAGACAATGCAGACAAGCATAAAAAGGAGTATGGCCCAAAAGCTGAACAACACTCAGACCTAGCAGTACTTTAGCTAAACTTATACCTTAAGTTTAGTAATTTAGTATAGGGAAACATTTAACTTAGACCCAAGTAAGTTATAACTCCATTTATAGCTTCAAGTTAACAATCTAACAGAGGAATAACATTTAACATTTAAGCTAATTTATAGCTGTAACTTCTATGTCAAATTTAGCAACTTAACAAAAGCACACTTAGCAACAATTAGCTTATATTTAACAACTTAGCAAAAGAACCACACTTAGCAGCTTGTAAGTAAGCTTATACATATAAGTTAACCTTACTTACAGGACTCACTTACTTAGATATCTGAGGTACTTAAACATCTAAGAAAGCCGTACCTCCCCCAGATTTGCCATAGCATATGTGCATCTTTATGCACCCAGACAGAAGCAGTCAGTGCAAGCAAGGTACCTGTGAAAAATTCCCCCAGAGGTCGGTGAAATCCTCACTTTGGAGGCCTTTGTATCTCCCGATGGGGGAAGGATGGAACCTCCAGGAGTGAAGGCATCAGCCCAGGACACATTGTGTTTTGGTGATCCTCCAGGTGTAGCAATCATGAGGGTTTGCTGGCTCTGAGAGGTGTCCCTCCTCAGAGGGAGATTGCTGCTCACAGCCCAGTGTGGTTCCAGGAGAGCTCAGAAGGGTCTCATTTTGGACCACTGTTTATAGGGTCAGAGGAGAGCGGGCTGCAGTCATAACAATGTTTCATCCTGGCCAGAGTTTCAGTCAGCACTTCCTTTCAAAGGGTGACAACAGGGATGCTTTGCCATTCAGGCCAGAGGAATATTTTCCAAGGCTGGTCCTAAGAAAAGCAGGAGCTTGTGAGCAGTTCCAGGGAGCAGACAGTGTTTCTGATAAGCTCAGGAAGAGCTGAGCCCAGGTGGTGTTCTCAAGGCCTGACAAGCATTTTCTCAGATCACACTGCAGCCTGGAAAGGAAAGGAGGGAGGTGGCAGAATGCACCGCCACAATCACTACAATTTTATCACTGCTGAAGAAAAACTTATGCATGGTGTAACCATAAAGAAACTTATGGAAGGTGGATTTATGCACAGTTATATCTATAACAATGCTGCTGTGCTCCCCCTGCTCCTTTTCCTGATGGAGCACCAGCCCCAGGAAGGGCTGAGAGCCTCCCGTGCCCTCCAGGTACCAGCACAGCAGTTCAGGGTCAACTAACTGTGCAAAGAGCTGAGAGTGTCCTGTGAGCCAATTAAAACCACGCCTGGTGAGGAAATAGGAGTGTAATTCAAATGAACTGACTCCGAAAGAGTGGTTTCACTTTCACATTCGGCTGCAGTAAAAAGCCTCTTTTCCTGGAATTACCCTGCTGCCCAGATTAAAGGTGAAGCCGCACCCAGTTAAGAGCCAGGGCTGCATGAAGAGGGGCTGTGCTGGGTTTGTCCCGTGCCAGGAGCTGCGGGGCACGGAGGGAGAAGGTAGGGCCCTGGGGATGAGCTGTGGGGCCGGGAGCAGCAGGGAGCGGGCTCTTGTCGGGCTCCTGCCTCCTGTTGCCGGTGTTTTGCCAGGGCTGGGGAGATGGCAGGGCAGGAGAAGAGGGCTCTGAGGGCAGCGGGCGGGCGGTGTCTGCTCCTCCGTGGGCTGCAGGAAGCCGCCTTTGCTGGCAGCCGCTTTGGGGGAGCTCGGGGGAGCCGTGTGCGCTGCGGGGCTGAGCTGGGAAGGGGGGCCGGGGTCAGAGGTGGGGCCGGATGGCTGCGCTCCCCTGCAGGCAGGAGCGATGGGACTGATGCTGGAGCGATTCCTGGCCCCGCGCCGCTCCTTCGGGAGCAGGGCAGCTCCGTGGTGATGAGGGGCAGGCACAGCACATCGTGCTCTGTCCCGAAGCCCAGGGGGTCAGTTCTTCCTCTCCCTCCCCATGCAGGGAGGGTGGGATTCTCCTCTCTCACAGTCTTAGCGTCACCAGGCAGAGCGCCGTGGTCCCTGGACAGCCCCACAAAGGTAGCAGTGTTCCCAGAGCCCCTTTCTCTGGGGCAGGGCTGGGGAAAACACTCTTGGGGGGCTGCTCCTGTGAAAGGGGGTGCAGTCATTCCTATGGCAGATTCTGCTGCCAGCCCTGCTGCTTCCCTCGTTTGCTTCCAAGCAGGAACTCGATCCTGAGTTATGCCCTGAATGTGCTTAGTGCCTCTCTGCGGGCACTGACACAGTCACATGGGGCTTTTTCCCTATTCCTGCAGCAATGGGAAGCCATGCAGGGACTGCCAGGGGTGCCTGGGGGCAGGTTCATGGCATGGCAGGGCTGGAGTTAATGTTGCCCAGGACAGCCCCCTGACTCCTGAGACTAAACCAGCGCTGGCAGTGCTCCAGTGGGAGGGAATTTGGAAGAGGACAGGGCTGGGACAAGTGGTTCAAGTGGACAAGCTCCAGCAGTGACCCTGAGCCAGCAGTTCCCTTCCTGAGCAGCCATCCTGCACTGAGTCTCTGCTGCCCAGAGAGCAGCTGGACATGTGCCTGCTGGGTGTCCAAAATTCCTCCTGTGCTCTACCAGCACGCCCAGCTTTCCTCTGCTGCTGAACTGCCTTTATCTTGAAACCGAGGCTTTTCCTGCTTCTGATTTCCTCAGTGGAGAAGGGTTGGCCTCCAGTGCTCCCTGGAATGGATCTGCTGTGTTCATGGGTTGCCTTTTCCTGACAGTCTGATTTTCTCCTGATTGTCTGCTCTTCTCCTTTGGAATGTTGGGCCTTTCCTTCCTGGTGCTCTTCTCGAGTGCTTGAGGGGTTCCCATCTTCTTCTCCACACCCTGCTGTGTGCTCCAAGCCTGCCACTGCTGCTGTGCTGTGTCCCCTGAGCTGGGGCCCTCGACTGCCTGTGTCTGCTGGGAAGCCAAGGCTTGGAGGAACAGGAGCATCTGCTGTGAGGTGAGTAAGGGGAATCAGAGCCCACAGCCCATGCACAGATTACTCAAATCTGCAGGGATTCACGAGGGAAAGCTGCCCCTCAATGCTCAATGCAGGACCTCTCGGATCTATACCTGAGTCCCAGCTCCTGGGATCGATACCTGTGCTGGTAAGGGTGCTGCGGCCTTGGTGGGATGGAAGCTGAATGCTCAGAAGGATTTTTTGCAAGGAATAAATCTCTGGAGTATCCAAGTGAAGTGAGATTAGGACAATTTTCAGGGTTGTGTGTCAAGAACCCCAAATGTTCCAATGCCAGTGGCCAGTGAAAATGCCAGCTCTGCTAGCGTGAGAATCCTGGAATGGCCTGAGTTGGAAGGGACACACCAGGGTCCTGGGAGAGGCAGGATCAAAATCCAAAAATCTCAGATTACCTGCCTGTCCTTGATCAACTCTATGGGTTAATGTGTTGTGGAAGGAAATTTAGGGTGACAAGCAGGACTTTCCCTCTTTAGTCTCTAATGGCTGTGACACATGACTGACTTGTCCTTCAGTGGTTTTTCAATAAAAAGTGACCAGTAGTGATGGAAAAGTATTCCCTAAAAAGACAGGGGTTGTAGTGCATTAATTGGGTTTATATTGTGTTTCATTTTGTTTTTGCATTGCAAATAAAATCTGCAAGCTCCAAAGAGCAAAATTTGCTTTTTCGTTATCATTAGGGCAGCTTGATTGAGACAATTTTTTTGCAACAGCTTCCCAAAATTCTGGGGAGCTTATTTGCTCTAATGAAACATCTGGAAATTGAGAAACCGACCAATGAATTAATTTTTCAATTGTTTCTTTGAACAATGGGTCCACCTATTATCCAAGGCATTTAAAATTTGATAATAGACTCTTTTTTGAGACACAGACAGCCTAGCACCTATTTTTTGGCTCAGATTTTAAGTTTCTGTGTCCCCTTTAACTGTGACTGGGAAACTGAAAGTTTAAAAACCCTCACTGGAGAGAAAAAAAAGCCAAAAGGGGACACAGTTACCTTTTCTACCACCCCCCACCCCCCCCCACAACTGAAACCAAATGTGCTATTAAAGCACCCTGAAAGTTTACTCTGAAAGCAAAAACCTTCCCCAAAGGAAAAAAAATGTTTCTCTGAGGAACACTGCCTCTTAAAAAAGATTTTCCCTTAGATAATACTCACCAAAAATCCATTGTTCAGAATGAATCTTTCCTTTCTTTCCCCATCACTCCTTTTGCCTGAGACTGGTACAAAAAGAGTTTCCAGTCTCAGTTCCCAGGGTCAGCTTTCCACAAACATGTGGTCACCTTCTCTGGGAGCAGCCTGCCATTCGTGGGGCTTCTTCGCAGCACTCCAATGGGTTTTTTAAGTCCAAAGGAAAAAGCTACAGCCCTGGCCTGTGGAATCCTGTGTTTTGGAGACTCCACAGCGAACGCCAAGCCTAAGGGGTCTGTGTCTCTGCATGGGTGGGCTGCGTTTTGTGACTCACATGCTTGTGTGAGATTCCTCGGCCACGTGCTCCCCGCGTGATTCTTCCAGCTTTTTGGGAGCCCCTTGTGGCTTTGAGCCCGATGTTTAGATGCCAGTTGTGGTGGTTCTTTAGAGAGACCCAGACGATCGCCAGTGGCAAAAGGAAAGAGCCTGCTCTTTGTCCGGGGAGGGAATTATAGCTTTATTTGGTCCAGAGCTATTTTAGCTCCTTTCGTGTCCCTGCCGGTGCCAGAGAGAGCCCGGCCCGGCTTGTCCCAGGGCTTTTTCCCAGGCGGGACAGACCCAGAGGCAGGGACAAGCCACTACCCAATCAGGGATAAGGTGGGAGTGGAACAGAGTTGGGTTACATTCCAGTGTGGCGGGATGGGCACGGCCGAGCAGGGACAAACCACGGGATACAGTTTACAAGGGCAACAGGGAAGAAAACATTACAAATCCAATATAAAAATGAAACAGAATATAAACCCAATTAATGCAGTACAACAGACAGGTGCCAAGGAAGGTGGGAGCCTTCCTGGAACGGAGACTATGACCCCCTCCTCTCCATATTATTATAACTTTGAAATGACGGGGCATTCAGTCAAAGATACGGGAAAAGGAGTAACAGCTATTTCCTAGAGTATATAAATATACATACATACATACATACATACATACATATATATATATATATATATATACACACATACACACACACACACACCCACACACACACCTGGAAAAACAAATAACAGCAGCACCAACAAACAAAGCCAGAAACCCAATCCCAGCCTTGTCTCAGCAGTCAGGCATTGCCCCTTCGGTGCAGTTCCGGGCACAGCCAGCAGGGGCGCTGGTGGCTCCTGTCCGGGCAGGGCGTGTGCGATGATTCCCCCGTGTCTGCAGGGGGCGCTGTGGCACAAACTCAGCCGCCTCTGGGCCGGCAGTGGCGGTGTGGGGACAGGGGAGAGGAGAGTTGGCTTCCCCTGCACCGCCCGCGGGGAGCAGCCGCTCTCAGCGCCACCGCAGAGCCGGGGCGGGGAACGCAAGTGGAGCAAAAACCCTGAAGCAGTGGCAAAAGCAGAGAGGGCTGGGTGGGGGTGGGTCACTCCTTTGCATAGTGTGAGAAACAAGGCTCACTCTTTAATATTTTAAAAAATTAAATTAGGGATAAAAAGGGACAGTATCCAATGCAGGGGTGTCTGGCAAACGGCCAGAAAGCACACAGTTAACTATAACAACTTTTCTTGTCTAGTTTCTTATTGCCAATTTGCCTAATTTTTGCTAAGAGCAGAAGTAAAAAAGTATATCCATACAGGAATGCCATTTCAGGGATTATACATATAGCTTTTCCCTGAATACTTGGATCACCAGGATGCCCCAGGCACAGCTGTGGCCAGGAACAAGGTGGATTTTGCCCCCGCACTGAGCTGGGCCCCCTGAGTGTGCCAGGAAGCAGCTCCTGGCAAGAGGCGTGAGTGGGGCGAGGGAGGGGCTGTGCTGGCAGCTGGAGCAGGAGCACAGCTCAGAGCCCGTGTGGCCATGCTGGGCATGGGGAGAGTGTGTCTGGGGAGTGTGGGGTGCCCATGGGGGCAGTGTGTGAGCACTGCCTCCGTGTGCTGGGAGCAGCAGCTGGGCCAGGCAGTGAGCAGGGCAGGTGTGGGGCTGGGCAGAGGGTGCAGGATGCAGGCAGGGCTGTTGGATGGGCACAGGGGCTGTGCCAGTGCTCCAGGGAGCCAGGAATGCCCCTGGCAGTCTGCACTTGTGAACTGAAGAATTTTGCTGGGAGGATGTGGGTGATGGTGAAGGCAGCACCTGGTCTAGGGCAGGCTGTGAGTGCGTGAGTCTGTCTCTGTGTCTGTTTGTCTCTATGTCTGTGTGTCTCTGATTTCTCTGGGATACACACTGAGCTATAGGGTTGATCCTGCAAACAGGAAAGCAACAGGCACATCCAGTGTGCTGGGAAGGAGACCCTGGCTCTTGTGCCATCCCAGGCTGGGCTCCAGCAGCCAGGTGGGAGCAATCCCCAGGGCTGCAGCTGCTGCAGGGCCTCTGTCAGGAGAATGGAGCCTCTGACAACACCTTAGGGAAAGTCTCTTTTCTTCCTCCACAGACATGGCTTCACAGGAGGACACACGAGAGGGGGATGTAAAAGCACAGCTCCTGGCAGAGGAATTAGAGAATCAGGGATTGGATGCTGGATACTGGCTGCCCAAGGTGATGCAGATCCTGGGAATCAAGTGCAGAGAAGCCCTGCAACATGTGGAATATGAAGACTACCTCAGGCTAGAGTGTGAGGTACAACACCCCTGGGAGAAAAGGGCACTCCAGAAACTCCTGAAAATAAGAGACAAAGTGTCCTCCATCAATGTTGAACGGACCTTCCAGGCTGAGCACCCACTTCCCAAATCTCCCATAGTCACTCACCTTGAAGAGCTCATCAAAACACTGCAGCAAATGAAGGAGCACATCCATACGGTCACTGACGCACCAGCAAGCTCTGCTTCTTCTGTTCATGAAGCAAAGATAGAAGCCACCCTGACCAGCAGCCTCGCCATTTATTCCTTCCTCCAGTCTCTCCAGGAACGGGCTCAGAAGGATGTGGAACTGTTGGTGCTCTTGATTGCGAGCAGCACAGGGTACCAGGTGGAAAGCAGCACTTTCCAGCACCTCCTTGGATACCCAGAAATTCAGTACATGGCCAAGGGAATGGCAGCGGCACATGAGGAGTACGTGAACCTGAAGGAGCAAGACGCCGACAGAGCTGAGGCCTCCCTTCTGCTGTTGGGTCTGACTGTGACACCCGAAAGTCAAGAGCTGTCCCCTGAGCAGAAGAGGGAGCGATTAGTTTTCATGGAAGATCACATGAAAGGCTTGTGGTCCCCACGGATAAAGAATCTCCTCCAAAAGCACAGTGGAGGCACAGACTGGGAGATGCTGGAACGGGAGTTGCATTCCTTGATCAGTGGGTGCTTGGATGACAAATTGGATGAACAGAGGATGCAGAACATACTCAGAGACCTGCAAGACACTTTCCCAATACCTGGGCCTCCAAGTCAGTTCCAATCCAAGTCAGACAGCAGTGAATCCAAATCTGATGAAGCCATTGCAATCCAGGAGTTCCTGAAGTTGCTCAAGCGCCTTGGACTCGAAAGTCACTATCCAAGAAAAATGGGGATGGGAGATTTCTACACCATCTGCAAGATATCTCTGCAGGACAGCCAGCCCAGCAAGGACACAGAACTGCCATGTTACTTCTTGCAAAAGCTGTTAACTGTGGATTACCAGGTGAGGTATCTGACTTGCTGGGATCAGAGCAACCCAAAAACTGCAACCCTGCCACAAACCAAAGCGAAAGAGCACAAACACTCGGACTACTTTGAAAACATTCTTAATAATCTCCCAGAAGCAGCCCCTGAATATGCAAACAGGGGTGGCCATGTGCACCCCATGGACCTGCAGATGGCCATTTTCCATTGCGCTGATGACTTCCTCAGACAGACCCTTGCAACCAAGCTGGCCTTCTGCCAACTGGCGCTGCCTCTGCTGGTGCCCAACCCGTGCACTTCACACATCGAGTTCCTGCTCTACGCCCTCAGCCAAATCCAAAGGAGCTGGAAAGAGGCAAAGTCAGTAAAGGAGGCCAGAAGAAAGAGTTACAACAACAAACTCATCTTTCAGGCGCAGACACCCATTGTGTCCTTCATCCGCATTGGCAGCTCGGCCTCCTCTTCCAAGTCTCAGCTCCTGAACGCTCTGCTGAGCAAACGCAAACACGACACTTTCTTCCACCGCCAGTGCAGAGGCAGCACCAGAGAGCGTTTGCTGATGGAAGGGGTGGTGGAGATCGCCTGGTACTGCCCCCGTGGAAGCCCCGATGACACCTTTGAGTGCTGCGTGGCTTTCTGCAACCTGCATGGAGATGCCAGGGATCACGGAGCACAGATGCAGTTCCTGCAGGAGATATCTGCTGTCAACGTGGCTCTTGTATCTGAGTTGGAGCACATGGACAACAGGGGGAAAAAGCTTCTGCAGGACCTGTGGCAGTCACCACGGCCATTGATTTGTCTCCTTGCAGAAAAGGAGAATGTTGCTTCTAGACAAGCCAGCAGAACCATGACAATAGGGATCAAGAACAGAAATGAAGCAGAACTGATGGACCAGCTGACTAAAAGTATCAAGGATCTCGTGGAAGGGTCCAATGTACGATTCAGTCTGGACGCCTGTGTGGACAAAGCTCGCCAGCACGGATTCATAGTGGATATAGATCAACCCACATGTGTGACAGCCAAAGCAAAGGCAAAGGAGCTGGTGGACCTTCTGAAGAAAGAGAAGCTGTCTGAGATCAAATCCAAGCTGCTGCCACTTCAAGGAAAACTGTGGGACCTGTGGTGCAAAAAGGACAAGGAACTCACTCGCTTGCAGGAGAAAGGGAAGAAGAGCATTGAGCATCATCGCAGCCAAATTGAATATGAGAAGAAAGTAATAAGAAGAAAGCAACTTGAGCAAGCTTTTCCTCTCAACCCACTGATGAAATCATTCCTTGTCTTTCTCCAGACCCAGCCAGCAGATGCCAAGAAATATTTCCTGCAGTGGATGAAGGTCTTTATGGATGAGCTGTCCTGTGGTCGCCTTGAAGAACTGAGGAGAGACTATCACGAGTTATGGTCTGAAACCCTGGCAAAAAAGAAAAGCAAGAAAAAACCCAGGGTGAAAAGTGATTTGCTAACTCACTTGGATGCCCTCGCTGAAGAAATCAACGATTCATCCATTGGCCTGGAGCACCTTCTGAGAGAAGTAGGGCAGATTTATGAAGCCCTGGAATATATGAAGGCAAAGACTTACAATTATGTCAAATTACCGGAAATTGCAGCAGAGCTGATGGTTTCAGGGTATCCCACGGAGCTACTGGATGGGGACGCTTCTTACCTGCCCTTGCAATGGGTGGGAGCAATTTTTGACAGCTTAATTGAGAGGCTGGGGGACAAACGAGTGTTTGTGCTCTCCGTGCTGGGCATCCAGAGCACCGGAAAATCCACCCTGCTGAATGCCATGTTTGGGCTGCAGTTCAACGTCAGCACGGGGAGATGCACCCGCGGAGCCTTTATGCAGCTCATCCCAGTGGGCGAGGAGCTGCAGCAAGACTTGGGCTTTGATTTTGTGCTGGTGGTTGACACAGAGGGACTTCGTGCCATCGACATGGCCAATAAACAGTCCCTGAACCATGACAACGAGCTGGCCACCTTTGTCATTGGTGTTGGCAACATGACCGTGATCAATGTCTTTGGAGAAAATCCATCAGAAATGCAAGATGTTCTCCAGATTGCTGTGCAGGCTTTCCTGAGGATGAAGAAAGTCAATCTTTCCCCAGGCTGCATCTTTGTCTACCAAAACGTGGGAGAAGCAACTGCCAAGGAGGAGAACATGGAAGGACAAAGGCGTTTGCAGGAAAAGCTGGATGAATTGACCGTGGTAGCAGCCCAGCAGGAATTCTGTGACATCTCCTCCTTCAGCGATGTCATTGGCTTTGATGTGAACACCCACATTCACTACTTTGCTCACCTGTGGGAAGGAAACCCCCCAATGGCACCACCCAACCCCAGCTACAGCCAGAACGTCCAGCAACTAAAGAGTAAAATCCTCCAGGCTGCCCAGAAGCAGTCACAGCAAAGCATTTTGAGGCTCTCAAGCCTGAAAGATCGTATTGGTGACCTCTGGAATGCTTTGCTGAACGAAAACTTTGTTTTCAGCTTCAAGAATTCCCTGGAGATTGCTGTGTACAGGAGACTGGAAAGTGCCTTTAGTCAGTGGACCTGGAAGCTGCGGAGTCACATCTTAGACGTACAGATGAGACTGGACAACAAAATTCGCAATGGGGACTTGCAGAATGTCACCAGAGAAGAGCTTGGAGGGCTGGTGCAGGAGACAAGTGATGCCATTGAGAAAGAAGTGGAAAAGTATTTCAGTGAAGACAAAGACCATGAGATACTGGTGCAGTGGAAATCAAGCACAGAGCTGAAGCTGAACGATCTAAAAGATGCTCTTCTTCATGAAACGAAAAAGAAATGTGAGAATCTCATTGAGCTACAGAAAGTGCAGAGGAAACTGGATGCCAGGAAGTTGGAATATGTAGATGAGCTCCTGAGAAGGAGTAGGGAGCTGGCTGTGACTCTGAAAGGGAAGAGCCTCAGTGAGAGAGAACTGAGAGACAACTTTGTTGTTGTCTGGAACAATTGGATTGCTGAAGTCTCCCGTGCTGCTCGTCCTCCAGAACGGGTGGACATTGATGCGGAAATTGATGATGTCCTTCTAGGGCACTTTAAGGAGCCGGGTTTCCATGAACGGATCAGGTCATTTCCCAAAGGCAGACGATTTGCTTTTGACTTAGAGAAACATGTCATGAAAAAAAAGCGTTTTGGTGTCACCACTAGGAAGATTTGTGATGCTGATGTGATCAACTTAAAGGACATCACAAACGACATCATAGCAGGTGTGATAGCAAATATTGATAAGAAGGAAGAGGAGAAACGTGATTACAGTCAAAATTTTATCCATGAAATACTCAATGAAGTCCAGAAAGGTGTGAACTCCATCCCCAGTGATGAAAAATGTACTTTTAACAAAGAGTATAGCATAGATTTGTCTCTGTATCTGTGCAAAATGGCAGCAGAAAGGTTTAAAGTCATGCACGAAACATTCCAAAAGGCAAATGACCCAGTCATGTACCTGAAGAGCAAGAGAGAAGATTTCTTCCAATGTTTCCAGATTTCCTGCCAAGGATCCTCTTCAATCACAACGTTTGCTGGTTTCCTTTGTGACAAGATTGAACCAGCTCTTTGCTGGGCGGTCTATGAGAGGACAGCTAAGGACATTGCTGAGGACATGCAGGGCAAATTCCCAGATTTCAGGGGCAACAGAGCCAATCTGGAAGTTTGCATCTTGAGATACCTGGCAGAACAAGAAAATTTTGAGGATTTCAAGCAGTACCTGAAGTTTCCAAAGGAGTTTTTTCAGAGTTACATTGAGAAACGAGTGAAGAGTCACTGTTTAGATGGGAGTGGGAGGCTGCAGAAGTTTTTAGATTTCTCCCTCAATCTTCTCTATCGAAACATCCTGTCAGCTGTTTCTTCATCAACCCAAATTGTCAAAGACAGAAAAGACAGAGAAGACAAAGTCTCTCTTTGGCTGGATGAATTTTGCAGGGAACTGACAGAGGTGATCAGCTTGCCCAGAAGTGACTTGAGGGGCATCGAGCACCAGGAGGTCACAGACATTGAGTTCCTGAGCAGTGCCATGGCAGAAGCTCTGGCTGCTGTGAGGGACAAGCTCAAGAATGAATTTGCTGATGCTGATATGAGCTCATTTTCAACACAGCCTCATACCATCTTAGCAGAGCACTTTTCGGGGTGCTGGGAACAGTGTCCCTTTTGTGGGGCTCTCTGCACAAACACCATGCAGGGACATGATGGAGACCATCATCTGGTCTTCCATCGCCCACGAGCGTTTGTGGGAGCCAAGTGGAGTGAGACGGACCACCTGGTCATTGATATTTGTTCCAGCCTTGTTGCAAGTGATCGCTTATTCAAAGTCGGTGACAGTAAATTGATCCCGTACAAGAAATACCGTGATGCAGGACCCCGTTTTTCCACTTGGAACATTCTCCCTGATTCATCCATGCAGGCGTACTGGAAATGGTTTGTGTCTCATTTCAGGACACAGCTGGAAGCTTTGTACAATGGGAAATTTCAGGGTAAAGGAGAAATCCCTGAGGCCTGGCAGAGATTTACCAAGCAGCAAGTACTGTCTGAGCTGGACAGGCGTTAGGCTACATCCATGGGAAGGAAGAACCACAACAGCTTTGCAGTTCAGGAGAACTTTGTACCAGGCTCTCCAGATAATGCAGTCACATTGATGACGCTCTCAAACCCAGTGATGGCAATAGTATCCAATTGCTTCCAAATTTGGTGAAATAAGGCACGTTACTGTGGCTGTCACTCAGCAACTCCTTTGCATCATGCGAAGGCCCGAATCCTCTTGCCTTCTTGCCATAATCATTTTCCTCTGCTTTCTCCTAGAGCCAAACCTAATTCCCTCCTTGGGGCGATCAGCCTCATGGCCAAGCCTGAGCCCAAAGGCCAGGGCAAGGGCAAAGGCAGCACTCCAAGCACCCCTTGGATCAGCTGCTGTGAGACAAGAAGGGACAGTGCCCCAAAGGCAGTTTTCCTTCAGCAGGGAGGTGTCCTGCTTGGAGAAAAGGCTGCAGGACCTGAGGCCAGCTCCATGCTGGCTGCAAGCTGGGCTGCTTGGCTTTTGGGCATCATCCTTCCCTCCCTGACTGCAGCCTCCTGGATCAACTGAGGCTGTTCTCCCAGCAGGAGCTGTTGTGTCTCCGGGCTCCAGAAAGCAGTGACACGACTGCCCCGGGGCTCAGGCAGTGCTTTCACTCCCTGTCTCAGAGGTGCTGTGTCTCTGTCCAGGGCAGCTGCTCCTGCTCAGGTGCCTGGGGCTGCTGCCCTTCCCTCCAGTCCTCAGCCTCAGCAGAAGCTGCTCCTGCCCTTGGCCTTTTAGCTGAGGTGAAGCCTTTGGAATGCCCCATGTGTAGAATCCTGTCTGCCAGCACCTTCTGCAGCAGCCCTGAGGTAGTGCTGGTGCTGTCCAGTGGCTGGTGGCACCAGAGCCGTGCTCTGGAGAAGGTGGCACCAGCTGTCTCTGCCCCAGGGAGCTGTGGGGGCTTTTGCTGTGCAGGTGCTGCAACCCTGCTGGCAATGCGAGGGCCAAGCCCTCCTGGAGAGCTGGCTGAAGGGCTGCTTCAGCCTCATCCCCTGCAGGCTCTGCTAATAAAGGAGTTGATTTGGACTGCACTGCTCTGTGTCTCCTTTGTGTTCAGGGGAGCCACAGCTGGGGGTGACTCGAGCTCTGTGTGCTGCAGGTGGGCAAGGGACAGGGGGTGGCACTGGGGCAGGGGGTGTGGCAGCAGAGGCTCTGCTCCATTCAGGGTCTCTGCTCCAGAAGCAGCTTCACTGTCTGCAGGGAGAGCAGAGAGGGCAGGAAGCCCCAAACCACAACATCCAGGGAAACCAATGTCAGTGGCAGGTGCCAAGGGAGGCAGCACCGGGTATCAAACCTGGCCTCTCATATACACAATAATTCACGGAAATGACTCTACCGCCATTGGAGTTGTAAAGTAGGTATGTTTATTTCAGTGCTGAGGCACAAGTGTGGTTTTCCACCTAAAGCATGTGCAACTCCAAGGACTCACCTCTCCCTACTTGTTCTCTAAAATATTTCATTTGTATTAAGTTGCACAATACACCTTTACATATTCATTACCTAGCCCCACCTTGCCTGGTTTTGTATTGAAATTGGCTTAACAATCTTTTGAGCTTGCTCATTGCCCTCAGGTGGTCATAGGTGAACTTCATGATGAAGTAAGACATCCTCAGATTTGAATTTTTTACCTTGTCCTCTTGCTTAAGCTCACTCGTTTCTTGGTCATAGTTGGAGTCGCAAAGCTAGTCTTGGTCCTAACAGTCTTTCTTATCACCACCTCGTGCAGGCAGATTCTTTCTTATTCACTAGCCTTGCATTCTTTTCATCTTGCTTTGCCGGCAATGGCCTTGCCTGCCTTTGCAAGCACAGCAAATGTTAATTGAGATACATTGTTAAGACTATTATCCCTAATTAATCACTCTTTGACTTTTAACCCCCTTGCTTCAGTGGAGGGCTGAGAAGGCCGATCCCATCGAGGATCTGTGCTCTGGAGCTGCTCAGCTGGGAAGCTGCAGGACAAAAGGGGAATGGGCCCAAGCTCTGCCAAGCCCAGCCCTGACCAAGCAGACCTGGAGCCAGTGACAGGAGCCAGGGCTGGGCTGTGTGAGTGTGTGCTGCAAGGGCTGAGTGCCAGGGACTGGGGACAGCTGGGCTGGGAAGGGATTTGGGCCAGCTCTTGGAGCCAGACTGGGAGTGGAGGTGCCCCTGGCCATGGTGTCAGCTCTTGGGCTCAGTGGGATCAGTGTGCTGCTACTGGAGTGTTGGGATCCCAGTTATGTGTTTAGGTTTATCTGAAGCAGTGCACTTCAATAAATCCCAAATAATGACCGGCACTGTCAGGGTCCTGAGCACGTTTGCTAGAACGGCTGATGAAGGAGGCAAAGGACAAGTCTTTGTGTGGAAATGCGAGAGCTGATTATTGAGCCTTGAAGGGAGTCCAGGGACAAAGACAACTTTGGGCTGGAGGCGCAGGTTTAAATAGTGGGAAGAAGGGGCGGATCCGAGGGTTACGGGCCAATGGGAACAGGCAAAAGTGGTGCAGAGGTGGGGCAGCCAACTGGGGGAACCAACAGGGAAACAGGGGTGGAGCATTGCAGCAAACCAGGACCAATAGGAATCAGGAGATGGAAGAACATTCTAGAAAATATACAAACAAGGTAAACAGGGGCTGAACTGGGGTGAACAGGGGTGACGTCAACTACATGAACAAATGGAGTTTCATATATTAGCATGTGCCTGCAGAGGCCCTTGGGAGGGAGGCACTTCTCACCCTAACCTCAGAGGGGTGTCTTTCCTTGCTTATTCCTGCCTCTCCAGGGCTCAGGTGTTACTGCCCTACTGGCGGCCCCCTGGGCCTCTGCGCTTATCAGTGAATTTTTTTCCTGTTCTCTTCATGAAGTTGTTGGGGAGGGGAATAATGGCTAGCCAGTGATTAAGCCGCACAAAGGAGTAGCTCACAGCCCTCACTTACCAACTTCTGATAAGGGGTGTGACTATGTAAAATAAATTAATACATATCCATCAAGTATGCTGTGATGGTTTTAGGCAGATTTTGGGAGAAACTTTCTTACGGGGCTCTCTTTTTTTCTTTTAACTGGTTTGGGAAAAAGAATTTTTTAGAGAGAAGTGGAAAAAACTTGTTTATTAAACAGGCAAAGTACTTTCAGCACAATATCTGATGATAAGAGCTTTGTGCTGCTTACGGAGGGATAATAAACTTAAAGAAAGTCTTTTCTTGAGGGTTGTTACTGTGCTCTACTGCTCTGTCTCCGCTGACGTTGGGAGAAAAGGAGATGTGCAGGGCTGGTCTTGGTGGGGTGGGTCTCTTGTGGAGGCCTCTGGTGCTTCTCTAAGTCTTTAGTCTGGAGAGGTTGGAACAGTTCTGAGGAGAGGGCAAAAAAAGCAAAAAGGAAGAAAAAAAGGGAAAAAAAGAAAAAAAAGAAAAAAAAAAAAGAAAAAAGCTTTAGCTATTTTACAGTGTTTAACTATGCTAGCATTAACTAACTAACTGCCAGGGAAAAAAAACAACAGAGCTTTTTGCGTCGTGCTGTGTTTTAACTTTTTGGCTTTAAGGTCACTCTGATGAGCAGAGTTTTCTTGTGGAAAAATAAACTGCGCTTGCCCTTCCCCCTGCACCCAACAGACGATTGGGGATACACAGTCATTCTAGGACATCTTCTACTCCATATCCTCATATCGTTGACTTACAGACATAACTAATGTATATTCCACATAAAACTTCTATCTATTCTTCTCACAAAAAAAAAAAAAAAAACCAAACAAGCAATACTTATTATGCTCTTGTTACGTTCCACACTGAGCTACTGAATTTAGGCCTCAGGCTGCAGGGCAGCAGGATTCTTCTCTCACTTACTTATACTTTTAAGACTTGCTTATACTTTCAACACTTAACACATACCCTCTCACTTACACATTTCCTTCTATTTCATTCTGTGTGGTTTAATGTACAGACAATGGCAATAGCATTTAGCAGACAGTGATGTTTGTAAATGATTCTCACCCAACAATCAGATCTCCTTGAGGTACACATCGTGTTGTTCTATTTTTCTGCATTATCTACTATGTGCAACTTGGTCCCTGAGCAAAGACAACCCCACAAATGGGTTTGTCTGTACTTGAGGCAGACTTGATCTACACTGTCTTCTTTAACAGACCTCTGACATGCACTACTGAGACTTTATTTCTATCTATTGTATGCAGAGGCTCAGCCTGGGCAGGGCCTGCTCGGTTGGTGGAGCTTCGGGTGTTGACTAACTAGGTGGCTTTTGCTAAATGCTGCTCTTAATTCTTGAAAGATCCTCTTCCTAATGCTTTTAACTGGGTTTTTAACAATGCATTGTGCTTCTTTACTTTGCTTGCAGCGGGTGCATGGTAGGGAATATGGTACACTCACTCAATGCTATGTTCCCTAGCCCAGGTGTTAATAAGGCTGTTCTTGAAATGAGTTCTGTTGTTCTGACTCAGTTCTCTCGGGGGTACTATGCTTCTACAGGACTTGCTTTTTAAGGCTTAGGATGGTGCTCCGGGCAGTAGCATGGGGCACAGCGTAGGTCTCCAGCCACCCCGTGGTGGCTTCAACTATTGTGAGCACGTAGCGCTTGCCTTGGCGGGTTTGGGGAAGGGTGATGTAGTCAATCTGCCAGGCTTCCCCATACTTATACTTGGACTATTGCCCACCATACTATAGGGGCTTCACCCACTTGGCCTGCTTGATGGCAGCACATGTCTCACAGTTGTGGATAACTTGAGAAATACTGTCTAAGGTTAGATCTACTCTTCGGTCTTGGGCCCACTTATAGGTGGCATCTCTGCCCTGATGGCCTGAGGCATCATGGGCCTATTGAGCTAAAAACAACTCTCCCTTGTGTTCTTAATCTAAATTAATCTTTGACACTTTTATTTTTGCTGCTTGATTTACTTGCTCGTTGTTTCGATGCTCTTCATTAGCTCTACTCTTGGGGATGTGGGCATTTACGTGGCGGACTTTCATAGGTAGTCTCCCTACTCTGGTAGCAATGTCTTTCTACTCTTTAGCAGCCTAAATTGGTTTCTCTTTACGCTGCCAATTAGCCTCTTTCTACTTCTTTAGCTATCTCCATAGAGCATTGGCTACTATTTATGAATCAGTATAGAGGTAGAGCCTCGGCTATCCTTCTCTTTCAGCAATATCTAAAGCCAATTGAACAGCCTTGAGTTCTGCAAGTTGACTTGATCTACCTTCTCCTTTAGTGGATTCAGCAACCTGCCATGTGGGGCTCCACACGGCTGCTTTCTACTTTCGGTTCATCTCTACAATACGACAGGAACTGTCAGTGCAAAGGGCATAATGCGTCTCTTCTGCTGGCAATTGGTTGTATGGTGGAACCTCTTCAGCCTGTGTTACTTGCTCTTGTTCTTTATTTGTGAGGCTAAAATTTTCACCTTTAGGCTAATTGATAATTATTTCCAAAATCTCAGGGCGATTTAGTTTACTTATACGGGCGCGCTGTGTAATAAGGGCAATCTACTTGTTTTATGTGGCATTAGTGGCATGATGGGTAGAGGGAACCTTCCCTTTGAATATCCACTTTAGCACAGGCAGTCGGGGTGCCAAGAGGAGTTGTGCCTCTGTACCAATCACCTCTGAGGCGGCTTGACCTCCTTCATAGGCTGCTAAGATTTCCTTCTCCGTTGGGGTGTAGTTGGCTTCAGACCCTCTGTATCTTCAAATCCAAAATCCCAGTGGTCGGCCTCGAGTCTCCCCAGGCATCTTCTGCCAAAGGCTCCAGGACAGGCCATGGCTCCCGACTGCTGAGTAGAGCACGTTCTTCACATCTGGTCCTGTCCTGACTGGGCCAAGGGCCACTGCATGAGCGATCTCGTGCTTGATATGGGCAAAGGCTTGTTGCTGTTCAGGGCCCCAGTGGAAATCATTCTTTTTGCGGGTGACCAGGTAAAGAGGGCTCACAATCTGACTGTGCTCGGGAATATGCATCCTCCAGAAACCTATAGCACCTAGGAAAGCTTGTGTCTCCTTCTTATTGGTTGGTGGAGACATCGCTGTAATCCTGTTGATGACTTCAGTGGGAATCTGCCGCTGTCTATCTTGCTACTTTATTCTTAGGAACTGGATTTTATGAGCTGGTCTCTTAACTTTACTCTTCTTGATAGCGAAACTGGCTTCCAGGAGGATCTGGATGATTTTCTTTCTCTTCTCAAACACTTCTATTGCCGTGTTCTCCCACACAATGATGTCATCAATATACTGTAGGTGCTCTGGAGCCTCACCCTTTTTTAGTGCAGCCTGGATTAGTCCATGGCAGATGGTGGGGCTGTGCTTCTACCCCTGGGGCAGTCGGTTTTAGGTGTACTGCACTCCCTTCTATGTGAAGGCAAACTGAGGCTTGCATTCTGCTGCCAAAGGAATGGAGAAAAATGCATTGGCAATATTAATCGTGGCATACCATTTTGCTGCCTTGGACTTTAGCTCGTACTGGAGCTCTAACATGTTTGGCACGGCAGCGCTCAGTGGCGGTGTTACCTCATTCAATGCACGGTAATCTACAGTCAATCTCTATTCTCTTTCAGATTTACGCACAGGCTAAATGGGGCTGTTGAAGGGTGAGTGGGTTTTACTAACCACCCCTTGGCTCTCCAGCTCTTGAATTATTTTATGGATGGGAATCACAGCATCTTGAGTTGTCCTATACTGTTGGCGGTGCACTATAGAAGTGGTAATTGGTACTTGTTGCTCTTGTCCTTTTAGGAGTCCTACTGCAGATGGATTTTCAGACAGTCTAGGCAAGGTGTTCAATTGCCGGATGCTCTTTGTCACTACAGCTGCTATCCTGAATGCCCACTTGAGTCCTTTTGGGTTTTTGAAATACTCACTTTGGAGGTAGTCTATGCCTAAAATGCATGGGGCTTCTGGGCCAGTGACAATAGGGTGTTTCTCCCACTCTTTTCCAGTTAGGCTTACATCTGCTTCTACTAAAGTAAAAACTTGTGAACTTCTTGTTACACTAGCGATAGAGACAGATTTTTCCCCTACATGTTTTGATGGCATTAATGTGCACTGCGCACCAGTATCAACTAAGGCTTCATATTTTTGTGGTTCTGATGTGCCAGGCCAATGAAACTACACAGTCCAAAATACACGTTTTCCCTAGCCTGTTGGGGAGGAGGAAGCCAAGAAACCCTATAAATATGATTGCCTATATTCTGAGAATGAGAAACCTGTATGTGAGATAGAATTGAATAAGTTTTGATGTTTGAGATGTGTTAGATACTGGATGTCTGGGAAAAACGGTAGGTGACCATCTGAAGGTTACCTGCAACCAGACCCAGAGGTCAAATGGAATGTTCTGTCTCACTCCTCAATGTATGGTTCATCCCACACCTGTACCCCTCCCCTGAAGTATCAGGTATCTGTAACCCCATTGGCACAAGTCCTGTTCCAGCCCACCTCGAGACCCCTTATCAGGGGGCTGCGAAGGTGGCTCGGCCTCTTTGCTCTTTGCTCTTTGCTCTTTGCCTCTCTTCGCTTGCACCCTTTCCTGAGGACTTTCCTCTCTTGGAATTTCCTCTCCCTACCTCTCCCTTCCCCCACTTTCCTAGGCCTTGCCACGAGCTGCAGCCTGGCAGCTCAGAGCAAGGCCCCCATATCCCTTACAATAAACCTCATCTTCTAAAACCCAACCTCAGAGATCTCTTGTCTACATTTATCTACACCGTCCTGGAGTCCTCAGCAGCAGGACAAAGAAGCAATTTCTACACTAGCCTCTACTTGGCTAGAGGCAGGGCCCCTCTAAGCCTGGTTATCCTTCTTTCCTTGAGCATATGTCTTAGAGTTTCCTTCGAGGGGGTCGGACATGTCATCATCGTCATACCTGGCAGTTTGGCTACGGGCAACTGGAGCCGCTTCTTTTTTGGTGGAACTCTTTCTTTGAGTCTTGACTTCTTTCAATTCATGCACCCGTTATGCTAGGGCAGCTGTAGATTTTCTATCCCATCTGTTCATATTTTCTCTGCAGTCTCGCAGGAAGAACCACAGCTCAGCACGTGGAGTGTATCCTCTCTCCCTAGCCCGGGAGCGTCTACGTTGGGTACCAGAACCTCTGATCTGTACTGCTGAAATTTGGAGAAGGTCCTCTCTAATCTCCTCCCTGTTTCTTATGATTCTTATCTATCTTATCTTCTAGTTTTTGTAGACGTGTTTCTACAGCTGCAATTCTGGCGTGTTGGGCCATGCACAGTGTCTGCATATGCTCGGAGCTTCTTTGCCATATTAAGCACTGTCTCCTCCATGTCCTCCCGCTTTATTACTGCTAAGGCAGAAGCGTTTTTTAATGGCTCGAGTTGTATAAGTTTTCGCCACATCACAGATGTACATGATACCAAGTCTGGGTTCTCAGTGTTTATGTCATCTGAGAAAACCATCTCTGCCACTGCCATTTCTCTCAAGTGTTGAATCCCTTGTTCTATGGTCTTCCATGGGGTTTGCTGCATATAGAGATCATCTGCACTCAAGTATCTTTCTGCTACACTTCTTAGGACCTGTTTCTAGAGACTGCAAGGACTAGCCTCTCTCATCATCTCCTGGTCGATGACTGGATCATGTGACAAGGATCTCAGATGTCTCGCTTCAGTGCTGTCCAGAATTGTAGCCTCGCCTGCAGCATCCCAAAGACGGACTAATTAACTAATTATAGATTCATTAGGTTGTCGCCGGTAATCTTTTCTTAGGCCCCAAAGGTCCTTCAGGGAAAAGGAATCAATATTTGCTTCTGATCCTGTGCTAGAAGCTTTGGCTTCTGATTTTGGTGAAGGTCCTTCTCTTGGGTCATCATCGTTCACAGGTCGATCGGTTTTGACTGTGTGCTTCTTTGCCGGAGCAACTGCCAGGGGCTTAGGCTTAGTGTCTGGTTTAGCTGCCGACTCAGGCTCAGGTTCTAGTTTAGCTGCTGGCTTCATAACTGGGGTGTTGGCTGCAGCCTGAGTGACTGGGGTGGCTGTTGATTTGTATCCCTTCCCCCCTGCCTCTGTCTGCTGCCCTGCAGTCTCTAGCAATGTGCGATAAGCATATACCAGGGCCCAGCTTACTGCAGCCACTTTTTCCCCCTTAGAGCCATCATGGTACTTCTCTTTCAGGTATTTCCCCAGCTCCACTGGATTCTGAATTTGTTCCCGTGGAAAATCTCAGACTACAGGGTCAGAGAATTTCTTGAGGAGTTGGCCTATATCCTATTCTCCACACCACTCAGGATTTCTTGTGCCTAGGTCAGGAGTTTCATCAGCCCCTCTAGAAATCTCAGCCCATATTCTAGAGAAGCTGCAGACTGTATAGAGAAGGCTTACTAGATGACATACCAGAAAGATGGTCTCTTTAACACTCAGGGGAAACTCAACATTCTCCAGCAATGATTTAACCGATTCAGAGGAGAAGAAGGAAACGAAAGACTGCAATGTTTCATCCTCTGCTCCTCCTCCCACAAACAGGGTGAATAACAATAACCATGACCTATACATAGTAGGAAAAGATCTCAGCACCTTTATAAACTTTCTACAAATTATTATGATTAAACTAAGGCCAATAGCTACTCTAATCCATGTCCCTCAACTGTAAAAACTGCGTATTAATGACAATATTGGGGCTATCTCTGGATATGCAAATAAACCTAAGGACCACAAAGGTATTAAGACTTCAAAGAAGCCTAAGGATCCAAAACACATCAAGGAGAGATGAGTTCAACCTCAACCACCCTAAGAGACATGAGTTCAAGCAGCATAGTTACTGACTGCTGCGTACTAATCAGTACAGAGTTTTTCTACTCTCTCGAGCCCCATGTATGGGCGCCAATAAGTTTGTGGTGGTTTCAGGCAGATTTTGGGAGAAACCCTCTTACAGGGCCCCCCTCCCCTCCTCTAACTGGTTCGGAAAAAAGAATTCCTTAGAGAGAAGTGGAAAAAACCTGTTTATTAAACAGGCAAAGCACTCCCAGCACAATATCTGATGACAAGAGCTTCATGCCGCTTACGGAGGGATAACAAACTTAAAGAAAGTCTCCTCTTGAGGGTCATTACTGTGCTCCACCGCTCCGTCTCCGCTGACATTGGGAGAAAAGGAGATGTGCAGGGCTGGTCTTAGTGGGGTGGGTCCCCTGTGGAGGCCCCCGGTGCTTCCCCAGGTCCTTAGTCCGGAGAGGGTGGAACAGTTCCGAGGAGAGGGCAAAAAAGCAAAAAGGAAGGAAAAATCAAGGAAAAAAAAAAAGAAAGAAAAAGCAAAAAGCTTCAGCTATTCTACAGCGTCTAACTACGCTAGCACTAAACTAACCAACTGCTGGGGAAAAAAAACAACAGAGCTTCTTTCGTCTTGCTGTGTTCCAACTCCCCCGCTTCAAGGTCACTCCGATGAGGAGAGTTTTCCTGGGGAAAAACAAACCGCGCTTGCCCTCCCCCTGCACCCAACAGACGATTGGGGATACACAGTCACCCCAAGACACCCGGTGAGGCTTTGAGGGGATCCCAAGAGGAGAATGAAACCAGATGATCCTGCACTAGCCGTGATGTCACCTGGTTTATTGAACAATATAAAAACAGGACAGTCTCACAGTGAAGTTGGAAGCCTCACTGCCTGCAGGTGGACACACCACAGTAATTCCCAGTGATGGAGAGGGGCTCTCCAGTCCTTCACTGCGACAGAGGTCCCCAGCTTTGGGCCAGCTCATGGAGGCAGACTGGCAGTGAAGGTGACCCTGGCTATGGTGTCACCTTCTGAGCTGCATGGGGAATGTCCCAGTGCAGCTACTGGAGTGAGTGGGGGGACTCAGTGCCACAATTGGGTGCAGTGCAGAGGACCCACTGCAGCAAGGTGGGGTCACTGGTGCAGGGGGTGTAGTCCTTTAAGGACGGGCTGCTCTAGTTTGGAAGCACAGGCTCTCTCTCTCTCTTTGGGTCTCCCACTGGATTACAGCTTCCTTTGGCATCCACTCGCTCCAAAGTGAGCACTTTTCTTACAGGCCGCAGTGGATCTCTGCATCACCCATGGACTTCATGGGTTACAGGGGGACCGTTTGCTTCACCATGGTCCTCACCACAGCTTGCAGAAGAATTTCGTCTCTTGGAGCACTTTCTCCCCCTCTTTCTCTCCTGACCTTGGCGCCGCCATGTTGTTTTCTCCTCTGTATCCTCACTTCCTCCTCTTCTCTATCTAAAAGAAAAACTGCTGCCCATAGGTACCATTGCCAAACAAGTTTGCCAAGATTCCTGCAGGATCCCGCAGCGCTGAGAGGCTTGATTTAGTTTAGGTTCTGCCTCGTGTTGTTTCTGCTCACCGTATTTCTACTGCTGGCCATGTGGCCTCTGCTGTTTAACACCTCTCTTCCTGCGGGGCTCCAGGAAGGAGAAGCTGCTGCCGCTCCTGCCCGTCTGCCTGCGGGGAGGCTGGCGGCCAGGCAGACAAAGCTCCCTGTGGGCCACGCTGAAACAGCGGCTGGGGCACATCGCTGAGCCCTGCACCAGGGTGCCCCAGCAGCGGTGGCTTGCCAGCCCTGGAAAAAACTGTGTGAGCACTGGTTTTTGATTTTCTTCTTAAATATGCCATCACAGAGGCATTAACTATGGAGGGGTTTGACAGCTGGCCGGTAAGCTGAAGTCAGTTAGTAGAAGAAACAGCAGTTCATAAATTCCAAATGTATCCACAGTAAGAAAGAAGACAAGGCTGTTAGCATGGAAACCAATTTAAAAAGATACATGAAGGAAGGAATTTTGTAGTTAAACTATATGTATAAGTAAATGTTTATACGTGGCTTATTGATTTTTGCAAAACTTTTACTAAATATATTGGCGCTAATTGTTTTGCACCAATGAATATAATAAGTTATTGTGATGTAGTCAATAACTTGAGATCATGCTTTGTTATGAGTTTATAAACTGGAGAACACGCAGAATAAAGAAGACCATGCTGCCATTGTTATTCTATTCAAGTGTATGTGTGTGTGTATGTCACGTCTGACCCTACAAGGACATTTAGTAATACCCTGACATGATGAAGGAGTTACAACTACGAAATATGCTCCTCGTACTGTTTTAGTCTAGCAAAGTCACAAAATTTTAAGACTGATGCAACTACTGCTTGCAGTGTTAAAGCTTAGAAAGAAATCAGAAAAAGACTCTAGGATGTAATTTCGAAAGAAAATAAAGCAGCTGCAAATCTATCACCTACTTAGAGATTGCTTTATGACACCCTAAAAAACCAGAAAAGAGAGCAAAAATAAAAGAGACTCAGAAGAGGTAGCAGAAAAAGAATAAAGCAGAAACTCAAAGTTGCTAGAGAGCAGCAGAGGGGAGAAGCTCAGCCTAAGAATATATCCTTCCCTGAAGTAAATCTTGCTGAAGTTGTTTCTGCAAAGACTGTTGCTAGGTCTGTGGGTACGGGAAATGAGCAACAAGCTGATAATGTCTCTCCATATCTGTCCTGCAAGGCTCTAAATCCCTGGACCCCTCCTCTACACAGCAAAGAAGTGTTAAATCTGTGAGTCTCCAACACAGCAGCTAGCTAAGATGACCTCTGAAAAGAAAAAAATTGGGCCACCCACTCCTCTGCTTGCTTCTGCTCCTGAACAGCACAAACAAATAAAAGCATCAACTCTTTATCCCCCACTGCCTTCTGATACGGATAGTGACAATAAAGAAATGACAAAGATTAGAAAATCTAAACTAACGCATAAACCTGTTTAATGTAAAACTAGTAATAAAGATGAGCTTGATGTTTCAAGAGCTCTGCCTTTTTGTCAAGTTACTGCAACTGCTCAACAACATTTACAACTCTGAAACCAAGTTAAAAAGAAAGCAGTTGAAGTAAAAAACTAGAATTTATTAGAAAAAATAAGCCTGCCAAAAACATTAAATATACAGAATGTTGATATAAATGTTGCTGATAATAAAATAGCTTTTCCTGTATTTAAAACAGTTCCGAACTCAAGACAAAATGATCGTCATCTCATCAAGTTTTTGCATAGAAAGTTGTACAAGACCTCCAAGAAAAGGTGGCTGAGTTCAGTATTAATTCTGCAAAAGTAATACAATTAATTTGTGTTATTAATACATTTATATTTATATTTACATTTACATTTACATTTACATTTATAGTATTATGAACTTAAGTTCAATTTTGTTTCAGCCAGTACAGCATAGAGTATTTCAAAACACCTGGAAGCAACTAGGTGAACAAACTACTTTAAATAATATATAACTACCTCAACGCAACCCTCATCACACTGTAAGAGTTGATATTTTGCTCAGCAACAAACATTTTACTAATCCAAACATACAAGCATGGTAAAATCCTCTAGTTTTACCACAAGGTCAGCAAATAAGTATAAATACTATAATTAAAACAATACAAATAGTAGCTACAAACCCCAAATTTGACACTATGAAACAAAGTATTAAAGGACCTTTTTTTGCAATTTGTAGAAAAAAATTGCTGCAGCAATTAAAAAACAAGTAAATGATAAAGTTTTAAAACAATTTCTATGTAAACAATCAGCCAAACCCAATACAAATAAAGACTGGCAACAAATTATTGAAGCTCTACCAAAAGATCCCTCTGTTCCAGAAATAATTACAACTTGCTCAAAATTAGCACAGCCCAGCATAAAATAGCTGCATTAGCAGCAATCCTAAAGCCTCCACAAAAATATTTCTCATGTAAAAACCAAAAACGTTTAAAAGCACAGTACCCTAAAAATGTTAAAGAAAAAGTAAAATCTAAAATGAATCCAAATAATAAATTTACTTGTAATTGTCATAGTAAAACGGAACACTTTGCAAAACAGTGTAAATCAAACTACCATACAAATAAAAAATTATTGCAAGAAGACACAAAAAGAATGCAAAAACCACAAATACTTCAGCAACCACAGACCCTCCCAGCACTGCAAAGTTATCCATTTATAAACAATACTCAAAAGCAATAATTAGTTCAGCAAAAATTAATATACCCACTGCAAACAGAGGAACTACTAATATTCATGCTGTTGTTAAAGTACCCTTAAAAGCATGAAAACCTATTAGAAAAAGTCTCAGTGCTCTTTTAATTAAAAAATCTAGTGCCACCTTATTAAAACAATGTACATATTAAAGTAATTAATACTAACTATACAAAACAAATTTATACTATAATTCTAACTAATTATCTGCCAGTTGCTATACCTAAAAGAACTTACCTTATTCAAATAATTCTGTATTATTTTCTGTATTCCCAAAACAAAAAATCAACTACTTTCCACTAAAAGCTTCAGGTCTACCAAGACACCTCAAGGTTTTTAAGCACAATGACTACTCAACGACCCACATTAACCTACATCTTACCTTCTAAAAATACAAAACCTCAACAAATACCATTAAACAGTTCACTAAGCACTAAAACTAATGTAACAATTGTGTCTTTACACTCATAACCCCCACAACAGCCTGCGCAAACAAGTAACACTAGAATGTTCAAGCTAAAAAGGCGCCACAGTAAGTAAAATTTCAGTTAACACCATTTTAATCACAAACCCTAAAAGATAAAAAGCAACTATAAAGCCACATATTACCACTACTCTGTTAAATCTATAAAGTCGAGTTTACCTCCACCAATAAAAAGTAAAAATTACTCCGGATTTTTAACAACAATCACCATATTACAAAGTATTAAGCAACCCACTCTAACTTAGTTAACCACCAAACCTGTGTAAGTTGATCAACAGCCCCTTCCTAGTAAATAATTAATTACCCTACAAACATTAGTTCAAAAACAATTAACCACAAAACATATGAAACCTTCACACAATCCATAGAACACTGCTGTGCTTATTATAAAAAAAAAAAAATATCTAACAAGTAGCAACTTTTACATAACTTAAAACAAATTAATACTGTAATAGCTACAATAAGAGCTTTACAACCCAGTTTACCATCCCCTACCATAATTCCTATAAAATAAAATACTGTTTTAATCAAATTAAAAAAATATTTTTTACAATTCCTTTAACTAAACAAAACAAAATTTACATTCACAGGACCAATAATTCATCATTCTAGACCAACACAAAAGGATCAGTAAAAATTTCTTCCCCAAAGCATAAAAAACTGCCCTACTAGTTTCAGTTTATAGCACAATTTTAACTCCAGAAAAAAAATCCTAATGGCTATTATTATCATTACATAAATAATATTTTATTAACAACTAAAGAACAAAACCAATTAACTCATTTACAATCTTTTACAATAACTTCTCTACAAAATGATAACCTAATTTTAACTCCTCAAAAAATTCTAACTGTTAAACCTTAAAAAAAATTGAGACTCATTATATGTCAAAGACAAGTAAAACCTCAAAAAATACAATTACAAAACACAATTAAAGCCTAACTAATATACAAAAATTAAAAAAAAACAATTAATTAAATCAAACCTTATTTAAAACTTACTAATTCACAATTATGGCCACTTAAAATATTTTTAAAATTAATTAATAATATTATTATTAAATTCATAAACAATATATTAAATTAATAAACCGAAATCCTAAAAAAATATATTTTACCTGTTCAAAATTACTATTTTAAGTAGTATCTTTCCAACAACTGTCAGTTACAAATGACTACAACTACTTTTACAAAGCACGTCTTATCATTTACCAAGTCATCCTTTATTAAACTTTTTTCCAAAAGTGCCAGCTAGTCAAAAACAATTAAATACAAAAAACCTTATTAATAAACCCACTGTTTTTACAAATAGTTCTAAAAACAAAAAAAGGGCTACAATTACTAAAAAAAAATCAATAATAATTAACACTATATAATAAAATTTCAAACAAGTTCACCTCAAATTATTAAATTACAAACCATAAGCACTGCATTTCAGTTATTCCCTCAAACTGTAAACATTGTAACAAATTCTACTTATATAACAAATTTAACTCCAAAATTAAATAAAGTTGTTTTACCTAAATTTAATCATCAGCCTTTATTTATTGTGTTGTTGGAATTGTAAAATACAGTCCAGCAACACCCTAAGCCATATTTTATATTACACATTCACAATCACACTTCTTTACCAAAATCCTTCACAAATAAAAAATACTATAGCTAATACTCCTGTTTCCAATGCTACCTCAACGATCCCTGATCGTAAACAAGAAGCAATCTTATCCCATCAATTTTACCATCAAATTTTCAAACTTTACAGTTTTACCATGAAGGATGTTTGTTGTTAGACTATGCGCATAAAGTAAATGTGCCTTATTAACTTTCTGCAAAACTTCTACCAAATACATTGACATTAACTGCTTTGCACCAATGAATAGAAGAAGTTATTGTGATGTAATCAATAACTTTAGATGCCACTTTATTATGAGTATATAAACTGGAGAACACGCAGAGGAAGAAGACACTGCCGCCACTGTTATTCTGTTCCGGAGCCATCAGAAGCTGACTCTGCTGGACATGGTGGAAGATTCTGGCAGCTTCTCACAGAAACGAACTCTTTGGCCCCCTCACTACCAAAAACCAGGTCACACAAAACCAAGACAGTGGGCATCCCCCTCGGCACTGGCCACTTTTCCAGCCATTTTGTCCTTCCCTGCTCTGTCTTGCTGCTTCCTGGGCACGTCCTCTCGGAATTCCTGCTGCTTCTCCCTTTGCCCTGGGCCAGGGTGGCAGCTGGGCAGGTGTTGTTGTACATTGTTTGGGTTTACATTGTATTTCATTTTTATATTGGGTTTTGTAAGGATTTATTCTGTACCCCCCTGTTCCCCTGTGTCTTGGTTTGAAAAGACAGGTATCTGCTAGGGAGAGGTGGGGCCTCTCTAGGAATGGGGAATTCCAATCCCTTCCCTCCAAATTACTATAATTTAGAAGATTAAAGAGGCTTTTCAGGCAGAGCTGTGGGGAAAGGAATAACACTTCTTTACTAGTAAGTATAACGAGGCAAACAAACAACAACTACAGCATAAATAATAAACAGAACCAGGAACGTTGCGGGGCTTTATTTCACAAAACCCGGGGCAGCCTGATCTCTTGGGACCCTGAGAGCACCAAGCTGGAACGGTAGAAAACTCCCGGGCTGGTGGCTGGAATGTCGGGGTGTCCCCAGCAGGCAGGGGGGTGTCCTGGCAGGCAAAGCGGGGGATGTCCCGGCAAAGTGAGCAGTGCTGGAGAAGCCGCTATGGCTGGGCAGGGCTGGCCCAGCTCCAGCAGGGCAGGCCAGGAGCTCCGAATTCCTGGGCACTCCAGCAGATGATGGATGGTGGTAGAATTCCCAGGACCAGACCCTCTGTTAACAGTGGAGTCCTCACGCAGCCAGCCGTCGCCAGACTGTTCTCTCCAAAAATTGAGAGTGGAAGAAGCCACCCTCAGCTCCCATAGCCCCTGAGCCTTTCCCTCCCCCCCAAACTAAGTGATCTACCACCACTCCTTTTGTGTGGGTCAAGTGCCCTTTAAGCATCAGTATTTAGTCTCTTAGCAGCTTATGGGGGGAAAAATTCTATAAGGAAAGGAACAAAAAAACCCCAAAACCCCAAACTTAACCCCTAACACCCTGGAAAATGTATCCCAAAACTTGAACTTGTTCCTGCTCCTTTCCCCGCCCATTCTCCCACACTCGAATGTAATCCAACTCTGTTCTGCTCCCACCTTATCCCTGATTGGGTAGTGGCTTGTCCCCGCCTCTAGACCCTTCCCTTGGATAAAAGCCAGGAAACCACGTGGAGCTTCCTCTTGGCTTGGGAATGGGGACAGGGATGGGGCTCCAAACCCTGCAGGGGCAGGACCACAGGAGAAAGACTGAATATAGCCCTGTTTCCCCCCGGACCAAGTGCAGACTCTTCCCTTTGCCATCGAAGGGGACCTGCTCTCTCTAAAGGAAAAGGTTCACAGATGCTCTGGGATCTTTGGGGCCCTGAGGAAAAAATCCTTCCAGCTGTGGTTTTTCTTTCAAGCTAGCCGAGGCAAAAACAGAGCCGGGGCTCTGAGAAAGACAGAGAGAGACACCACAGGCAGGTACTCCTTAGCTGGGGCTCTCTGGTGTCTGTCACAGAACGGGAGGAGACGAGGCAGGTTCCCAGGGCTCCCTTGTTCCTGGAGCTCTTCCAGGGTGTGGAGGACTGTGTCCACCTCACAGCACAGCTGGAAAAGCAGCAGCTGCTCCCTGTCTGCTCCACCTCGATTCCCTGCTCTCTCCATAGCCCTCCCAGTCTGGCCCTGATGTTCCTCCACACCAATGTCTTCAGTCTGGACTCAACAGTGGAATCATACATGTGGAATCATGATTAGCTCAGAAAGAATTACGGCAGTTAATGGGCACCTTCGGCTCCTGGAGAAAACAGGTGCCTGGATTTTCTGTCGTTGCTAGTGAAGCCCTAAACTGGGCAGGAAAATAAAACTATCGTCAGATGGCTACAGAGCAGGTATTGGTTTATTTAGCACAAGGCATGAGGGGGATCCCTTCACCAAAAACTCACTCAGGCTTCTTTAGCCTGCAGTTACATCTTCAAAGTCCTTCCACTCCATGTCACAATTACAACATAACATTCCTCCTTGTCCTGCCCCTCCAAGCCCTTGTCCAAAGTCCCTTTCCTGCTTTTTTTACAAGTATGCATATTCAGCTCTTATGGTTTACAAAATCATTACCAACAAACAGCACAACAGTTAAGGGTCAGATATCTGCAACAGATGAGAGACGCCTGTGAGCCAATTAAAACCACAGCTGGCATGGGATTTGGACTCTATCTCAATTATCTGACTCCAAAAGAATGGTTTACTTTCACATTCTGCTGCAGTAAAAAGCCTGATTTACAGGAATTACCCCGCTGCCCCGATTAAAGGTGAAGGCGCACCCAGTTAAGAGCCAGGGCTGCATAAAGAGCCAGGGCTGTGCTGGGCTTGTCCCGTGCCAGGAGCTGCGGGGCACGGAGGGAGAAGGTAGGGCCCTGGGGATGAGCTGTGGGGCCGGGAGCAGCAGGGAGCGGGATCTTGTCGGGCTCCTGCCTCCTGTTGCCGGTGTTTTGCCAGGGCTGGGGAGATGGCAGGGCAGGAGAAGAGGGCTCTGAGGGCAGTGGGCGGGCGGTGTCTGCTCCTCCGTGGGCTGTAGGAAGCCGCCTTTGCTGGCAGCCGCTTTGGGGGAGCTCGGGGGAGCCGTGTGCGCTGCGGGGCTGAGCTGGGACGGGGGGCCGGGGTCAGAGGTGGGGCCGGATGGCTGCGCTCCCCTGCAGGCAGGAGCGATGGGACTGATGCTGGGGAGGTTCCTGGCCCCGCTCCCCTCCTTCGGGAGCAGGGCAGCTCCGTGGTAATGAGGGGCAGGCACGGCACATCCTGCTCTGTCCCCAAGCCCAGGGGGTCAGTTCTTCCTCTCCCTCCCCTTCTCCTCTCTCACAGTGTAAGCGTCACCACCCAGAGCGCCCTGGTCCCTGGACAGTCCCACAAAGGTAGCAGTGTTCCAAGAGCCCCTTTCCCTGGGGCAGGGCTGGGGAAAACACTCTCGGGGGGCTGTTGCTGTGAAATGGGGTGCAGGAATTCCCATGGCACGTCCTACTGCCAGCCTTGCTGCTTCCCTCGTTTGCTTCCCGGGAGTGGCAGGATCCTGAGTTATGCCCTGAATGTGCTTAGTGCCTCTCTGCGGACACTGACACAGTCACATGGGGCTTTTTCCCTATTCCTGCAGCAATGGGAAGCTGTGCAGGGACTGCCAGGGGTGCCTGGGGGCAGGTTCATGGTGTGGCAGGGCTGGAGTTAATGTTGCCCAGGGCAGTCTCTGACTCCTGAGACTAAAGCCGTGCTGGCAGTGCTCCATTGGGAGGGAATTGGGAGAGGATAGGGCTGGGACAAGTGGCTCAAGTGGACAAGCTCCAGCAGTGACCCTGAGCCAGCAGTTCCCTTCCTGAGCAGCTGTGCCACACTGAGTCTCTGCTGCCCAGCGAGCAGCTGGACATGTGCCCAAAGAAAACAATTGGTGTCTAAAGTCTGTCCTTCTCGGTTTTTTGTCCTGAGATTCAGGTGGTTTTAGAGTCCTTTGCCCCCTGCAAAGCTCTGAGCCGGACGCAAGAAAGAGACGGAGTCTTCAGGTTCTGATTTTCAAGGTTGCGCACTTTGTTTATTGTTTCTTATCTTACAACTCTCTCAGTGCCCAACAAAGGTCTGTGCAGCTGCTCGGGCATCTGACGACTCCTCCCGCACTGGGCTGTTGCTGCCTCTTACACTAATTGTTACGTACTCTTTATTTATCATTATTTGCCAATACCTATCAGTTATACTAAACAGGTCATCCCTACTTTGACCCAATCTCCTTAAACTACTTTGTGCCACCATCGCTGCAGAAAATGGAGTGAAGGAAGAAGAAAGAAGAAGCAAGAGACAACGCCCATAATCTTCCATCTTGCTCCCATTCACTTCCACACTAAAAACCCAAACCCAGTTTTTCACCCTGTGAGAAGCTAAACTACTATCTTTCACACTCTTGTGGCCTGTAATTCATCTCTCAGTGTTGGAAGCCTTTCCTGTGGACTGGGATCAAAGCCAGTGTCTTCCTGGGCTCTGTGCCAGGGTCTCAGACTTCTCTGTCCAGGTCTCTGACCTTCCAGGGTAACCAAAGGAATGCCCTGGACTCCAACACCTCCTGTGCTCTGCCAGCACGCCCAGCTTTCCTCTGCTGCTGAACTGCCCTTATCTCGAGCCAGTGGCTTTTTCTGCTTCTGCTTTCCTCAGTGGAGGAGAAGGGTTGGCCTCCAGTGGCTCCTGGAATGAATCTGCCGTGCTCATTGGGTTGCCTTCTCCTGACTCTCTGCTCTTCTACTTCAGGATTTTGGGTCTTTCCTTCCTGGTGCTCCACTTCCTGAGTTCTCAAGGGGTTCCCATCTTCTGCTCCACACCCTGCCGTGTGCCCCAGGCCTGCCACTGCTGCTGTGCTGTGTCCCCTGAGCTGCAGCCCTTGGCTGCTTGTGCCTGCTGGGAAGCCAAGGCTGGGAGGAACAGGAGCATCTGCTGTGAGGTGAGTAAGGGGCATCAGAGCCCACAGCCCTTGCACAGATTGCCCAAATCTGCAGGAATTCCTGAGGGAAAGCTGCCCCTGAATGCTCTGGAAGATGGCAGGAACCCTCGGATCTATACCTGAGTCCCAGCTCCTGGGATTGATACCTGTACTGGTAAAGTGTTGTGGCCTTAGTGGGATGAAAGTTGACTGCTCAGAAGGATTTTTTGCAAGGAATAAATCTCTGCAGTATCCAAGTAAACTGAGAGTGGGATAATTTTCAGGGTTGTGTGTCAGTATCAAAAACCCCAGAGGTTTAAACGCAGCTGTCCAGTGAATGCACCAGGTCTGTTAGAGTGAGAATCATGGAATGATGGGATGGCCTGAGTTGGAAGGGACACACCAGGGTCCTGGGAGAGACAGGATCAAAAGCTTTACTGAAATCCAAAAAGCTGAGATTGACTGGCTGTCCTCCATTAACTCCATGGGTTAATGTGGCCAGCAGGAGCAGGGAGGTCATACTTCTCCCGCACTTGGCACTGTTTAGGCCAGACCTTGAGTGTTGTGTCCAGTTCTGGGCCTCTCAGTTTAGGAAGGAAGTTGAGATGCTTGAACGTTTCCAGAGGAGGGCAACAAGGCTGGTGAGGGACTTGGAACACAAGCCATATGAAGAATGACTGAGGGATTGTTTAGCGTGGAGAAAAGGAGAGGCAGAGGTGACCTTATCACTCTCTACAACTTCCTGAAGGGTGGTTGTAGACAGCTGGGGGCTGGCCTCTTTCTCCAGGCAGCAACTGACAGAAAGAGGGGACAGAGTCTCAAGCTGCATCATGGGAAATACAGGTTGGATACTATGAAAAAGTTTTTCATGGAAAGAGTGATAAAGTACTGGAGTAGTCTGCCTGAGGAGGTGGTGGAGTCGCTGTTGCAGTGCCTAAAGTGTGGTCTCCACACTTGCCCGGGCTAGCTCAGACACCACGGTGTGGCTAATCCGTGCCAGCTGACCGCGCCAGCCAATCCGATCCTGTGGGATCTTGGCTCCCACGCGACCTTGGCGGTAGGCACAGGTGGTTCAAAGCAACGATGGCAGAGATAGAAAGGCGGACTCTGCTGAGCGGGTCACAAGATTTTGTTGGAGCTCCAACGCGGGACCTTCGTGCCTTCAGGTAACTGCCCAGGCAGATTTTGATTTTTCCACTCTCTCACTGAAAAATCATTCTGTGGAGGTGTGGCAATTTGCCTAAAATGATGAATTTAAATGGCAAGTCTGATTTGCACCTGTTTGCCTGTCTGGTGGCCATACAGTCCTGTACCTTTTCTAGGGCTGCTCTTGCCCTTAGGGTGAGGGTCCTCAGAGAACTTAGCTCCTCTCCCCCTTTTAAAAGATTAATGACAGGGTCTAGGTCCTCAGTAGTCAGACCCAACCAAGGTCTTACCCAATTTAAGGACACACACAACTGCTGGACATCAGCTAATGTCTTGATGCTATTTTTGACAACCAATTTTTGCGGCACAATGGTTGGCTTCCCAATCTCCAGATCCAGGTACTTCCAAGGCGGTGTCCTGGTTTGGGGACAAATTTGGGAGAAAACCCCCGTATAGGATCCCTCTAAAGAAGCAAACCCAAGTGGCCCCTCCCTCCAACCGGTTCAGTAAAAAAACCTCTTTGGAGAAAAGTGGAAAAAACTATTTTACTAAACAAATGAAGTGCATACAAGTATAAAGAAGGAATAATCTGAAACAATAAAACCTCTCGTTCTGGAGTGAGATGGCAAATTGAGAAAGTCCTTGCCGTGGGTGTAGCTCAGTTCTCTATTTGTCTCTCATCAGTCCCAGTCCCTCCGGCACTGCTGGAAAATGCCGAGCTCCAGGCCCCGGTGGGCCGCAGGTGCAGCCCCCAGTGCTCCCCTGGGTTTTCAGTCTAGAGCAGGTTTAAACAGTTCCAAGAAAAAGGAAAAAAAAACAGTCCAGGGAATTTCTCTGCCCTAGCTAGCTGAAACTAACTAAAAGCAAAAAAAATCTCTGTCCTGCAGTCTCTCCAAGCCTCCGCCGTCCACAGAAGAATGTGGAGGAGTCAGGCAGTTTTCTCAAAACAAACTCCGCGCTTCTCCTTGCTCTTAGAACCAGTCTTAAAGGCACAGGACTCAATATACAGCACAAACAGAGCAGACAATTGGGGATACAAGCGTCATAAAATTACCCAAGGCAGGCGGCATCCTTTGAATCTTTTCCTCCTGAAGGTTGAACCCTGCAGCAACCAAAGAATCGATTGTCAGGTCAAGCACGTGGGACAGTAAGTCATCATTGGGGGCACACATGAGCACATCATCCATGTAGTGCAGGATGATGGCTTCTCCTGCAGCTGTGTGCACTGGGGACAGCAGGGAAGAGAGGTACCACTGACAAATAGATGGCGAGTTTTTCATCCCTTGGGGAAGGAATTTCCAGTGGTATCTTTTGCTCGGGGCTTCTCAGTGAGGGTAGGAACCGAGAAGGTGAAACTTGGGGCATTGTCAGGGTGCAGAGGGGTCTGGAAAAAACAATCTTTTTTATCAATAATTGCCAAATTCCAATTTTGGGGGAGCATTGCTGGGGATGGCACCCCTGGTTGGAGAGAATCCATGTCCTCAATGACATTACTAATTTGATGGAGATGGTGGAGGAACCACCACTTGCCTTTGTTTGCCTTTTTGATAACAAAGACTGAGCAATTCCATGGAGATGTCGTTTCCACAATGTGGCCTTTAGCTAGCTGTTCATCCGCTAGCTCCTGAAGCGCCTTCATTTTATCTTTACTGAGCGGCCACTGATCTACCCAGGCTAGTGAATCAGTTTTCTAATTGAGTTTCTGGGTTGGGCGCTCTTCAGTGGGGGGGCATCTGGAATGCCAATCGTGACCCCCCCACTGGGCCATCAGGTCTCTCCCCAACAAGGGCTCTGAATAATCTAAAACAAATGGATGCAGTGTTGCTAATTGTCCATTTGGCCCCTTAATTTGCACAACACTTTTTGATTGTTTTGCCCATTTCATCTCCCCTACACCTTCTAAGTGCCCGGCCACATTTTGCAGTTCCCAGTGTGAGGGCCACATCCTTTCTGGTACAATCGTTAGATCCGCGCCTGCGTCCAAAACCCCTTTGAGGTTTATTACTTCCCCGCTGTGATGGACCTCACACCCTATTATGAGTTTGTCCCTCCCAATAACTCGTGTGGGGCAAACATCAAGGTGTTTGTTCCTTGTGATGTCTTTTTTAACAAACGGGTCAGGTGCTGGAATTGCCTGAGCTATTATCTGCCCCTTAGGCAGAAACAAAGGTGGACGGACACAGTGCAGCCAGAGAACTCGTTGTTTAGGGTCTGATGAGACCTGGAAGGATCTCGATCTCTCTCGGTGTGTACTTGGTGTCCCCAAGGATGACATACTTACTGCCAACATGTTGCTAGGAGCCTGGCACCTGTAGATCCAATGAACCTAAATGCCAGTCTGTGTCACTTAGGTGCAAGGATTCTGTCGATTGTAACCTAAAAGGCTTTTGGAGACATTCTGTGGTTAGACAAGGTCTGCTCACATCATGATCTGAAAGGGTCATATCTGGTGACCTCTGTTGAAAGGTAGAACTGGTTATAACAGGATTATTTAATTTAACATTTGCATTTTCTAGTTTTTCATCACACCTCCTCAGATTTGTCCCATTTATGTCGGCACGCTCGGCAGGCTAGCGCTCAGATTTTATTTTTTTGAAAAATCCCCTTTGGACTCTTGAGACTCCCCAGCCCCATTGTCCCAAAAGTCCAGAAATTGCTTCTTTAAAGGGCATTGAGATGCCCAACATCCAGCCTGATCACACAGGAGACACGTTGTTCTTCTCTTGGGCAGTGGGCATGGCAGAGGCACAGGGTGCATGGCGTCTGCCACGGCAGCTCTTTGCAGTGGTCTGAGTGCATCTCTGGAACTGTGATTAAGGTGTGCAGTCATGAAAGGAAATTTCTGGGTACACACGTGCAGCATGTCATCTAAGGCTGGAGCCGGGTCCATGGGCAGGCTGAGGATGGCTGCCTTGCACCGTTCGTTTGCATTGGTCAGTGTCATCTCCTCCAGGACCTGTTCTTGGGCTCTTCATTCTTAACCTGTAACTCGATAGCTCGGGTTAATCGCTCCACAAATGTTACAAAAGGTTCTGATGGAAGCTGCTTTATTTTACTCTAAGGTTGGAAAGGCCCATTGGGCTGGATTGAAAAGAATGCTTAGGAAGCAGCTTCTTTAATGTGTTTTAAAACAGCTAAAGGAATCTCCTGAGCCTGCTTGAGTGTTGTGACCTATTCACTATCACCACATAGATGTTCTAATCGAATTGGCAAATTATTATTATCGGCAGCCGTTTCAGGATTTTGCCAAAGCTCTGGAAGTAAATCTCTTAATCTTTTTTTCCATGTGGAGTCCCAAAGCCTAAACTGTGTGGATGAAAGGAGGGAAGAAAAAAGCTGGCAGGAGTCAAAGGGAACAATAGGATTTCCTGCTAATTTTGCTTTTCAAAGGCTGTGAAAATATTCACTTTCGCCTCCAAATTTGGCCTGAGCTTTACACAGACCCTGAATCGCTTGTTGTGGGAAGGGGTTCCAATTACTGTGGACAGCAACCCCCTTTTTGACTGTCGGTATGTGACAGGGGTGGCAGAAAAGCCGGGATAATTTCCTGCTTCCAGGCTCCCGGTTCCCCCCCAGCTCCCCTCTGGGGCATGGGAACTGGGACTGCGGGCCGGGAACCCGTGGGAACCAGGGGCAGGGAGGGGCTAGAGGATTGAGCCACACGGGGAGGAGTCGGAGGGCAGAGGTTTGAGGATAGGGGGCAGAATCAGAGGAGAGGGCGGTGCCAGGGACGCACCGAAGGGAAGGAGGGGTCTGGGGAGAGGCAGGGATGGCGAAAGGGATTGCAGGAAGGAGGGACAGACAAAGGGAGAGGCTCCTTGTGACTTGAGAGCACATGGCTTTGGCCATTTTGGGGAACAAAGGAGTCCCCTCCATCTTGTGACCCCTCTTCCGAACTAAGACTAATTTGGGATTCACTAAGATGGGGGTTTTCCACACTCGAACTGCCTGCAAAAGTAAGCCGAACCTGGGGTTTACAAACTAGGGAAGAAGGGAGTTTTGGGGAAATTTAGGGGTTTCTCGAGGTATATCCCTTTAAGGAAGGGATTTTGGGGTCGGGATAGGGAGAAACTGAGGAAACTGGAGAAAATCCACCAAGAACTGGCTTTTTTTTCTTTTCATTTTGTTTTTGCAATGCAAGTAAAATCTGCAAGCTCCAAAGAGCAAAATTTGCTTTTTCCTTATCATTTTTGAGCTTGATTGACACAAATTTTTTTGCAACAGCTTCCCAAAATTCTGGGGAGCTTATTTGCTCTAATGGTACATCTGGAAACTGAGAAAACAACCACTGAATTAATTTTTTTAATTGTTTCTTTGAACAATGGGTATCCCCATTATATAAGTCACTTTAAATTTGATAATAGACTCCTTTTTGAGACACAGACAGCCTAGCACCCATTTCTGGCTCAGATTTTAAGTTTCGGTGTCCCCCTTGACTGTGACTGGGAAACCAAAAGTTAAAAAACCCTCGCTGGAGAGAAAAAAAAGCCAAAGATGAGAGAAAAAAAAGCCAAAGATGAGATGGAGAGAAAAAAAATCCAACCCCCCCACACAGCTGAAACAGAATGTGCTATTAAAGCACCCTGAAGGTTTACTCTGAAAGCAAAAACCTTCCCCAGAAAGAAAAAAACCCTTTTCCCTGAGGAACACTGCCTCTGAAAAAGATTTTCCCTTAGAAAACCACAAGTGGTACTCACCAAAAATCCAGCGTTCCTTTCCTTTCTTTCCCAATCACTCCTTTTGCCTGAGACTGACCCTTTTGGTGCAAAAAGAGCTTCCAGTCTCGGTTCCCAGGTCGGTTTTCCACGAACATGTGGTCACCTTCTCTGGGAGCAGCTTGCCGTTTGTGGGGCTTCTTTGCAGCATCCAAAGGAAAAAAACTGCAGCCCTGGCCTGTAGAATCCTGTGTTTCAGAGACTCCACAGTGAACACCAAGCCTGACGGATCTGTCTCTGCGTGGGTGGGCTGTGTTTTGGGAGTCACGTGCCTGCATGAGGTTCCTTGGCCAAGTGCTCTACGCGTGGTTCTTCAAGCTTTCTGGGAGCCCCTTGTGGCTTCGAGCCACACGTTTAGGCACCAAATGTGGCGCTTCTTTCGAGAGACCCAGACGACCGTCGATGGCAAAAGGCACAGAGTCTGCTCTTTCTGGAGGAGAATTAAGGCTTTATTTGGGTTTCAGCCCCTTGGCAAGTCTGGAGCCAGTAGCTAGCTCCTCCCTCATCCCAGTTTCCAGGTGAAAGATACTGCCCCTCCCTCTTCCAGGGCTTATTCCCAGGGGGGACGGGCCCAGAGGCAGGGACAAGCCACTACCCAGTCAGGGATAAGGTGGGAGTGGAACGGAGTTGGGTTACATTCCAGTGTGGGGATGAGCAGGGCTGAGCAGGGATAAACCTTGCAATACAGTTTCCAAGGGGAACAGGGGAAAACATTACAAACCCAATGAAACACGATATAAACCCAATTAACACACTGCAACAGCTGGCACTTCTCCTCCTGTCATATGAGATTTTAAGCTCAGTGTCTCCATAGTGGCTGTGGCACCTCTCTGAGTGGGCTTCCAAAGTCTCCAGTCACTCCTGATGGGCCACCAGGATGCCCCAGGCACAGCTGTGGCCAGGGACAAGGTGGATTTTGCCCATGCACTGGGCTGGGACCCCTGAGTGTGCCAGGAAGCAGCTCCTGGCAAGAGGCGTGAGTGGGGCGAGGGAGGGGCTGTGCTGGCAGCTGGAGCAGGAGCACAGCTCAGAGCCCGTGTGGCCGTGCTGGGCATGAGGGGAGTGTGTCTGGGGAGTGTGGGGTGCCCACGGGGGGAGTGTGTGAGCACTGCCTCCGTGTGCTGGGAGCAGCAGCTGGGCCAGGCAGTGAGCAGGGCAGGTGTGGGACTGGGCAGAGGGTGCAGGATGCAGGCAGGGGTTCTTAGTTCTGTTTATTATTATTATTATTATTAGTAGTAGTAGTAGTAGTAGTAGTAGTAGTAGTAGTAGTTGTTGTTGTTGTTGTTGTTGTAATGCATTAATAGTATTATGTTTATCAGATCTGTAATCTGTATCATGGGCTGTCCTTACTCAGCTGTAACCTAACTCTTCCACTACCACTTCTCCCTGATTGGGTGATGTCTTGTCCCTGCCTCTGGCCCTGCCCCCTGGGGAAAAAGCCTCCTCTTGGGTGGGGCCGAGATCTCTCTGGCACCGGCAGGTGATCGGGATGGGCTCCAGCCAAGCAGAGCAGGACTCGAGAATAAAAGCTGTAATATCCCATCCAGTGAAAGAGAGCAGACCCTTTTACTTTTGCCATCGGCAGTAGTCTAGTCTCATGGGGAAATACAACAATTATTGCTGTTGTTGTTTATTTGTCCTGTTATGTTTACTAGTAAAGGACTCTTATTCCTTTCCCCATAGCTCTGACTGAAAAGGTTTTTTTTAATCTTCCAAAGTATAATAACTTGGAGGGAATGAATTGGAATTTCCCATTCCGAGAGAGGCCCTGCCTCTCCCTAGCAGATACCTGTCTTTTCAAACCAAGACAGAATTAAAGATACACTGTCTAGATTGCTATTCCTAATCAATCACCACTTAACTCATAACCTTCTTGCCTTATGTGTGTGTCTGTGTGTCTGTGTGTGTCTGTGTGTCCGTGTGTCTGTGTTTGTATTGGTGTGCCTGTGTGTCTCTGTCTGTATTTGGGCCTTTGTGTGTTTGTTTTGTCTCTGGGATTCACACTCAATTTCAGGGTGGGTCCTGCAAACAGGAAAGCAACAGGCACATCCAGTGTGCTGGGAAGGAGACCCTGGCTCTTGTGCCATCCCAGGCTGGGCTCCAGCAGCCGGGTGGGAGCAATCCCCAGGGCTGCAGCTCCTGCAGGGCCTCTGTCAGGAGAATGGAGCCTCTGACAACACCTTAGGGAAAGTCTCTCTTCTTCCTCCACAGACATGGCTTCGCAGAAGGACACACGAGAGGGGGATGCAAAGGCACAGCTCCTGGCAGAGGAATTAGAGAAGGAGGGATTGGATGCTGGATACTGGCTGCCCAAGGTGATGCAGATCCTGGGAATCGAGTGCAGAGAAGCCCTGCAACATGTGGAATATAAAGACTATCTCAGGCTGGAGTGTGAGGTACGACACCCCTGGGAGAAAAAGGCACTCCAGAAATTCCTGAAAATACCAGATGAGAAAACAACCGCTAAAGAGGTGCAGAAGGAGCACTTGGAGAAGACAAAGCAAAGACAAGAAGTGGCCAAACAAGCCCTGAAGGTTCTGACTGAAATGCTCAACACCTGCAGCTACAGCCAGGATGCTGTGAGGGAGAAAGCAGAGACTCTGTGGCAAGCCATGGAGATTCCCAAGGAGTTCTGGCCACCACCAAAGAAACCCTTGGCAGATATGCTGGAGAGCATGCAGAAGCAGCTGGAGCAGCAGGATTTGTCAGCAGTCAGGATGGAGAACATCCCTGACACAGAGGTGCTGAGGCGGGCGTCGGGGGGACTGGCCCTGCAGGGCATCTACAGAACCAGCAGACCTGCAGATGTGCTGGCAACGCGAGAGCAGCTCCTCAGGGTTCCTGAGGGATTCCAGCTCACTGGTCCGGAGCAAGGATTGCTGCTTGAGAGGGAGGAGTTCTCCTCCTCTGCAGCAGAATCCACTTTCACCAAAGCCATGGAGCAGCTGGGGTTCAGCTTGAGCGTTTCTGCCAAAGCCGGATTCTGGGGGATTAATCTGGGATCAGGTGTAGATCACAGCAGCTCCTCACAGTCACAGGACACCTACCAGTCCCACTCTGAGCAGAGTTACTTTTGCACCACCATGTACCAGTACATCCCCCTGGCCTCCTGCTACTTTCAAAGACATCAGCTTTGCCTCTCGGATGCGGCTCTGCAGGAGCTGCAAGACATGGAGCAGCTTTTGTGCTTCACTCAAGAAGGCAAGGCCCCCCTGCTGGAGAGATGTGAGAGGTTCTTCAGCAGGTTTGGGTCCCATGTAAACAAGGGTCGCCTCCACTTTGGGGGAATATTCTGGTGGAAGGCATCCACAGGATTCCGAGCCGAGCAGAGGGAAGAGATGAAGCGACAAACATCTGAAGCACTGAACAGCTTTGTCAGGGCCAGCTGGAGTGGCTTTGGGGCCAGTGCTGCAGGGCCCCTGGATGTTTCCGAATCCAGCTCAAAGGCTTCTGTCCAGGGAAGAGCTGGAGACAGTTCCCAGACAGCAATTGATCTCTCCGTGGTCAACACAGGGGGCCCACCAGACACAGCTTCTCTTCCTCAGTGGAAAATGGGGCTCGTGTCTGATAACACAACGTGGTGCGTTATTGACCGTGGCTTTGAGCTGGTCCCAGTGTGGGATGTCATCCTGTACAATCACAGCAGGGATTTTAAGTCCGTGGGTCAGATGAGCAGAGCCCTCATGGATGCGTACAAAGAGCTGACAAATCAGAGCATAGGCACCATTTTTGGGAAGGAAATAGATATTGCAGTGCAAGAGGCCAGAGATTTCATGGAGACTGTGAAGACCTGGAAGGTGACAGTGGATGAAAGAAAGCTGCTGAGGCTGATGGAGCTAAAAGATGATCTGCATGCAAGAACCAGGAACCCCAGTGTGTGGATCAACGTGTGCCTGTCAGACAAAGCCCTGCAGGACTTCCTGGTGAACACCGTGCGCAGCTGCCAGGAGTCACCTCCAGAAAACACCAGCTCCATCAAGGTAATGTTGAGAAGCCTCCTGGATCCTCATATCTACTCTGTCAAGGACTTCCCTGAGGCTTCCTTCATTATGCAATGGATCTTCCAGACTGGGCACCCACTTCCCAGATCTCCCAAAGTCTCTGAGCTTGGAGACCTCATCAAAACACTGCAGCAAATGAAGGAGCACATCCATGCTGTCACCTATGCATTAGGAAGCTCTGCTTCTGTCGTTCATGAAGCAAAGATAGAAGCCACCCTGACCAGCAGCCTCGCCATTTATTCCTTCCTCCAGTCCCTCCAGGAACGGGCTCAGAAGGACATGGAACTGTTGGTGCTCTTGATTGTGACCAGCACAGGGTACCAGGTGGAAAGCAGCACTTTCCAGCACCTCCTTGGACACCCAGAAATTCAGTACATGGCCAAGGAAATGGCAGCAGCACATGAGGAGTACGTGAACCTGAAGGAGCAAGATGCTGACAGAGCTGAGGCCTCCCTTCTGCTGTTGGGTCTGACTGTGACACCCGAAAGTCAAGAGCTGTCCCCTGAGCAGAAGAGGGAGCGATTAGTTTTCATGGAAGATCACATGAAAGGCTTTTGGTCCTTACGGATAAAGAATCTCCTCCAAAAGCACAATGGAGGCACAGACTGGGAGAGGCTGGAACGGGACTTGCATTCCTTGATCGGTGGGTGCTTGGATGAGAAATTGGATGAAGAGGGGATGCAGAACATACTCAGTGACCTGCAAGACACTTTCTCAACACCTCAGCCCCCCAGTCAGCCCCAATCCAAGTCTGATAGTGTTGAATCCAAATCTGATGAAGCCATTGCAAAACAGGAGTTCCTCCAGTTGCTCAAGCGCCTTGGACTCGAAAGTCACTATCCAAGAAAAATGGGGATGGGAGATTTCTACACCATCTGCAAGACATCTCTGCAGGACAGCCAGCCCAGCAAGGACACAGAACTACCATGTTGCTTCTTGCAAAAGCTGTTAACTGTGGATTACCAGGTGAGGTGCCTGACTTGCTGGGATGACAGCAACCCAGGCCTAGAATCCATGTCAGAAAGTGCAGAGCAAGAGCATGAGCTGTCAGACTCCTTTGAAAACTTTCTTGATTTGGAGGAAGCAGCCCCTGAAGGTGCAAGCAGGGATGGCCATGTGCACCCCATGGACCTGCAGATGGCCATTTTCCATTGTGCGGATGATTTCCTCAGACAGACCCTTGCAACCAAGCTGGCCTTCTGCCAACTGGCGCTGCCTCTGCTGGTGCCCAACCCGTGCACTTCACGCATCGAGTTCCCGCTCTACGCCCTCAGCCAAATCCAAAGGAGCTGGAAAGAGGCGGAGAAGTCAGGAAAGGAGGCCAGAACAAAGAGTTACAACAACAAACTCATCTTTCAGACAGAGACACCCATTGTGTCCTTCATTCGCATTGGCAGCTCGGCCTCCTCTTCCAAGTCTCAGCTCCTGAACGCTCTGCTGAGCAAACGCAAACATGACACTTTCTTCCACCGCCAGTGCAGAGGCAGCACCAAAGAGCGTTTGCTGATGGAAGGGGTGGTGGAGATCGCCTGGTACTGCCCCCGTGGAAGCCCCGATGACACCTTTGAGTGCTGCGTGGCTTTCTGCAACCTGCATGGAGATGCCAGGGATCACGGAGCACAGCTGCATTTCCTGCAGGAGATATCTGCTGTCAACGTGGCTCTCGTATCTGATTCGGAGCACATGGACTGCAGAAAGCTCCTGCAGGACCTGTGGCAGTCACAAAAGCCCTTGATTTGTCTTCTTGCAGAAAAAGAGAATGTTGCCACTGTCAGACGGAGTAAAAACATAAAAATAGGGATCAAGAACAGAAATGAAGCAGAACTGGTGGTCCAGCTGACTAAAATAATTCGGGAACTTCTGGAAGGGTCTAGTTCGCTTTTCAGCTTGAATGCCTCTGTGGACAAAGCTCGCCAGCATGGATTCCTAGTGGATGTAGATCAACCCGCATGTGTGACAGCCAAAGCAAAGGCAAAGGAGCTGGTGGACCTTCTGAAGAAAGAGAAGCTGTCTGAGATCAAATCCCAGCTGCTGCCGCTTCAAGGAGAACTGTGGTACCAGTGGTGCAAAAAGGACAAGGAACTCACTCGCTTGCAGGAGAAGGGGAACAAGAGCATTGAGCATCATCACAGCCAAATTGAATATGAGAAGAAAGTAATAAGAAGGAAGCAACTTGAGCAAGCTTTTCCTCTCAACCCGCTGATGAAATCATTCCTTGGCTTTCTCCAGGCCCAGCCAGCAGATACCAAGAAGTATTTCCTGCAGTGGATGAAGGTCTTTATGGACGAGCTGTCCTGCGGTTGCCTTGAAGAATTGAGGAGAGACTATCACAAGTTATGGTCTGAAATCCGGACAGGAAAGACAAACCAGGAAAACAACAGTGTGAAGGCTGATTTGCAGAATCAGCTGGATTCCATCTCTGATGAACTCAACAATTCATCCATTGGCCTGGAGCACCTTCTGAGAGAAGTAGGGCAGATTTATGAAGCCCTGGAACTAATGAACTCCAAGAACGAGAGCTTTGACAAACTGCCGGAAATTGCAGCAGAGTTGATGGTTTTGGGGTATCCCATGGAGCTGCTGGATGGGGACGCTTCTTACCTGCCCTTGCAATGGGTGGGAGCAATTTTTGACAGCTTAATTGAGAGGCTGGGGGACAAACGAGTGTTTGTGCTCTCTGTGCTGGGCATCCAGAGCACCGGCAAATCCACCCTGCTGAATGCCATGTTTGGGCTGCAGTTCAACGTCAGCGCAGGGAGATGCACCCGTGGAGCCTTTATGCAGCTCATCCCAGTGGGCGAGGAGCTGCAGCAAGACTTGGGCTTTGATTTTGTGCTGGTGGTTGACACAGAGGGACTTCATGCCATCGAGATGGCCAATAAACAGTCCCTGAACCATGACAACGAGCTGGCCACCTTTGTCATTGGTGTTGGCAACTTGACCGTGATCAATGTCTTTGGAGAAAATCCGTCAGAAATGCAAGATGTTCTCCAGATCGCTGTGCAGGCTTTCCTGAGGATGAAGAAAGTCAATCTTTCCCCAAGCTGCATCTTTGTCCACCAAAACGTGGGAGAAGCAACTGCCCAGGAGCAGAACATGGAAGGACAAAGGCGTTTGCAGGAAAAGCTGGATGAAATGACCGTGGTAGCAGCCCAGCAGGAATTCTGTGACATCTCCTCCTTCAGCGATGTCATTGGCTTTGATGTGAACACCCACATTCACTACTTTGCTCACCTGTGGGAAGGAAACCCCCCAATGGCACCACCCAACCCCAGCTACAGCCAGAACGTCCAGCAACTAAAGAGTAAAATCCTCCAGGCTGCCAAGCAGCAGTCACAGCACAGCATTTTGCAGCTCTCGAGCCTGAAAGTTCGTATTGGTGACCTCTGGAATGCTTTGCTGAACGAAAACTTTGTTTTCAGCTTCAAGAATTCCCTGGAGATTGCTGTGTACAGGAGACTGGAAAGTGCCTTTAGTCAGTGGACCTGGAAGCTGCGGAGTCACATCTTAGACGTACAGATGAGACTGGACAACAGAATTCGCAATGGGGACTTGCAGAATGTCACCAGAGAAGAGCTTGAAGGGCTGGTGCAAGATACAAGTGATGCCATTGAGAAAGAAGTGGAGAAGTATTTCAGTGAAGACAAAGATCATGTGACACTGGTGCAGTGGAAATCAAGCACAGAGCTGAAGCTGAATGATCTAAAAGAGGCTCTTCTTCGTGAAACAAAAAAGAAATGTGAGAATCTTATTGAGCTACAGAAGGAGCAGAGGAAACTGGATGCAAGGAAGTTGGAATATGAAGCCGAGCTCCTGAGAAGGAGCAGGGAGCTGGCTGTGACTCTGAAAGGGAAGAGTCTCGATTCTGTCTCGCTGGGAGACAACTTTAGCTGTGTCTGGAACGAGTGGATTGATGAAGTCTCCCATGCTGCTCCTCCTCTAGAACGGGTGGATATTGATGCAGAAATTGACAATGTCCTTCTAGATCACTTTAAGGAGCCAGATTTCCATGAACGGATCAGGTCATTTCCCAAAGGCAGACGATTTTCTTTTGACAAGCACAAACACACCACAAAGAGAAAGTATTTAGGCTTTATCCCAGATCCCAGGAGCATTTTCAGTGCTGTTATGATCAACTTTCAGCACATCAATGACGACATCATAGCAAGTGTGAGGGGAAACATTGATATGAAAGAAAAGGAAAAACGTGACTACAATTGCAGTTTTATTCATGAAATACTCAATGAAGTCCAGAAAGGTGTGAGCTCTGTCCCCAGCAATACAAAACATATTTTTAACAGAGAGTACATTATAGATTTGTCTCTGTATCTGTGCAAAATGGCAGCAGAAAGGTTTAAAGCCATGCACGAAGCATTCCAAAAGGCAAATGACCCAGTCATGTACCTGAGCAGCAAGAGAGAAGATTTCTTCCAATGTTTCCTGATTTCCTACCAAGGAGCCTCTTCAATCACAACTTTTGCTGTTTTCCTTTGTGACAAGATTGAACCAGCTCTTCGCCTCTCTGTCTATGAGAGGACAGCTAAAGACATTGCTGAGGACATGCAGGGCAGATTCCCAGATTTCAGGGGCAACAGAGCCAATCTGGAAGTTTCCATAATGAGATACCTGGCAGAACAAGAAAATTTTGAGTATTTCAAAAGTTACCTTATGCATCCAGAGGAATTTTTTCACAAATACATTGAGATACAAGTTCAGAGTTACTGTTCAGATGGGGACAGGAGGCTGGAGAAATTTTTCTATTCCTCCCTTAATCTTCTCTATGGAAACATCCTGTCAGCTGTTTCTTCATCAACCCAAATTGTCAAAGGCAGAAAAGACAGAGAAGACAAAGTCTCTCTTTGGCTGGATGAATTTTGCAGGGAACTGACAGAGGTGATCAGCTTGCCCAGAAGTGACCTGAAGGGCATCGAGCACCAGGAGGTCACAGACATTGAGTTCCTGAGCAGTACCATGGCAGAAGCTCTGGGTGACCTGAGAGACAGGCTTAAGAATGAATTTGCTAATGCTAACATGAGTTTGTTTTCAACACAGCCTCACACAATCCTGGCGGAGCATTTTTCGGGGTGCTGGGAACAGTGTCCCTTTTGTGGGGCTGTCTGCACAAACACCATGCAGGGACATGATGGAGACCATCAGGTGGTCTTCCATCGTCCACAAGCTTTGATGGGATGGAGGTGGATTAAATCAGATGTCTTGTGCATTGATATTTGTTCCAGCCTTGTTGCAAGTAATTGCTCATTCCGTATTGGTAAAGATAAATATATCCCCTACAAGACATACCGTGATGCTGGACCTCCTTATTCCACTTGGAACATTCTTCCTGATTCATCCCTGCAGGCATACTGGAAATGGTTTGTGTCTCATTTCAGGACACAGCTGGAGGCTTTGTACAACAGGAAATTTCAGGGAAGAGGAGAAATCCCTGAGGCCTGGCAGAGAATTACCAAGCAGCAAGCAGTGTCTGAGCTGGACAGGCGTTAGGCCACGTCCGTGTGGAGGAAGAGCCACAGTGGCTTTGCAGTTTAGAACTTTTTTCACGGCTCTCCACAAAATCCAATTACAGTGATGACACTCTCAAGTCAAATGAAGACAATGGTATCCAAATGCTCTCAAATGTGATAAAATAAGGTGCATTACCTTAGGCATCGCTCAGCAACTCTTTTCTTCATGATAAATCCAGAATCCTCTCGCCTTCTTGCCATTAACATTTCTCTCTGCTTTGTCCTAGAGCTAAAACCACCCCCCTCCTTGTGGTGATAGGCCTCGTGGCCAAGCCTGGTGTCTTGGCTTGCAAAGAGGTGTCTGCTAGGGAGGGTAGGAGACTCCCTTAGAATGGAGAATGTAATCCCCTCTCTCCAAAGTGTTATAATTTTGAAATTAAATGGCCTCTCATGCAAAGATATGGGGATAGGAATAACAGTTCTTTGCTAGTATGTGTAACAAGGCAAATGAACAACAACTACAGCATAAATAATAAACAGAACCAGGAATCCAGTAAAATCTTCCCAGTTACTAGAGGGGCTCTCCAGTACTTCGCTGCGACAGGGGGTCCCCAGCTGATGTGTGCATCTGGAGGATGGTAAAGTCTTGGGGTAACTGGTGATTCATCTTTCTTAATCACTCTATGCCATCTTCTGTCATAATGATTATGTGCATTGCTGAGCTCATCCTTTTGTGATTCTTGGCAGTTTTGTATTATAGTAAATTACACCTATTTCCTTAAGTTGGTGCCTGTTTCTTTTGTGTAGATCCTGCTGCATGGCAAAATACTGGGCAAGGGTCTGGGAGATGGAGTGTGGCAGCAGAGGCTCAGCTCCATTCAGGGTCTCTGCTCCAGGAGCAGCTTCACTGTCTGCAGGGAGAGCAGAGAGGGCAGGAAGCCCCAAACCACAACATCCAGGGAAACCAATGTCAGTGGCAGGTGCCAAGGGAGGCAGCGCTGGGAACCAAGCCTGGCCTGTCACACACATGGAGGGCTGAGAAGGTTGATCCCATTGAGGATCTGTGCTCTGGAGCTGCTCAGCTGGGAACCTGCAAGACAAAAGGGGAACGGGCACAAACTCTGCCAAGCCCAGCCCTGGCCAAAAAGACCTGGAGCCAGTGACAGGAGCCAGAGTTGGGCCGTGTGAGTGTGTGCTGCAAGGGCTGAGTGCCAGGGACTGGGGACACAAGGGTTGGGAGGGGATTTTGGCCAGCTCCTGGAGGCAGAGTGGCAGTGAAGGTGACCCTGTCCATGGTGTCACCTCCTGTGCTGCATGGGGAATGTCCCAGTGCAGCTACTGGAGTGAGTGGGGGGACCCAGTGCCCACAACTGGGTGCAGTGCAGAGGACCCAATGCAGCAAGGTGGGGATGGCCTCAGGCCTGGGCTGGGGTGTCAGGAGGCTGCAGCGTCCCTCACCTGCTGCCCTCACTTGTGCCAGCTGTCCCAGCTCCCTCTGCAGTACAACCACACTCTTCTCTGCACCTTTCCCTGTCTCTGCCAGTACCCCTTGGCCAAAGTCTCCCTCAGTGGGATCGTCTGGCACCTCCTTCCTTGTAGGCCCTGCTCTAGGGAGGAGCACAAACTGCTTCAAGCTCTTTTCCAACCTCCACAATTCTTAGAAGCCGTGCCTTCCAGTGACACTGGGATGCAGCAGCTCTCCCAGGCTGCACCGGTTGGGACTAAGGGTACGCTGACCCTGTGTAACATCCAGAACATTTACATGGAAGGGAATAAACTGAGCTTCCTTTATTCTGGTTTGGCACACAGGAGAAATATCAATCAGATGTTCTCAAGAGGTCAAAATTACAGAGAACTTTGGTGGCAAAAGATAGAAAATCAAGGAATTTGATCAACCTTTTCCAGTGTCTGACACCCTGCAGGGTCCCGAGGAGAGCTGCTGGTGCTGGAGTGTGACTGTAAAGCGGAGCAGGAACTGTCCAGTGGTGTCACCGAGACACACAAAACAGTCACATACAGACAAGAGATTTTTGCAGAGGTCCTTCCGATCCCAGCTCACAGCTGAGAGAGCTGAGAGAAGAAGAGCCCTTTTGTTTATTTTTTTATTTTTTATACATTTGTGGGTCCAGCAGAAGATTGGCTTTTTGGGGTTTCCACCCCTCAGCCTCAGTGGCTAGACCAATTGTCAGTTACAATTGTTTTCAAGTTAGAAATATGCAAACAAAGGACAGAGAATGAAAAGCAAAGGATTTGTTTATGTTACATTTGTGAGAAAGGTAGAAAACTGCTCTTAATATTGTACAAGAACTAAAAAGATCTGACTCCATTTCAGAAAATCAAAAGGCTCAGAAAAACTCATAAAAACCAGGGTAACACAGTGGGGTCTGTCTGCTGCACACGCTGGGAAAGACAGGGCTGGCAACGGAGGGGGACAGGGCTGGGATGCCTGGCTGGGTGGAGCTGGGATGGGGATGGAAGGGCAGGTGGGGAGCTCTGAGAAGAGCAATACTGCTCTTACTTTCCCTTCCTCCTTTTGCTCCCTTCTTCCTACCCTTCTTCTCCCTCCCTCCCCAGAGAAGCTGTTGCTGCTCCGTCCCTGGAAGTGTCCAAGGCATGTTTAGATGGGACTTGGAGCACCCTGGGATAGTGAAAGGCTCACCTGTCACTGCCCATGGCAGGTGGTGGAACTGGATGGGCTTTAGGTTCTCTACCCACATGGAATCTCTGAGGACTTAGGGAGATGAGAATGGTACAGGGATACCTTTGAGCCCTTTCTGGTACCTAAAGGAGATCCAAGAGAGTTGGAGAGAGACTTCTTAGCAAGGCTGGAGTGCCAGGACATGGCAAATTGCTCCACACTGACCCAGGGCAGGGTTAGATATGTTTCTTGTGATCTTTTTTCCTGCTTTCCTTGCTCTCCTCGTGTGTGGGGCCATCCCAGCTGCCAGGCATTGCCATCCTGGTTGGGTGGGGCATGGTGACATCACGGCCACGCAGGCTGGGACGATGTGATGGCAGCAGAGTGGCACCAGGAACACTGAGAATGGCACCAGGAACAACAGGAATAGTGGGAGTGGTGCCGGAAGCGCTGGTGGCAGCGGGAACATCAGGAGAACCACCATGGAGTACATGAGCCCTGGGCAGCTCGCTGGCTTCAGCAAGTACAAGGACGTGAGGGGAGGTACTGAGGGGTGGCCAGGCCTTGGAGGGGTGTGGGAAGGTTGGGGTGCATGGAGGAGGGGAGGTGGCAGCAGGGCCTGGGGTCTGGGGTGGGATCTTTGGAAGGGCTGAAGCAAGACGCGGAATGTGGAGGGAATCCCAAGTTTTGGGGCAGAGGGAGGGGCCGCAATGAAACTCGAGATTGGAAGGGAGCAAGGGGGAATTTGATGTTGGAGTCCAGGGCATTCCTTTAGTTGCCCTGGAGGGTCAGGGACCTGGGCAGGGGGGTCTGGGACCCCAGCCCAGAGCTCAGAGAGATGCTGGCTTTGATTTCAGTCCATGGGAGAGGCTTCTTGCACTGCAAGAGGGTTTACAGGCCACAAGAGTGTGAAAAATAGTAGTTTAGTATATCACAGGATGAAAAAACAGTAGGTTTGGGATTTTTGGCATTGAAGTGAATGGGGCAAGATGGAGAATTTGGGGCGTTGTTTCCTTCTTCCTTCTTGTTCCCTCACTCCATTTCTGCAGTGATGTTGGCACAAAGTAGTTAGTGAGGATTGGGTCAGAGTGAAGATGACCTTTTTAGTAATAGTGATAGACATTGGTAAGAAATAGTAAATAGATAATATGTAGCAATTAGCATAAAAGATAAGGACAGCCCAGAGACAGGGGGAGTCATCAGATGTCCAAACCGCGGCAAACATCTTTTGGACACTGAGAAAATTGTAAGGTAAGAAACAATAAACATGGAGCATGTAACCTTGAAGACTCCGTCTTTTCCTGCGTTTGGCACAGAGCTTTGCAGAGGGCCAGGACTCTAAAACCGCCTGAATGCCGGGGAATTTAAACTCCTGCAAAGGAGAACCCGACAATTTGTAGTGGTTTCACGTTCACTAAAATTTGGTCTTGGTACTTACTCTTTTTGTGGAAGAGAGACTAGGAGACTAGAAGAAAATCAAAGCAGGCTCAGCCTTAAAATTAACAAGCAGTTTTATTAACATACACTAAAAGAATAGAAAACAGAAAGTTGGAAAAAAAACCCCAAACTAAAACAGAATGAAACTTCAAAAACACTCTTCCCTCCCCTTACAAACTGTTCACTTTCTTACAAAACAACATGAAGAGAGAAAACTTGTAATTTTCAGTCAGTTTCACTATCTGACAATAGTCTTTCATCAATTCATTAGGGGAAGAGTATCTTTTAGAGTCATGGATCTCACTGACAACCTAGAACAGTTCTCTTGTGGGTTTTAAACTGTCACAAACACAACCGCCTGGAGAAACTTGCCTTTGTGACCCTCCCAGGAGCAGTTTCCCAAGCTGCTTATGGGTCATGGGTCTTAGACTTTTGCATCCTGGGGTGTCACCTTTTAAAGATGAATAACTCCAAAGCAAAGGATTCTTTACCTCAAGGTACAGAGATATCGTCTCACTTCTTCACTGGCACAGGGGGCTTCTCATTTTTATCTCTGTTCAAGCATCTTATCAGATATTACTTAGCTCATCACAAACACTTTTGCTCTAATCCACACAAAAATTAAAACAATCATCTCCCCAAATGCATATCTTTCCCATGATTTAAAGGAATGACTTAAATATAGAGTTCATTTCCACGGCTCAAATAAGAATAGAACAACTAACTCTAAAACCCTCTGTCCCAATAGTCTTTCCACTCTTGCTCTACTGACTTCATTATGTTGTTCTTTAGGTTCACTCTGTCCTTTCTTACTCTCTCAGAGAAGGCCTAAGCTCTGGAAGCTTCATGCTGCTATGAAAGAGTTAAATCTGCTTGGAGTCTTTGTCTCTCCCTCTGTAGCTTGTGGTGTTAAATGTTCTAGGCTGCGCTGGCGAGGGAGGAAGAACTCACGCAGAAACATCAGGGATCAGAGCACCTGAGCAGTCAGGAATTATAAAAAACCAAGCAGGATCATAAATGCCTTCTCAGCCCACCCCTCAGTGTAAATCGGGGTGGCTTCAGCCCAAATGGTGCCCATAGCTCTTATCAGGGGCTCAGCAGAGATCTCTCCCTGCCCCAGAGGAGTCTGAAGAAAGTAGCTGTTACACAACAGCAACCTCTCCTTCGCCCTCTTTCAACCAGGAGCCGATGGAATCCGGCCAGGCCTCAGGCCAGCTCCCCCCAAAAGGGAGGAGCAGCAGGCCCAGCTCGATGTTACCTGTCTCTCTCTGGCCAATGGAAAGAAGAAAAAAGACCCACCTACAGGAAATTCACAGGGTTTTATGTGGTACTTCCCAAAGTCGCAGCTAATAATTTTCAGTGGTTAGAAGAGATGTCAATATTCCAACTAACTCTCTGATAGGTCCCTGTCTCTTCCAAAGCAATTCCCAGGTCCTGACCTGGAGAATTAGTCTGCTTTCTTCTATAACCAAAAAACCAAACTTTACTAACCCACAACAGGACTAAAACAGGATTACAGAAAAAAGGGTTCAGGCTAAATCTTTGAAATTAAAAGTCAATTGATAACACATAAAGCTGTTGCAAATACAATAATAACTCTCTGCTACAAATGTCCAGTTTCTAAATACAGAAAAGTAAATGCATGTTTTGTCAAGGAACAGACACATAGATCATATTGCTAATGATACTTCCATAATTAATGAATATATACAAAGATTGTGTTGAAGGTTCATCTAGAGGTCAACTTTGGCTCAGGGCCTGTTGTTCTGGCCTCAGTCAGGGCCTGTTCCTCCGGCCTTAGTACTTCAGAAGGGCCACACAGGGATCCTGGGAGAGGCAGGACTGAAAGCTTTACTGAAATGCAAAAAGCTCACATTAACTGGCTGCCCTTGATCAGCTCTGAGAGTTAATGTGTTATAAAAGGAAATTCAGTGTGACAAGAGGGACTTCTTCCTCCTGAGCCTGTACTGGTTGTGACCCATGACTGACTTGTCCTTCAGGGATTTTTCGGTCAAAAGTGACCAACACTGATGGACCCCAGCACCTTTCAGACCTGTTTCCCACGGGCCCTGTGTAACTTTCCCCTGAGCAGCCTGAACTCTGCTTCTACCACGGCCAGGGTTGAAGGTTTTCTGGCACTTTTCCTGCTGTCACCAGAGGTTTTAAGCTCAGTGTCTCTGTGGTGGCTGTGGCCCAGATGGCCATCAATGAGCACCAGGCTGATGAGACCCTCTGTGCTAATGAGCAGCAGGTCACAGAGGGCACCTCTCCAAGTGAGCTCCTGTAGTGGTTTCATGTTCACTCAATTTTGGTCTTGGTACTTACTCTTTCTGTGGGAGAGAGACTAGGAGAAAAACAAAGCAGGCTCAGCCTTAAAATTAACAGATAGTTTTATTAACATACACTAAAAGAATAGAAAACAGAAAGCTGTGGAAAAAAACCCAAACTAAAACAGAATGAAACTTCAAAAACACTCTTCCCTCCCCTTACAAACTGTTCACTTTCTTACAAAACAACATGAAGAGAGAAAACTTGTAATTTTCAGTCAGTTTCACTATCTGACAATGGTCTTTCATCAATTCATTAGGGGAAGAGTATCTTTTAGAGTCATGGATCTCACTGACAACCTAGAACAGTTCTCTTGTGGGTTTTAAACTGTCACAAACACAACCGCCTGGAAAAACTTGCCTTTGTGACCCTCCCAGGAGCAGTTTCCCAAGCTGCTTATGGGTCATGGGTCTTAGACTTTTGCATCCTGGGGTGTCACCTTTTAAAGATGAATAACTCCAAAGCAAAGGATTCTTCACCTCAAGGTACAGAGATATCGTCTCACTTCTTCACTGGCACAGGGGGCTTCTCATTTTTATCTCTGTTCAAGCATCTTATCAGATATTACTTAGCTCATCACAAACACTTTTGCTCTAATCCACACAAAAATTAAAACAATCATCTCCCCAAATGCATATCTTTCCCATGATTTAAAGGAATGACTTAAATATAGAGTTCATTTCCACGGCTCAAATAAGAATAGAACAACTAACTCTAAAACCCTCTGTCCCAATAGTCTTTCCACTCTTGCTCTACTGACTTCATTATGTTGTTCTTTAGGTTCACTCTGTCCTTTCTTATTCTCTCAGAGAAGGCCTAAGCTCTGGAAGCTAAGAAAGAGTTAAATCTGCTTGGAGTCTTTGTCTCTCCCTCTGTAGCTTGTGGTGCTAAATGTTCTAGGCTGCGCTGGCGAGGGAGGAAGAACTCACGCAGAAACATCAGGGATCAGAGCACCTGAGCAGTCAGGAATTATAAAACACCAAGCGGGATCATAAATGCCTTCTCAGCCCACCCCTCGGTGTAAATCGGGGTGGCTTCAGCCCAAATGGTGCCCATAGCTCTTATCAGGGGCCCAGCAGAGATCTCTCCCTGCTCCAGAGGAGTCTGAAGAAAGTAGCTGTTACAAAACAGCAACCTCTCCTTCCCCCCTCTTTCACCCGGGAGCTGATGAATCTGGCCAGGCCTCAGGCCAGCTCCCCCCAAAAGGCAGGAGCAGCAGGCCCAGCTCGATGTTACCTGTCTCTCTCTGGCTAAAGGAAAGAAGAAAAAGGACCCACCTACAGGAAATTCATGGGCTTTTATGTGGTACTTCCTGAAGTCGCAGCTAATAATTTTTAGTGGTTAGAACAGATGTCAATATTCCAACTAACTCTCTGATAGGTCCCTGTCTCTTCCAAAGCAATTCCCAGGTCCTGACCTGGAGACTTAGTCTACTTTCTTCTATAACTACAAAACTAAACTGTACTAACCCATGATAGAACTGTAGGGTGATCTGAGTTTTGGGTGGGTCTGCAGTGAGATCTGGGTTGTTATAGATGGGTAATATGATGATCGGCTCTCCCAAATAAGGGATGAATATTGTGTGTATGGTAAGCGAAGTCTTGCTGATGTGTGCTTATGTTATTGTAGTTTGTCGTTGGGACACCCTCTGTTCTCCCCATGGCCCCTTTCCCCCCCTGTATTGTTTCCACCGCACAACCTTGGTTGTCAGAGTTGTCAGGGACATGTGGAGGGAGGGTGTGTACATGTGCCCCTTGCATGGAGCAGCTGGGAATTGGGGAACACCTCATCTCCAGTCAAGTTGCAAGAAGGTCTCCACCATTGGATGGCAAAGAAGAGTTGACTGGCAGAATTTGGGAGGGGCCAGGGTTGGCTGATGCAACACCAGGGGTATAAAACGCAGGGCAGCCATTTTGTGGATGAGCCTCTGGCAGTCAGCCATGCCCCCACCGCTGTCCCTTTTTCCTTGTTCAGTCCTCTGTTGTGTTTGTTGAGGTTTAATGAACCCATACGATTTTAAAGCGAGCGGTTGTTTCTCACATGAAATTTTGGGCTAGGGGTGTTTGCAGCGATGTGCGGGGTTTTGGAGGATGGCAGTGAGATGCGAAACCCGGGTTTGGAATGGGTGGGAGGTGCAGTGAGCCCCAGGGTTTGGGGGGTTTGCACTGACACAGGGGTTTGGGAACAGGGGTTTGGTGCTGCAGTGAGACCTGGGATGGCGGCGGGGGGCTGCAGTGGAACCTGGAGTTTGAGGATGAGGAGTTGCAGGGAAACCTGGGTTTGGGGGTGAGGCATCAGTGAGATATCGGGGTTTCAGGGTGTAATGGCTTTAGTTTAAACTGGGTGGAAACATTAATTATGTTGTGGTTTTATGTTTGCCAATTTTGATTTTGTTTCCTGGCCAATGTACCATTTATGTAGTGGTTTTAATGTTCACCAGAATTATTTATTCTTTTTTTTCTACTGTGAGATGTGATAAGGAGAGAAGCAAAGCAGGCTCAAACTTAAGGGGTATAAAGACATGATTATTAACACACACTAAAAAAAGCCCAAGAATCAAATGAAACCTTCAAAATACCCTTCCCTTCCCTTCCGAACTGTTAACTTTCTTAAAAACAATCTAAAGAGGCAAATCTTACAACTCCAGGTCAGTACTACTCATAGAATAGTCTTTCATTCAGTCTTCTGAGAGAGAGAAGTTTTCCCTTATTTGTTCTTCACAGGAAAACAGTCTGCTTGTGGCTTTCATTTCTCACAAAAGCAGCCTGCTCAGGAACGTCTGCAGTTGTGGACCTCCTATATCATGTAGCCTTTCCTGTAACTACAAATGGGCCGTAGACTTATACATACTGGGGTGTCACATTTTAAAGATGCACAACTCAAAGGCAACGGATTTTTCATCTCAAAGAACAGAGATATTTTCTCAATTCTTCACTAGCGCAGAGGGCTTCTTCTCATCTTTCTCTGTTCAAACATCTTATAAGATCACTAAATTACAGCTTCTAGTTTAATATTCACTCAGTAAATCACAAATACCTTTGCTCAAAAGAAATCCACTAATCATCTCCCCAATTCATGTTGTCCACGATATAAAGGAATACTTTAGCATGTTCATATTCCAGTTTGTTACCACAACCCGTAGGAAATTTCAGCCTAGAACTAAAGCAAATTGTCATCTCTTCCACCTCAGAGATCACTCTTCCATCACTGACTTAGATATCTTCGTATTGTCTCCTTACATACCTCCAATTTGGCGTCTCCTCTCTTCCTTTGAGAAGGGTGGGAACTTTAAAAGCTTCATCTGTGTCAGGAAAGAGCTAAATTTGCTCAGGCCTGCGGTGGTTATGATCTCTGCCGACCTGCAGGGCTGTAGAGACGAAAAGCCCTGTTGGTGGGGGAGGCTGGTGGATGTTTTCCCTTCCACCCCTCGGTCTCATTTAGGGTGGCTCAGCTCAGAGTTGTGAAGCTGCAGGTTTCTTTCTATGCAGCCAGATGCTACCAAGCCTGGCAATGGCTTGGCCCCTTCCGCCGTGGCCCCGGGCACGTGGCCAGCACTGCCGAGCTGCAGCCTTCCCTCTCTCCCGCCTGCAGCTGGGGAAAGGGGGCTCAGCTGGGAGAAAGGGGGCTCAGCTGGGAGAAAGGGGGCTCAGCCTGGGGAAAGGGGGCTCAGCCAGGGGAAAGGGGGCTCAGGTGGGAGAAAGGGGGCACAGGTGGGAGAAAGGGGGCACAGACGGGAGAAAGGGGGCTCAGCTGGGAGAAAGGGGGCTCAGCTGGGGGAAAGGGGGCTCAGCCTGGGGAAAGAGGGCTCAGCTGGGGGAAAGGGGGCTCAGCTGGGAGAAAGGGGGCTCAGCTGGGAGAAAGGGGGCTCAGCCTGGGGAAAGGGGGCTCAGCCAGGGGAAAGGGGGCTCAGGTGGGAGAAAGGGGGCACAGGTGGGAGAAAGGGGGCACAGACGGGAGAAAGGGGGCTCAGCTGGGAGAAAGGGGGCTCAGCTGGGGGAAAGGGGGCTCAGCCTGGGGAAAGAGGGCTCAGCTGGGGGAAAGGGGGCTCAGCTGGGAGAAAGGGGGCTCAGCCAGGGGAAAGGGGGCTCAGCTGGGAGAAAGGGGGCTCAGCCTGGGGAAAGAGGGCTCAGCCAGGGGAAAGGGGGCTCAGCCGGAGGAAAGGGGGCTCAGCCAGGGGAAAGGGGGCTCAGCTGGGAGAAAGGGGGCTCAGCTGGCCTGGGGTGCTTCCTGTACACACAGCGGCTCCTGGAGGCCTGGCCAACCCTGGCCATGGGACAACAACCTACAATGTTACGTTGTGGCTGCCTCAGAAGAAAAAGAGAGCGCCCCACGGTCCCTGGTCTGATTTTACACTTGTGTGACCCAGAGGCGTATCCCCATATTTAATTGGCTACTCTGGCCATCCATCTTGAAAGCCATTCAACAACTGGCTTTTGCTTACTATCTTTGCTAAACTAACACACAGGGTATGGGGAGCTCTGCAGTAAGATGCCGGTTTGGGGGTGATTGCAGGGAAACACAGGGATTGGAGGGGTGGCTACAGTAAGACCCAAGGTTTGTGGCTGGGGGGCTGCAGAGAGACCTGGGGTTTTGTGGCAGAGGAATTGCAGTGAGTGAGAGCCAGGATTTGAGGGGCTGTGGGTTCAGTGAGGACCAGTGTGGTGAAAGTGGGACATCCTTAACACGGGGGAATGCTGGATCCTGTGTTTGTGTGGAGTGGAGGGTGTTTTCCATATTTCTTTTTTCTCCCACACCAGCAGTGAAGTAGAAAGGCTTCACCTCACCTTCTTTGCTTTGCTCTTGTTGTGGAACCCATCATGTGGGCCCGCGTTCTGTCAAGGTTTTGGCTTCTTTTCTTCTCTGCCAAAATCAGGATGAAAAATACTCGGGAAAGGCCAAGCTCAAGTTTAGACTTGGAATGTTTATTATGTCTTATCTATTTACAGTATTTACAGGCTCACACACCGTGAGCTCTTAGAAAATGAAGGTACAATGGAATGCTTTTAACTCTTTCCAAGGTTATTTAAGTGATATTCCCCCAATAATGAGATAACAGCTATATGGTTTATACTTTTGACCCAATAATGACCATCTAAGGCCTGCAATGTGGACCTTTGTCACCCAGTTACAGAAAACCACCCAAACCCATGAAGAAGAAGGAAGAAGGTGGTGAAGAAGGACTTAGACAACACCCCAAATCCTCCATCTTGACTCACGCATACCACTATACACCAAAACCGCAAATTCTAAGTTTCTAGGATTCTGTGAAAAACACCAATCACTTGCTTTTAAATTTTGAAAGTTTAATAGTGAATAAAATGGTTATAAAAATAGAATTAGAGTTAAAAAAAATTGAACAATTAGGGTTAGGACAATACGAGACAATAAAAACAAAGGTACAGACGTCTGGGTGACTTCCCGAGCAAAAAAGCTCCGAAGAAGGACCCCCATTAACAAAGGATTATCTCTTAAAAGCTATAGACTGTTGAATATTCATACATTTCATACATGATGCATAAATTTTATTCAAACAAAGAATTGTCTCTGGTTAGTGTCTCTTTTTTTCCTTGAATCTCTATGGCATCTTCAGGACTGAGCGAGGCAGGAGAAGTTGATCTCTTCTGATAAGGAAGTAGTAAATTCTTTTTCTCTGAAAGATTTACGTTTTCCTATGGTTGGTATATAAAAACTACATTTTAACTACAAAGCTACATTTACCATACTATCAAAATATTAATACATTACTACATTAATACAAATTATTAATACATTAATAATCAATACAACATAATACATAAATATCTTGCTTAGAGCCATATAATATGCACTTTTCACACAGAAGATGGACTTATGCACAAATATATCTATAGCAATGCTTCTGTGCTCCCCCTGCTCCTTTTCCTGATGGAGCACCAGCCCCAGGAAGGGCTGAGAGCCTCACGTGGCCCTCCAGGTACCAGCACAGCAGTTCAGAGTCAAATACATGTGGAAAGAGCTGAGAGTGTCCTGTGAGCCAATTAAAACCTCGGCTGGTGAGGAAAACCGGCTCCAGTTCAGATAAGCTGACTCAAAAAGAGTGGTTTCACTTTCACATTCCGCTGCAGAAAAAAGCCTGATTTACAGAAATTACCCTGCTGCCTCGGTTAAAGGTGAAGCTGCACCCAGTTAAGAGCCAGGGCTGTGCTGGGCTTGTCCCGTGCCAGGAACTGCGGGGCACGGAGGGAGAAGGTAGGGCCCTGGGGATGAGCTGTGGGGCCGGGAGCAGCAGGGAGCGGGCTCTTGTCGGGCTCCTGCCTCCTGTTGCCGGTGTTTTGCCAGGGCTGGGGAGATGGCAGGGCAGGAGAAGAGGGCTCTGAGGGCAGCGGGCGGGCGGTGTCTGCTCCTCCGTGGGCTGCAGGAAGCCGCCTTTGCTGGCAGCCGCTTTGGGGGAGCTCGGGGGAGCCGTGTGCGCTGCGGGGCTGAGCTGGGAGGGGGGGCCGGGGTCAGAGGTGGGGCCGGATGGCTGCGCTCCCCTGCAGGCAGGAGCGATGGGACTGATGCTGGGGAGATTCCTGGCCCCGCGCCGCTCCTTCGGGAGCAGGGCAGCTCCGTGGTGATGAGGGGCAGGCACGGCACATCCTGCTCTGTCCCCAAGCCCAGGGGGTCAGTTCTTCCTCTCCCTCCCCATGCAGGGAGGGTGGGATTCTCCTCTCTCACAGTCTAAGCGTCACCAGGAAGAGCGCCCTGGTCCCTGGACAGCCCCACAAAGGTAGCAGTGTTCCCAGAGCCCCTTTCCCTGGGGCAGGGCTGGGGAAAACACTCTCGGGGGGTTGTTCCTGTGAAATGGGGTGCAGAAATTCCTATGGCAGATTCTGCTGCCAGCCTTGCTGCTTCCCTCGTTTACTTCCAAGCAGGAACTCAATCCCGAGTTATGCCCTGAATGTGCTTAGTGCCTCTCTGCGGGCACTGACACAGTCACCTGGGGCTTTTTCCCTATTCCTGCAGCAATGGGAAGCCGTGCAGGGACTGCCAGGGGTGCCCTGGAAGCAGGTTCATGGTGTGGCAGGGCTGGAGTTAATGTTGCCCAGGGCAGTCTCTGACTCCTGAGACTAAACCAGCGCTGGCAGTGCTCCAGTGGGAGGGAATTTGGAAGAGGACAGGGCTGGGACAAGTGGCTCAAGTGGACAAGCTCCAGCAGTGACCCTGAGCCAGCAGTTCCCTTCCTGAGCAGCCATCCTGCACTGAGTCTCTGCTGCCCAGGGAGCAGCTGGACATGTGCCTGCTGGGTGTCCAAAATTCCTCCTGTGCTCTACCAGCACGCCCAGCTTTCCTCTGCTGCTGAACTGCCTTTATCTTGAAACCGGGGCTTTTCCTGCTTCTGATTTCCTCAGTGGAAAAGGGTTGGCCTCCAGTGCTCCCTGGAATGGATCTGCTGTGTTCATGGGTTGCCTTTTCCTGACAGTCTGATTTTCTCCTGATTGTCTGCTCTTCTGCTTTGGAATGTTGGGCCTTTCCTTCCTGGTGCTCTTCCTCGAGTCCTTGAGGTGTTCCCATCTTCTTCTCCACACCCTGCTGTGTGCTCCAAGCCTGCCACTGCTGCTGTGCTGTGTCCCCTGAGCTGCGGCCCTTGGCTGCTTGTGTCTGCTGGGAAGCCAAGGCTTGGAGGAACAGGAGCATCTGCTGTGAGGTGGGTGAGGGAAATCAGAGCCCACAGCCCTTGCACAGATTACTCAGATCTGCAGGGATTCCTGAGGGAAAGCTGCCCCTGAATGCTCTGGAAGGGTGCAGGAGCTCTCAGATCTATACCTGAGTCCCAGCTCCTGGGATCGATACCTGTGCTGGTAAGGGTGCTGTGGCCTTGGTGGGATGGAAGCTGAATGCTCAGAAGGATTTTTTGCAAGGAATAAATCTCTGGAGTATCCAAGTGAAGTGAGATTAGGACAATTTTGAGGGTTGTGTGTCAAAACCCCCAAATGTTCCAATGCCAGTGGCCAGTGAAAGTGCCAGCTCTGCTAGCGTGAGAACCCTGGAATGGCCTGAGTTGGAAGGGACACACCAGGGTCCTGGGAGAGGCAGGATTAAAATCCAAAAATCTCAGATTACCTGCCTGTCCTTGATCAACTCTATGGGTTAATGTGTTGTGGAAGGAAATTTAGGGTGACAAGCAGGACTTTCCCTCTTTAGTCTGTAATGGCTGTGACCCATGACTGCCTTGTCCTTCAATGGTTTTTCAATAAAAAGTGACCAGTAGTGATGGAAAAGTATTCCCTAAAAAGACAGGGGTTGTAGTGCATTAATTTGGTTTATATTGTGTTTCATTTTGTTTTTGCATTGCAAATAAAATCTGCAAGCTCCAAAGAGCAAAATTTGCTTTTTCCTTATCATTAGGGGAGCTTGATTGAGACAATTTTTTTGCAACAGCTTTTTTGCAACAACCAAAATTCTGGGGAGTTTATTTGCTCTAATGATACATCTGGAAATTGAGAAACCGACCAATGAATTAATTTTTCAATTGTTTCTTTGAACAATGGGTCCACCTATTATCCAAGGCATTTAAAATTTGATAATAGACTCTTTTTTGAGACACAGACAGCCTAGCACCTATTTTTTGGCTCAGATTTTAAGTTTCTGTGTCCCCTTTAACTGTGACTGGGAAACTGAAAGTTAAAAAACCCTTGCTGGAGAGAAAAAAAAAGCCAAAAGGGGACACAGTTACCTTTTCTACCACCCCCCCACCCCCCCCACAAATGAAACCAAATGTGCTGTTAAAGCACCCTGAAAGTTTACTGTGAAAGCAAAAACCTTCCCCAAAGGAAAAAAAAAGTTTCTCTGAGGAACACTACCTCTTAAAAAAGATTTTCCCTTAGATAATACTCACCAAAAATCCATTGTTCAGAATGAATCTTTCCTTTCTTTCCCAATCACTCCTTTTGCCTGAGACTGGTACAAAAAGAGTTTCCAGTCTCAGTTCCCAGGGTCAGCTTTCCACAAACATGTGGTCACCTTCTCTGGGAGCAGCCTGCCGTTCGTGGGGCTTCTTCGCAGCACTCCGATGGGTTTTTTAAGTCCAAAGGAAAAAGCTACAGCCCTGGCCTGTGGAATCCTGTGTTTTGGAGACTCCACAGCGAACGCCAAGCCTAACGGGTCTGTGTCTCTGCATGGGTGGGCTGCGTTTTGTGACTCACATGCTTGTGTGAGATTCCTCGGCCACGTGCTCCCCGCGTGATTCTTCCAGCTTTTTGGGAGCCCCTTGTGGCTTTGAGCCCGATGTTTAGATGCCAGTTGTGGTGGTTCTTTAGAGAGACCCAGACGATCACCAGTGGCAAAAGGAAAGAGCCTGCTCTTTGTCCGGGGAGGGAATTATAGCTTTATTTGGTCCAGAGCTATTTTAGCTCCTTTCCTGTCCCTGCCGGTGCCAGAGAGAGCCCGGCCCGGCTTGTCCCAGGGCTTTTTCCCAGGCGGGACAGACCCAGAGGCAGGGACAAGCCACTACCCAATCAGGGATAAGGTGGGAGTGGAACAGAGTTGGGTTACATTCCAGTGTGGCGGGATGGGCATGGCCGAGCAGGGACAAACCACGGGATACAGTTTACAAGGGCAACAGGGAAGAAAACATTACAAATCCAATATAAAAATGAAACAGAATATAAACCCAATTAATGCACTACAACAGACAGGTGCCAAGGAAGGTGGGAACCTTCCTGGAACAGAGACTATGACCTCCTCCTCTCCATATTATTATAACTTTGAAATGACGGGGCATTCAGGCAAAGATATGAGAAAAGGAATAACAGCTATTTCCCAGAGTATATATACATACATACATACATATATATATATATATATATATACACACAGACACACACACACACCTGGAAAAACAAATAACAGCAGCAGCAGCAACAAACAAAGCCAGAAACCCAGTCCCAGCCTTGTCTCAGCAGTCAGGCATTGCCCCTTCGGTGCAGTTCCGGGCACAGCCAGCAGGGGCGCTGGTGGCTCCTGTCCGGGCAGGGCGGGTGCGATGATTCCCCCGTGTCTGCAGGGGGCGCTGTGGCACAAACTCAGCCGCCTCTGGGCCGGCAGTGGCGGTGTGGGGACAGGGGAGAGGAGAGTTGGCTTCCCCTGCACCGCCCGCGGGGAGCAGCCGCTCTCAGCGCCACTGCAGAGCCGGGGTGGGGAACGCAAGTGGAGCAAAATCCCTGAAGCAGTGGCAAAAGCAGAGAGGGCTGGGTGGAGGTGGGTCACTCCTTTGCATAGTGTGAGAAACAAGGCTCACTCTTTAATATTTTAAAAAATTAAATTAGGGATAAAAAGGGACAGTATCCAATGCAGGGGTGTCTGGCAAACGGCCAGAAAGCACACAGTTAACTATAACAACTTTTCTTGTCTAGTTTCTTATTGCCAATTTGCCTAATTTTTGCTAAGAGCAGAAGTAAAAAAGTATATTCATACAGGAATGCCATTTCACGGATTATACATATAGCTTTTCCCTGAATACTTGGATCACCAGGATGCCCCAGGCACAGCTGTGGCCAGGGACAAGGTGGATTTTGCCCCTGCACTGAACTGGGCCCCCTGAGTGTGCCAGGAAGCAGCTCCTGGCAAGAGGCGTGAGTGGGGCGAGGGAGGGGCTGTGCTGGCAGCTGGAGCAGGAGCACAGCTCAGAGCCCGTGTGGCCGTGCTGGGCATGGGGGGAGTGTGTGTGGGGAGTGTGGGGTGCCCATGGGGGCAGTGTGTGAGCACTGCCTCCGTGTGCTGGGAGCAGCAGGCTGGGCCAGGCAGTGAGCAGGGCAGGTGTGGGGCTGGGCAGAGGGTACAGGATGCAGGCAGGGCTGTTGGATGGGCGCAGGGGCTGTGCCATTGCTCCAGGGAGCCAGGAATGCCCCTGGCTGTCTGCACTTGGGAACTGGGCAGTTCTGGTGAGAGGATGTGGGTGATGGTGAAGGCAGCACCTTGTCCAGTGCAGGCTGTGTTTCTGTGTCTGTGTGTCTCCGTGTGTCTGTCTCTGTGTCAGTATTTTTATCTTTGTGTGTCTTTGCTGTCTCTGTGCTCTCTGGGATTTACACTCAATTTCAGGGTTGATCCTGCAAACAGGAAAGCAACAGGCACATCCAGTGTGCTGGGAAGGAGACCCTGGCTCTTGTGCCATCCCAGGCTGGGCTCCAGCAGCCAGGTGGGAGCAATCCCCAGGGCTGCAGCAGCTGCAGGGCCTCTGTCAGGAGAATGGAGCCTCTGACAACACCTTAGGCAAAGTCTCTTTTCTTCCTCCACAGACATGGCTTCACAGGAGGACACACGAGAGGGGCATGGAAAAGCACAGCTCCTGGCAGAGGAATTAGAGAATGAGGGATTGGATGCTGGATACTGGCTGCCCAAGGTGATGCAGATGCTGGGGATCAAGTGCAGAGAAGCCCTGCAACATGTGGAATATAAAGACTACCTCAGGCTGGAGTGTGAGGTACGACACCCCTGGGAGAAAAGGGCACTCCAGAAACTCCTGAAAATAAGAGACAAAGTGTCCTCCATCAATGTTGAACGGACCTTCCAGGCTGAGCACCCACTTCCCAAATCTCCCATAGTCACTCACCTTGAAGAGCTCATCAAAACACTGCAGCAAATGAAGGAGCACATCCATACGGTCACTGATGCACCAGGAACCTCTGCTTCTGCCGTTCATGAAGCAAAGAAGAAAATCACCCTGACCAGCAGCCTCGCCATTTACTCGTTACTCCAGTCTCTCCAGGAACGGATTCAGAAGGACATGGAACTGTTGGTGCTCTTGATTGCGAGCAGCACAGGGTACCAGGTGGAAAGCAGCACTTTCCAGCACCTCCTTGGACACCCAGACATTCAGTGCATGGCCAAGGAAATGGAAGCGGCACATGAGGAGTATGTGAACCTGAAGGAGCAAGATGCCGACAGAGCTGAGGCCTCCTTTCAGCCGTTGGGTCTGGCTGTGACACCCGAAAGTCAAGAGCTGTCCCCTGAGCAGAAGACGCATTCAAATCTCCTCCAAAAGCACAGTGGAGGCAAAGAATCGGAGACACTGGAACCAGACTTGCATTCCTTGATCAGTAGATCAAACCAGGAGTTCTTGCAGTTGCTCAAGCGCCTTGGACTCCAAAGTTACTATCCAAGAAAAATGGGGATGGGAGATTTCTACACCATGTGCAAGATATCTCTGCAGGACAGCCAGCCCAGCAAGGACACAGAACTGCCATGTTACTTCCTGCAAAAGCTGTTAACTGTGGATTACCAGGTGAGGTACCTGACTTGCTGGGATGACAGCAACCCAAAAACTGCAACCCTGCCACAAACCAAAGCGAAAGAGCACCAACACTCGGACTACTTTGAAAACATTCTTGATAATCTCCCAGAAACAGCCCCTGAATATGCAAACAGGGGCGGCCATGTGCACCCCATGGACCTGCAGATGGCCATTTTCCATTGTGCTGATGACTTCCTCAGACAGACCCTTGCAACCAAGCTGGCCTTCTGCCAACTGGCGCTGCCTCTGCTGGTGCCCAACCCGTGCACTTCACGCATCGAGTTCCCGCTCTACGCCCTCAGCCAAATCCAAAGGAGCTGGAAAGAGGCGGAGAAGTCAGGAAAACAGACTGGAACAAAGAGTTACAACAACAAACTCATCTTTCAGGCACAGACACCCATCGTGTCCTTCATCCGCATTGGCAGCTCGGCCTCCTCTTCCAAGTCTCAGCTCCTGAACGCTCTGCTGAGCAAACGCAAACACGACACTTTCTTCCACCGCCAGTGCAGAGGCAGCACCAGAGAGCGTTTGCTGCTGGAAGGGGTGGTGGAGATCGCCTGGTACTGCCCCCGTGGAAGCCCCGATGACACCTTTGAGTGCTGCGTGGCTTTCTGCAACCTGCATGGAGATGCCAGGGATCACGGAGCACAGCTGCAGTTCCTGCAGGAGATATCTGCTGTCAATGTGGCTCTCATATCTGATGTGGAGCACATGGACAACAGGGGGAAAAAGCTTCTGCAGGACCTGTGGCAATCACAACGGCCTTTGATTTGTCTTCTCACAGAAAAAGAGAATGTTGCTGCTAGACAAGCCAGCAAAAACATAAAAATAGGGATCAAGAACAGAAATGAAGCACAACTGATGGACCAGCTAAGTAAAAGTATCAAGGATCTCCTAGAATTAGGGTCTGATCCAGATTTCAGCCTGGATGCCTGCATGGACAAAGCTCGCCAGCACGGATTCATAGTGGATGCAGATCAACCTGCATGTGTGACAGCCAAAGCAAAGGCAAAGGAGCTGGTGGACCTTCTGAAGAAAGAGAAGCTGTCTGAGATCAAATCCCAGCTGCTGCCGCTTCAAGGAAAACTGTGGTACCAGTGGTGCAAAAAGGACAAGGAACTCACTCGCTTGCAGGAGAAGAGGAACAAGAGCATTGAGCATCATCGCAGCCAAATTGAATATGAGAAGAAAGTAATAAGAAGAAAGCAACTCGAGCAAGCTATTCCTCTCAACCCACTGATGAAATCATTCCTTGTCTTTCTCCAGACCCAGCCAGCAGAAACCAAGAAATATTTCCTGCAGTGGGTGAAGGTCTTTATGGATGAGCTGTCCTGTGGTCGCCTCGAAGAACTGAGGAGAGACTATCACGAGTTATGGTCTGAAACCCTAGCAAAAAAGAAAAGCAAGAAAAAACCCAAGGTGAACAGTGATTTGCTAAGTTACTTGGATGCCCTCTCTAATGAAATTAATGATTCATCCATTGGCCTGGAGCACCTTCTGAGAGAGGTAGGGCAGATTTATGAAGCTCTGCAATTAATGGAGACAAAGAATTACAATTACGTCAAACTGCCGGAAATTGCAGCAGAGCTGATGGTTTTGGGGTATCCTGTGGAGCTGATGGATGGGGACGCTTCTTACCTGCCCTTGCAATGGGTGGGAGCAATCTTTGACAGCTTAATTGAGAGGCTGGGGGACAAACGAGTGTTTGTGCTCTCCGTGCTGGGCATCCAGAGCACCGGCAAATCCACCCTGCTGAATGCCATGTTTGGGCTGCAGTTCAACGTCAGCACGGGGAGATGCACCCGTGGAGCCTTTATGCACCTCATCCCAGTGGGCGAGGAGCTGCAGCAAGACTTGGGCTTTGATTTTGTGCTGGTGGTTGACACAGAGGGACTTCGTGCCATCGAGATGGCCAATAAACAGTCCCTGAACCATGACAATGAGCTGGCCACCTTTGTCATTGGTGTTGGCAATTTGACTGTGATCAATATCTTTGGAGAAAATCCGTCAGAAATGCAAGATGTTCTCCAGATCGCAGTGCAGGCTTTCCTGAGGATGAAGAAAGTCAATCTTTCCCCAAGCTGCCTCTTTGTCCACCAAAATGTCAGTGAACCAACTGCCAAGGAGCAGAACATGGAAGGAAAAAGGCGTTTGCAAAAAAAGCTGGATGAAATGACCGTGGAAGCAGCCCAGCAGGAATTCTGTGACATCTCCTCCTTCAGTGATGTCATTGGCTTTGATATGAACACCCATATTCACTACTTTGCTCACCTGTGGGAAGGAAACCCCCCAATGGCACCACCCAACCCCAGCTACAGCCAGAACGTTCAGCAACTAAAGAGTAAAATCCTCCAGGCTGCCCAGAAGCAGTCACAGCAAAGCATTTTGAGGCTCTCGAGCCTGAAAGTTCGTATTGGTGACCTCTGGAATGCTTTGCTGAATGAAAACTTTGTTTTCAGCTTCAAGAATTCCCTGGAGATTGCTGTGTACAGGAAGCTGGAAAGTGCCTTTAGTCAGTGGACCTGGAAGCTGCGGAGTCACATCTTAGATGTACAGATGAGACTGGACAACAAAATTCGCAATGGGGACTTGCAGAATGTCACCAGAGAAGAGCTTGAAGAGCTGGTGCAAGAGACAAGTGATGCCATTGAGAAAGAAGTGGAGAAGTATTTCAGGGAAGATAAAGACCGTGAGATACTCGTGCAGTGGAAATCAAGCACAGAGCTGAAGCTGAATGATCTAAAAGAGACTCTTCTTCATGAAACGAAAAAGAAATGTGAGAATCTTATTGAGCTACAGAAGGAGCAGAGGAAACTGGATGCCAGGAAGTTAGAATATGAAGCTGAGCTCCTGAGAAGGAGCAGGGAATTGGCTCTTACTCTAATACGGATGATACTAAATTCTGTCTCACTGAGAGGGAACTTTACTCTTGTCTGGAACAAGTGGATTGCTGAAGTCTCCCGTGCTGCTCGTCCTCCAGAACGAATTGATGTTGATGCAGAAATCGAAGATGTCCTCCTTGAGCACTTTAAGGAGCCAGGTTTCTATGAACGCATCAGGTCATTTCCCAAAGGCAGAGGATTTTCTTTTGACATAGAGAAACATGTCATGAAAAAAAAGCATTTTGGCATCACCACTAGGTGGATTTGTGATGCAGATGTGATCAACTTTCAATACATCACAGACAAGATCATAGCACGTGTGATAGGAAACATTGATAAAAAAGAACAGGAGAAACGTGATTACAGTCGGAACTTTATCTATGAAATACTCGATGAAGTCCAGGAAGGTGTGAACTCCATCCCCAGCAATGCAAAATGTACTTTTAACAGAGAGTACAGCATAGATTTGTCTCTGTATCTGTGCAAAATGGCAGCAGAAAGGTTTAAAGCCATGCATGAAGCATTCCAAAAGGCAAATGATGCAGCTGAGTACCTCGGGAGCAAGAGAAAAGATTTTTTCCAGTGGTTCCAGATTTCCTGCCAAGGAGCCACTTCCATCACAATTTTTGCTCTTTTCCTTTGTGACAAGATTGAACCAGCTCTTCGCCAGGAGGTCTATGAGAGGACAGCTAAAGACATTGCTGACGACATGCAGGGCAGATTCCCAGATTTCAGGGGCAACAGAGCCAATCTGGAAGTTTGCATCTTGAGATACCTGGCAGAACAAGAAAATTTTGAGGATTTCAAGCAGTACCTGAAGTTTCCAAAGGAGTTTTTTCAGAGTTACATTGAGAAACGAGTGAAGAGTCACTGTTTAGATGGGAGTGGGAGGCTTGAGAGGTTTTTAGATTCCTCCCTTAATCTTCTCTTTGAAAAAATCCTGTCAGCTGTTTCTTTATCAACCCAAATTGTCAAAGACAGAAAAGACAGAGAGGATAAAGTCTGTCTTTGGCTGGATGAATTTTGCAGGGAACTGACAGAGGTGATCAGCTTCCCTATAAATGACCTGAGGGGCATTGAGCACCAGGAGGTCACAGACATTGAGTTCCTGAGCAGTGCCATGGCAGAAGTTGTGGCTGCCCTGAGGGACAGGCTCAAGAATGAATTTGTGGATGTTGATATGAGCTCGTTTTCAACACAGCCTCACACCATCTTAGCAGAGCAGTTTTTGGGGTGCTGGGAAGAGTGTCCCTTTTGTGGGGCAGTCTGCACAAACACCATACAGGGACATGATGGAGACCATCAGGTTGTCTTCCATCGTCCACGAGCTCTGATGGGAACCATGTGGCAGGGGACAAACCACCTGGTCACTGATATTTGTTCCAGCCTTGTTGCAACAAATCTCAAATTCAGGTTTGATAACGGCAAATGGATCTCATATAAGACATACCGTGATGCAGGACCTCCTCTTTCCAGGTGGAAAATTCTTCCTGATTCATCCATGCAAGTTTACTGGAAATGGTTTGTGTCTCATTTCAGGACACAGCTGGAAGTTTTGTACAATGGGAAATTTCAGGGCAAAGGAGAAATCCCTGAGGCCTGGCAGAGAATTACCAAGCAGCAAGCACTGTCTGAGCTGGACAGGCCATTTTCATGGGAAGGACAAACCTTAAGATCTTGGCGGCTTAGGAGAAGTTTGTACAAGGCTCCCCACAAAATGCAGTAACAGTGATGACAACGTCAAGCCCAGTGAAGACAACGGTATCCAAATGCTCCCAAATTTGGTGAAATAAGGCATATTACTGTGGCTATCGCTCAGCAAACACCTCCCTTCAGGAGAAACCCTGAATCCTCTTGCCTTCTTGTTATAAACATTTCCCTCTGCTTTGTCCTACAGCCAAACGAAACCCCCTCCTTTGGGAGATCGGCCTCGTGGCCGAACCTGAGCCCAAGGGCCAGGGCAAGGGCAAAGGCAGCACTCCAAGGCCTACTTGGATCAGCTGCTGTGAGACAAGAAGGGACAGTGCCCCAAAGGCAGTTTTCCTGCAGCAAGGAGGTGTCCAGCTTGGAGAAAGGGCTGCAGGACCTGAGGCCAGCTCCATGCTGGCTGCAAGCTGGGCTGCTTGGCTTTTGGGCATCGTCCTTCCCTCCCTGACTGCAGCCTCCTGGATCAACTGAGGCTGTTCCCCCAGCAGGAGCTGTTGTGCCTCTGGGCTCCGGAAAGCAGTGACACGACTGCACCGGGGCTCAGGCAGTGCTTTCACTCCCTGTCTTGGAGGTGCTGTGTCTCTGTCCAGGGCAGCTGCTCCTGCTCAGGTGCCTGGGGCTGCTGCCCTTCCCTCCAGCTCTCAGCCCTGGCAGGGCTGCTCCTGTCCTTGGCCTCTGTGCTGAGCAAAAGCATTTGAAATGCCCCATGTGGAGAATCCTGTCTGCCAGCACCTTCTGCAGCAGCCCTGGGGCAGTGCTGGTGCTGTCCAGTGGCTGGTGGCACCAGAGCCGTGCTCTGGAAGGTGGCACCAGCTGGCTCTGCCCCAAGGAGCTGTGGGGGCTTTTGCTGTGCAGGTGCTGCAACCCTGCTGGCAATGCGAGGGCCAAGCCCTCCTGGAGAGCTGGCTGAAGGGCTGCTTCAGCCTCATCCCCTGCAGGCTCTGCTAATAAAGGAGTTGATTTGGACTGCACTGCTCTGTGTCTCCTTTGTGTTCAGGGGAGCCACAGCTGGGGGTGACTCGAGCTCTGTGTGCTGCAGATGGAGAGGGGACAGGGGGTGGCACTGGGGCAGGGGGTGTGGCAGCAGAGGTTCTGCTCCATTCAGGGTCTCTGCTCCAGGAGCGGCTTCACTGTCTGCAGGGAGAGCAGAGAGGGCAAGAAGCCCCAAACCACAACATCCAGGGAAACCAATGTCAGTGGCAGGTGCCAAGAGAGGCAGCGCTGGGAACCAAGCCTGGCGTGTCACACACATGGAGGGCTGAGAAGGTTGATCCCATCGAGGTCTGTGCTGTGGAGGTGCTCAGCTGGGAAGCTGCAGGACAAAAGGGGAACAGGCCCAAACCCTACCAAGCCCAGCCCTGGCCAAGCAGACCTGGAGCCAGCGACAGGAGCAAGAGCTGGGCTGTGTGAGCATCTGCTGCAAGGGCTGAGTGCCAGGGACTGGGGACACAAGGGTTGGGAGAGGGTTTGGGCTGGCTCCTGGAGGCAGACAGGCAATGAAGGTGCCCCTGGCCATGGTGTCACCTCCTGGGCTGCATGGGGAATGTCCCAGTGCAGCTGCTGGAGTGAGTGGGGGGACCCAGTGCCACAACTGGATGCAGTGCAGAGGACCCAATGCAGCAAGGGGTGGTGGCCTCAGGCCTGGGCTGGGATATCAGGAGGCTGCAGCATCCCTCACCTGCTGCCCTCACCTGTGCCAGCTGTCCCAGCTCCCTCTGCAGTACAACCAGACTCTTCTCTGCACCTTTCCCTGTCTCTGCCAGGATCCTTTGGCCAAAGTCTCCCTCGGTGGGATTGTCTGGCACCTCCTTCCTTGTAGGCCCTGCTCTAGGGAGGAGCACAAATTGCTTAAAGCTCTTTTCAACCTCAGCAATTCTTAGAAGCCGTGCCTTCCAGTGACACTGGGATGCAGCAGCTCTCCCAGGCTGCACCAGTTGGGACTAAGGGTGCGCTGACCCTGTGTAACATCCAGAACATTTACACGGAAGGGAATAAACTGAGGTTCCTTTACTCTAATTTGGCACACAGGAGAAATCCTGACTAGATATTCTCAAGAGGTCAAAATTACAGAGAACTTTGGTGGCAAAAGATAGAAAATCAAGGAATTTGATCAACCTTTTCCCATGTCTGACAGCCTGCAGGGTCCCGAGGAGAGCTGCTGGTGCTGGGCTGTGACTGTAAAGTGGAACAGGAACTGTCCAGTGGGGTCTGTCTGCTGCACACGTTGGGAAAGACAGGGCTGGCGATGGAGGGGGACAGGGCTGGGGTGCCTGGATGGGTGGAGCTGGGATGGGGATGGAAGGGCAGGTGGGGAGCTCTGAGAAGGGCAATATTGCTCTTAATTTCCCTTCCTCATTTTGCTCTCTTCTTCCTGTCATTCTTCTTTCTCCCTCCCCAGAGAAGCTGTTGCTGCCCCATATCTGGAAGTGTCCAAAGCCATGTTGGACGGGACTTGCAGCACCCTGGGGTAGTGGAAAGTGTCCCTGCCCATGGCAGGTGGTGGACCTGGACAGGCTTTACTGCCTCTTTCCACACAGAATCCATGAGGATTTAGGGAGCTGAGAATGGTACAGGGATACTTTTAAGCCCTTTCTGGTGCCTGAAGGAGATCCAAGAGAGACGGAGAGAAACTTTTTAGTAGGGCTGGAGTGGCAGGACACGGCGAATAATCGCCCCATGCTGACCCGGCGCAGGGTTAAATGTGTTTTTCGGCATCTTTTTTCCCGCCTTTCTTGTTCCCCTCACGCGTGGGGCCCTCCCGGCCGCCAGGCGGCGCCATCTCGGCGGGGCGGGGCGCGGTGACGTCACGGCCACGCCGGGTGGGCCGATGCGGCGGCACCGGGAGCGGCGCCGGGAACACCGGGAACGGCTCCGGGAACAGCGGGAGCGGCCCCGGGAGCGCCGGTAGCACTGCGGACGGCAGCAGCGGGGACAGCGGGAGCGCCACCATGGAGTACGTGAGCCCCGAGCAGCTCGCCGGCTTCAGCAAGTACAAGGTAGCGGCGCTGACGGCGGCCGGGCTCGGGGCCTGGCGCCGTGAGGGGGGCGCTTGAGGGGCGGCTGGGGGAGGTTGGCGTGCATGGAGCAGGGGAGGCGGCAGCGGGGCCTGGGGTCCGGGGTGGGATCTTCGGAGGGGCTGTAGGGAGATCCCGAGTGTGGAGGGAGTCCCGGGGTTTGGGGCAGAGGGAGGGGCCACAGTTAACCCCGAGATTTGAAAGGAGCGAGGGGGAACTGTAGGGCGGTCCGAGTTTTGGGAGGGTCTGCCGTGAGATCTGGGGTTTTGAGGTCGGGGGGATCGCAGCGATGTGCAGGGTTTTGGGGGACTGTGGTGAGACCCGAAACCCATGTTTGGAAGGAGTGAGAGGTGCAGTGAGCCTCAGGGTTTGGTGGGTTTGCGGTGACACCCAGGGGTTTGGGGCAGGGGACTGGTGCTGCAGTGAGACCTGGGCTGGCGTTAGGGGACTGCAGGGGAACCTTGGTGATGGGGAGTTGCAGGGAAACCTGGGTTTTGGGGTGAGGCTTCAGTGAGACATTAGGCTTTCAGAGTAGGAGGAGCTCTGCAGTAAGACCCTGGTTTGGGGGTGGTTGTAGGGAAACACAGGGTTTGGGGGAATGGCTAGAATGAGACCTGAAGTTTGTGGGTTGGAGGGCTGCAGAGAGACCTGGGGTTTTGTGGCAGAGGAATTGCAGTGAGTGAGAGCCGGGATTTGAGGGGCTGTGGGTTCAGTGAGGACCAGTGTGGTGAAAGTGGGACTGTGTGCGACATGGAACCCCCCTCCTTGCTGGAATGATCAGGGTGTGACTGGGAGCTTCTCCTCCTCCTGGGCTGGGGTCCAGGGAGGCAGTGATGAGCTGTCCCCACACACAGTGAGCTCTGGGGCTGTTCCCCCAATGAAGGGACTGCAGAGAGGGCTGTGGGTTTCCTGGGAGCAGGGCTGGCCCAGGAACTGTCCCCATGGAGCTCAGGACTGTGGTGCACCGGCCCTGTGAGTGCTCTGTGCAGTCACACCCATGGAACCCACATCGCTCCCATCTCCTTGTGCCAAGCTGTGTCTTGTTCAAAGTGCTGGGAACCTTGGAAAGAAGCACTGGAAGTGCCAACAGGCTCTGCTCTGGCATTTAAACCTCTGGGGTCTGATTTTGAGCCAAAGTGGGCGACATCCTTAACATGGGAGAATGCTGGATCCTGTGTTTATGTGGAGAGGAGGGTGTTTTCCATATTTTTTTCTTCTCCCACAACAGCAGTGAATAAAAAACCTTCACCTCATCTTCTTTGCTTTGCACTTGTTGTGGGACCCATCATGTGGGCCCATGTTCCAGTCGTCCTTCCAGGGTGGCTCACACGATGTTGTTTGAGAGTGTGGGACAATCAGGACAAGTGTGAGGCCTTCAGGGAGCAAAGCTCCTCCTGGAGTCATGAGTGGGGGCTGGAGGGGCCAGGGCTTGCTCATGCTCCTCTTGCAACCTGGTGATGTGGAGAGAAATGGATTTGGGAGGGGGTGACATGGAACGGTGTGTCAGGGTGCACGAGATTGCCTGTGGAAGGCTGGCTCTGTGGGGATTCAACAGGAAAATTTCTGCCTGTTTAGAAAGGCAGTGAATGACCGTGGGTTTGTGTGGGTGCTGGAGAAAGGTCATCAAAACACTCATCTGTGAGCCAGGCCTCCCAAAGGGACTGGTTTGGCTCCTGCAAAGACAATTCCTTTGCTCCAAGAGGGAGGCTGTTGGATGTTCAGCCTGGCTCCTGTCGTGCTGGAGGGATTGGTGGGGTTGCTGCCGTCCCCCTCAGCACCTGTGCAGGGACAAGGGGATCTCCAACCCTTCTGGATTGTGTGACAAGGACCAAAACTGCTCCCAGGTTATTTCCTGAAGACACCTCTGAAAGAAATGCTGCTGCAGTTAAATCTGGGAGCACAGCCCATGGAAAGCTGCTTGGGGTGAGGAGAAAGGTCCCACGCAGCACAAAAGGCATCAGCTGCTCACTGTCCCCCCTTAGGAACTCGTAGGTGCTCCCTGGCCTTGCTTTGGGGCCAGAGGGCTGGAATGTGGGAGCAGGGTTCTGATGCAGCTGTGTCCCGAGGACAGGAGGAGCTTTGCCCCAGAGCCTGTGCTTTTACTGAGTCAGCAGAGACTTTGACAGGAATGGGTGGCTTCACTGAGTGCTCCAGGAGCACCATCTGTGCCCCACTCGTGTCTCTGCCCTGCTGCCTTCCTTGTTTCGTCTGTGACTTGTTTCCTTGGGGAGCTTTGTTCCTGGCTATTTTATTTTGGGAAAGTGGCTGATCCAGCACAAGTCTTGGTAGTGGGACAAGTATTCCAGCCCTGATTTAGGCATCGAGGCTTGGCGTGCTCTGCCCTTTGCAGCTTCCAAAGCTGGGTTACCTTGTCAGACTCACAGATGGGGCTGGCAGGGGCCTTAAAGCTCATCCAGTGCCACCCACTGCCATGGGCAGGGACACCTTCCACTATCCCACTATCCAGCCTGGCCTGGAACACTTCTAGGGATCCACAGGCAACCACAGCTTCTCTGGGCACCATGTGCTAGGGTCTGTAATACTTCTGCAGGAGCAGGGAATTCTTTGGGTGTTGGAAAGATCCCTCTGGAGACAGGCTAAGCTGAACTGGGAAGGGAGGGACCAAATCCATACTCTGTAGGTGATATGTACCAGCCCTGCCTGGCAGGAGCTGAGGCTTCCCCTGAGGCTGGACAAATGCCAGGGGTGTCTGCTCCAGCACTTGTGACTTGTCACACTGGGGCAGGTGATGCCTGAGGTCTCGATATCCAAACTCCAGGGCTTGTTTTGAGGCTGTGGAGCAGGACTTGTGTGTCCACATCCCAAGGGAAAAGCAATTCAGGCACCCTGCTCTGGTCACATGTTGAATATCCTCTGTCTGTCCTCTGTTACTGTCAAGTTTGGGATGTCCACTGCCAAGAAAGCTGCAGCCAGGCTCTGCTATTTCTGAGTACAAACTTGCAGGTGGATGCCAGAGGTCAGGTTCTTAGCAACTGTCTGCAGATGGCCTGGTGCCCAGCTTCTGGGCAACCTCCTTCTGTAGATGTGTGGGAGTGGGGAAATGGGGCCCTTGGGAGTGTTGACAGAGGTGTCTGTTCTGCTTTGCTTCCTCTGCTGGAGAGGGATTTTGGATGTGGGTGTGGAGGGACAGGACAAGGGGAAATGGCTTCCCACTGCCAGAGGGCAGGGATAGACGGGATATTGGGAAGGAATTTTTCCCTGTGAGGGTGGGCAGGCCCTGGCAGAGGGGAAGTGCCAGATGGGATGGTGCTTGGAGTAATGAGACGTTAATTTTGAGGAACTAAGGATTTTTAGGAAAGTTAAGATAATAAGTTGCTGAATTAGCTGAAGTAGATAGGTAATCTTTGTTCGCAGTTAACAGAAGCCGGATCTTAGATAAGCTACCCCGGATCTTGTAACTCATTTCTTGTCTGGTTTATGTTTATGTAGTTGTGCTTGTAATGAAAAACAAAATGTGGTAAATAGGACATAAGATAGCTGCAGATTTCCTGCTTAAAGGACCCATTGAACACAGGAAACTGTAAGTTCTACCAAGGAATCATTTGTCATGAATGCATTGAAAAGGTAGAAAGGTCAGGACGAGGAAGACTCATCTTACTTCCTCATTTTGAGTGACCCCTCCCTAAAATATACCCCCGACTCATTTTAAGAAACAAAGTACGCATGCTTAATTGCCTTTTTTGCCAATTAGCATACGAAGCGAGGAATGGGAGGTGACAGGGGTATGAATATGCATTTGTATTTTGGATATTCAACACTTTTGTAAATAAAAGACATTGTAATTACCTGTGAATTTCGCAGTGCGAATTAGGGAACTATCCCGCGTGCTGCCCGGCCGTAATAAACATACACTTTCTAACTTTAAACTGTTAGAGAGTTTTTGTCCGTCACAGTTGGGTATCGATACTAGATCAATACCCATATTTCTTTAATAAATCAGTAACCTGGGATAGTGGATGGTGTCCCTGTCTTGGAATGCAGCAGCCACTGCTTCTCTGGCTATTGTGTCCCCGCCTCTCACAACTCTCCCAGGGAAGAAGCCTGTCCTCTAGCTGTGGGAAGTCATTCCGCCTTGCCCTGTCCCTCCAGGCCTTTCTCCAAATTTTTTCTTTCCTCCCTTTTCAACATTTATACACATCCATCTCTCACACTTTGCAATATTATTACTAATGTGATATATGTCCTAAAGTTAATTCATGTTAAATGGTATAAAATGTAATTCACTCTCTGAAAATATAAGTTTTATTTCTAATCAAGTATACAACAGGTTAACTGAGACTAAACCTGCACAGAGAGGGGTACAAGGAATTTCTTTGCCAGGGATTGCACAGGAGGGACAGGAGAAACTATGCTAAGAATTACGCGAAAAGGGACACAAGGTAACCTCTGCCGGGAATCGTTAAGAAGAGAACAAAGATGACGGAAAAGGGAGATGGAGAACCCAGAGAACCGAATGATTACATCAGATCGATATCTCATCCGTCCCCTCCCGACATTACCATCTCTACACAGCACCTGGACACAGCCATCAAGGACATTGTTTTCCAGAGCAAATCCATTCAACCACACCAGAACCCGAACATGAATATCTAATGAGGCTGCCTCTGAAGAGGGAATCTCGAGTCCCGATTTTCTCTCAGCGATCCAGTGTATAAAAGGAGACAGCTTCAGACCAGAAATGTGAACTTGGGGTGTAACACACTGACAGAGTGTGTTACCGTGTTCACCCAGTGCCGAAACCCTGGGGTTCGACGCTGTCCTTTTAATTGTGGCTATTGGAGACTGTTATTTTGTCTCAGAATAAAATTCTAAATTTTGATTTATTGAATTTGGTCTGTCGTATTTATTACACTAATAATCAGCACAGGAGTTTAGAGTCAAAGGTCTGCAACAGACGGGTGTTGTCTGTGAGCCAGCTAAAACCATGGCTGGTGTAGAATTTTGACACTCATTTAATCCTGTGACTCGAATAGAGTGGTTCTACTTTCACTTTCTGCTGCACTAAAAAGCCTGATTTCCTGGAATTACCCTGCTGCCTCCGGAGCAGAAGAAGCCGCACCCACCAGAGAGCCCGTGCATAAAGAGGGGCTGTGCTGGGTTTGTCCCGTGCCAGGAGCTGCGGGGCACGGAGGGAGAAGGTAGGGCCCTGGGGATGAGCTGTGGGGCCGGGAGCAGCAGGGAGCGGGCTCTTGTCAGGCTCCTGCCTCCTGTTGCCGGTGTTTTGCCAGGGCTGGGGAGATGGCAGGGCAGGAGAAGAGGGCTCTGAGGGCAGCGGGCGGGCGGTGTCTGCTCCTCCGTGGGCTGTAGGAAGCCGCCGTTGCTGGCAGCCGCTTTGGGGGAGCTCGGGGGAGCTGTGTGCGCTGCGGGGCTGAGCTGGGAGGGGGGGCCGGGCTCAGAGGGGTGGGAGCGGAGCGGCGAGGGAAGGAGGAGGGATGCGGGCGGATGGAGGGGCAGAGCGAAGTCTGCAGAGGCGCAAAGCCTGGCCCGAGAGCTGGCAGTGGGGCTGGCCGGGCACAGATCCCTTGTGGAGCCCCTTCCATGCCGCCAGCCCGTGCCCGGCTCGGGCACCCCCAGCCCCGCGGTGGGGCCGGATGGCTGCGCTCTGCTGATGGCAGGAGCCAGGGGGATCATTCCATTTCCTACCCGTGCAGGGAGGGTGGGATTCTCCTCTCTCACAGTCGAAGCGTCATCACTCAGAGAGCTCTGCTTCCTGGGAGAGCCCCTTAAAAGCACCAGCGCCTCCAGAGCCCCTTTCCCTGGGGCAGGGCTGGGGAAAAAGCTCTCGGGTGCTGTTCCCATGAAACGGGGTGCCAGCATTCCCTATGGCAGATTCTGCTGCCAGCCTTGCTGTTTCCCTCTATAGCTTCCAAGGAGGAGCTCGATCCCGAGTTATGCCCTGAATGTGCTTAGTGCCTCTCTGCGGGCACTGACACAGTCACATGTGCCTTTTCCCCTATTCCTGCAGCAATGGGAAGCCGTGCAGGAACTGCCAGGGATGCCTGGGGACAGGTTCAGGATGTGGCAGGGCTGGAGTTAATGTTGTGCAGGGCAGTCTCTGACTCCAGCAACTGAAGCCGTGCTGGGAGTGCTCCATTGGGAGAGAATTTGGTAGGAGACAGGGCTAGGACAAGTGGTTCAAGTGGACAAGCTGCAGCAGTGACCCTGAGCCAGCAGTTCCCTTCCTGAGCAGCCATCCTGCACTGAGGCTCTGCTGCCCAGGGAGCAGCTGGACATGTGCCCAAAGAAAACAATTGGTGTCTAAAGTCCCTCCTGTGCTCTCTCAGCACACCCAGCTTTCCTCTGTGGGTGAACTGCTCTTATCTTAAGCCAGTGGCTTTTCCTCCTTCTGCTGTCCCCCTCCTGTCCCCATCCTGGTGGTGGGAGTGCATGAGCTGCAGGTGGGGCTCAGTGGCTGCTGGGATCCAAGCCCTGCGCTGCTTCTACCCCTCTCCAAGGCCCTGAGCTTGCCCCCAGCAGCAGCTGTGTGATGTGGGCAGTGGTGCGACAGGGCCCGTGCTGTCCCATTGTCAGTGCTGTTCCCCTGGCTATGCCCCCTCCACACCTTGTCTGCTGCCCCGAGAGCACAGATGTTCCCAGGACAGCCTCTCACCCATCAGCACCCTCAAGTCCTTGTCCTTAGGGCTGCTCTCAATCCATTCTCTTCCCAGCTTGTGTCTGTGCCTGGCATTGCCCAGACCGAGGGGCAGCACCTGCACTTGGCCTTGTTTGACCTTCAGGGCCTTTGCTGTGTCCCATGCCTCCAGCATGCCCAGCTTCCTTCTGGTGAGGGAACATGGATATAGGTCCCAGGTGAAACCCTGCTCTGGTCACCTCCAGAAGAGCCATGAGGAGTCTTTGCTGCCTTGGCAATCCCCAGTGGAGGAGAAGGGTTGGCCTCCAGTTCTCCCTGGAATAAATCCTCCACATTGATGGGTGGCCTCCTCTGACAGTCTGGTCTTTTCCTTTAGGATTTCAGGCCTTTTTTTCTCACTGATCTTCTTGTTGGACCAACTGGAGCATCTGCTGTGAGGTGGGTGAGGGGCATCAGAGCCCACAGCCCTTGCACAGATTGCCCAAATCTGCAGGGATTTCTGGGGGAAAGCTGCCCCTGAAGGCTCTGGAAGGGTGCAGGAGCCCTCAGATCCTGAGTCCAACTCCCCAGCATCGATACCTGTGCTGGTAAGTGTCTCGTGGCCTTGGTGGGGTGGAAGCTGAGTGCACTGGAAGGTTTTATGCATGGAACAAATCTCTCCAGTATCCAGCTGAATGGAGACTGGGACAATTTTCAGGGTTGTGTGACAGCGTCACAACCCCCAAAGCTGTAAAGGCAGCTGTGCAATGAGAGCGCCAGCTCTGCTAGCGTGAGAACGTGGAATCATGGAATGGCCTGACTTCAAAGGTGTTTTGCCAGGGGGGCCAGGGTCTGCAGAAAAGACACAAACGGCAACTTAAGGTGAAATTTACTGTAATGCAGAACTGCAAAAAATCACAAAGGGATGTGTTCAGCAATGCATTCGATTATTACTACAAAAATTTCCTGTAGTAATTAAGAAGGATACCCCATCTGTTACCCTCAGACTTTACCATCCTCCAGATGCACACATCAGCTGGGGAGGCCCTCCTGCTATAAACTGGCAATTCCTGTGGTGCTTCCAGCTGAAGGCAGAGAGGCTCCAGCCTCACTGTGACAGAGCCCAGCTTTTATAACATCGAATAAACAACCTGACACCTCTTCCAGTGCAGGAACATCTGGTTTCATTCTGCTCTTGGGTTATTCCTGAAGCCTGGCCAGGAATGAAGGGGGAACCAAGGGAGTTGTCTTTGATCCTACAGCCCCAAGAAAGGCCATGTGTCCAACTTTCCAAATATGGAAAAGTAAATGCATGTTTTTGTCAAGGAACAGTCACATAGATCATATTGCTATTGATACTTTGTTAATTATGAATATATATAAAGATTGGGTTGAAGGTTCCTCTAGAGGTCAACTTTGGCTCAGGGCCTGTTGTTCTGGCCTCAGTCAGGGCCTGTTCCTCCGGCCTTGGTACTTCAGAAGGGCCACACAGGGATCCTGGGAGAGGCAGGACTGAAAGCTTTACTGAAATGCAAAAAGCTCACATTAACTGGCTGCCCTTGATCAGCTCTGTGAGTTAACGTGTTATAAAAGAAAATTCAGTGTGACAAGAGGGACTTCTTCCTCCTGAGCCTGTACTGGTTGTGACCCATGACTGACTTGTCCTTCAGGGATTTTTCAGTCAAAAGTGACCAGCACTGATGGACCCCAGAAGCATTCAGACCTGTTTCCCACGGGCCCTGTGTAACTTTCCCCTGAGCAGCCTGAACTCTGCTTTTGCTACAGCCAGAGTTGAAGGTTTTCTGGCACTTTTCCTGCTGTCACCAGAGGTTTTAAGCTCAGTGGCTCCATGGTGGCTGTGGCCCAGATGGCACCAATGGGCACTTGGCTGATGAGACCCTCTGTGCTAACGAGCAGCAGGTCACAGAGGGCACCTCTCTGAGTGGGCTCCCAAAGTCTCCAGTCACTCCTGATGGGCCACCAGGATGTCCCAGGCACAGCTGTGGGCAGGAACAAGGTGGATTTTGCCCCTGCACTGGGCTGGGCCCCCTGAGTGTGCCAGGAAGCAGCTCCTGGCAAGAGGTGTGAGTGGGGCAAGGGAGGGGCTGTGCTGGCAGCTGGAGCAGGAGCACAGCTCAGAGCCCGTGTGGCCGTGCTGGGCATGGGGGGAGTGTGTCTGGGGAGTGTGGGGTGCCCATGGGGGCAGTGTGTGAGCACTGCCTCCGTGTGCTGGGAGCAGCGGGCTGGGCCAGGCAGTGAGCAGGGCAGGTGTGGGGCTGGGCAGAGAGCAGGGCAGGTGTGGGGCTGGGCAGAGGGTACAGGATGCAGGCAGGGCTGTTGGATGGGCACAGGGGCTGTGCCAGTGTTCCAGGGAGCCAGGAATGCCCCTGGCTGCCTGCACTTGGGAACTGGGCAGTTCTGCTGGGAGGATGTGTGTGATGCTGAAGGCAGCACCTTGTCCAGTGCAGGCTGTGTGGCTGAGTGAGACTGTGTGTGTGTCTGTGTGTGTCTGCGTGTGTCTGTGTTTGTGTCTCTCTGTGTCTGTGATGTCTCTGCTCTCTCTGGGATAAACACTCAATTTCAGGGAGGATCCTGCAAACAGGAAAGCAACAGGCACATCCAGTGTGCTGGGAAGGGGACCCTGGCTCTTGTGCCATCCCAGGCTGGGCTCCAGCAGCCAGGTGGGAGCAATCCCCAGGGCTGCAGCTGCTGCAGGGCCTCTGTCAGGAGGCTGGAGCCTCTGACAGCACCTTAGGGAAAGTCTCTTTTCTTCCTCCACAGACATGGCTTCACAGGAGGACACACAAGATGGGGATGCAAAGGCACAGCTCCTGGCAGAGGAATTAGAGAAGGAGAGATTGGATGCTGGATACTGGCTGCCCAAGGTGATGCAGATCCTGGGAATTGAGTGCAGAGAAGCCCTGCAACATGTGGAATATAAAGACTACCTCAGGCTGGAGTGTGAGGTACGACACCCCTGGGAGAAAAAGGTACTCCAGAAACTCCTGAAAATATCAGATAAGAAAACAACCGCTAAAGAGGTGCAGAAGGAACACTTGGAGAAGACAAAGCAAAGACAAGAAGTGGCCAAACAAGCCCTGAATGATCTGACTGAAATGCTCAACAGCTGCAGCCACAGCCAGGATGCTGTGAGGGAGAAAGCAGAGACTCTGTGGCAAGCCATGGAGATTCCCAAGGAGTTCTGGCCACCACCAAAGAAACCCTTGGCAGATATGCTGCAGAGCATGCAGAAGCATCTGGAGCAGCAGGATTTGTCAGCAGTCAGGATGGAGAACATCCCTGACACAGAGGTGCTGAGGCGGGCGTCGGGGGGACTGGCCCTGCAGGGCATCTACAGAACCAGCAGACCTGCAGATGTGCTGGCAATGCGAGAGCAACTCCTCAGGGTTCCTGAGGGATTCCAGCTCGCTGGTCCGGAGCAAGGATCGCTGCTTGAGAGGAAGGAGTTCTCCTCCTCTGCAGCAGAATCCACTTTCACCAAGGCCATGGAGCAGCTGGGGTTCAGCATGAGCGTTTCTGCCAAAGCCGGATTCTGGGGGATTAATCTGGGAGCAGCTGCTCACAGCAGCTCCTCACAGCCACAGGACACCCACCAGTCCCACTCTGAGCAGAGTTACTTTTGCAGCACCGTGTACCAGTACATCCCCCTGGCCTCCTGCTACTTCCAAAGACATCAGCTTCGCCTCTCGGATGCGGCTCTGCAGGAGCTGCAAGACATGGAGCAGCTTTTGTGCTTCACTCAGAAAGACAAGGCCCCCCTGCTGGAGAGGTGTGAGAGGTTCTTCAGCAGGTTTGGGTCCCACATAAACCAGGGTCCCCTCCACTTTGGGGGGATATTCTGGTGGAAGGCATCCACAGAAGGATTCCGAGCCGAGCAGAGGGAAGAGATGAAGCGACAAACTTCTGAAGCACTAAAGAGCTTTGTCAGGGCCAGCTTGGGTGGCTTAAGGGCCAGTGGTGCGGGGCCCCTGGATGTTTCTAAATCCAGCTCAAAGGCTTCTGTCCTGGGAAGAGCTGGAGACAGTTCCCATACAGCAATTCATCTCTCGGTGGTCAACGCAGGGGGTCCACCAGACACGGCTTCTCTTCCTCAGTGGAAAATGGGGCTCGTGTCTGATAACACAACGTGGTGCGTTATTGACCGTGGCTTTGAGCTGGTCCCAGTGTGGGATGTCATCCTGTACAATCACAGCAGGGATTTTAAGTCCGTGGGTCAGATGAGCAGAGCCCTCAGGGATGCGTACAAAGAGCTGACAAATCAGAGCATAGGCACCATTTTTGGGAAGGAAATAGATATTGCAGTGCAAGAGGCCAGAGATTTCATGGGGACTGTGAAGACCTGGGAGGTGACGGTGGATGAAGGAAAGCTGCTCAGGCTGATGGAGCTAAAAGATGATCTGAATGCAAGAACCAGGAACCCCAGTGTGTGGATCAACGTGTGCCTGTCAGACAAAGCCCTGCAGGACTTCCTGGTGAACACCGTGCGCAGCTGCCAGGAGTCATCTCCAGAAAACACCAGCTCCATCAAGGTAATGTTGAGAAGCCTCCTGGATCCTCATATCTACTCTGTCAAGGACTTCCCTGAGGCTTCCTTCATTATGCAATGGATCTTCCAGGCTGGGCACCCACTTCCCAGATTTCCCAAAGTCTCTGAGCTTGGAGACCTCATCAAAACACTGCAGCAAATGAAGGAGCACATCCATGCTGTCACCTATGCACCAGCAAGCTCTGCTTCTGCCGTTCATGAAGCAAAGATAGAAGCCACCCTGACCAGCAGCCTTGCCATTTATTCCTTCCTCCAGTCTCTCCAGGAACAGGCTCAGAAGGACATGGAACTGTTGGTGCTCTTGATTGTGACCAGCATAGGGTACCAGGTGGAAAGCAGCACTTTCCAGCACCTCCTTGGACACCCAGAAATTCAGTACATGGCCAAGGAAATGGAAGCAGCACATGAGGAGTACGTGAACCTGAAGGAGCAAGATGCCGACAGAGCTGAGGCCTCCCTTCTGCTGTTGGGTCTGACTGTGACACCCGAAAGTCAAGAGCTGTCCCCTGAGCAAAAGAGGGAGCGATTAGTTTTCATGGAAGATCACATGAAAGGCTTGTGGTCCCCACGGATAAAGAATCTTCTCCAAAAGCACAGTGGAGGCACAGACTGGGAGAGGCTGGAACGGGACTTGCATTCCTCGATCAGTGGGTGCTTGGATGAGAAATTGGATGAAGAGAGGATGCAGAACATATTCACTGACCTGCAAGACACTTTTCAAACACTGGAGCCCCCCAGTCAGTCCCAATCCAAGTCTGGCAGTGGTGAATCCAAATCTGATGAAGCCATTGCAAACCAGGAGTTCCTGCAGTTGCTCAAGCGCCTTGGACTCCAAAGTCACTATCCAAGAAAAATGGGGATGGGAGATTTCCGCACCATCTGCAAGACATCTCTGCAGGACAGCCAGCCCAGCAAGGACACAGAACTGCCATTATACTTCCTGCAAAAGCTGTTGATCGGGGATTACCAGGTGAGGTACCTGACTTGCAGGGATGACAGCAACCCAAAACTTGTATCCCTGCCTCAAACCACAGCGAAAGAGCACCAACACTCCGATTCCTATGATCATTTTTTTGCTGATTTAGATGAAGCAGACCCTGAAGGTGTGAGCAAGACCAACCAAATGCACCCCATGGACCTGCAGATGGCCATTTTCCATTGTGCTGATGACTTCCTCAGACAGACCCTTGCAACCAAGCTGGCCTTCTGCCAACTGGCGCTGCCTCTGCTGGTGCCCAACCCATGCACTTCACGCATTGAGTTCCCACTCTACGCCCTTAGCCAAATCCAAAGGAGCTGGAAAGAGGCGGAGAAGTCAGGAAAACAGACTGGAACAAAGAGTTACAAGAACAAACTCATCTTTCAGGCACAGACACCCATCGTGTCCTTCATCCGCATTGGCAGCTCGGCCTCCTCTTCCAAGTCTCAGCTCCTGAACGCTCTGCTGAGCAAACGCAAACACGACACTTTCTTCCACCGCCAGTGCAGAGGCAGCACCAGAGAGCGTTTGCTGATGGAAGGGGTGGTGGAGATCGCCTGGTACTACCCCCGTGGAAGCCCCGATGACACCTTTGAGTGCTGCGTGGCTTTCTGCAACCTGCATGGAGATGCCAGGGATCACGGAGCACAGCTGCAGTTCCTGCAGGAGATTTCTGCTGTCAATGTGGCTCTCGTATCTGACTTGGAGCACATGGACAACAGGGGGAAAAAGCTTCTGCAAGACCTGTTGCAGTCACAAAGGCCTCTGGTTTGTCTTCTCACAGAAAAAGAGAAGGTTGCAGCTAGACAAGCCAGCAAAAACTTAAAATTAGGGATCAAGAACAGAAATGAAGCAGAACTGACAGTTCAGCTGACCAAAATTTTCAGGGATCTCTTAGAAGAGTCTAATCCACGTTTCAGTCTGGATGCCTGTGTGGACAAAGCTCGCCAGCACGGATTCATAGTGGATGCAGATCAACCCGCATGTTTGACAGCCAAAGCAAAGGCAAAGGAGCTGGTGGACCTTCTGAAGAAAGAGAAGCTGTCTGAGATCAAATCCAAGCTGCTGCCACTTCAAGGAAAACTGTGGTACCAGTGGTGCAAAAAGGACAAGGAACTCACTCGCTTGCAGGAGAAAGGGAATAAGAGCATTGAGGAACATTGCAGTCAAATTGAAAATGAGAAGAAAGCAATAAGAAGAAAGCAACTCGAGCAAGCTTTTCCTCTCAACCCACTGATGAAATCATTCCTTGGCTTTCTCCAGACCCAGCCAGCAGATACCAAGAAATATTTCCTGCAGTGGATGAAGGTCTTTATGGACGAGCTGTCCTGTGGTCGCCTTGAAGAACTGAGGAGAGACTATCACAAGTTATGGACTGAAAGCTTGACAGGAAAGAAAAACCAAGAAAAAAAAATGGAGAATGCTGATTTGCCGAGTCTCTTGGATGCCCTCTCTGATGAAATTAATGATTCATCCATTGGCCTGGAGCACCTTCTGAGAGAAGTAGGGCAGATTTATGAAGCCCTGCAATTAGTGGAGGCAAAGAATTACAATTTTGACAAACTGCCGGACATTGCAGCAGAGCTGATGGTTTTGGGATATCCCATGGAGCTGATGGATGGGGACGCTTCTTACCTGCCCTTGCAATGGGTGGGAGCAATTTTTGACAGCTTAATTGAGAGGCTGGGGGACAAACGAGTGTTTGTGCTCTCCGTGCTGGGCATCCAGAGCACCGGCAAATCCACCCTGCTGAATGCCATGTTTGGGCTGCAGTTCAACGTCAGCGCGGGGAGATGCACCCGCGGAGCCTTTATGCAGCTCATCCCAGTGGGCGAGGAGCTGCAGCAAGACTTGGGCTTTGATTTTGTGCTGGTGGTTGACACAGAGGGACTTCGTACCACCGAGATGGCCAATAAACAGTCCCTGAACCATGACAACGAGCTGGCCACCTTTGTCATTGGTGTTGGCAATTTGACTGTGATCAATATCTTTGGAGAAAATCCGTCAGAAATGCAAGATGTTCTCCAGATCGCAGTGCAGGCTTTCCTGAGGATGAAGAAAGTCAATCTTTCCCCAGGATGCATCTTTGTCCACCAAAACGTGGGAGAAGCAACTGCCCAGGAGCAGAACATGGAAGGACAAAGGCGTTTGCAGGAAAAGCTGGATGAAATGACCGTGGTAGCAGCCCAGCAGGAATTCTGTGACATCTCCTCCTTCAGTGATGTCATTGGCTTTGATGTGAAGACCCACATTCACTACTTTGCTCAACTTTGGGAAGGAAACCCCCCAATGGCACCACCCAACCCCAGCTACAGCCAGAACGTCCAGCAACTAAAGAGTAAAATCCTCCAGGCTTCCAAGAAGGAGTTGCAGCACAGCATTCTGAGGCTCTCGAGCCTGGAAGATCGTATTGGTGACCTCTGGAATGCTTTGCTGAATGAAAACTTTGTTTTCAGCTTCAAGAATTCCCTGGAGATTGCTGTGTACAGGAGACTGGAAAGTGCCTTTAGTCAGTGGAAATGGAAGCTGCGGAGTCACATCTTAGACGTACAGATGAGACTGGACAACAGAATTCGCAATGGGGACTTGCAGAATGTCACCAGACAAGAGCTTGAAGGGCTGGTGCAAGAGACAAATGATGCAATTGAGAAAGAAGTGGAAAAGTATTTCAGGGAAGACAAAGACAGGGAGATACTGGTGCAGTGGAAATCAAGCACAGTGCTGAAGCTGAACGATCTAAAAGATGCTCTTCTTCATGAAACGAAAAAGAAATGTGAGAATCTTATTGAGCTACAGAAGGAGCAGAGGAAACTGGATGCAAGGAAGTTGCAATATGAAGCCGAGCTCCTGAGAAGGAGTAGGGAGCTGGTTGTGATTCTCAAAGGGAAGAGCCTAGATTCTGTCTCATTGGGAGACAACTTTAGCTGTGTTTGGAACAAGTGGATTGATGAAGTCGTCTGTTCTGCTCCTCCGCTAGAACGGGTGGATATTGATGTAGAAATCAAAGATGTCCTTCTAGAGCACTTTAAGGAGCCAGGTTTCCATGAACGGATCAAGTCATTTCCCAATGGCATACAATTTTCTTTTGACCAGCAGAAACACACCACAAAGAAAAAGTGGTTTCGCTGTATCCCAGATCCCAGGAGCATTCTCCATGCTGATGTGATCAACTTTCAGCACATCAATGACAACATCATAGCGCGTGTGAGCTCAAACATTGATAAGAAGGAACAGGAGGAACGTGACTACAGTCACAATTTTATCCATGAAATACTCAATGAAGTCCAGGAAGGTGTGAACTCTGTCCCCAAAGATGCAATGCGTACTTTTAACAGAGAGTACAGCATTGATTTGTCTCTGTATCTGTGCAAAATGGCAGCAGAAAGGTTTAAAGTCATGCACGAAGAATTCCAAAAGGCAAATGACCCAGTCGTGTACCTGAAGAGCAAGAGAGAAGATTTCTTCCGATGTTTCCAGATTTCCTGCCAAGGAGCCTCTTCAATCAAAATTTTTGCTGGTTTCCTTTGTGGCAAGATTGAACCAGCTCTTCACCGAGCGGTCTATGAAAGAACATCTAAAAACATTGCTGAGGACATGCAGAGCAAATTCCCAGATTTCCAGGGCAACAGAGCCAATCTGGAAGTTTGCATCTTGAGATACCTGGCAGAACAAGAAAATTTTGAATATTTCAAAAGTTACCTTATGCGTCCAAAGGAATTTTTTCACAAATACATTGGGATACAAGTTCAGAGTTACTGTTCAGGTAAGAGCAAGAGGTTGGAGAAGTTTTTAGATTCCTCCCTTAATCTTCTCTATGGAAACATCCTGTCAGCTGTTTCTTCATCAACCCAAATTGTCAAAGGCAGAAAAGACAGAGAAGACAAAGTCTCTCTTTGGCTGGATGAATTTTGCAGGGAACTGACAGAGGTGATCAACTTGCCCAGAAGTGACCTGAAGGGCATTGAGCACCAGGAGGTCACAGACATTGAGTTCCTGAGCAGTACCATGGTAGAAAATCTGGCTGCCCTGAGGGACAGGCTCAAGAAAGAATTTCCTAATGCTGACCTGAGCTCATTTTCAAGGCAGCCTCACACAATCCTGGCGGAGCATTTTTCGGGGTGCTGGGAACAGTGTCCCTTTTGTGGGGCTGTCTGCACAAACACCATGTGGAATCACAATGAAGACCATCAGGTTGTCTTCCATCGCCCACGAGCTCTGATGGGAACCATGTGGCAGAAGACAAACCACCTGGTCACTGATATTTGTTCCAGCCTTGTTGCAACGGATCTCACATTCAGGTTTGATAACAGCAAATGGATCTCATATAAGAAATATTGTGATGCAGGACCTCCTCTTTCCACGTGGAAAATTCTTCCTGATTCATCCATGCAGGCGTACTGGAAATGGTTTGTGTCTCATTTCCAGACACAGCTGGAAGATGTGTACACAGGGAAATTTCAGGGCAAAGGAGAAATCCCTGAGGCCTGGCAGAGAATTACCAAAAAGCAAGTACTGTCTGAGCTGGACAAGTATAGGCCATGCCCAAAGGAAAACCGGAAGTGATTTGCAACTTAACTTCATACGAGACTCCCCAGAAAATGAACTTCCATAATGGTGTTCTCGTGCAAAAGGAAGACAATTTTATTCAACATTCTAGAAATTTCTTAAAATAATGTGCCTGTGCTCATTAACTGCATTCTTCATGATAAAGCCAGAATACTCTTGCCTTCTTGCTGTAAACATTTCCCTCTGCTTTATTGTAGAGCCAAAACAAACCCCCTCCCTGGGGTGACTGACCCATGGCCATGCCTGAGGACCAGGGCAAGGGCAAAGGCAGCACTCCAAGCACCTCTTGGATCAGCTGCTGTGAGACAAGAAGGGACAGTGCCCCAAAGGCAGTTTTCCTGCAGCAAGGAGGTGTCCTGCTTGGAGAAAAGGCTGCAGGACTTGAGGCCAGCTCCATGCTGGCTGCAAGCTGGGCTGCTTGGCTTTTGGGCATCATCCTTCCCTCCCTGACTGCAGCCTCCTGGATCAACTGAGGCTGTTCTCCCAGCAGGAGCTGTTGTGCCTCCAGGCTCTGGAAAGCAGTGACACAACTGCCCCGGGGCTCAGGCAGTGCTTTCACTCCCTGTCTCGGAGGTGCTGTGTCTCTCTCCAGGGCAGCTGCTACTGCTCAGGTGCCTGGGGCTGCTGCCCTTCCCTCCAGCACTCAGCCTCAGCAGAAGCTGCTCCTGCCCTTTGCCTTTCAGCTGAGCAAAAGCCTTTGGAATGCCCCATGTGGAGAATCCTGTCTGCCAGCACCTTCTGCAGCAGTCCTTAGGGCAGTGCTGATGCTGTCCAGGCAGGCTGGTGGTACCAGAGCCATGCTCTGGAGAAGGTGGCACCAGCTGTCTCTGCCCCAGGGAGCTGTGGGGGCTTTTGCTGTGCAGGTGCTGCAACCCTGCTGGCAATGCGAGGGCCAAGCTCTCCTGGAGAGCTGGCTGAAGGGCTGCTTCAGCCTCATCCCCTGCAGGCTCTGCTAATAAAGGAGTTGATTTGGACTTCACTGCTCTGTGTCTTCTTTGTGTTCAGGGGAGCCACAGCTGGGGGTGACTCGAGCTCTGTGTGCTGCAGGTGGGCAGGGGACAGGGGGTGGCACTGGGGCAGGGGGTGTGGCAGCAGAGGCTCTGCTCCATTCAGGGTCTCTGCTCCAGGAGCAGCTTCACTGTCTGCAGGGAGAGGAGAGAGGATAGGAAGCCCCAAACCACAACATCCAGGGAAACCAATGTCAGTGGCAGGTGCCAAGGGAGGCAGCGCTGGGAACCAAGCCTGGCCTGTCACACACATGGAGGGCTGAGAAGGTTGATCCCAGTGAAGTTCTGTGCTGTGGAGCTGCTCAGCTGGGAAGCTGCAGGACAAAAGGGGAACGGGAGCAAACAAAAGGGGAACGGGCCCAAACTCTTCCAAGCCCAGCCTTGGCCAAGCAGACCTGGAGCCAGTGACAGGAGCCAGAGCTGGGCTGTGTGAGCGTGTGCTGCAAGGGCTGAGTGCCAGGGACTGGGGACAGCTGGGCTGGGAGAGGGTTTGGGCTGGCTCCTGGAGGCAGACTGGCAATGGAGGTACTGGCTGTGGTGTGACTTCCTTGATTCAGTGGGATCGCTGTGCTGCTACTGGAGCATAGGGGTCCCCATTATGTGTTTATGCTTAACAGTGAATTTTTTTTCTGTTATCATCATAAAATTGTCAGGGAGGGAAGGGGAATGACAGATAGCCAATGATTCTGCCACACATAGGAGTAGCTCATAGCTCTCACCTACTAACTTCTGGTAAGGGATGTGACTGTGCGTGTGTTTGACACAGGGGAATTGATTTTTCCAGAACTTATAGCTAAACCAATTAGTGATTGGTTTTGAAACGACAGCTAATACAGGCCATAGGCAAATTATATGTCTCTGTGAACACACAGGGTTAAATATGGGAGGATCCTGGGAAACTGCCCTTTTCCTCTCTGCTTTGGAGCAGGCCAGCCCTGCTCCACCGCGTGGCCCTCCCAGGTCTGGTGGCCTGGGCTGGGCCCAGCCCGGTCTGCAGCCGTCTTGGCCAGGGTGGGCCCAATGATTCTGGGGCCAAGGGAGGGGAAGGATTATGCCCTGTCCTGCCTGAGCCCAGGTGTAAGTAGTTGCTAACATCCATCTGACTCTGAGGCCTGTCCCCGCTTCTGGCTCAGGCTGAGGAAGATGTCCCCTGGGTCCCAGGGAGCAGCCCTGAGCCGGTCCTCTCTGGATGAGGCGAGGAGGTGGAGGTGGAGGCATCCACCAGCCTATCTAATACTGAGATCCTGGCTGTCATTTCTTAGCTCCCATCCCCGTGGCTTTGAAAATCCTAGAAGCTGCTGCCCAGTGGAAATCACAGATCATGTGGCCACTGCAGGCCTTGGGCAAATGTAATGGTTTTAATTTAATAAAACCGGGCATAAACATTAATTAATGAAGGGGTTTTAGTGTTAATATTTTTGTGGGAGGGAGAGATTAGGAGGAAAACAAACAAAGCAGGCTTAAGCTTAAAAATGAAAAAAAAAAAATAGTTTTATTAACATATATTAAAAGACTGAGAAAAGGAGAAAAAAAGTTGAGAAACAAGAAAAACTTAAACTAAAACAGAATGATACCTTAAAACACTCTTCTTTCCTCTTACAAACTATTAACTTTTAACAGGCTGCTCTTATGCGGGTAGCAGCTCTCAGAGGCTCAGCCAGGCCCAGCCCAGCTGCCCTCAGAGGCTGGACCGGGCCCGGCTCAGCCACCCAGAGGGCAGCAGGGCCTGACCCGAGCTTCCCCGCGCTGCATGTGGGCAGCAGTTCTCAGAGGCCCAGCCGGGCTGGCTCAGCCACCCAGAGGGCAGTGGGGGGCCCAACCTGAGCTCTCCCTGCTCTCCATGCAGGCAGCAGCTTCTGAAAGCCCGGCCAGGCCTGGCTCAGCCACCCAGAGGGCAGTGGGGGACCCGACCTGGGCTCCCCCCGCTCTCCATGCAGGCAGCAGCTTCTGGTGGCCTGGCTGGGCCTGGCCCGGCCGCTCACAATGTTACTTTTTTGCTGATTCCAAAGCGAGAGAGTGAGGCGGTCCCAGCAGATTAGTTTTAAATGTCCCTTCCAAAGTCACATTGTTATAAATAAATTCTATTCAAATAATCTATGTTTTAGTTACTTAATTGTTAAGTAATTCCATTAAGATTGTTAGTGCTAGTTCTGTATAAAGAATTTCCCTTATTGCTGTTTTAATATTGATTAATCACCTTATTTACTTGTTTGTTAAGTAAGAATTCACCTTATTACCTGTATCTCTGCTCCCATTCGTCGGATAGGGTTTGAATATGCAAATAAAAAGAACACTGGGATTCTGGGAACAACTCAAGAACAAGAGACTCTGAAAAGCAGGGAACCAAAGTAGAATCCAGGACTGAAGTCGCACTTTAGACTAGTGCAAAAAGTACGGGGGTCTGCTGAAGCAACTTTATTTAGTCGCCGTGACCTGAGGAGGAGTCCCCCACCGCTGCATGACCACTGATCAGCAAAGTGAAACGGACTCCCCGGCAAGGGGAAAAAGCCCGTGAGGGGTGTGGGAGTCCCCAGCTTTGCTGTGAAGTGAAGCTGTGTGTACCTCCTCCTCCTCTGCGTTGCCAAGGGAGCAAGCAAGCTCTCCCCCAAGGCCAAGTTTGATAATAAAGAAACATACAAAAGAGCAAGTCTCTGACTCTCTTTTTTTTCCCAGAACAACATTGACAGTTCTCATTGGTCAACTTAGCTGCCAATATCTCAGCCAGCTTTTTGATAGGTCCTCGTCCTCCCCCTCCAAACCACTCTACGGTCAGGGCAGGGAAAAACATTTTACATTTCTTTATATCTAGAAAACAAAATTGTGCCAAGCCATGATAGCAAGATGTTAATTCTTTCCTTGCACAGACGAAACTTCCAAAGCCCTAATCCTTCTCTGAGTGAGAGGAAAGGGACAGAGTGAGCGTAGAGATGACAGGGCATGAGATGGAAGTCAGTGAAGAGGGAGTGAAAGACTGTCTGGGAGGAGGGATTTGAGGAGTTGCCATTTTAGGCTGGACTTCTCTTATGAGCCATGGTAATGAATTGTAATATATTGGTATCGCCCTTTAAACCATGATAAAAATATTCATTTTGGGGACAAGATTATTCAGATTTGTGGATTTGAGCAAAGGTATTTGTGATGGACTGAGTGAATAATGAATTAGGAGCTGTGATCCTGTAGTCCCATGAGATGTTTGAACAGAGAGATAACAAGCTCTCTGCGTCAGTGAAGAAGAGAGAAGACATCTCTGTTCCCTGAGATGAAAAATCCTTTGCCTTTGGAGTTGCTTATCTTTAAAACAATACCCCCAGTATTGCACGAATCCATGACCCATATGCAATTGTGGAAAAAACTGCTAATGGGAGGGATTTCATGGTTTGCAGAATTTCTGGGCCACTGAGATTCATGACTTGGGAGCCTCCAGTGGACGGTTTTCTTGTGGCGATCTTTCCACGGGAATCCTAAGAGAGATTCCTCTCCCTAAAGAACTGATGAAAGACTATTTTTAAGTGGTTGAACAGACTGAAAATCACAGGTTTTGTCTCTTTGTGTTGTCAGTGGGAAAATGAACATTTGTGGGGAAGGAGGAAAAGTGTTTTGAAAGTTTCATTTTGATTTTAATTTTCTTCTTTTAGTGTGTGTTAATAAATCTATCTTTGTACCCTTTAGGATTTGAGCTTGCTTTGATTTTCTCCTGATCCTATCTCACAGCAGAGTTCTAGAAGACACTCTAACCACTACATTAAATGTGGCAACCAGAATTTCACAAACATGAAACCGTTACATGAATTGGTGTTTCCAGCAGGTTTACGAACAAAAACCGTCACACTATGTAAAATAAAGTAAAACATTTCCATCAAGTAAGTGTGGACAGCTAATGAAGGTGCAATCAGTGTGTATGAGAACAGCTCAGTGTGTATGAGAACTCCATGCTCTGCGCACTCAATTAGAGGAAGGATCCCCTGAGTCACCTGTACTGCAATAAAAGAATGACTCCTTTCTAATACTCAAAACTGTGTTAGAAATTTTCTCTCAAGCTGATTTTAGTAACAATGGCCACTAATTAAAATTGAATAGGTGTATGATGGCTGAAAGGATGAATCACCTCAAATAACAACTCAAAAAGTCCCATACGTGGTTACTGAATTAGCTATATTATAAATGAATATGGTCAAACCTCTAAGGAGTCAGAGAAGAAATATCTTGGAGTGTGTCCCTCAGTAGAGGTGATCACATTTTATTGTCAAATAAAAAGGCTGAAGGGTATTGGGGATTCAGAGCCTTCCTGACTGCAGGAGACAACCAAGCTCCCTGGTCTCTCACACAGGGAGAAGCAGACAGGGCTGGCAGACTAAATCCCCAGGAAAGGGGAGATTCCCTGGTGACAGAGGGAACTACTGATCAAAGAACGAAGAATGTGCAAAAAGCTGCCTGTTTGCAAATGATGCATGAGCGAGAATTAAAACTTTGACATGGATCTCCCACGGTGATGCCAGTAGATTCCAAAAGAAAGTCCTCCCTTATCAGAGGACTTCCAGAGTCCCTAAACCCTGGGGGTGTTGAGCTCCAAGGTCAGATAGTAAGCCTCACAAATGGAGAAAGAGCTGCTGCCACTCTGGAAGGGGCTATAACCACTGACCATAGTCACAGAGAGCATCAAATGTGGGCATGGGGAGAAGTGGCAGAAGAATTAATGAATTGTGGCAGAAAATACAGTCCATTGCTTCCCAGTAAAACTGATTCCAACTCAGTTTTGTGATGGATGTGAATGGAAAACCACAATGCTCCTGACAATACCCAAAAAGGTGGCATCTTCCCCTGGACAGGGAGGTTGAGTTTACACAAGTGATGTGTTGGAACCCTGGAGGCTGAAAATGTCAAGCTTTCTGAGCTGAGGGGTTCTGACCCTCAGATAAGCACCGCGTCTGACTTGAGGCCTTGGAACAGGCTTCTGAGTTTGTGTGATAGCACAGGGGTTGTGGGTGTGTAGTGTGAGTCGTGTTGTGTGATCTCACAGGATGGAAAACTTAGAATTGGGATTTTAGTGTATAGTGATATATGAGAGCCAAGATAGAGAACGTTGGGTGTGGATTAGTTGTCTTTTTTGAACCTTCTTCTTCCTTCTTCATGAATCGGGGTAGTTTTCTGTAACTGGGTGAAAGGTGTCCACATTGAGGGTTTCAGGTGATCATAACTGGATTAGAAGTACAAATAATATAGATGTCAGCTGTTTATTGGATAATTGGAACTTAAACAGTCTTGAATAGACAGCATTTTAGGCTCACTTTCTCGACTTGTTAGGGAGAGCTCCCACCTTGTGAGTTTGTAATAGATAAAAAACAATAAATTTCAGAGTGAGACTTCAAAAACAATGTGTCCTGAGTTTTATTCAGCCTGACCTTGGAGCAGGAGAGAGCCAGGAACTCCAATAGTGATGAACAGGAGAAAAAAAAGAAATCATTTTTGGATGTCTGGTTTGCAAACGGAAATCCCTGAAACAATTATGGATGGTCATCCTAGTGATAACCAAGAGTTATTAGTGAAGGGGTGATCGACAAAGGAGAAATCAGCCAAAGCTGCTACCTCACTACAGCTCCTCCCTTAAAGGGTCCACAAAAAGAAAAGATGTCAGGAAACCCTATTCTTCATCCCCAGTTTGTGAGCCATGGGATAAAGGATGGTTTTTTATCAGAAGGCTCACTAAAACTCAAAAGGAGATTTACTAATCACTTGTGCTGCTGGCCCCCGTAAAGTCCCCACAACCTTTTTCAGAGATACTGGAGCACAGGCGTCCACCCTCAAAATCAAAGACACTTTCTCCTGGGGCTTTGTACCCTTGTGTAAGGGTACATTTGTAGGGGGTGCTTTGGGGGTACCAACAACTCCCAAATGACAGGTAAAGCGAAATGTTGGTTCCTGGGGAAGGAAAAGCAATTGAAACCTGAAAGGTTTTTTGTCCTGAATCCGAACATTAACGTGGGACATATGTAGTTGTTGGGGACATGCCTCAAAAGGCTGGAAAAATGAAGATGAACACTATAGCTCACATCTAATTAACCAAAGCAGAATTCCTGTCACCTGTCTCCCAATCCAAGGTGCCATAATAAATGCACAGCCAAAAATCACCATTCTTGGCTTTAGAGATAAAACCTGTTGTAAAGAAGCCAAGTACTCAGCTCTTGTAGGAATGGCCAAGGAGGTGCTCCAAAGGAAAATTTTATTCCCACCTATCTCTGGAACCAGTGTAGAAATTGTTTCTTTCTCCTGCTGCTGAGGACTCCAGGACGGTGGAGATAAATGTAGATGAGAGATCTCTGAGGCTGGGTTTTAGAAGATGAGGTTTATTGTAAGAGATTTGGGGGCCTTGCTCTGAGCTGCCAGGCTGCAGCTCGTGGCAAGGCCTAGGAAGGTGGGGGAAGGGAGAGGTGGGGAGAGGAAATTCCAAGAGAGGAAAGTCCTCTGGAAAGGGTGCAAGCTAAGAGAGGCAAAGAGCTAAGAGCAAAGAGTGAAAGAGGCAAGAGCCAAGAGCAAAGAGCAAAGAGTGGAGAGCAAAGAGCAGAGAGCCAAGAGCAAAAGAGGCCGAGCCACCCTCGCAGCCCCCTGATAAGGGGTCTCGAGGTGGACTGGAACAGGACTTGTGCCAATGGGGTCACAGATACCTGATACTTCAGGGGAGGGGTACAGGTGTGGGATGAACCATACATTGAGGGGTGAGACAGAACATTCCATTTGACCTCTGGGTCTGGTTGCAGGTAACCTTCAGATGGTCACCTAACTGTTTTCCCAGACATCCAGTATCTTAACACATCTCAAACATCAAAACTTACTTTCAATTCTATCTCACATACAGGTTTCTCATTCTCAGAATACAGGCAATCATATTTATAGGGTTTCTTGGCTTCCTCCTCCCCAACATCTCCCCCGTTCTTATTAACAACTAAAACACTAGACACTGTCTTATTCATTACTTTTTTCACAGTATGCAGGGAACTGCTACTAGAACTACAACTACTACTATTAGAATGATTAAACCTATCTTACAAAGTTCCTTTAGCCAAGGTGCAAAGCTCAAACCATCAAACAAATTGTCTAACCAGGATGGGTCATCTATTGTAATTTGGCTAGCTAAATCTCTCAATTCTTGCAATTGTTTGTGAATGGAAACAGAGTGATCGGATAAATTCATGCAGCACAAACCTTCAAAATCTTTTAGAAAAGGTACTCTAACTAAACAGGTTTTTTAGGGCTTCTGTCAGATAGACAGATGGTATCAGAGCTTGCAGACAGCTAAAACAACTCAGACATTCGTCTTTGGTTGACTTAGGTAAAGCTTCACTACAAAAACTAAAACAAAAGAACAGAAGTAACATGCAAACAATAAAACTCCAGTCTTTTCTTGGGCTGTTCTTGGCAGATCATCTTCTCCTGATGATTCTGCACAGCTCAGGTCTGGGTGCTTGCTTCTTGGTTTGCAGCAGTACTGGTTGATGTGGGGGTCTCAGTGGGCTTAGATGCATGGTACAGTTTCATGTTCTTTGCTGGGACCCACTTGAGTCCTCTTGTGCAGGCACTTGCAAACCTTTTCCCCCATGTTATAGGATTATGTGGTTTTTCTAACTGTCTTGATTCTAAAATTTTTAATTGAAACTGGGGGGTGTTCTTTTAGTTTTACTTTTTTATTGTTCAAGAAATGTCTGTAAATGTGGGGATCAGGCTCCTTTGCAGAGCTGTTCAGAAGATTATAAACATACAGGGCTTTCTTCAATCTCTTTTGAAGTGCAGCTTGGGCTTTCCCCCTTTTCACTTGACTTAAAATGTGTTTTATGGTTTGGTGTGTTCTTTCTAGGGTATTTTTCAGCAGTACTTTAAAATATGAAGAGCAGATGCCACTGTCCTTTATCACTTTTTGCAATTCTTTCATGTCCTGAGATGGGTTAGCTGTCCATGTTCTGGGACCTCTGGCTTGCTGGCTAAATATCACAGGCATGGCTAGAGGATTTAGATTTTCCTCTTTGCATATTTCTCGTGTGACTTCATGCCAGTCTGTCAGTTGAAGGTCATCAGAACATTTCTGGGGACCTTCCAAAATTGGAATTGGTGGTGGTGGATCTTCAGATTTGAATAGGGCTGGCAGCTGCACGGGCAAAACAGTTCTCTGTTTGTCCTGTATTTGTTAAAGTGGCTGTCACATTCCATCCTCCCCCTTCTCGTTGCATGGCTTGTGTGCCAAGCTGTGGTTCTGTCATGCTTGGGCACGATGCGGGAGGCAGAAGCAGGGACGCAGTAGGCACAGGCAGGAACGCAGGAGGCAGAGAGCTTGTCAGTGAAGACATCTGAGAAGAACTGGAAGCCGCGGGAGGAGTCGTCAGGCATGAAGCTGTTACTGTAGCATGTAGGTCCCGTGGTGGAGCAGACACGGAAGGATACATATAAGTCGCTGTAGAATCATGTTGCTGCTGTGCTGTGTGCAGGGTCATAGACGGGGGAAGGGCTGCTGAAGGCTGTGGTTGTGCAGAACCTGCTGAAGTCTGTGGCGTTGAGGGCTGCGCTGCACGCTCGGCAGTGTGGACTGTTTGCGATGGCACTGTAACAAGTTCCGGCTGAGCGTAGGTTTCAGCATGGCTGCGGGAGCCGGGAGGTGGTGATGCGGCTGGGCGCGTTGGCGCGAAATGCAAATGCGCTGTGTGCACAGGGCTGGCATAGGAAGGCATCATGGCGACAGGCTGGATGGGGCGTGTGGGACGCTGCGGGGGCGCGGGTTTCACAGCGGGAGCTGTGGGAGGGATCTCCAAGAAGTCCGCGGGCACAGGACACGCCGGGGCCGCGGCTGGGGGCAGCACAGCGAACCCGGTGGCGGCTGCGGCAGAGGCCGCAGCCGTTGCTCTGGCAGGGACAGGGGGGCGGGGTGGAACACGCCGCGGAGCGGGGACGGGGCGCGCATGGCCATTCGCCGTCTGTGCTGTGGCACTCAGCCTCTGGCAGCTCGCAGGCTGGGCTGGGGCACTCTGTGGAGCCGGGACGGGGACGGGCCGGAGCATCCACCGCGGCGTGGGGCTGGGGCAGTCTGCACGCGCCCGAACACACAGGGGAGTGACGGGCATCTCCGCGTTAGTGTGCGCAAGGGGAACTGCAGGCACAGCCGCCGGCGGCACCGCGAGCGCTGGCACCGCCGCAGCCGGCACCGCCGCTCCACTGAAAGGCAGCGGCAGCGAGGCACTACTGAGCACAGGCGAGAGCGGACTCTGAGCTGCCAGCGCCGTGTCGGCCGCAGAGAGCGGACCCTGTTCTGCCTGCAGAAGCGTCGCAGCCTGCTTGTGCAGTAGGCCTGCGATGGCAGCAGCTATAGCAGCAAAAGCCGTGGCCGGCGGAGCGGCGGGACCCACGGGGGGGAGGGGGGGTAGAGCCGGGGCCGCGGGGTATGGAGGGGGAGGGGCTGCCGCCGTGCCGGCAGCGAGAAGCACTGCCGGAATGCTGTCGGTGGGCAGGCTGGAAGGGGCAGAGACGGGGACGGGGCCCGGCACACAGGAGCGGGGGGAGGGAGCCCCGGTAACAGGAATTCGAGCCGTGAGCGGAACCGAGGGCGCGTTAGGAGGGGCCGCAGGGTCCAGTGGAGGCGGTGGGGCCGAGGGAATGGGTGCCGCAGCCACGAGGGTGGGGGATGGGGCCGCGACGCTCGGCAGGGCCGCGGTAACCGAAACCACGTGGCGCGGTGGGGGGGGAGAGGGGGGCGGGCTCTGCTGCAGACTGGCGGCCACGCGGAGGGGATCTCCGGGAGCAGCGTGACCAGGTGCCGCGTCTGTAGCGGCATTTTTTGTAGCAAAGAGCTCAACGAGAGCCCTACAAGTCGGAACAAGTTCAGAAACACTGAAATTCTTCCGTGAAATATCATTAAAGAGTCTGTTTCCAACTGTTTCCCAAAAGTCCCTGGTAAAGACAGCTGAACGGTCAGCATTGGGAAAGTTAACTACAGTCCATTCTAAAAGGTCTTTCAGCTCTTGCTTATTGAAGGTACTGTGATTGCAGCGTAAAAGATGTTTAATTTGTTTATAGAGGTCTCTATCAAGGCTAGAGTGGGAATGTCCCATTTTTATACCAGTGTAGCTCACCTCGATGTTGCAGAAGCAGGTCCTCACTCGAGATCCGACGTGGGGGTTGGCCAGACACTCCAGTCAGCTCTCAGGACACTGCACGGGGTCCCCCTCAGAGCTCCGGCTTCAGGCGCTGCTCAGGAACAGCTCTTCCGTGCTCGGGGACTCCCACCTCCCCTCGGCGCTTCAGTGCGGCAGTGCAAAGCAGTGCACACACGCACTCAACGCACGTGGCAATTACCACGGCAAAGGTCCCTCCGTGAGCCCCAGTGGCCGCCGCTCAGCAGCAGCCGTCTGTGCTCGAGGGATGTCCGACAAAACCTCCTCAGAGCTCCGAGTGTTCGCTACTTTGTAACGATCCTCGAGCTGAAGGGTTTGTCTTCAGCAACTTTAAAGAGCTTCAGCTTCACGCTGCACAGCAATGATCTGCTGTGCTCACGACACCGATTAGAGTACCACTGGTGAATTTAGTTACCGTCCATGGGGAAGTCTCTCACAGCTTGAAAGGCTGGGTCCGGAGTTTTCCACGATGGGCGTCAATTGTAGAAATTGTTTCTTTCTCCTGCTGCTGAGGACTCCAGGACGGTGTAGATAAATGTAGACGAGAGATCTCTGAGGTTGGGTTTTAGAAGATGAGGTTTATTGTAAGGGATGTGGGGGCCTTGCTCTGAGCTGCCAGGCTGCAGCTCCTGGCAAGGCCTAGGAAGGTGGGGGAAGGGAGAGGTGGGGAGAGGAAATTCCAAGAGAGGAAAGTCCTCTGGAAAGGGTGCAAGCGAAGAGAGGCAAAGAGCAAAGAGCTAAGAGCAAAGAGTGAAAGAGGCAAGAGCCAAGAGCAAAGAGCAAAGAGTGGAGAGCAAAGAGCAGAGAGCCAAGAGCAAAAGAGGCCGAGCCACCCTCGCAGCCCCCTGATAAGGGGTCTCGAGGTGGGCTGGAACAGGACTTGTGCCAATGGGGTTACAGATACCTGATACTTCAGGGGAGGGGTACAGGTGTGGGATGAACCATACATTGAGGGGTGAGACAGAACATTCCATTTGACCTCTGGGTCTGGTTGCAGGTGACCTTCAGATGGTCACCTAACTGTTTTCCCAGACATCCAGTATCTTAACACATCTCAAACATCAAAACTTACTTTCAATTCTATCTGACATACAGGTTTCTCATTCTCAGAATACAGGCAATCATATTTATAGGGTTTCTTGGCTTCCTCCTCCCCAACAAACCAGAGAATGCTGGACTGAGGTGTAGAGTCAGCATCCCCACCCTCTGCATCTTCAATTTTGCTGAAGTGTCCAAAAGACACAATTACTGTAGCGTTCCTTCCTCAGAAGCAACACTAAGATCAAAATGGCACATTCTGAATTATTATACCACTTGATAAAGAATAGCACTATTACTTGAAAACATTTTCACCCCCTTCAGTTCCTCTAAAAACGGTATTAGAAAACATTACTTGGCAATTTCATTTGCCAAACAACTGGACACAGCGTGTGTTTGGAAAGCTGAACACCCAGGTCCATCAGGCTTCCAATTTGACATTTCAAAATAGATAATCTCTAGAGATGTTGTTTTGAAAGAACAAGGTGTATGTAGAATGTTACAATTGTCTGAAGCAGAATGTTGTACAATTATTGACAATGCCTCATCCTCCACTGAGGAGGCAGGAGCTAAAATGAGAGAAATAAGTGATCAGATGGGAGAATTGTTTCAATCTAGGCAACCACAAGACTGGTTTGATGGATTAGATCCTGAATCATGGATTGCTACCATCCTGAAGCTTTTAGGACTTACCCAATGGAGAAAATGATTGGTACAAATTGGAATAGAAAGGGTAACTGGAATTTTACTCATAATTATGAGTATCATTTCTCCACGGCTCCTGTAGCCAAGACACCCCATTTTTCCTTCCTGGAGCTGGCTCAAAGCTGCTCCCCAGGGCAGGAGATGCTGGTCCAGCCCATCTCCAGACAAGGCATTGGTCTTTTTGGCACACCGACCTCTGCTCTCCCCTTTGTCCTGCCAGAGCCCATCAAGCTGGATCTGAACCACTTCTCTTGGGGAGCCAAGATGTCCAAGCAGTGCAGCCTGGAGATGGTGACCAACGAGGTCGAGCTGTCCATGATTTCCATCTTCAAGCAGAAGCAGGTCAAGGGCTGGTGGCCCTTTCATGACCAGAGGCTAGAACGATAATCTGGAGATAACCATAAAGATGGGGAAATGGGAGAGTTTGCCTCCCAGGGACTGCACTTGTTGTGGACACCCTGCACTCCCCCACATGGCTTTGTTCCCTCGGGATCCTTCTGGCCTGGGGGCAGGTCTTAGTTTGAAAGACAGGTGTCTGCCAGGAAAATCTGGAGCTCCCTTGGAATGGAGAATGCAAACCCACTCTGTCCAAAATATTATAATTTTGAAATGAAGGGGCTCTCAGGCAAAGGTATGGAGTTAGGAATAACAGTTCTTCACTAGTATGTCTAACAAAGCGAACATGCAACAGCGACTACAGCATTAATAATAAACAGAACCAGAAACCCAGTACCAGCTTCTCTGACCGTCGGCATTTTCCCCATTTATTGCAGCTAAGGTCACAGCTGGCACCGGGTGCTGTAAGGCTCCCAGCAGGCAGGGCAAGTGCGATGATCCCCACATGGCTGCAAGAGGAGCTGTGGCATAGGCTCAGGGTGCACGTGGTGATGGTGGCTTTTTCCGAGACAGGAAGGGATTGTAGGGATATATCAGGAACTCCGGAGCTGTGGCTGAAGACGCTGAAGGTCTTGCCAAGTATGGGGTGCGGGCTACAGAGTAGTGAAAAGAGCAGCGCCGAAGAAGTGGCGGCGGCAGGACAGGGCTGACCCAGCTCAAGCAGGACTGGAGGAGGCGAGCTCAGAATTCCTGGGCACACGAGCAGATGATGGTAGATTTCCCAGGACTGGACCTGGTGGTGACAGTGAACTCCTCCCACAGCAAGCAGCAGCCAGGCTGTTCTCTCTCCAAAAGCCGAGAACAAGAGACAGAAGCTGCCCTCAGCACTGTCCTTTTTCTGGCCCCCAAAACTCATGGTATCCTTCCCCTCCAAGATAAAACTCCCTGAGACAAAAGAAGTGTAGCCAGGTGCTACAAGTCCTATCCTTTGGCCCCTTTGTTCTGCTTAAGTACCTCTAAGTATCCACTAGTTAGTTTCCTAGCAACTTATAGGAAAAATTCTGCAAGTAAAAAAGTGTGATAAATGCTAATCACTTGTTTTAAAATTTTAAAAGTTTAATAGTAAATAAGATGGTTATAAAAATAGAATTAGAGTAAAAAAATTGAACCATTTTAGAGTTAGGACAATACAAGACAATAAAAACAAAGTTACACACGTCTGGGTGCCTCTCCCGAGCCACAAGCTCTGGAGAAGGACCCCTGTTAACAAAGGATTATCTCTTAAAAGCAATGGCCTGTTGAATATTCATACAATTCATACATGATTCATAAATTCCATTCAAACAAAGAATTGTCTCTGGTTAGTATCAGTTTTTTCCTTCAATCTCTATGGCGTCCACCAGGCTGAGAGAAGCAGGAGGAGCTGATCTCTTCTGATAAGGAAGTAGTAAATTCTTTTTTTCTTTGAAAGATTTACATTTTCCTGTGGTTGGTACATAAAAACTACATTTTAACTACAAAACTACTTATACTATCAAAATGTTAATACAACATTAACAATTAACACAACACATATAGTAAATATCTTGTGTAGAGCCATATAATATGCACTTTTCACAAAAAGAAACAAATCTAATCCCCAACAGGGGACTGTCTTGGTTTAAGAGGCAGGTCTGCGAAGGAAAGTGGGAACCTTCCTGGAATCTAAAAGTGACCCTGACTCCTTTCCCAAAGTATTATAACTTTGAAATTACGGGGCTTTCAGGCATATATGTGGAAAAAGGAATAGCAGATGTTTACTATAATATATATATACACACATATATGAAGACAAACAAACAACAACAGTAGGCACAACACCGAAACCAGAAAAGCCACTGACAGCCTTTTCCTGCCCGTCCAGCTCTTTCCTCTGTGGTGTAGTTATGACAACAACCAGCGGGGGCGCTGGCAGGCCCCGGCAAGGCAATGGCTGCAGTGACCCCTTGCAGCTGGCAGAGGGTGCTGGCCAGGGCGGGGCAGGGGCGATGATTCCTCCACAGCTGCAGGGGGCGCTGTGGCGCGAGCCCAGCAGCCTCTCTGCTGGCAATGGCGACTTGGGCAAGGGGGCAGAGGGGAGACGGCTCCTCCTGCCAAACTCATAGGGAGTAGCCACTCTCAGTGCCACTTCGGGTGGTGAGCTGGACTGCAGTGGGAACCTCGGAGCAGCGGGCTTGAACAGCAGGGGCGAGCAGACCCGTGGCGACAAACCAAAGTGTAGCAATAACCCTGGAGCAGCGGTGGAAAACAGCGTGGGCAGGCAGGCGGATGGGGCAGCACTGACCCCCGGCCTCACTCTCTGGCGGCTGTCAGAAATGGTGAAGGCAGGCAGGTCCAATTGAGCAGTCAGTCTGTGAGGAATAAAATTAAACAAGGTACAGAGTATTAGGAGTTCGTATTAAGTTGAACAGCTGTTATACTGTTGAACAGTATACTGTTGAACAGTATTAATGTTACTTGTTCTTGTTACCAGTGTTATGCATTAATGTTATTTGTCTTTGTTATCTGTTCTATGTATCCCCAGAAACCAGTTCTGTGTACCCCAGACCCCAGTTTTGTGCCTTCCCCTCACCCTATTCCGAGTTAGGCCCTTAGACTCCATTGTTCAGTCCCAGTTTCCCCTTACCTTATCCCAAGTTAGGCCTCCACTGCTCCCCGACTGGCCCGTTGAGTCAGCAACACCACATGTCTACGCCCATCAGGAACAACTGACACCGCCTGCCTCCCATCAACTCCACCCCAACTGTCCATCAACCTGGAGGCACCGCCCAGAGACCGACCACCCTCCATCAAGCACCGCCCAGTATGGAAATAAGGGGGACTCCCAAGGTGCACCTCTCAGCCGGAAGTGGGGTAAATACCAACAACCCCTAGTAATAACGAGCCAGCATAATTTCCAACGGAATGAAAGGTACCAACGGGTGAGGGAGACCTTAAGACACCGGCAGGCCCGGTCAGACAAATGTCCAAGTTCTCACCCTGACCTGAGAGGCACCCACTGAAAGACACCCCCTGGCCTAAAACGCACTGGGAACAAGACCTGAGGGACTCCTGCGAGGCAAGGCTCCCAACTCTGCGGCTGCACAGATTCGACGATGACCTCCTCCTCAGCGGTGTCCATCGGGAGCAGCGGTGGCGTAGGCCTTCCCCGAGCTACCCCTTTCAAAAAGAGCTGATAAATAAAGGCGCTGAAAGGAGTGAACTTGTTCTCCTGCCCTGCTCATTTCTAACAAGTCCATGTTGGCATCTGGTAGAAAAGGCAAAGAAACGCCACCAGACCCTGGGAGCAAACCCCAATGCAGCTCTGTGGAGGGAAAGCCAGGTGCCTGCTCCCCGTGCCACAAGCAGCCACTGTCCCCTCATGAGTGAGGGGCCCAGTGAGGACGTAATGGTCTCTGCAGTGGGTTTGAGCGGCCCCATGTAAACAATTTGCCTTGTGGACCATAGAGCTTTTCCTGTACTGATGTGTGGGGGTGGAGCTTTAACAGAATGATCCAACTGTAATTTTAATATGCGCTGAGTTTCACAGGTTCTCCTGTTTATAGGACAACGTTTGCTCTGTGCAGCAAAATTAAGTGCTTCTATGCCAGTGTCACCTAATTTCTGATGTAACCATTCTCCCAACTGGTGCCATCCCTGATTTGAGGAGTCTTGTATCTTTATTTCCCTGATTCTAGTTAATTAACCCACCGTTCTATTCCAGTTTGTGGCTGGTTTGGTTCTTTTTTTTGGCATGGGCTCTGACCCATCCTATTTTGAATGGTGTTTTTCTGGTGATATCTAATAATAATTGCCAGTCTTGAGATCTCTAGATAGGAAACTTACAGCCATAGCATTCTTGTAAATCAGCCATCTGAATTGGATCATATGGCATTGTCTTTTGGGTATGATTTCCCTCTCCACCCTGAGATCCAGTGGTTGCTTCGGTTTTTATAAGGGGTCTGGCTTCATATACAGAATCGTTAGTCTGCACTAGCTCAGCTTTTTCTCCCAGCTTTTTTTTCCTCTTTCTGTTCCTTCTGGGTTGTTTCCAAATCTGTTCTATTTGCAAGGACAACAATAACTCCTTTGCTTCCCTGTTTCTACTTCAGTTTTGACATCTTGTTTCTCTTTAATACTATCTTTTCAGTATTTGTAAGCAGCTTCTAGACAGGCACCTAACATTTTACAAAAAAAATCCTTTATCTTTCCCATCCTTTGAGCAACCTCTAGTAAAGTTTAAATGTTCTTCCCCAGCTTCCCAGTCATGCCAATTATCCTGAAGCCATTTGTCTGAGAAACTGAGGCTTGGACTTGGTCCGTGCCTTTGTAAGTAGTTAGTGATATTACTTGTCATCCTGTGGGCTATGCCAAATTGTCACAAATGAGTGTGTTTGAGATTGCTTAAAAAAATCACTGACAAGGGTATGAGCAAAAGGCAGATTTAAGATTAGTGGACAAAGCACAACAGGTTTGTTGGCAAGGTTCTCTCTACTTAAAAATGACAGCTAAGGGATGACAGGGGAAAGCAAACAAAAACAAAACCAAAGAAAATGTAGACAATTAAAACAGAAATTGAGAACTATCTAGGGCTCTGTGTGTGTGTAAAGACAATGCAGACAAGCATAAAAAGGAGTATGGCCCAAAAGCTGAACAACACTCAGACCTAGCAGTACTTTAGCTAAACTTATACCTTAAGTTTAGTAATTTAGTATAGGGAAACATTTAACTTAGACCCAAGTAAGTTATAACTCCATTTATAGCTTCAAGTTAACAATCTAACAGAGGAATAACATTTAACATTTAAGCTAACTTATAGCTATAACTTCTATGTCAAATTCAGCAACTTAACTAAAGCACACTTAGCAACAATTAGCTTATATTTAACAACTTAGCAAAATAACCACACTTAGCAGCTTGTAAGTAAGCTTATACATATAAGTTAACCTTACTTACAGGACTCACTTACTTAGCTATCTGAGGTACTTAAACATCTAAGAAAGCTGTACCTCCCCCAGATTTGCTATAGCATATGTGCATCTTTATGCACCCAGACAGAAGCAGTCAGCGCAAGCAAGGTACCTGTGAAAAATTCCCCCAGAGGTCGGTGAAATCCTCACTTTGGAGGCCTTTGTATCTCCCGATGGGGGAAGGATGGAGCCTCCAGGAGTGAAGGCATCAGCCCAGGACACATCGTGTTTTGGTGATCCTCCAGGCGTAGCAATCATGAGGGTTTGCTGGCTCTGAGAGGTGTCCCTCCTCAGAGGGAGATTGCTGCTCACAGCCCAGTGTGGTTCCAGGAGAGCTCAGAAGGGTCTCATTTTGGACCACTGTTTATAGGGTCAGAGGAGAGCAGGCTGCAGTCATAACAATGTTTCATCCTGGCCAGAGTTTCAGTCAGCACTTCCTTTGAAAGTGTGACAACAGGGATGCTTTGCCATTCAGGCCAGAGGAATATTTTCCAAGGCTGGTCATAAGAAAAGCAGGAGCTTGTGAGCAGTTCCAGGGAGCAGACAGTGTTTCTGAAACGCTCAGGAAGAGCTGAGCCCAGGTGGTGTTCTCAAGGCCTGACAAGCATTTTCTCAGATCACACTGCAGCCTGGAAAGGAAAGGAGGGAGGTGGCAGAATGCACCACCACAATCACTACAATTTTATCACTGCTGAAGAAAAACTTCTGCATGATGTAACCATAAAGAAACTTATGGAAGATGGATTTGTGCACAAATACGTCTATAACAATGCTGCTGTGCTCCCCCTGCTCCTTTTCCTGATGGAGCACCAGCCCCAGGAAGGGCTGAGAGCCTCATGTGCCCTCCAGGTACCAGCACAGCAGTTCAGGGTCAACTAACTGTGCAAAGAGCTGAGAGTGTCCTGTGAGCCAATTAAAACCACGCCTGGTGAGGAAATAGGACTGTAATTCAAATGAACTGACTCCAAAAGAGTGGTTTCACTTTCACATTCGGCTGCAGTAAAAAGCCTCTTTTCCTGGAATTACCCTGCTGCCCAGATTAAAGGTGAAGCCGCACCCAGTTAAGAGCCAGGGCTGCATGAAGAGGGGCTGTGCTGGGCTTGTCCCGTGCCAGGAGCTGCGGGGCACGGAGGGAGAAGGTAGGGCCCTGGGGATGAGCTGTGGGGCCGGGAGCAGCAGGGAGCGGGATCTTGTCGGGCTCCTGCCTCCTGTTGCCGGTGTTTTGCCAGGGCTGGGGAGATGGCAGGGCAGGAGAAGAGGGCTCTGAGGGCAGCGGGCGGGCGGTGTCTGCTCCTCCGTGGGCTGCAGGAAGCCGCCTTTGCTGGCAGCCGCTTTGGGGGAGCTCGGGGGAGCCGTGTGCGCTGCGGGGCTGAGCTGGGAGGGGGGGCCGGGGTCAGAGGTGGGGCCGGATGGCTGCGCTCCCCTGCAGGCAGGAGCGATGGGACTGATGCTGGAGCGATTCCTGGCCCCGCGCCGCTCCTTCGGGAGCAGGGCAGCTCCGTGGTGATGAGGGGCAGGCACGGCACATCCTGCTCTGTCCCCAAGCCCAGGGCGTCAGTTCTTCCTCTCCCTCCCCATGCAGGGAGGGTGGGATTCTCCTCTCTCACAGTCTAAGCGTCACCAGGCAGAGCGCCCTGGTCCCTGGACAGCCCCACAAAGGTAGCAGTGTTCCCAGAGCCCCTTTCCCTGGGGCAGGGCTGGGGAAAACACTCTTGGGGGGCTGCACTTGTGAAAGGGGGTGCAGGAATTCCCATGGCACATCCTGCTGCCAGCCCTGCTGCTTCCCTCGTTTGCTTCCCGGGAATAGCACGATCCTGAGTTATGCCCTGAATGTGCTTAGTGCCTCTCTGCGGGCACTGACACAGTCACATGGGGCTTTTTCCCTATTCCTGCAGCAATGGGAAGCCATGCAGGGACTGCCAGGGGTGCCCTGGAAGCAGGTTCATGGCATGGCAGGGCTGGAGTTAATGTTGCCCAGGGCAGCCCCCTGACTCCTGAGACTAAACCAGCGCTGGCAGTGCTCCAGTGGGAGGGAATTTGGAAGAGGACAGGGCTGGGACAAGTACCTCAAGTGGACAAGCTCCAGCAGTGACCCTGAGCCAGCAGTTCCCTTCCTGAGCAGCCATCCTGCACTGAGTCTCTGCTGCCCAGGGAGCAGCTGGACATGTGCCTGCTGGGGGCCCAAAATTCCTCCTGTGCTCTACCAGCACGCCCAGCTTTCCTCTGCTGCTGAACTGCCTTTATCTTGAAACCGGGGCTTTTCCTGCTTCTGATTTCCTCAGTGGAGAAGGGTTGGCCTCCAGTGCTCCCTGGAATGGATCTGCTGTGTTCATGGGCTGCCTTTTCCTGACAGTCTGATTTTCTCCTGATTGTCTGCTCTTCTGCTTTGGAATGTTGGGCCTTTCCTTCCTGGTGCTCTTCCTCGAGTCCTTGAGGTGTTCCCATCTTCTTCTCCACACCCTGCTGTGTGCTCCAAGCCTGCCACTGCTGCTGTGCTGTGTCCCCTGAGCTGCGGCCCTTGGCAGCTTGTGTCTGCTGGGAAGCCAAGGCTTGGAGGAACAGGAGCATCTGCTGTGAGGTGGGTGAGGGAAATCAGAGCCCACAGCCCTTGCACAGATTACTCAGATCTGTAGGGATTCATGAGGGAAAGCTGCCCCTGAATGCTCTGGAAGGGTGCAGGAGCTCTCGGATCTATACCTGAGTCCCAGCTCCTGGGATCGATACCTGTGCTGGTAAGGGTGCTGTGGCCTTGGTGGGATGGAAGCTGAATGCTCAGAAGGATTTTTTGCAAGGAATAAATCTCTGGAGTATCCAAGTGAAGTGCGATTAGGACAATTTTCAGGGTTGTGTGTCAAGAACCCCAAATGTTCCAATGCCAGTGGCCAGTGAAAGTGCCAGCTCTGCTAGCGTGAGAATCCTGGAATGGCCTGAGTTGGAAGGGACACACCAGGGTCCTGGGAGAGGCAGGATTAAAATCCAAAAATCTCAGATTACCTGCCTGTCCTTGATCAACTCTATGGGTTAATGTGTTGTGGAAGGAAATTTAGGGTGACAAGCAGGACTTTCCCTCTTTAGTCTGTAATGGCTGTGACCCATGACTGCCTTGTCCTTCAATGGTTTTTCAATAAAAAGTGACCAGTAGTGATGGAAAAGTATTACCTAAAAAGACAGGGGTTGTAGTGCATTAATTTGGTTTATATTGTGTTTCATTTTGTTTTTGCATTGCAAATAAAATCTGCAAGCTCCAAAGAGCAAAATTTGCTTTTTCCTTATCATTAGGGGAGCTTGATTGAGACAATTTTTTTGCAACAGCTTTTTTGCAACAACCAAAATTCTGGGGAGTTTATTTGCTCTAATGATACATCTGGAAATTGAGAAACCGACCAATGAATTAATTTTTCAATTGTTTCTTTGGACAATGGGTCCACCTATTATCCAAGGCATTTAAAATTTGATAATAGACTCTTTTTTGAGACACAGACAGCCTAGCACCTATTTTTTGGCTCAGATTTTAAGTTTCTGTGTCCCCTTTAACTGTGACTGGGAAACTGAAAGTTAAAAAACCCTTGCTGGAGAGAAAAAAAAGCCAAAAGGGGACACAGTTACCTTTTCTACCACCCCCCCAGCCCCCCCACAACTGAAACCAAATGTGCTGTTAAAGCACCCTGAAAGTTTACTCTGAAAGCAAAAACCTTCCCCAAAGGAAAAAAAAAATGTTTCTCTGAGGAACACCGCCTCTTAAAAAACATTTTCCCTTAGATAATACTCACCAAAAATCCATTGTTCAGAATGAATCTTTCCTTTCTTTCCCCATCACTCCTTTTGCCTGAGACTGGTACAAAAAGAGTTTCCAGTCTCAGTTCCCAGGGTCAGCTTTCCACAAACATGTGGTCACCTTCTCTGGGAGCAGCCTGCCGTTCGTGGGGCTTCTTTGCAGCACTCCGATGGGTTTTTTAAGTCCAAAGGAAAAAGCTACAGCCCTGGCCTGTGGAATCCTGTGTTTTGGAGACTCCACAGCAAACGCCAAGCCTAACGGGTCTGTGTCTCTGCGTGGGTGGGCTGCGTTTTGTGACTCACATGCTTGTGTGAGATTCCTCGGCCACGTGCTCCCCGCGTGATTCTTCCAGCTTTTTGGGAGCCCCTTGTGGCTTTGAGCCCAATGTTTAGATGCCAGTTGTGGTGGTTCTTTAGAGAGACCCAGACGATCACCAGTGGCAAAAGAAAAGAGCCTGCTCTTTGTCCAGGGAGGGAATTATAGCTTTATTTGGTCCAGAGCTATTTTAGCTCCTTTCCCGTCCCTGCCGGTGCCAGAGAGAGACCGGCCCGGCTTGTCCCAGGGCTTTTTCCCAGGCGGGACAGACCCAGAGGCAGGGACAAGCCACTACCCAATCAGGGATAAGGTGGGAGTGGAACAGAGTTGGGTTACATTCCAGTGTGGCGGGATGGGCACGGCCGAGCAGGGACAAACCACGGGATACAATTTACAAGGGCAACAGGGAAGAAAACATTACAAATCCAATATAAAAATGAAACAGAATATAAACCCAATTAATGCACTACAACAGACAAGTGCCAAGGAAGGTGGGAACCTTTCTGGAACGGAGACTATGACCCCCTCCTCTCCATATTATTATAACTTTGAAATGACGGGGCATTCAGGCAAAGATACGGGAAAAGGAATAACAGCTATTTCCTAGAGTATATATACATACATACATACATACATACGTATATATCTATATACACACAGACACACACACATACCTGGAAAAACAAATAACAGCAGCAGCAGCAGCAACAAACAAAGCCAGAAACCCAGTCCCAGCCTTGTCTCAGCAGTCAGGCATTGCCCCTTCGGTGCAGTTCCAGGCACAGCCAGCAGGGGCGCTGGTGGCTCCTGTCCGGGCAGGGCGGGTGCGATGATTCCCCCGTGTCTGCAGGGGGCGCTGTGGCACAAACTCAGCCGCCTCTGGGCCGGCAGTGGCGGTGTGGGGACAGGGGAGAGGAGAGTTGGCTTCCCCTGCACCGCCCGCGGGGAGCAGCCGCTCTCAGCGCCACCGCAGAGCCGGGGCGGGGAACGCAAGTGGAGCAAAAACCCCAAAGCAGTGGCAGAAACAGAGAGGGCTAGGCTGGGGGTTGCTCCTTTGCATAGTGTCAGAAACAAGGCTCACTCTTTAAAATTTTAAAAAATTAAATTAGGGATAAAAAGGGACAGTATCCAATGCTGGGGTGTCTGGCAAACGGCCAGGAAGCACACAGTTAACTATAACAACTCTTCTTGTCTAGTTTATTATTGCCACTTTCCGTAATTTTTGCTAAGAGCAGAAGTAAAAAAGTATATCCATACAGGAATGCCATTTCAGGGATTATACATATAGCTTTTCCCTGAATACTCAGATCACCAGGATGCCCCAGGCACAGCTGTGGCCAGGGACAAGGTGGATTTTGCCCCTGCACTGGACTGGGCCCCCTGAGTGTGCCAGGAAGCAGCTCCTGGCAAGAGGCGTGAGTGGGGCGAGGGAGGTGCTGGCAGCTGGAGCAGGAGCACAGCTCAGAGCCCGTGTGGCCGTGCTGGGCATGGGGAGAGTGTGTCTGGGGAGTGTGGGGTGCCCATGGGGGCAGTGTGTGAGCACTGCCTCCGTGTGCTGGGAGCAGCAGGCTGGGCCAGGCAGTGAGCAGGGCAGGTGTGGGGCTGGGCAGAGGGTGCAGGATGCAGGCCGGGCTGTTGGATGGGCACAGGGGCTGTGGCAGTGCTCCAGGGAGCCAGGAATGTCCCTGGCTGTCTGCACTTGGGAACTGAAGAATTTTGCTGGGAGGATGTGGGTGATGGTGAAGGCAGCACCTGGTCTAGGGCAGGCTCTGAGTGAGTGAGTCTGTCTCTGTGTCTGTTTGTCTCTATGTCTGTGTGTCTCTGATTTCTCTGGGATACACACTGAGCCATAGGGTTGATCCTGCAAACAGGAAAGCAACAGGCACATCCAGTGTGCTGGGAAGGGGACCCTGGCTCTTGTGCCATCCCAGGCTGGGCTCCAGCAGCCGGGTGGGAGCAATCCCCAGGGCTGCAGCAGCTGCAGGGCCTCTGTCAGGAGAATGGAGCCTCTGACAGCACCTTAGGGAAAGTCTCTTTTCTTCCTCCACAGACATGGCTTCACAGGAGGACACACGAGAGGGGGATGTAAAAGCACAGCTCCTGGCAGAGGAATTAGAGAAGGAGAGATTGGATGCTGGATACTGGCTGCCCAAGGTGATGCAGATCCTGGGAATTGAGTGCAGAGAAGCCCTGCAACATGTGGAATATAAAGACTACCTCAGGCTGGAGTGTGAGGTACGACACCCCTGGGAGAAAAAGGTACTCCAGAAACTCCTGAAAATACCAGATAAGAAAACAACCGCTAAAGAGGTGCAGAAGGAACACTTGGAGAAGACAAAGCAAAGACAAGAAGTGGCCAAACAAGCCCTGAATGATCTGACTGAAATGCTCAACAGCTGCAGCCACAGCCAGGATGCTGTGAGGGAGAAAGCAGAGACTCTGTGGCAAGCCATGGAGATTCCCAAGGAGTTCTGGCCACCACCAAAGAAACCCTTGGCAGATATGCTGGAGAGCATGCAGAAGCATCTGGAGCAGCAGGATTTGTCAGCAGTCAGGATGGAGAACATCCCTGACACAGAGGTGCTGAGGCGGGCGTCGGGGGGACTGGCCCTGCAGGGCATCTACAGAACCAGCAGACCTGCAGATGTGCTGGCAATGCGAGAGCAACTCCTCAGGGTTCCTGAGGGATTCCAGCTCGCTGGTCTGGAGCAAGGATCGCTGCTTGAGAGGAAGGAGTTCTCCTCCTCTGCAGCAGAATCCACTTTCACCAAGTCCATGGAGCAGCTGGGGTTCAGCATGAGCGTTTCTGCCAAAGCCGGATTCTGGGGGATTAATCTGGGATCAGCTGCTCACAGCAGCTCCTCACAGCCACAGGACACCCACCAGTCCCACTCTGAGCAGAGTTACTTTTGCAGCACCGTGTACCAGTACATCCCCCTGGCCTCCTGCTACTTCCAAAGACATCAGCTTCGCCTCTCGGATGCGGCTCTGCAGGAGCTGCAAGACATGGAGCAGCTTTTGTGCTTCACTCAGAAAGACAAGGCCCCCCTGCTGGAGAGGTGTGAGAGGTTCTTCAGCAGGTTTGGGTCCCACATAAACCAGGGTCCCCTCCACTTTGGGGGGATATTCTGGTGGAAGGCATCGACAGAAGGATTCCGAGCCGAGCAGAGGGAAGAGATGAAGCGACAAACTTCTGAAGCACTAAAGAGCTTTGTCAGGGCCAGTTTGGGTGGCTTAAGGGCCAGTGGTGCGGGGCCCCTGGATGTTTCTAAATCCAGCTCAAAGGCTTCTGTCCTGGGAAGAGCTGGAGACAGTTCCCATACAGCAATTCATCTCTCGGTGGTCAACGCAGGGGGCCCACCAGACACAGCTTCTCTTCCTCAGTGGAAAACGGGGCTCATGTCTGATAACACAACGTGGTGCGTTATCGACCGTGGCTTTGAGCTGGTCCCAGTGTGGGATGTCATCCTGTACAATCACAGCAGGGATTTTAAGTCCGTGGGTCAGATGAGCAGAGCCCTCAGGGATGCGTACAAAGAGCTGACAAATCAGAGCATAGGCACCATTTTTGGGAAGGAAATAGATATTGCAGTGCAAGAGGCCAGAGATTTCATGGGGACTGTGAAGGCCTGGGAGGTGACAGTGGATGAAGGAAAGCTGCTCAGGCTGATGGAGCTAAAAGATGATCTGAATGCAAGAACCAGGAACCCCAGTGTGTGGATCAACGTGTGCCTGTCAGACAAAGCCCTGCAGGACTTCCTGGTGAACACCGTGCGCAGCTGCCAGGAGTCATCTCCAGAAAACACCAGCTCCATCAAGGTAATGTTGAGAAGCCTCCTGGATCCTCATATCTACTCTGTCAAGGACTTCCCTGAGGCTTCCTTCATTATGCAATGGATCTTCCAGGCTGGGCACCCACTTCCCAGATTTCCCAAAGTCTCTGAGCTTGGAGACCTCATCAAAACACTGCAGCAAATGAAGGAGCACATCCATGCTGTCACCTATGCACCAGCAAGCTCTGCTTCTGCCGTTCATCAAGCAAAGATAGAAGCCACCCTGACCAGCAGCCTCGCCATTTATTCCTTCCTCCAGTCTCTGCAGGAACGGGCTCAGAAGGACATGGAACTGTTGGTGCTCTTGATTGTGACCAGCATAGGGTACCAGGTGGAAAGCAGCACTTTCCAGCACCTCCTTGGACACCCAGAAATTCAGTACATGGCCAAGGAAATGGAAGCAGCACATGAGGAGTACGTGAACCTGAAGGAGCAAGATGCCGACAGAGCTGAGGCCTCCCTTCTGCTGTTGGGTCTGACTGTGACACCCGAAAGTCAAGAGCTGTCCCCTGAGCAAAAGAGGGAGCGATTAGTTTTCATGGAAGATCACATGAAAGGCTTGTGGTCCCCACGGATAAAGAATCTTCTCCAAAAGCACAGTGGAGGCACAGACTGGGAGAGGCTGGAACGGGACTTGCATTCCTCGATCAGTGGGTGCTTGGATGAGAAATTGGATGAAGAGAGGATGCAGAACATATTCACTGACCTGCAAGACACTTTTCAAACACTGGAGCCCCCCAGTCAGTCCCAATCCAAGTCTGGCAGTGGTGAATCCAAATCTGATGAAGCCATTGCAAACCAGGAGTTCCTGCAGTTGCTCAAGCGCCTTGGACTCCAAAGTCACTATCCAAGAAAAATGGGGATGGGAGATTTCCGCACCATCTGCAAGACATCTCTGCAGGACAGCCAGCCCAGCAAGGACACAGAACTGCCATTATACTTCCTGCAAAAGCTGTTGATCGGGGATTACCAGGTGAGGTACCTGACTTGCAGGGATGACAGCAACCCAAAACTTGTATCCCTGCCTCAAACCACAGCGAAAGAGCACCAACACTCCGATTCCTATGATCATTTTTTTGCTGATTTAGATGAAGCAGACCCTGAAGGTGTGAGCAAGACCAACCAAATGCACCCCATGGACCTGCAGATGGCCATTTTCCATTGTGCTGATGACTTCCTCAGACAGACCCTTGCAACCAAGCTGGCCTTCTGCCAACTGGCGCTGCCTCTGCTGGTGCCCAACCCATGCACTTCACGCATTGAGTTCCCACTCTACGCCCTTAGCCAAATCCAAAGGAGCTGGAAAGAGGCAGAGAAGTCAGGAAAACAGACTGGAACAAAGAGTTACAAGAACAAACTCATCTTTCAGGCACAGACACCCATCGTGTCCTTCATCCGCATTGGCAGCTCGGCCTCCTCTTCCAAGTCTCAGCTCCTGAACGCTCTGCTGAGCAAACGCAAACACGACACTTTCTTCCACCGCCAGTGCAGAGGCAGCACCAGAGAGTGTTTGCTGATGGAAGGGGTGGTGGAGATCGCCTGGTACTACCCCCGTGGAAGCCCCGATGACACCTTTGAGTGCTGCGTGGCTTTCTGCAACCTGCATGGAGATGCCAGGGATCACGGAGCACAGCTGCAGTTCCTGCAGGAGATATCTGCTGTCAATGTGGCTCTCGTATCTGACTTGGAGCACATGGACAACAGGGGGAAAAAGCTTCTGCAAGACCTGTTGCAGTCACAAAGGCCTCTGGTTTGTCTTCTCACAGAAAAAGAGAAGGTTGCAGCTAGACAAGCCAGCAAAAACTTAAAATTAGGGATCAAGAACAGAAATGAAGCAGAACTGACAGTTCAGCTGACCAAAATTTTCAGGGATCTCTTAGAAGAGTCTAATCCACGTTTCAGTCTGGATGCCTGTGTGGACAAAGCTCGCCAGCACGGATTCATAGTGGATGCAGATCAACCCGCATGTTTGACAGCCAAAGCAAAGGCAAAGGAGCTGGTGGACCTTCTGAAGAAAGAGAAGCTGTCTGAGATCAAATCCAAGCTGCTGCCACTTCAAGGAAAACTGTGGTACCAGTGGTGCAAAAAGGACAAGGAACTCACTCGCTTGCAGGAGAAAGGGAATAAGAGCATTGAGGAACATTGCAGTCAAATTGAAAATGAGAAGAAAGCAATAAGAAGAAAGCAACTTGAGCAAGCTTTTCCTCTCAACTCACTGATGAAATCATTCCTTGGCTTTCTCCAGACCCAGCCAGCAGATACCAAGAAATATTTCCTGCAGTGGATGAAGGTCTTTATGGACGAGCTGTCCTGTGGTCGCCTTGAAGAACTGAGGAGAGACTATCACAAGTTGTGGACTGAAAGCTTGACAGGAAAGAAAAACCAAGAAAAAAAAATGGAGAATGCTGATTTGCCGAGTCTCTTGGATGCCCTCTCTGATGAAATTAATGATTCATCCATTGGCCTGGAGCACCTTCTGAGAGAAGTAGGGCAGATTTATGAAGCCCTGCAATTAGTGGAGGCAAAGAATTACAATTTTGACAAACTGCCGGACATTGCAGCAGAGCTGATGGTTTTGGGATATCCCATGGAGCTGATGGATGGGGACGCTTCTTACCTGCCCTTGCAATGGGTGGGAGCAATTTTTGACAGCTTAATTGAGAGGCTGGGGGACAAACGAGTGTTTGTGCTCTCCGTGCTGGGCATCCAGAGCACCGGCAAATCCACCCTGCTGAATGCCATGTTTGGGCTGCAGTTCAACGTCAGCGCGGGGAGATGCACCCGCGGAGCCTTTATGCAGCTCATCCCAGTGGGCGAGGAGCTGCAGCAAGACTTGGGCTTTGATTTTGTGCTGGTGGTTGACACAGAGGGGCTTCGTACCACCGAGATGGCCAATAAACAGTCCCTGAACCATGACAACGAGCTGGCCACCTTTGTCATTGGTGTTGGCAATTTGACTGTGATCAATATCTTTGGAGAAAATCCGTCAGAAATGCAAGATGTTCTCCAGATCGCAGTGCAGGCTTTCCTGAGGATGAAGAAAGTCAATCTTTCCCCAGGATGCATCTTTGTCCACCAAAACGTGGGAGAAGCAACTGCCCAGGAGCAGAACATGGAAGGACAAAGGCGTTTGCAGGAAAAGCTGGATGAAATGACCGTGGTAGCAGCCCAGCAGGAATTCTGTGACATCTCCTCCTTCAGTGATGTCATTGGCTTTGATGTGAAGACCCACATTCACTATTTTGCTCAACTTTGGGAAGGAAACCCCCCAATGGCACCACCCAACCCCAGCTACAGCCAGAACGTCCAGCAACTAAAGAGTAAAATCCTCCAGGCTTCCAAGAAGGAGTTGCAGCACAGCATTCTGAGGCTCTCGAGCCTGGAAGATCGTATTGGTGACCTCTGGAATGCTTTGCTGAATGAAAACTTTGTTTTCAGCTTCAAGAATTCCCTGGAGATTGCTGTGTACAGGAGACTGGAAAGTGCCTTTAGTCAGTGGAAATGGAAGCTGCGGAGTCACATCTTAGACGTACAGATGAGACTGGACAACAGAATTCGCAATGGGGACTTGCAGAATGTCACCAGACAAGAGCTTGAAGGGCTGGTGCAAGAGACAAATGATGCAATTGAGAAAGAAGTGGAAAAGTATTTCAGGGAAGACAAAGACAGGGAGATACTGGTGCAGTGGAAATCAAGCACAGTGCTGAAGCTGAACGATCTAAAAGATGCTCTTCTTTGTGAAACGAAAAAGAAATGTGAGAATCTTATTGAGCTACAGAAGGAGCAGAGGAAACTGGATGCAAGGAAGTTGCAATATGAAGCCGAGCTCCTGAGAAGGAGTAGGGAGCTGGTTGTGATTCTCAAAGGGAAGAGCCTAGATTCTGTCTCATTGGGAGACAACTTTAGCTGTGTTTGGAACAAGTGGATTGATGAAGTCGTCTGTTCTGCTCCTCCGCTAGAACGGGTGGATATTGATGTAGAAATCAAAGATGTCCTTCTAGAGCACTTTAAGGAGCCGGGTTTCCATGAACGGATCAAGTCATTTCCCAACGGCATACAATTTTCTTTTGACCAGCAGAAACACACCACAAAGAAAAAGTGGTTTCGCTGTATCCCAGATCCCAGGAGCATTCTCCATGCTGATGTGATCAACTTTCAGCACATCAATGACAACATCATAGCGCGTGTGAGCTCAAACATTGATAAGAAGGAACAGGAGGAACGTGACTACAGTCACAATTTTATCCATGAAATACTCAATGAAGTCCAGGAAGGTGTGAACTCTGTCCCCAAAGATGCAATGCGTACTTTTAACAGAGAGTACAGCATTGATTTGTCTCTGTATCTGTGCAAAATGGCAGCAGAAAGGTTTAAAGTCATGCACGAAGAATTCCAAAAGGCAAATGACCCAGTCGTGTACCTGAAGAGCAAGAGAGAAGATTTCTTCCGATGTTTCCAGATTTCCTGCCAAGGAGCCTCTTCAATCAAAATTTTTGCTGGTTTCCTTTGTGGCAAGATTGAACCAGCTCTTCACCGAGCGGTCTATGAAAGAACATCTAAAAACATTGCTGAGGACATGCAGAGCAAATTCCCAGATTTCCAGGGCAACAGAGCCAATCTGGAAGTTTGCATCTTGAGATACCTGGCAGAACAAGAAAATTTTGAATATTTCAAAAGTTACCTTATGCGTCCAAAGGAATTTTTTCACAAATACATTGGGATACAAGTTCAGAGTTACTGTTCAGGTAAGAGCAAGAGGTTGGAGAAGTTTTTAGATTCCTCCCTTAATCTTCTCTATGGAAACATCCTGTCAGCTGTTTCTTCATCAACCCAAATTGTCAAAGGCAGAAAAGACAGAGAAGACAAAGTCTCTCTTTGGCTGGATGAATTTTGCAGGGAACTGACAGAGGTGATCAACTTGCCCAGAAGTGACCTGAAGGGCATTGAGCACCAGGAGGTCACAGACATTGAGTTCCTGAGCAGTACCATGGTAGAAAATCTGGCTGCCCTGAGGGACAGGCTCAAGAAAGAATTTCCTAATGCTGACCTGAGCTCATTTTCAAGGCAGCCTCACACAATCCTGGCGGAGCATTTTTCGGGGTGCTGGGAACAGTGTCCCTTTTGTGGGGCTGTCTGCACAAACACCATGTGGAATCACAATGAAGACCATCAGGTTGTCTTCCATCGCCCACGAGCTCTGATGGGAACCATGTGGCAGAAGACAAACCACCTGGTCACTGATATTTGTTCCAGCCTTGTTGCAACGGATCTCACATTCAGGTTTGATAACAGCAAATGGATCTCATATAAGAAATATTGTGATGCAGGACCTCCTCTTTCCACGTGGAAAATTCTTCCTGATTCATCCATGCAGGCGTACTGGAAATGGTTTGTGTCTCATTTCCAGACACAGCTGGAAGATGTGTACACAGGGAAATTTCAGGGCAAAGGAGAAATCCCTGAGGCCTGGCAGAGAATTACCAAAAAGCAAGTACTGTCTGAGCTGGACAAGTATAGGCCATGCCCAAAGGAAAACCGGAAGTGATTTGCAACTTAACTTCATACGAGACTCCCCAGAAAATGAACTTCCATAATGGTGTTCTCGTGCAAAAGGAAGACAATTTTATTCAACATTCTAGAAATTTCTTAAAATAATGTGCCTGTGCTCATTAACTGCATTCTTCATGATAAAGCCAGAATACTCTTGCCTTCTTGCTGTAAACATTTCCCTCTGCTTTATTGTAGAGCCAAAACAAACCCCCTCCCTGGGGTGACTGACCCATGGCCATGCCTGAGGACCAGGGCAAGGGCAAAGGCAGCACTCCAAGCACCTCTTGGATCAGCTGCTGTGAGACAAGAAGGGACAGTGCCCCAAAGGCAGTTTTCCTGCAGCAAGGAGGTGTCCTGCTTGGAGAAAAGGCTGCAGGACTTGAGGCCAGCTCCATGCTGGCTGCAAGCTGGGCAGCTTGGCTTTTGGGCATCATCCTTCCCTCCCTGACTGCAGCCTCCTGGATCAACTGAGGCTGTTCTCCCAGCAGGAGCTGTTGTGCCTCCAGGCTCTGGAAAGCAGTGACACAACTGCCCCGGGGCTCAGGCAGTGCTTTCACTCCCTGTCTCGGAGGTGCTGTGTCTCTGTCCAGGGCAGCTGCTCCTGCTCAGGTGCCTGGGGCTGCTGCCCTTCCCTCCAGCACTCAGCCTCAGCAGAAGCTGCTCCTGCCCTTTGCCTTTCAGCTGAGCAAAAGCCTTTGGAATGCCCCATGTGGAGAATCCTGTCTGCCAGCACCTTCTGCAGCAGCCCTTAGGGCAGTGCTGATGCTGTCCAGGCAGGCTGGTGGTACCAGAGCCATGCTCTGGAGAAGGTGGCACCAGCTGTCTCTGCCCCAGGGAGCTGTGGGGGCTTTTGCTGTGCAGGTGCTGCAACCCTGCTGGCAATGCGAGGGCCAAGCTCTCCTGGAGAGCTGGCTGAAGGGCTGCTTCAGCCTCATCCCCTGCAGGCTCTGCTAATAAAGGAGTTGATTTGGACTTCACTGCTCTGTGTCTTCTTTGTGTTCAGGGGAGCCACAGCTGGGGGTGACTCGAGCTCTGTGTGCTGCAGGTGGGCAGGGGCCAGGGGGTGGCACTGGGGCAGGGGGTGTGGCAGCAGAGGCTCTGCTCCATTCAGGGTCTCTGCTCCAGGAGCAGCTTCACTGTCTGCAGGGAGAGGAGAGAGGATAGGAAGCCCCAAACCACAACATCCAGGGAAACCAATGTCAGTGGCAGGTGCCAAGGGAGGCAGCGCTGGGAACCAAGCCTGGCCTGTCACACACATGGAGGGCTGAGAAGGTTGATCCCAGTGAAGTTCTGTGCTGTGGAGCTGCTCAGCTGGGAAGCTGCAGGACAAAAGGGGAACGGGAGCAAACAAAAGGGGAACGGGCCCAAACTCTTCCAAGCCCAGCCTTGGCCAAGCAGACCTGGAGCCAGTGACAGGAGCCAGAGCTGGGCTGTGTGAGCGTGTGCTGCAAGGGCTGAGTGCCAGGGACTGGGGACAGCTGGGCTGGGAGAGGGTTTGGGCTGGCTCCTGGAGGCAGACTGGCAATGGAGGTACTGGCTGTGGTGTGACTTCCTTGATTCAGTGGGATTGCTGTGCTGCTACTGGAGCATAGGGGTCCCCATTATGTGTTTATGCTTAACAGTGAATTTTTTTTCTGTTATCATCATAAAATTGTCAGGGAGGGAAGGGGAATAACAGATAGCCAATGATTCTGCCACACATAGGAGTAGCTCATAGCTCTCACCTACTAACTTCTGGTAAGGGATGTGACTGTGCGTGTGTTTGACACAGGGGAATTGATTTTTCCAGAACTTATAGCTAAACCAATTAGTGATTGGTTTTGAAACGACAGCTAATACAGGCCATAGGCAAATTATATGTCTCTGTGAACACACAGGGTTAAATATGGGAGGATCCTGGGAAACTGCCCTTTTCCTCTCTGCTTTGGAACAGGTAACAGGGCCAGCCCTGCTCCACCGCGTGGCCCTCCCAGGTCTGGTGGCCTGGGCTGGGCCCAGCCCGGTCTGCAGCCGTCTTGGCCAGGGTGGGCCCAATGATTCTGGGGCCAAGGGAGGGGAAGGATTATGCCCGGTCCTGCCTGAGCACAGGTGTAAGTAGTTGCTAACATCCATCTGACTCTGAGGCTTGTCCCCGCTTCTGGCTCAGGCTGAGGAAGATGTCCCCTGGGTCCCAGGGAGCAGCCCTGAGCCGGTCCTCTCTGGATGAGACCGAGGCGTGGAGGTGGAGGCATCCACCAGCCTATCTAATACTGAGATCCTGGCTGTCATTTCTTAGCTCCCATCCCCGTGGCTTTGAAAATCCTAGAAGCTGCTGCCCAGTAGAAATCACAGATCATGTGGCCACTGCAGGCCTTGGGCAAATGTAATGGTTTTAATTTAATAAAACCGGGCATAAACATTAATTAATGAAGGGGTTTTAGTGTTAATATTTTTGTGGGAGGGAGAGATTAGGAGCAAAACAAACAAAGCAGTCTTAAGCTTAAAAATGAACAAAAATAGTTTTATTAACATATATTAAAAGAGTGAGAAAAGAAGAAAAAAGTTGAGAAACAAGAAAAACTCAAACTAAAACAGAATGATACCTTGAAACACTCTTCTTTCCTCTTACAAACTATCAACTTTCTTATTGAACCACATAGAAAGACACAACTTAGGATTTTCAGTCAATTTCATCATTTAGGCATAACCGCTCATTACTTTAGGAGAAGAGTCCTTCTAAGATCTTTATATGAAGACGTTTGCCACAAGACAAAATAGTCCAGTGCTCTCAATGTCACACATCTGCTGCCCCTTGGAGTTTTCGCAGACTGTGATGTTCTATCAGCAAAGCTTCTCAGTGTATTTGGGGTATTATTTACGAATACTTCTGATCTAAAATCATCTTTGTCTCAAAGGCTGAGATCTCCCTTTGACCCAGGAGTGGGGGTTTCAAAGTTCCCAAATAAATCTCCATTACATCAATCCTTAATTTTGATTAGAATAGCATTCTACCCAAATAATACTAAGATACTGTAAAGAACAGTTCATTTCTTCATAATTTACCTTAGAAAAGTCTGGTTAAAAATGTCCACTTCTTCAATCCTATTCCAATATTATTAGTTCTTTCACTTCTCATCTAACTGACTTCATTCGGTGCCTGTTTTATGTACCCTTATGTTTTCTTTCTTCTTTCTCTCAAGAAAGAATTGTGCTTTAAAGTTTTATGTTGCTAGTAAAGGTTAAATCCGCCTGGGCTTGCAAAGGCCACGTGCACGCGCCGGGCTGCAGGGCCGAAGAAAAAATGCAAGGCCGTGCTGATAGAAGAAGCTAGTACATGTCCTTTTTTCCACCCCTCGGTCTCATCCAGGGCAGTCCAGCTCAGAGCTGCTACAAAGATGAAAAAAGGCTTCACCCGGGCTGCTCTTATGCGGGTAGCAGCTCTCAGAGGCTCGGCCAGGCCCAGCCCAGCTGCCCTCAGAGGCTGGACCGGGCCCAGCTCAGCCACCCAGAGGGCAGCAGGGCCTGACCCGAGCTTCCCCGCGCTGCATGTGGGCAGCAGTTCTCAGAGGCCCAGCCAGGCTGGCTCAGCCACCCAGAGGGCAGTGGGGGGCCCAACCTGAGCTCCCCCTGCTCTCCATGCGGGCAGCAGCTTCTGAAAGCCCAGCCAGGCCTGGCCCAGCCACCCAGAGGGCAGCAGGGCCTGACCCAAGCTCCCCCCGCGCTGCATGTGGGCAGGAGTTCTCAGAGGCCCGGCCAGGCCTTGCCCAGCCACCCAGAGGGCAGTGGGGGACCCGACCTGGGCTCCCCCCGCTCTCCATGCAGGCAGCAGCTTCTGGTGGCCTGGCTGGGCCTGGCCCGGCCGCTCACAATGTTACTTTTTTGCTGATTCCAAAGCGAGAGAGTGAGGCGGTCCCAGCAGATTAGTTTTAAATGTCCCTTCCAAAGTCACATTGTTATAAATAAATTCTATTCAAATAATCTATGTTTTAGTTACTTAATTGTTAAGTAATTCCATTAAGATTGTTAGTGCTAGTTCTGTATAAAGAATTTGCCTTATTCCTGTTTTAATATTGATTAATCACCTTATTTACTTGTTTGTTAATTAAGAATTCACCTTATTACCTGTATCTCTGCTCCCATTCGTCGGATAGCGTCTGAATATGCAAATAAAAAGAAGACTGGGATTCTGGGAACAACTCAAGAACAAGAGACTCTGAAAAGCAGGGAACCAAAGTAGAATCCAGGACTGAAGTCGCACTTTAGACTAGTGCAAAAAGTACGGGGGTCCACCGAAGCAACTTTATTTAGTCGCCGTGACCTGAGAAGGAGTCCCCCACCACTGGATGACCACTGATCAGCGAAGCAAAACGGACTCCCCGGCAAGGGGAAAAAGCCCGTGAGGGGTGTGGGAGTCCCCAGCTTTGCTGTGAAGCGAAGCTCTGTGTACCTCCTCCTCCTCTGCGTTGCCAAGGGAGCAAGCAAGCTCTCCCCCAAGGCCAAGCTTGATAATAAAGAAACCTACAAAGAGCAAGTCTCTGACTCTCTTTTTTTTCCCAGAACAACATTGACAGTTCTCATTGGTCAATTTAGCTGCCAATATCTCAGCCAGCTTTTTGATAGGTCCTCGTCCTCCCCCTCCAAACCACTCTACGGTCAGGGCAGGGAAAAACATTTTACATTTCTTTATATCTAGAAAACAAAATTGTGCCAAGCCATGATAGCAAGATGTTAATTCTTTCCTTGCACAGACGAAACTTCCAAAGCCCTAATCCTTCTCTGAGTGAGAGGAAAGGGACAGAGTGAGCGTAGAGATGACAGGGCATGAGATGGAAGTCAGTGAAGAGAGAGTGAAAGACTGTCTGGGAGGAGGGATTTGAGGAGTTGCTGTTTCAGGCTGGACTTCTCTTATGAGCCATGGTAATGAATTGTAATATATTGGTATTGCCCTTTAAACCATGATAAAAATATTCATTTTGGGGACAAGATTATTCAGATTTGTGGATTTGAGCAAAGGTATTTGTGATGGACTGAGTGAACATTGAATTAGGAGCTGTGATCCTGTAATCCCATGAAATGTTTGAACAGAGAGATAACAAGCTCTCTGCGTCAGTGAAGAAGAGAGAAGACATCTCTGTTCCCTGAGATGAAAAATCCTTTGCCTTTGGAGTTTCTTATCTTTAAAACAATACCCCCAGTATTGCATGAATCCCTGACCCATATGCAATTGTGGAAAAAAACTGCTAATGGGAGGGATTTCATGGTTTGCAGAATTTCTGGGCCACTGAGATTCATGACTTGGGAGCCACCAGTGGACTGTTTTCTTGTGGCGATCTTTCCACGGGAATCCTAAGAGAGACTCCTCTCCCTAAAGAACTGATGAAAGACTATTTTTAAGTGGTTGAACAGACTGAAAATCACAGGTTTTGTCTCTTTGTGTTGTCAGTGGGAAAATGAACATTTGTGGGGAAGGAGGAAAAGTGTTTTGAAAGTTTCATTTTGATTTTAATTTTCTTCTTTTAGTGTGTGTTAATAAATCTATCTTTGTACCCTTTAGGATTTGAGCTTGCTTTGATTTTCTCCTGATCCTATCTCACAGCAGAGTTCTAGAAGACACTCTAACCACTATATTAAATGTGGCAACCAGACTTTCACAAATGTGAAACCGTTACATGAATTGGTGTTTCCAGCAGGTTTATGAACAAAACCATCACACTATGTAAAATAAAGTAAAACATTTCCATCAAGTAAGTGTGGATAGCTAATGAAGGTGCAATCAGTGTGTATGAGAACAGCTCAGTGTGTATGAGAACTCCATGCTCTGCGCACTCAATTAGAGGAAGGATCCCCTGAGTCACCTGTACTGGAATAAAGAATGACTGCTTTCTAATACTCAAAACTGTGTTAGAAATTTTCTCTCAAGCTGATTTTGGTAACAATGGCCACTAATTAAAATTGAATAGGTGTATGATGGCTGAAAGGATGAATCACCTCAAATAACAACTCAAAAAGTCCCATACGTGGTTACTGAATTAGCTATATTATAAATGAATATGGTCAAACCTCTAAGGAGTCAGAGAAGAAATATCTTGGAGTGTGTCCCTCAGTAGAGGTGATCACATTTTATTGTCAAATAAAAAGGCTGAAGGGTATTGGGGATTCAGAGCCTTCCTGACTGCAGGAGACAACCAAGCTCCCTGGTCTCTCACACAGGGAGAAGCAGACAGGGCTGGCAGACTAAATCCCCTGAAAGGGGGAGATTCCCTGGTGACAGAGGGAACTACTGATCAAAGAGCGGAGAATGTGCAAAAAGCTGCCTGTTTGCAAATGATGCATGAGCGAGAATTAAAACTTTGACATGGATCTCCCAAGGTGATGCCAGTAGATTCCAAAAGAAAGACCTCCCTTGTCAGAGGACTTCCAGAGTCCCTAAAACCTGGGGGTGTTGAACTTCAAGGTCAGATAGTAAGCCTCACAAATGGAGAAAGAGCTGCTGCCACTCTGGAAGGGGCTATAACCACTGACCATTGTCACAGAGAGCATCAAATGTGGGCATGGGGAGAAGTGGCAGAAGAATTAATGAATTGTGGCAGAAAATACAGTCCATTGCTTCCCAGTAAAACTGATTCCAACTCAGTTTTGTGATGGATGTGAATGGAAAACCACAATGCTCCTGACAATACCCAAAAAGGTGGCATTTTGCCCTGGACAGGGAGGTTGGGTTTACACAAGTGATGTGTTGGAACCCTGGAGGCTGAAAATGTCAAGCTTTCTGAGCTGAGGGGTTCTGACCCTCAGATAAGCACCGCGTCTGACTTGAGGCCTTGGAACAGGCTTCTGAGTTTGTGTGATAGCACAGGGGTTGTGGGTGTGTAGTGTGAGTCGAGTTGTGTGATCTCACAGGATGGAAAACTTAGAATTGGGATTTTAGTGTATAGTGATATATGAGAGCCAAGATAGAGAACGTTGGGTGTGGATTAGTTGTCTTTTTTGAACCTTCTTCTTCCTTCTTCATGAATCTGGGTAGTTTTCTGTAACTGGGTGAAAGGTGTCCGCATTGAGGGTTTCAGGTGATCATAACTGGATTAGAAGTACAAATAATATAGATGTCAGCTGTTTATTGGATAATTGGAACTTAAACAGTCTTGAATAGACAGCATTTTAGGCTCACTTTCTTGACTTGTTAGGGAGAGCTCCCACCTTGTGAGTTTGTAATAGATAAAAACAATAAATTTCAGAGTGAGACTTCAAAAACAATGTGTCCTGAGTTTTATTCAGCCTGACCTTGGAGCAGGAGAGAGCCAGGAACTCCAATAGTGATGAACAGGAGAAAAAAAAGAAATCATTTTTGGATGTCTGGTTTGCAAATGGAAATCCCTAAAACAATTTTGGATGGTCATCCTAGTGATAACCAAGAGTTATTAGTGAAGGGGTGACCGACAAAGGAGGAATCAGCCAAAGCTGCTACCCCACTACAGCTCCTCCCTTAAAGGGTCCACAAAAAGAAAAGATGTCAGGAAACCCTATTCTTCATCCCCAGTTTGTGAGCCATGGGATAAAGGATGGTTTTTTATCAGAAGGCTCACTAAAACTCAAAAGGAGATTTACTAATCACTTGTGCTGCTGGCCCCCGTAAAGTCCCCACAACCTTTTTCACAGATACTGGGGCACAGGCGTCCACCCTCAAAATCAAAGACGCTTTCTCCTGGGGCTTTGTACCCTTGTGTAAGGGTATATTTGTAGGGGGTGCTTTGGGGGTACCAACAACCCCCAAATGACAGGTAAAGCGAAATGTTGGTTCCTGGGGAAGGAAAAGCAATTGAAACCTGAAAGGTTTTTTGTCCTGAATCCGAACATTAACGTGGGACATATGTAGTTGTTGGGGACATGCCTCAGAAGGCTGGAAAAATGAAGATGAACACTATAGCTCACATCTAATTAACCAAAGCAGAATTCCTGTCACCTGTCTCCCAATCCAAGGTGCCATAATAAATGCACAGCCAAAAATCACCATTCTTGGCTTTAGAGATAAAACCTGTTGTAAAGAAGCCAAGTACTCAGCTCTTGTAGGAATGGCCAAGGAGGTGCTCCAAAGGAAAATTTTATTCCCACCTATCTCTGGAACCAGTGTAGAAATTGTTTCTTTCTCCTGCTGCTGAGGACTCCAGGACGGTGTAGATAAATGTAGACGAGAGATCTCTGAGGCTGGGTTTTAGAAGATGAGGTTTATTGTAAGAGATTTGGGGGCCTTGCTCTGAGCTGCCAGGCTGCAGCTCGTGGCAAGGCCTAGGAAGGTGGGGGAAGGGAGAGGTGGGGAGAGGAAATTCCAAGAGAGGAAAGTCCTCTGGAAAGGGTGCAAGCTAAGAGAGGCAAAGAGCAAAGAGCTAAGAGCAAAGAGTGAAAGAGGCAAGAGCCAAGAGCAAAGAGCAAAGAGTGGAGAGCAAAGAGCAGAGAGCCAAGAGCAAAAGAGGCCAAGCCACCCTCGCAGCCCCCTGATAAGGGGTCTCGAGGTGGGCTGGAACAGGACTTGTGCCAATGGGGTTACAAATACCTGATACTTCAGGGGAGGGGTACAGGTGTGGGATGGACCATACATTGAGGGGTGAGACAGAACATTCCATTTGACCTCTGGGTCTGGTTGCAGGTAACCTTCAGATGGTCACCTAACTGTTTTCCCAGACATCCAGTATCTTAACACATCTCAAACATCAAAACTTACTTTCAATTCTATCTCACATACAGGTTTCTCATTCTCAGAATACAGGCAATCATATTTATAGGGTTTCTTGGCTTCCTCCTCCCCAACAGGAATTGTTCCCTGGCAGGGTGCTGAGGCCCTGGCACAGGGTGCCCCGAGTAGCTGTGGCTGCCCCTGGATCCCTGGCAGTGCCCAAGGCCAGGTTGGACACTGGGGACAGCCTGGGACAGTGGGAGGTGTCCCTGCCATGGCAGGGGTGGCACTGGGTGGGATTTCAGGTCCCTCCAACCCAAACCATCCTGGGATTCCATGCTCATACATTTACATCCAAGCTGAGTTTCCCTTGGAGTTAGCTCATCCACGTGTCTTTGTCCAGTCCTGGTGCAGAGGAAGGATGTGTGCACGTGCTGTGCAGCTGAGCATGGCTGGCACAGGGGCAGGAGAGGGATCAGCTTGGGGTGGGGCTGGCAGGGATTGCTCCAGGCAGCTCCCAGACATGCTGAGCTCTGCAGGCAGGGAATGGCTCCAGCAGGAGCAGCAGGGCAGAACAGAGCTGTGGTGGCTGTGCGAGGGTGGGACACAAAGCACCTGAACGTGTGGGCCCCGCTGCTCTCCAGATGGGAGCTGAAAGGATTCAGGCTGAGGGAAACGCAGGCACTTGCCAGGATCTGCTCCCTCGGAAGAGGATGTTGTGATAATCCATCCGGAGGGGGCGTGGGGCCAGCGCTCACCTTGTTTAATTCTGAGTGCTGCATTTACACCGGGTGTTTGCAGGGAGTGATGGATCGCCTGTGGTGGGGGAGGTGATGCTGGAGGTGCTCCTGGGCCTTTGGGGAGGGCTCCTGTCCCTCTCCCTGCGCAGGGAGAGTCTCTGCATCATGGGCAGGGGAGCAGCAGCACTGTCCCCCACGTGTCCATCTGGTGTGGGGCTGCTGGGCAGCCCTTGAGCCGGGTCAGTCCCTGCTGTGCTCTGCCTCTCCCATTCGGGTCTCCTCCTGTGCCCCCCAGCTCTGCCAGTGTCACAGATGTGGTTTAGCCGTGATCAGAGAACAGCTTGGCTTGGGAGGGGCTCCAGCTCCTGTCTAATCCACCCCTGCCATGGCAGGGACACCTCCCACTGTCCCAGGCTGCTCCAAGCCCCAGTGTCCAACCTGGCCTGGGATCCAGGGGCAGCCACAGCTGCTCTGGGCACCCTGTGCCAGGGCCTGCCACCCTCAGTGTAGATATTTTTTCCCTGTATCTGGTGTAAATTGCCTGTTTAGTTCAAAACCAGTGGATACTGATCATTAAGTCCCAGCTCACTGGACTGAGCTGCTCTTTCATTTGTGCCTTTTCCAGCACACACTTGGTTGAGTTAAAGGAAAAAATTCTACTTGACTCATCTTTTTGGGCTTTGTTTAGCACTGAAACCCCTACTTAATTACTTTCATCCTCTCACATGCATCAACACCTTTTTTTTTGAACTAACTGTTGAAAAAGGGAGTTTCCACACTGAGTTGTGATTCTGATGGAAGGTTTGGCAACTTGACAGTTGGACACTTGAGCTCTGATCTCAGCTGTGTTTTTCCAAGTAATTATTTTGTTCTTGGTTACCTGTGCTGCCCTGTGAGATGACAGCCATTCTGGAGGGGTTCCTATCTGCAGTTTCTCCTGTACCACTTATTGCCAGACAAATTGGAGCTGGAAGATTTGGGATTCCATCTTTTTTTGTCATTGTTTTATTCTCCAAATTGAATAAATGTTGCCGAGCTTCTGGTTTTACCCTTAAACGTCGACACAGCTCAACATTTCCCTCGGTGAATCCTGTGCCACAGTCCCTTGTCAGACTCCCCTGAGTTCTCCTGTCCCACTGGAGTGCAGGCCAAGCCCTTTGGAGTTTATCACCGTGATCCTTTGACTCCAGCAGTGTCTGTGGTCTTTTGCAGTGACTCGTCACAACCACCTCAAGGACTTCATGCTGGTGGTGTCCATCGTCATCGGCGTGGGCGGCTGCTGGTTCGCCTACATCCAGAACCGCTACTCCAAGGAGCACATGAAGAAGATGATGAAGGACCTGGAGGGTCTCCACAGGGCTGAGCAGTCTCTCCATGACCTACAGGAGAGGTAGGTTCCCGCTATCCATCCAGCTGGAGCACTCGGTTCTTCCTGCATGGCCCTTATTCCTCTGGATTTCAGGATTTCATGTTTTTAGCTGATGTGGTGCCTCACACCGGAGTCAGCCTCTTCCTCAGGGACCTGGCAAAGCTGCCAGCGGCCTCTGGAGCTGGGATGGGAGCCTGGCTCCTCCTGCAGGGACTCCTGGACCAGGCTGTGTGTAAAGATCTGTGTGTTCTGTCACAGCCACAGAAGCAGGGAATGCTTTGGGTTCAAAGGGACCTCAGAGCTTGCCTGGTCCCACCTCCTGCCGTGCAATCCAGCTCACGAGGAATTTGTCATCCAAGGTTGTTTCACCTTTGGCTTTTGACGGGGAAAAAGCGTGTTGGAACAGTGGGAACAGAGGATTAACACATCCCTTCTTGAATTCTTGGAGCTGTGTGGGGAAGCAATGCCTGAATCAAAGGGTGTTCCTTGGAAAGTGAAAAAAATACATCATTTTTCACTATTAAATAGGACTACCTGGGCTGTTGGCATATGGATCAAATCCTGCAGCCTCAGGAATGGGTCCCTACTGCCAGGAATCACTGCAATGGTTCCAGTAAAGCTCCTGATGGGAGAATGTGCTCCAAGAGACCCTCTGGACATAGGGATCTTCTGGGGCAGGGAAGAGCCTTCAGCCCTGGTGATGACAAACCCATGGGGTGCTCTGGCAATGGAATATTTTAATGGCAGATTCGGCAAATAACAGAGGAGGATAGTCTGGGGCTGGAATGATTTTCTGTGAGGTTTCAGTGGAGTTTGGGAGGATAAACCTTGACTGGGCTGCCCTGTGAGCTGACGGCTACATTTGCAGTGACTTCTCCGAACATGGAGTTTGATCCCAGGTGCTGGTCCTGGCCAGTCACAGGGGGTGGTGAGTGCCCTGTGCCAGCACCAGGATCCTGAAGATGTCAGGCTGCCCTGGAGACGTGCAGCCTGCCAGGCTTTGGGAATCTGTGCAGTGTATCCCCAGGTCTGCAGCCCCATTTCTTGCCTGCGATCCCATTCCAGCCTCCAGGGGTTCATCCTGTCCCTGAGTGTTGATGGAAGGGCTCCACAGTGAGAAGGGAATGGGTGTCGGTGAGGAGAACGCGCCCCTGGGGCAGCTCCCAGCTGATGGAGCCACACTGGGCACGTTCCCCTGGCACAAAGTCCACTCCCGTCTGTGGCTCCAATCCACAGCTGGTTCCACACAGCCTCCTGGAGTTTCATCTTACAGCTTGGAAATACTCCCAAAGAAAGTCTGATATATTTTTTTCTGCATCTGGAAGGAGACAGGAATCCCTTCTCCGTGTCCATCCCTGGAGCAGCAGTGTCCTGGGCAGGAGGGCTGGGCTGGGTGTCACCTCCGAGCTCCAAACTGGGGATATGCCTGCGGGGAATGACCTTGGGCCCTGTTGCCGAGGGCAGAACCACGTAAACAAGTGGATGTTCCTGGGAAGTTCAACTAATGCTCTAAAGCCCCTCAGGAAGAAACACAAACCCGCCGCTGCTCGGCACAGCCCTAAGCCGGAGCAGCTCGGGGGGGCTTGTCCTCCACAGAGGGCACCGAGCAGGAGCTCAGGGACTGGGAGGTGAATGGGGCACCTTGGGAGGCCTCTTGAAGGGAAATAATTCCTTCACTTCCTCATCCTTGCCCAGCAGGGTTCAGCTGGGGTCTTCAGCTGCCACAAGAGCAGCAAAAACTGGACAGCCTCAGTGCTCCCGGACTTGTGGAGAAGTTGAGCTGGAGTTCTGCTCAGAAACTTCTTTTCCAGAGATTGAAGGGTTCTGCTGTGCGGGCTGGGTGAAGCTCGGTGCTGAGCAGACCTCTGGAAGGCACAGGATGCCTCTCCGGTGCCACTGCTGCTGGAATTTGCTGAGCAGCTCAGACACACTCCTGAGCAGTTGGGAACATTCATACCAAAACCCCAGTCTTTATTCATCTTCTTTGAGAACATCCTGCAGCAGTGACACTTTCCAGTCCATTAAGTGACTCATCAAGATCACCAAGTCTTGGCACATCCTGCTGAAGCCTGAAAGGAGTGGGCAGGTCTGTGTTTGGAGATGTATGGATTGTAGGGAGGAGTTGATTCTATGGAAGCTTCTGGACTGTGAGCCCCTGGGTTGCCCAGAGCAGCTGTGGCTGCCCTGGATCCCTGCAAGTGTCCAAGGGCAGCTTGGATGGGGTCTGGAGGAGCATGGGACAGTGGAAGGTGTCCCTGCCATGGCAGGGGTGGTTTCACCCGCTGATTCCTGGGGGTGATTTCTTCTGACCTGCAGGAGCCGGTGCCTGGGGCACTGCCCCGAGCCGGGAGCAGCAGCCGGCCCCCGGCCTTGTGGAAGCGCTCGAGGCTCCGGTGGTGCCGCTTGTGCAGTGGGTGCAGGTGCCTGTGGATGGCCCTGTCCTTGCGTGCTGGCCCTGCCCTGCTCGGCCTCCTGGCCCCGGCAAAGGCGCCGAGGCTGCGCTCGGGGCCCCGGGCTGCCATTGCTAAAGGCGGTGAGGGACGGCCCTGGTGCCTTGGCAGAGCCCGAGGGACGGCCCCGGTGCCTTGGCAGAGCCCCGAGGGACGGCCCCGGTGCCCGGGCAGAGCCCCGAGGGACAGCCCCGGTGCCCGGGCAGAGCCCCGAGGGACAGCCCCGGTGCCTTGGCAGAGCCCCGAGGGACGGCCCTGGTGCCTTGGCAGAGCCCCGAGGGACGGCACCGGTGCCTTGGCAGAGCCCCGAGGGACAGCCCCGGTGCCCGGCCTCCCGCGGCTCCTGGAGCCGCTGCCCACCAGTCCCTGGCACGTCCGTGTGGCCAATTGCTCGTGCCCTGGACAGCACAGGCTGCAAACCCAGTGCTCTGCCCTGTGGGGCAGGGGCTGCCGTGTGGGAGCGCGGCCAAAGCCCCTCAGGGCTCTGGGCACAGCCGGGGCCACGAGGTCACAAGTCCGGGCGCTGCTCCGTGCCGGTTCCTGCCTGCTCCGCTCTTGTCGGGGTGCCGGGGGTGGCCCTTTGTGACACGGGCGCTTGGTGTGGGGATCCCTTGGTGACGTGGGACATGGTGGTGGCCAGAGAGCTTTGTGACATCAGGGAGCCCCGCCCTGGAGCCTGACGGTATCCAAGGGGCACAGAGCCCGGGGGTGCCCAGTTGCAGGAGAGCCACTTGCTGAGTAGGAAGCAGCTCCCTGCATCTGTCTACACTAGAGAAAGACAAAAATTACTGAGACGATGGACAAGGAGAAAGGGAAGCCCAACTCCCAGCCCGCCCAAGGGCAACTTCTGAGCCTGCGGAGGAGGCAAAGGGAGAGTGACGAGGCAGGAAGGCGAGGCCAGTGGATGGAGAGGGCCAGGACCTTTGCCCTGCCAAGGGAGCCATCTCCATCCCACGCCTCCTCATCATCCTCCTGCTCCTCAGGGATGCCCATCAAGCTGCCACCAGTCCTGGTTGAACAGCCAAAGGTGGGACCCAAAGATCTTAAACAACGTAAGATCCCAGAGGTGCAGCTTAGGCAGCCGCAGGGCAGCCGGAGCCCAGCCCTGTCCCTCCTTAGGGACAGGCTGCCACTGCTGCCATCGCTGCCACAGCTGCCACCGCTGCCACCACGGCCATCACCGCCGCTGCTGCCATCACCGCCACCGCTGCCACTGCTGCCACCGCTGTCACCACTGCCACCGCTACCACCACGGCCATCACCGCCACTGCTGCCATCACCACCATCGCTGCCACTGCTGCCACCGCTGCCATCACCGCCACCGCTGCCATCACCGCCACCATCACCGCCACAGCTGCCACCGCTGTCACCACTGCCACCGCTACCACCACGGCCATCACCGCCACTGCTGCCATCGCCACCACCGCTGCCACTGCTGTCACCACTGCCACCGCTACCACCACGGCCATCACCGCCAGTGCTACCATCACCACCATCGCTGCCACCGCTGCCATCACCGCCACCGCTGCCATCACAGCCACCATCACCGCCACAGCTGCCACCGCTGTCACCACTGCCACCGCTACCACCACAGCCATCACCGCCACTGCTGCCATCACCGCCACCATCACCGCCACAGCTGCCACCGCTGTCACCACTGCCCTGCATGGTGAGCCCCAGGGACACTCAGCGCCAGGGCACTGAGCTGGGGAGTGCAGGGGAGAAGGGGCTGCAGCCCTGCAGCCTCTGTCCTTGGCAGGCACACAGCCCCGTGCCCAGGGTGTCCTTGTCCCCGCTCAGGGTGGCCCAGGAGGGCACAGGCCGTGTGTCCCCAGGCTGGCAGCTGCAGCCTCTGCCGCCCATCCCCTCGGGGGCTCGTGCTGTGGAGAACAGCCTCAAGGATATGGCATTGAAGAAAAAGAATAAGGACGAGCTGTCTCAAAGAGAAAATGGCAATGAACATGAGCTGTCTCAAGCAATGGAAGACATGGAGCTCATTCGAGGAGACAGCAGGAGTGACCAGGATCTGTCCCCAGTGCAAGATGACAGTGAGCCCTTTCCAGTGGACAGCACAAGTGATGAGGAACTGTCCGAAGCAGAAGAGGCCATTGAGCTCTCTCCAGAAGACAATGACACTGAGCTGGTGCTGTCTGATGTGGAAGAGGCCTTAGAGGACATTGCAGAGGACAGCAACACTGAGCCAGTGCTGCCTAAAGTGGAAGAGGCCATAGAGGACATTGCAGGGGACTGCACACGTGACCAGGAGCTGCCCCCAGTGGAAGAAGACATTGAGGTCATTGCAGAGGACAGCAGAAGTGACCGGGAGCTGTCCCCATCGCAAGAGGCCACTGGGGACGGTTCAGTGGGCCGCCCGAGCGACCAGGAGCTGTCCCCGGCGCAAGAGGCCACTGGGGACGTTTCAGTGGGCCGCCCGAGCGACCAGGAGCTGTCCCCGGCGCAAGAGGCCACTGGGGACGTTTCAGTGGGCCGCCCGAGCGACCAGGAGCTGTCCCCGGCGCAAGAGGCCACTGGGGACGTTTCAGTGGGCCGCCCGAGCGACCAGGAGCTGTCCCCGGCGCAAGAGGCCACTGGGGACGGTTCAGTGGGCCGCCCGAGCGACCAGGAGCTGTCCCCGGCGCAAGAGGCCACTGGGGACGTTTCAGTGGGCCGCCCAAGCGACCAGGAGCTGTCCCCGGCGCAAGAGGCCACTGGGGACGTTTCAGTGGGCCGCCCGAGCGACCAGGAGCTGTCCCTGGCGCAAGAGGCCACTGGGGACGTTTCAGTGGGCCGCCCGAGCCACCCGGAGCTGTCCCCGGCGCAAGAGGCCACTGGGGACGTTTCAGTGGGCCGCCCGAGCGACCAGGAGCTGTCCCCGGCGCAAGAGGCCAGTGGGGACGTTTCAGTGGGCCGCCCGAGCCACCAGGAGCTGTCCCCGGCGCAAGAGGCCACTGGGGACGTTTCAGTGGGCCGCCCGAGCCACCAGGAGCTGTCCCCGGCGCAAGAGGCCACTGGGGACGTTTCAGTGGGCCGCCCGAGCGACCAGGAGCTGTCCGCGGCGCAAGAGGCCACTGGGGACGTTTCAGTGGGCCGTCCGAGCGACCAGGAGCTGTCCCCGGTGCAAGAGGCCACTGGGGACGTTTCAGTGGGCCGCCCGAGCCACCAGGAGCTGTCCGCGGCGCAAGAGGCCACTGGGGACGTTTCAGTGGGCCGCCCGAGCGAGCAGGAGCTGTCCCCGGCGCAAGAGGCCACTGGGGACGTTTCAGTGGGCCGCCCGAGCCACCAGGAGCTGTCCCCGGCGCAAGAGGCCACTGGGGACGTTTCAGTGGGCCGCCCGAGCGAGCAGGAGCTGTCCCCGGCGCAAGAGGCCACTGGGGACGTTTCAGTGGGCCGCCCGAGCCACCAGGAGCTGTCCCTGGCGCAAGAGGCCACTGGGGACGTTTCAGTGGGCCGCCCGAGCCACCAGGAGCTGTCCCCGGCGCAAGAGGCCACTGGGGACGTTTCAGTGGGCCGCCCGAGCGACCAGGAGCTGTCCCCGGCGCAAGAGGCCACTGGGGACGTTTCAGTGGGCCGCCCGAGCGACCAGGAGCTGTCCCCGGCGCAAGAGGCCACTGGGGACGTTTCAGTGGGCCGTCCGAGCGACCAGGAGCTGTCCCCGGCGCAAGAGGCCATTGGGGTCCTTTCAGAGGACCGCCTGAGTGATGAGGATCGGTCCCCAGTGGAGGAAGCCATTGTGGTCACATCAGGGGACAGAATAAGGGATGAGAAAATGTCCCCAGTGCAGGAGGCCATGGAGGTGGTTGCCCAGGACAGCAGAAGTGAGCAGGAGCTGTCCCCAGTTGCAGAGGCTATTGTGATCATTTCAGGGAACAGCCTGACTGATAAGGAGCTGTCTAAAGTGGAAGAGGCCATCGAGGCCGGTTCAGAGGACAGCACGAGTGACCAGGAGCTCTTCCCACTGGAAGATGACAATCAGCTCTCCCGAGGGGACCAGAGTCACAAGGAGCTGTCTCCAGGTGAAGGGAAGCATGAAAATGAGCCGTCCCGAGGGGAGAGTGACAGTGACAAAGAGCTGCCCCAAGGGGATAACAATGAGGGTGAGAAGCTTTCCCCAGAAGACATCCAAAATGACCCAGAGCTGTGCTTTGGGGAGGACTGTGATGTTGAAGAGATGTCCCCATGGGAAGATGACAATGAACGACTCTCCCATTGGGAGGAACACAAGGATGAAAAGGTCTCCCAGTGGAAAGAAGATGAGGATGAAGAGGTCTCCCAGTGGGAAGAACACGAGGAGGAAGAGCTCTCCCACTGTGAAGAACACGAGGAGGAAGAGCTCTCCCGTTGGGAAGAACAGGAGGGGGAAGATCTCTCCCGTTGGGAAGAACACGAAGAGGAAGAGCTCTCCCACTGTGTAGAGCAGGAGGAGGAAGAGCTCTCCCACTGTGTAGAACAGGAGGAGGAAGAGCTCTCCCACTGTGTAGAACACGAGGAGGAAGAGCTCTCCCATTGTGAAGGGCAGGAGGAGGAAGAGCTCTCCCACTGTGTAGAACAGGAGGAGGAAGAGCTCTCCCACTGTGAAGGGCAGGAAGAGCTCTCCCACTCTGTAGAGCAGGAGGAGGAAGAGCTCTCCCGCTGTGTAGAGCAGGAGGAGGAAGAGCTCCCCCACTGTGTGGAACAGGAGGAGGAAGAGCTCTCCCACTGTGTAGAGCAGGGGGAGGAAGAGCTCCCCCACTGTGTGGAACAGGAGGAGGAAGAGCTCTCCCACTGTGTGGAACAGGAGGAGGAAGAGCTCTCCCACTGTGTAGAGCAGGAGCAGGAAGAGCTCTCCCATTGTGAAGGGCAGGAGGAGGAAGAGCTCTCCCACTGTGAAGAACACAAGGAGGCAGAGGTCTCTTGTTGTGAAGAACAGGAGGAGGAAGCTCTCTCCCATTGTGAAGAACACAAGGATGAAGAGGTCTCCCATAGCGAAGAAGATGAGGATGAAGAGCTCTCCCATTGTGAAGATGAAGACACAGAGCTGATAAGGAGGGCCCTGCTCGGTGGCATGGACAGAGATTCAAGCTTGTCACCTGAACTGCCAGAACTACAGGAAGTGTCAAGGCATCAGAAGGTGCTGGAATGGCTGGAAGCCTATTTCCCCAACAGTTATGTTGCTGAGGAAGAGGAAGAGGAAGAGGACCAAGCCATCCGACACCAAAGACTGTCCTCTGTGGAATGGTGCAGTGATGAGGTGGAGGACCAGTGGCAAGAGATGTTGGACACCATGTCATCCCTTTCCAGTGACGATGACGAAGTGCTTTCCAAAGGGAAGCACTGTGGAGCTCAGGAGGTGTCCCAAGGGGAAGCTGGCATCCAGGACAAGGTCTGGAACAAACCCTTGGGCTTGGTGGATGATGAGGAGCCCATGGAGGGACCCAGCTGTTCCAGGCGTGTGGGCACAGAGGAGACAGCAGAGTCAGCCCGTGCCCTGTCCAGCGCCTCTCCTGCCCTGTGGAGTCCCACGGTCACCAGGCTGGCAGCTGCCACCCCGACCGGAGCTACTGAGGAGGAGGAGCCTCCCGAGCCTCTCGCTCCGCAGGACAAAAAGGCAGCAGCTCCTTCTGTCCTCAGTGAGGAGAGGACATCACTGGGGACGCAGAGCCCGCCGGCTGTCCTGTTCCCTAGTCCGGCCAGCAGCCAGGCTCAGCTGTGCATGAGCGACGACGTGAGCAGTGGGACCCTGAGCAAGGCTCTGCTGCACACCCAGGCGCTGAGGCAGCAGCAGGAGGAACGGGACGCCCTGGACCAAGGGACTGCTGCCGAAAGGGAAGCAGCAGTTGGAGCCCAAGGGGAAGAGAGCCCGTTCTCTGCCCCGCACGGCCCCCCCAGCCCCGGGCCTGCCCGGCTGGGAGCCCAGGCCCTCCGCGGGCAGCCGGCTGCCCCCAGGAAACGTCCCTCCCGCTTCAGGCGGGCGCTGCGGGCACTGCGGGGGCTGTTCCGGGTCTCCTGCGTGAGGCCGTGGCCGGAGGAGTAAAAGGGCACCGACAGCGGGGATTGCTCCCAGAGCCTCCCTCCCCGCAGGACTGCGGCTAATGGGGCTGCCAACACCAATGGGAGCTGGGCACAAACGGGAAGAGGAAGATGCGGAACATGAAAACAAAGACAATGAAGAAGATGATGAAGGAAACCAGGAAGATGAAGATGATGAAGACTGTTATAAATAAAATCGACCAAATTCGGTTATCAAAAATTTAGAATTTCTTGAGAGACAAAAATGACAGTCTCGGTTAGCGACAATTAAAAGGACAGCGTCGAGCCCGGGATTTCGGCGCTGGGTGAACACGGATAGCAGACTCTGTCAGCCTGTTATCCCCCCAAGTTCACATTTTTGGTTTGTAGCAGTCTCTTTTTATACACTGGATCGCGGAGAGAGGTCCGGGAGTGTGACGGTCTTCCCCCCGGGACATATGCAGGTTCTGGTATCGGGAGTTTGAATAGACTGGTAGAGGAAGACAATACTGCTGATGTTCGGGCCCGGGTGTGTCGTGGAGATGTAAATTTTAACGGAGACTCGTAGAGATATCTATCTGAAGCAATCATCTTGGCCTCCGGACTTCTATCTTTGGTTTCCGTCGTTCTTTGTATCCTTTCAGGGATTCCCGGTAGCAGCGGTCTCTTGTCCCCCCTTTCTGGTAAATCCAATCACATTTTCTTTGTGTCTCCCGGGTGTTTCCCCAGGCTGGGGAAGTCTCCTTTTTATGCAGTCTCTCGTTTTATCCAGCAAGTAAAACTTAAACTTATAACAGAGCAAACCATACAAAACTTATACTAAACATATATCTCTACAGCCTATATATATATCTCTTCTTTGAATGGGATAACATGAATTTACTTTAGTATATATATTACAAATGAGGTAACACGAATTAACTTTAGGACATATATCACAAAGATTATGAAGATGAAGAAGAAGAAAGAATACATTAAAAATGCATAGAAGTAGAATAGTACTAAGAAGAAGAATTTTAAAACCCCATACAAGTAGAAGAAGAAGAATAATTTTGAAATGTAGATGTAGAATAGGAATAGGAATAGGAATTTGAATTTAAAAACGCATAGAAGAAGATTAATAAGAATTTGAATTTTTAAATACATTGAAGAAAAGAAAGAGTAGTATGTAGGAGGAGTATAGAAGAATAGTTAAGGATGCATGAATGTAGAAGAAATTTAATGAATAAACAAAATTACCAAATAATTTGTATTTATTACATATTATATATTCCCATTACATTCTATGACGTAAAAACATGAATATACAAGATGTTGTAATTACGAGATACTGTTCTCAAGAAATTACCAAAGAGGGGTGGAACATTGAATTTGGGGGCACGGTTAAGGGGTCCTTACGGTCGTTTTTAGCCGAGCGGGGCAGGGCCAGCACGCAAGGACGGGGCCACGCACAGGCACCTGCACCCGCTGCACAAGCGGCACCACTGGAGCCTCGAGCGCTTCCACAAGGCCGGGGGCCGGCTGCTGCTCCCGGCTCGGGGCAGCGCCCCAGGCATTGGCTCCCGCGGCTCTCCGCTCGCCTCTGCGGCACCACGGGCACAGAGCCCGGTCCCGGGGCTCGGTCGCTGCTGCCAGCGGGGCGCTGCCGAGGGCTCCCCGCCCGCCGGGGCCGGGCCCGGGCGCTGAGGGAGCGGCGCCGCCATTGCTGCCGCCCTCAGGGGCTCTGAGGGGAGTGCGGCTCCCGCCAGCCCCGTTCCGCCCCTGAGGGCAACACGAACACGGAGCACAGAGACACACGGAGCACAGAGACACACGGAGCACAGAGACACACGGAGCACATGGACACACGGAGCACAGAGACACACGAAGCACAGGGACACACGGAGCACAGAGACACACGGAGCACAGGGACACACGGAGCACTGAGACACACGGAGCACATGGACACACGGAGCACAGGGACACACGGAGCACAGAGACACACGAAGCACAGGGACACACGGAGCACATGGACACACGGAGCACAGAGACACACGGAGCACAGAGACACACGGTGCTCAGCGTTGTGTCCATGCCCTTCCAAATGCACCGGGACAGCGGCCCGAAGGGATAGGTTCGGCTGCGGCAGCATCGCCACACGGCTGCCCCAGCGCCAAATCCCCTGTGCAGATACCGGGGCCGGGGCTGCGCCGTGGGACATGGAACACCCGGGGTTCAGTCTCCTCGGGAGAAAGAAACAAGTGTTTGAGGCTGTTTGGGAGAGAAAAGTACTTTCGATGGCACTCGGCTATTTTACGTGGAGTTCAAAAGGCAAAACAAACTCGAGAAAGGTATAATCAAAAATACGTGTGGCTCCAATGGCATAAAGCGGTAGTTGATGCCTCTACTGAGAAAAGATTTAAGAAAAGCTAAACTACGCTACAGAAAACTTAAACAGTTTTGTCCTTCGTTGTTCTTGCCTTTTTGAACTTTTAAATTTGTTCCCTGTGATCTGCTGTATTTTGGAAACACTGAAGCAAAACTGAGCGACCTGAGGGAAGAACCCAACCTCTGGGTCCAAGGCTCCAGAAGCGATGTGCGAGTCCCGGAGGACTCCCACGCTTCAGGCGCGCACAAAAGCACCTCTCCGTTCCGAGGCTGCACGGCAGCACGCAAAGAGGGAGATCAGAGTTCCTCCTGATTTCACAGGCTTGCCGTGCATCGTTTATCCAGAACCTGCTGCCAGTCCGGTGGGTGAGAGGAGACAGATCGAGTGTGGTTCTGGATAATCTGTTCTCTCGCCAATTTTCCCACTCCTGACACAGCTTGCAAGTGCCAAGCTGTGGGTGGGAGCACAGCTGATGTCCTCCAGGCCTCTCCTCTGGGCAGGAGCCCCTGAGGGCAGCTCCACCTTGAACAATTCCTTCTCCCATTGCAGAAGTCTCCTTTGGTGTGGACAAGAAAGAAAGAAAGGAGAATTGCTGCCTTCCCCTCTCTCAGGGCTGCAGAAATGCTCAAACTTCCCTCCTGCTGCTCCCTCACAGAGGATCGCTGGCCTAGGGACTCCCTGCTGTTGGATATTGGGCAAGGGAGGAGGGAGGCACTTGGTTGTCCCTGGGCACAGAAGAAATGGCTGAACATCCAGCCCCAAACACTCCTGTGGGGTTTGTCATCCTTCAGTGATTCTTATTTGGTTTTGGAAAGCGGAGAGGAGGAGGAGAGGGCCTAAGAAAGGAGCAATTCTTCTGGATCCCCTGGCAGGAGGGTGCAGCCGGGGGTGGGTGAGGCTCTGCTGCCCAGGAACCGAGACAGCACAAGGGGAAACGGCCTCAAGCTGGGCCAGAGGAGGCTCCGGTGGGACACCAGCAGCAATTTCCTCATGGAAAGGGTGCTCAGACCCTGGGAAGAGCTGCCAGGGGAGCTTTGGAGCGCCCATCCCTGGAGGTGTCCAAGGGACACCTGGATGTGGCACTCAGTGATCCTGGCAGCCTGACAAGGTGGGCATCGGGCACAACGTGGCCTCCACGGGCTGCCAGTGCTCTTCCAACCTCAGGGATTCGGGGGTCCCGTGAAAGTTACCCCAGAAGAAAGAGAACATCATCCCGCAGAAAGCCCCCGCCCTGGAGCAGCGCAGGAGCGGCCCCGAGGCTGGAGGTGCCGGCAGCGGGCTCCGGGCACGGCCGCCCGGCGCCGAGCCCTGCGGGGCTGCCCAGCAGCACCGCTGCAGCCCCGGCACTGCGCCGCCGCTGCGGTGTGTGCTGACCCGGGGGCTTCGGCCGCACGGCCCCGTGCAGCTGCTCCCACGGGGATCCGCCGGGAGTGGCACGGAGCTGCTGCCGCTGCCTCAGCCGGGGCTGCGGCGGGGGAACCGAACTTTCTGTAATTTCAGCTCTTTCCCTGCTGCTCCTTTGCTCTGGTCCGGAGACCGAGGGCTCTGTTCCACAGCAGAGCCTCAGATTGCTCCTGTGTTCCTTGGACACCTCCAGGGACGGGGCCTCCACCACCTCCCTGGGCAGTGGGATCCAAAGTTTAATCACACATTTCCCGCCTGGGCCCTGATTCAGAATAATTAAAATTAACATAGTAACTGTTTCGGCCTTCTAGGGTGAGGGAATTTTGTCCCTTAGCGGGCTCCGTCCTTGGCGCCCTCGGCTCCGTCCTTTCCCTCCGTCTCCTCCCCCGGCTGGGGTGGGGGCGGGGAGTCCTGGCACCGCCATCTTTGAAGCGGGCGGGATTCGCGGTGTTCCCCGGGGGTCGGCGATTCCCGGGGGAAAAGCGGAGAGAAAACCGGGATGAGGGACCGGATTAGTGTTCGCCAGCGGCCGCAGGCAGCGCCGGGGGCTGGGCGGGGCGGGAAGGGACAAGGCAGGGAGCCGTGCCCGGAGGCAAGATGGCGGCGGCGGCCTCAGCGGGGCGGGGCGCGCGCGGCGGGCGCGGGAAGCGGCGAGAGCGGCGCTGCCGGGAGCGACTGAGGGGACTGAGGGGATTGAGGGGGACCCAGAGGGATTGAGGGGGACCCCGAGGGACTGAGGGGATTGAAGGGGACCCAGAGGGACTGAGGGGACAGAGAGGGACTGAGGGGGACCCGCCGCCGCCATGCACGTCGTGAAGCGAGGTGAGCGCTCCCCCGGCCCCGGCGTCCCCCCGCTTCTCGGCGGGTCACGCACAGTACCGAGTGTCGGGATGGAGGGCACCGTCCTGCCCAGGGCACCCCGGGTGTGAGCAAGGGACCCCTCGGCTTAAGGGGCTCCCCTCGTGGCGCCTGAAGGGGAATCCCTCCCCCGTTCTGGGGTTCCCTCGTGGCACGTGGAAGGAAGGGGTTCCCTCTGCTTTGGGGGTCCCTTGCATGGCACCCAAAGTGAGCAGATGGGAATGCCCCCGTTTTGGAAGGGGGGATCCCTCCTCGGCTTTGGGGGTACATGATGTGAGGGGATGAGACGCCCTTTTCCTTTGGGGTTCCCCTCATGGCACCGATGGAGAGCAGGGAGGATGCTCGCCTCTGCCTTAGGAGAGTCCTGCACGGGAGGATGGGCTCCCCTCAGCTTTGGGGGGAGCCCAGAGCGAGAGAGCTCCCCCAGACACCAGCAGTGAGCGAGGAGACCTCTCCGTTTGTTTGGGGTCCCGTGGCAGGAGCTTTGGGCTTGCTCCCCACCCGTTTGGTCCCGGGGGTGCTGGGCCAGGGAAGGGCTCCCAAACGGAGCTGGGGGTGACCCTCAGCTGGGTCCCCACCCTGGGAACTGGCTTTGTGCAGTTTTAGGTGGGGATTCTTGGGGTGGAGAGGGAGCCTCCCCTTTCCTTGTACCCCAGCCAAGCAGGCTGTCCCGGGTTATTCCCACACCCCGCTCCCCCATGGGAGAGGCTGGGCAGGGACAGTCTTTGTTGGACTTATCCTTACTGGGGAATACTGGTGTGACTGGGAGGGATAGTCTGTGTTGGACTTATCCTTACTGGGGAATACTGGTGTGACTGGGAGGGGCAGTCTGTGCTGGACTTATCCTTACTGGGGTATACTGGTGTGAGTGCAGGGACAGTCTGTGCTGGACTGGTCCTCACTGGGCAGCTCTGGTGTGCTCTGTCCCCAGATGGGCGCCAGGAGCGGGTCATGTTTGACAAGATCACGTCGCACATCCAGAAGCTCTGCTATGGCCTCAATGCCGACTTCGTGGATCCCGTGAGTCCCGTCCTGCCCTCACCCCGACTTCTCCTGGGCAAAAGCCGAGTGGGATCCCAGGCAGGAATTCCCGGCGTGTCCTGTGTTGGATCTGAGGATTCCTGTGGTCCCTGCCCGCTCAGGATGTTCTGTGATTCCATGAACTCTTGGCAAACGCATCCAGAATGTGTTGGCTGCAATTGTTTGTGTTCTGAGAGGTTTTGCTTCCCAGATGCAGAGACTGGAGGGGAAAATCCCCTTTCCCTGCCATAGGTCCCTTTTCCCTCAAACCTTTGCGAAGCCCTTGAGCCCCTGGTACTTAAAAAAAAAAAAAAAAAAAAAAAAAAAAAAAAAAAATTGTTGCTCCAGTTCCCATATTTTGATTTGGTAGGTTGCTTTCCAGTGTCAGTCTGCAAATCTGGAGCAATGGAAGTGGCTCTGGATCCCCTCCTGGTCAAACACCAGGACAGAATTCCCTGCCACTGCCACATCCCTGCTGGGTTTTCTGAGCTGATTTGGGGTGGGCATTGATCCCACTCATGGAAGCTCCTTCCAAAGCCTGTGCCCAGGATGGCTCCCTGTTGGATCCAGTGATATCTGTGAGATTTTTGTGCAGGTTTCAGACCCAGTTTGGTCTTTTGGAGTCACCAGTTAAGGCTCTTCCCATGTCCCAAGTTCTCATGATCCATTCTCCTGTCTGAAATTCCACCCGTGAAACAGTTGCCATTGGTCCTGTACCCAAACTGTTTGGCATGGTGTAGTGGTGTCATGTTCACTAAATTCTGGTCTTAGTACTCACTCCTTTTCTGTGGGAGAGAGACTAGGAGGAAAACAAAGCAGGCTCAACTTTAAAAACGAACAAATAGTTTTATTAACACACGCTAAAAGGACGGAAAAAGAAAGTTGGGGAAAAAAAACTAAAACAAAACAGAATGAAACTCCAAAAGCACTCTTCCCTCCCCTTACAAACTTCACTTTCCTACAAAACAACATAAAGAGATAAAACTTGTAATTTTCAGTCAGTTTCACCATCTGACAATAGTCTTTCATTAATTCATTAGGGGAAGAGTTTCACTTAGAGTCACAGATCCCACTGACAACCTAGAACAGTTCTCTTGTGGGTTTTAAACTGTCACAAAAACAACCACCCAGAGAAACCTGCCTTTGTGACCCTCCCAGGAGCAGTTTCCCAAGCTGCTTATGGGTCATGGGTCTTAGACTTTTGCATCCTTGGTGTTGGAGTCCAGGGCATTCCTTTGGTTGCCCTGGAGGGTCAGGGACCTGGACAGAGGGGTCTGGGACCCCAGCCCAGAGCTCAGAGAGACACTGGCTTTGATTTCAGTCCATGGGAAAAACTTCCTACACTGAGAGAAGGTTTACAGGCCACAAGAATGTGAAAAATAGTAGTTTAGATTATCACAGAGTGAGAAAATAATAGTTTTAGGTTTCTAGCATTGAAGTGAATGGGGACAAGATGGAGAATCTGGGGCATTGTCTCCTTCTCCTTCTTCTTCTCGTTCCCTCACTCCATTGCTGCATTGACGTGGCACAAGGTAGTTTGTGAGGATTGGGTCAAAGTAAAGATGACCTTTTTAGTAATAGAGATAGACATTGGTAAGAAATAGTAAATAAGAAATACGTAATAATTAGTATAAAAGATAAGGACAGCCCAGCTCGGGGGGAGACGTGAGGAATCCATGCAGCTGCGAACATCTTGTCGGACTCCGAGAAAATTGTAAGATAAGAAACAATAAACAAAGTATGCAACATTGAAAGATCTAAACCTGAGAACTCCGTCTCTTCCTTCGGCTTGGCTCGGAGCTGTGCAGGGAAGCAAGGACCCTGAAACCACCATAATGATGGGGAAAGCCCCCGTCATCTGGCGTCCCTGGGTGGGCAGAAACATCTGGCGTCCCTGGCTGGCCAGAAACATCTTGCATCCCAGCCTGGACTGAAATATTTGCCTTTCCTGATTGGCACTCCTGGAAAGGAGCGCTGAAAAGGGTCACAGCAACCTCTGCAGAATCATCAAAAAGCTCCCAGAACATCAAACAGCCAAGCCAACAACTCCGGAGAAGAAACACCTGTCTGATCAGACCACCAGCTCACTCCAATTCGTTCCAGACGACGGTTTTCCACTGGGCCCAAGGGAAGCCGCCACCCTGCTTTCTGCTGGACGGAGATCAGGAGACCTCTGAGACAAATCGGACCACAGCTGGGAAAAATTTCACTTTGGTAAGACCTGTGAGATTCAGAACACACCGCGCGATGGGGGGGAACTAGTTCACAAGAGGGAACAATGATATTAGAGGATCTGAAAGAATTAATATCAAAATATAATGCAGCGCTGAAAGATAAAGAGCTCGAAGCCCTGATGTTATGGGTCAAATGTAATTATTCACATTGTGAGACACAGTCTCTTTTTGAGCCAGGTTTTTGGCAAGAAGTGAACAGAAATCTTTATGATAAGGCCACACGAAAGCAGAAAATACCCGCAAAGCTTTTATCAGCGGGGAGAATTATGTTAGAAGTTATAACAGAATACAGTAAAGAGAGCTGCGGGGTTGGACAGCAGCCAAGCAAACAGAGGGAGTATAGCACAGAGCCAGGACAGAGAGCCATGCTAACTCCAAGGTTGTTACCTCCCCCAAGGGAATGGGAAGGGGGAGGGGGCAGAACACAGGTACCTCGAGGTCGGACAAAAACCTCGTCAGAAACCCCAAAATTAGTGCCAGGAAAACCCAAACTTTTAATACATCCAAGGGAACAGGAGGAATTTGACATGCTTTTCTTTGAAGCAGTCCCAGAACAAACCCCTCATTTGTACAGAGGGGGGGGAGAGAAGAAGCCCACCGAGAAGTCCATTCACTCCTCCGGGTTCACCGTGCCGAGACACGCCTCAATCGCCGTTGCTCCTTTCCCTTCCCGTGGAAAAACCGGGTGCGGGTGGAGAGGACGGGGGGGGGACAGAGGCAGGTCAGGCGCCGCTGGAGCAGCGGGGGGGCGAGGCTGCGCGGGGGACAGAGGCTGCGCGAGGGACCGAATCTAACCTATCGCGTCGAAAAGCGATGGGACGCGACGGGACGCGATCGCAGGGTGTGTCGGGAGATACAGGCGCAGATTGCGACGAAAAAGGGTCCGCGAGAGGAGATTCTGGGGATGGGGGGTCAAGAACAGGGCAGGCAGCTCGGTGCGCGCTGATGACGCAAGCTACGGGAAGCGACACAGCTCAAAATACCGCGTCGCGAAGCGCCGGCAGGGAAGCGCCGAAAGCGGAAGTACCGAGCCGAGAACTACAAACCCCAGAAGGCTCAGCGGCCGGTCCAGGCGCATGCGCAGCAGGGGCGGGTAGAAGCCCAGGGCGCGTTTCGGTTTGGGAGGAGGCTGATTCCGATGACGAAAGAGACAGGGCGGGCTTTGAACGTCAGGCAGGACGGGGCATCCCGTCGGATTCCGCCGGGCCGGGTCTGGCAGGGGCGGGATGGGCGGTGACGGAGCGGGCAGAGATGGGGCGTGGCCGAGGCGGGGAGAGTCTCGAAAGCACCACCCCCAGGCAGCAGGGGCTGCGGAGCCCGACCCCGCCCACGAGCAGCTATGACCTTGAGCCGCCTGCGTGCGGTGATTCAGGGACAGCTGCAGGGAGGTTAAGGATGGGTGTGTGTCCGAACATTTCTCAGATTTTACAGGCTTTTCCAGAACTTAAAAGATACCTGAGATCTCCAAGCCCAGAGAGGAAAGCTGCCAGTGTGCCATCAACACCAAGGATAAGGGCAGAAAGGCAGCAAGCACGGCGATCATCAGTTGCATCCACCGAGGCTTCGGTTTGGGAGGACACACCCACATTGCATCGGTTTTTTTCCAATTTCATACAAAAAATCAACTTCTTCAGAACAGCGATTCAAACAAAAGCTGAGAGAACCTTTGCCAATGGTGAGGGATGATGATGTTGTTGATGAGGATCAAGAGATGTCAATTACAGATGAAGATATAATTAGAATCACAGCATCAGAAGGCATTCCTGCCAGCACAGTAAAGGCATTTGAGTTCGCACAACAAGCTTCGTCATTTTTGTTATCTGAGGACTTTATGAACAAGTTTTTTCGAAGGTTCACAGAAGCAGCATTTCACCAGGAGCCCACATCTTCTTTCTCTCAGATTTTTCTTCCAGGGAAGGAAGTTTCAGAAAAAATTGAGGATGCTCATCAAGCACTGATTCCTGTTCAGCAAGTGAAAGAAAAAGAGAAAGAAAAAGAGAAAGAAAAAGAAAAAGAAAAAGAAAAGGAAAAAGAAAAAGAGAAAGAAACAAAACCCGAGGAAGTGAAGCCTCCAAAACAAGTGGGTCCTGAGAAAGATGAAGCAGCAGCAAAAGAAAAAACAAAAGAAACAATTCCAAAGGCAGACACTGCAAAGGTTTCTGCAGAGCCAGAATTTTGTCCGACGGACTGGACAGACATAAAGAAATTTGCATTGAAAGGGGATACACTTTCAATGGATCCAAAAGGCATAGCTATGCCAGTGACATATGATGCACATGATGCAAACCCAAAATGGGAGAGATTGGATCGTGAAGTCGTCAGGGATCTGATGAAAGCCGTTCGTGATAATGGATTGGGGTCTCCATACTTCAAACAACTTTAAAAGGGACATTTAATATTTATGATTTAACACCATTTGACCTCCGATCTCTTGCAACTATGATCCTGAGCGACTCACAATTCATTCTCTGGGAAGCAAAATGGAGAAAAATTTTAAATGATTACAGAATCAAAAACCAAGGAGGGGCAAATGCACACTTCACAGTGGCACAGATGGCCGGTGATCCACCACTTGACAGTGCAGCAAGTCAAGCCAGTTTTCTTCCTCGAGATGTGTTGAGAGACATCAAGGAAGCAGCCAGAAAGGCAATGGTGCAGATTCCACCAGCGGGAGTCACAGAAAGTAGTTTTACAGATATAAAGCAAGGTCCTTCAGAGCCCTTCGCTTCATTCATCGATCGTCTCGCACAAGCAGTGGACAGGCAAGTTATTAATGAGGGAGTGAAGTCACATTTGATCTGGTGTCTTGCATTTGCAAATGCCAATCAAGAATGTCAGCGAGTCATCAGTGCGATGCCAGGCCAACCCACCATGGCAGAAATTCTAGAGGCATGCAGCAAGGTGGGGACACTACAGCACGTTGCAACAATTTTAGGAGATCAGGTGGAAAAAGCTGTCAAAGAAGCATTTGCAAATTTCCAACAAAGACAGTGTTACAAATGTGGCAGATCAGGGCATTTCAAGAAGGACTGCCCACAAGTTACAAACAATGCAGACTCATCAGATCATTGTTCAGCATGCGGGAGAAGGAAAAGAGGACAGTAACATCAAATCTCACAGGAGCCTCACTCCTGAGGCTCGGGAAGCCCTTGAGAGAATTGCTGGAGCCCTCCAGCAGAGACAGGCACATCGTTTTGTAACATCTTTACCTTTCTTTCTTGCAGTGTTGGGGGAAAAAATACAGTTATATGGGTTGATTTTTCAGTGGGACTCATCACAAAAAGACCCATTGTTGATTTTGGAGTGGATTTTTTTATCTTACAGGTCTCCGAGGACGATCCTCTCAAGTCTGGAAATGATAGCTCAGATCATCATCAAAGCTAGGACCAGGCTGCAAACAATAGCAGGCAAAGATTTTGCTACAATTTACCTGCCTTTGAAAAAAGATTATTTTGATTGGGCATTGCAGAAATCAGAGGATTTGCAGATTGCATTGTTAGATTACTCAGGTGTTTGTATTATTCATTTCCCAAGCCACAGGCTGTTGAAAGCAAAATTAAATTTTAGAGAAAAGCCAAAAATAAGTGAGGTGCCATTGGATGCAATAACAGTATTTACCGATGGCTCTGGAAAAACTCACAAATCAGTAAGTACATGGCAGGATGACATCACAGGGGAGTGGAAATCAGATATAAGAATAGTACAAGGGTCACCACAAATAGTGGAATTAGCAGCAGTGGTCAGAAACCCAGAAACAGGACAAATCAAAGGGCCATTCAAATTAATAACTTGGGGCAAGGGATTTGCTTGTGTCTTCACAGCAGTTGGGCTGGCGGCGAGGCACGTGAAACCGTACCGAGTTCAGATGCAAGCAGAGATGGACCCCAAGACCGGAGGAAAAGAAGTGGGCACGCAGACGTGAGCCGGTGTCAAGACAGCAGACATCCCTTCGTTCTACGTGCAAAAGAGACTTCGGGACTTGTTTTCTTTTGGACTTGGGTGGTGTTGCATTTCTAGGGATTCCCAGGGAAAAGAGGGCATTGAAAATGAAAGAACTATCCTTGTGCCTCATTCTCTCCTTGGTTGCCTTGAGCAGTGCGGCGGTTTTGCCCGTGGCTCAACCAAAAGAGAATGTTTGGGAAACTCTAGCCAATGCATCAGGTTTGAATACCATCTGCCTGACACACTCAAGACCAGGGAAACCTTTTTCAACATGTTTAGTGGGGTTGCCAGTGAACAAATGGCCGATTCCGGAAAACATCCCTCCAAAGATTTCAAAGTCCATTGTAGATCCAGTGGACCAATGGGATGTTTGGACGAAATTCCTTCCTGCGGCTCCTTTTGAACCTCAGGAACTGGAAATTCTTGGATCGGTCCGAATGCAATTCTGTGTGAAATTTGGCCTTTCCGGAGTGACAAAAAATAAAACTGTAGACGTCACTCCAAACCTCAATTTTTACAGAAATTCATCATATTGGTGTAATTACACTAAGATGCTGAAGAAACCATCCAATCATGTTCCAGCTCAGTTGCCGAGCTGGAAATTTTTTTCATTTGTGGGTACAAAATTTGGCCCGCAATTCCTGCAAATGCCGCAGGTGGTCCTTGCAGCATTGGAATGCTTTCATTGCTAACACCCGACAGGACATTGATAAGAAAACTAAAACAGAGAGGGAAAAGATCAATTCAAATGTACGATCCAAATTGTGATGATGATGTTCACACATGGAGCAAGGCTCAGAGAATTGCAGTTGCAATTTTTTCACCACAGGCAGCGTCAGGAGCAGCCTTGACACAATTGGATCACGTGGGTTGTTGGTTGAGCAAACATGCCCGAGCTGTCTCTCTTACACTGAGTGACATGTTGTTAGACATTGATAGTGTAAGACGAGCAAGTCTCCAAAACAGGGCAGCGATTGATTATCTTTTGCTGACCCATGGGCATGGATGTGAGGAATTTGAAGGAATGTGCTGCATGAATTTGTCGGATCATTCCAAATCCATTCATGAGAACATCAGGCGATTGCAGGAGAGTGTCAACAAACTTGGAGAGGTAACTGGGCCATGGATGGATGGTTTGTTCAATTTGTTAGACCTTTCACCATTGTGGAAAGAAATTTTTAAGATAGTTATATATATTTTAGTAGGGCTTGTAATCCTTCTCATGATTTTGCCATGTTTGTTTCTATGTATACGGCAAGCCATGGACAAAGTGGCCAAGCAGGTGTTTTTGGTTCAAACAGGAGGCGGAGATGTTGGAGTCCAGGGCATTCCTTTGGTTGCCCTGGAGGGTCAGGGACCTGGACAGAGGGGTCTGGGACCCCAGCCCAGAGCTCAGAGAGACACTGGCTTTGATTTCAGTCCATGGGAAAAACTTCCTACACTGAGAGAAGGTTTACAGGCCACAAGAATGTGAAAAATAGTTTAGATTATCACAGAGTGAGAAAATAATAGTTTTAGGTTTCTAGCATTGAAGTGAATGGGGACAAGATGGAGAATCTGGGGCATTGTCTCCTTCTCCTTCTTCTTCTCGTTCCCTCACTCCATTGCTGCATTGACGTGGCACAAGGTAGTTTGTGAGGATTGGGTCAAAGTAAAGATGACCTTTTTAGTAATAGAGATAGACATTGGTAAGAAATAGTAAATAAGAAATACGTAATAATTAGTATAAAAGATAAGGACAGCCCAGCTCGGGGGGAGACGTGAGGAATCCATGCAGCTGCGAACATCTTGTCGGACTCCGAGAAAATTGTAAGATAAGAAACAATAAACAAAGTATGCAACATTGAAAGATCTAAACCTGAGAACTCCGTCTCTTCCTTCGGCTTGGCTCGGAGCTGTGCAGGGAAGCAAGGACCCTGAAACTACCATAATGATGGGGAAAGCCCCCGTCACCTTGGGTGTCACCTTTTAAAGATTAATAACTCCAAAGCAAAGGATTCTTCACCTCAAGGTACAGAGATATCTTCTCACTTCTTCACTGGTGCAGGGGCTTCTCATTTTTATCTCTGTTCAAGCATCCTATAGGATTAATGTTACTTAGTCCATCACAAACACCTTTGCTCAAATCCACGCACAAACCTAAACAATCATCTCCCCAAATGCATATCTTTCCCATGATTTAAAGGAATGATCTAAATATAGAGTTCATTTCCATGGCTCAAGTAAGAGTAGAACAACCAACTCTTCAACCCTCTGTCCCAGCAGTCTTTTCACTCACTCTACTGACTTCATGCTGTTGTTCTTTATGTTCACTCTGTCCTTTCTTGCTCTCAGAGAAGGGCTGAGCTCTGGAAGCTTCATGTTGCTAAGACAGAGTTAATTCTGCTCAGAGTCTTTGTCTCTCCCTCTGTGGCCCGTGCTGTTAGACGTTCAAGGCTGCACTGGTGAGGGAGGAAGAACCCACACAGGAACATCAGCGATCAGAGCACCAGGCAGTCCAGAATTACAAAAACCCAGGCAGGATCTTCAATGCCTTCTCTGCCCACCCCTCGGTGTAAATTGGGGTGGCTTTGGCCCAAATGGTGCCCGTGGCTCTTATCAGGAGCCCAGCAGAGATCTCTCCCAGCTCCAGAGAAGTTTGGAGAAAGCAGTTGTTGTAAAGCAGCGACCTCTCCTTCCCCCCACACCCAGGAGCTGATGGAATCTGGCCAGGCCTCAGGCCAGCACCCCCCAAAAATGGGGGAGCAGCAGGCCCAGCTCGCTGTTACCTGTCTCTCTCTGGCCAAAGGAAAGAAAAGACCCACCTACAGGAAATCGAGGGGTTTTATATGGTACTGCCCAAAGTCGTAGCTGACAATTTTCAGTGGTCAGAACAGATGCCAATATTCCAACTAACCCTCTGATAGGTCCCTGTCTCTTCCAAAGCAATTCCCAGGTCCTGACCTGGAGAATTATTCTACATTCTTCTATAACTAAAAAACTGAACTGTACTAACCCATGACACAGGTCCTGATGTGGAAAATCATTCTACATTCCTCTATAACTAAAAAACCAAACTGTACTAACCCATGACAGATGGACAGCAGGAGGAGGACACTGGTGACCTGGTGACCACAGCATGAAGTGTCCTGACTTGCCCCCGGTGACTGTGAGTTGATGCTGAGGACACAAGTGAAATTCCGAGTCCTCCTGCCTCCTTGTGCCCCTGAATTCTTATTTATTCTGCAGTCCTGTGTGACCTCCTTTCCTGGAGCTCAGTTTCTCCTTTGGGATGTGGATCTGCTTGTGCCAGCCGCTTCCCAGGCCAAACCAAACCCTGTGCCAACATTCCCAGGGAGGCTGGAAATCTCACGAGTTGTGCAAAAGCAGCAACAGTTCCCAAAGGTTCAGCAGAGATTGGTCAATCCTATTGCCCGCAAACCATCCTTACACAGAATCCCAAAGGGTTTGGGTTGGAATGAGCTTTCAATCCCACCCAGTATGGCAAGGACACCTGCCACTGTCCCAGGCTGCTCCAAGCCCCAGTGTCCAACCTGGCCTTGGGCACTGCCAGGATCCAGGGGCAGCCACAGCTGCTCTGGGCACCCTGTGCCAGGGCCTCAGCACCCTGCCAGGGAACAATTCCTGATTCCCAATCTCCCATCCAGCCCTGCCCTCTGGCTCTGGGAGCCATTCCCTGTGTCCTGTCCCTCTGCAGGAGCATTCCCAGCTCTCCCAGTCTGCTGTTCCGGTTTCCTGAGCTGGAGCATTTCCCTCCTGCAGGCACAGATCACCATGAAGGTGATCCAGGGGCTCTACAGCGGGGTCACCACGGTGGAGCTGGACACTCTGGCCGCAGAGACGGCGGCCACGCTGACCACCAAGCACCCCGACTACGCCATCCTGGCCGCCCGCATCGCCGTGTCCAACCTGCACAAGGAGACCAAGAAAGTCTTCAGCGGTAGGTGAACGTCCGCAGCTGCCGGGGGGAGAGACGCAGGGAGAGCTTTGGAGCACGGAAACAGGGGAATCTCTCAGGCTGGGAGTTCCTGAGGGCCCGTGGCTGGGAATGCCAGATGAAACCCGCGAGTTTCCCAAGGCGAATGGAATTGCCTGGTTCATGAAAAGCAGGTTGTAGAAGTGGGCTGGTGAAAAATGGGATGGGTTGAGCTTGTACCCACTTGGCTCCCCGTTCGTTTGTGTTTTCAGTGGGGCTGTGACGGAATCTGTGCGAGAAGGGGGTTGTTGAGTGAAGAGAAGGGCAGTGCTGAGCAGTAGGAGGGCAGTTGTGTGTTTGAGAGCTGGAGGGGTTCTCCCCAAGGACGGGCATTCCTGCCTGGTCCATCCCTGCATCCCAGGGCCGGGTGCTGCAGAGCCAGGCCTGCACACGTTCACATCCCTTTCCCTCGCAGATGTGATGGAGGATCTCTACACCTACATCAACCCTCACAACGGGAAGCACTCCCCGATGATCTCCAAAGAGACTCTGGACATAGTTCTGGCCAACAAAGACGTAAGTAGTGGAGTTTTTTCACATCTGAATTTTTGAAAACTTTAATTCACTTTGCTTATTTTTTTAAGCAAGCCATGTTTGTTTTAGGGTAAAAAGCCAACACAGAAACCAGTGCAGGGCACGAGTGGAGAGTGTAAGAGGGGATGTAGGAGTTTTCTTCCTCTGTAGAAATTGCTTCTTTCTCCTGCTGCTGAGGACTCCAGGACGGTGTAGATAAATGTAGACAAGAGATCTCTGAGGCTGGGTTTTAGAAGATGAGGTTTATTGTAAGGGATGTGGGGGCCTTGCTCTGAGCTGCCAGGCTGCAGCTCGTGGCAAGGCCTAGGAAAGTGGGGGAAGGGAGAGGTAGGGAGAGGAAATTCCAAGAGAGGAAAGTCCTCTGGAAAGGGTGCAAGCGAAGAGAGGCAAAGAGCAAAGAGCAAAGAGCAGAGAGTGAAGAGTGAAGAGCAAAGAGGCCGAGCCACCTTCGCAGCCCCTGATAAGGGGTCTCGAGGTGGACTGGAACAGGACTTGTGCCAATGGGGTTACAGATACCTGATACTTCAGGGGAGGGGTACAGGTGTGGGATGAACCATACATGGAGGGGTGAGACAGAACATTCCATTTGACCTCTGGGTCTGGTTGCAGGTGACCTTCAGATGGTCACCTAACTGTTTTCCCAGACATCCAGTATCTTAACACATCTCAAACATCAAAACTTACTTTCAATTCTATCTCACATACAGGTTTCTCATTCTCAGAATACAGGCAATCATATTTATAGGGTTTCTTGGCTTCCTCCTCCCCAACAAACCAGAGAATGCTGGACTGAGGTGTAGAGTCAGAATCCCCACCCTCTGCATCTTCAATTTTGCTGAAGTGTCCAAAAGACACAATTACTGTAGCGTTCCTTCCTCAGAAGCAACACTAAGATCAAAATGGCACATTCTGAATTATTATACCACTTGATAAAGAATAGCACTATTACTTGAAAACATTTTCACCCCCTTCAGTTCCTCTAAAAACGGTATTAGAAAACATTACTTGGCAATTTCATTTGCCAAACAACTGGGCACAGCGTGTGTTTGGAAAGCTGAACACCCAGGTCCATCAGGCTTCCAATTTGACATTTCAAAATAGATAATCTCTAGAGATGTTGTTTTGAAAGAACAAGGTGTATGTAGAATGTTACAATTGTCTGAAGCAGAATGTTGTACAATTATTGACAATGCCTCATCCTCCACTGAGGAGGCAGGAGCTAAAATGAGAGAAATAAGTGATCAGATGGGAGAATTGTTTCAATCTAGGCAACCACAAGACTGGTTTGATGGATTAGATCCTGAATCATGGATTGCTATCATCCTGAAGCTTTTAGGACTTACCCAATGGAGAAAATGATTGGTACAAAATGGAATAGAAAGGGTAACTGGAATTTTACTCATAATTATGAGTATCATTTCTCCACGGCTCCTGTAGCCAAGACACCCCATTCTTCCTTCCTGGAGCTGGCTCAAAGCTGCTCTCCAGGGCAGGAGATGCTGGTCCAGCCCATCTCCAGACAAGGCGTTGGTCTTTTTGGCACGCCGACCTCTGTTCTCCCCTTTGTCCTGCCAGAGCCCATCAAGCTGGATCTGAACCACTTCTCTTGGGGAGCCAAGATGTCCAAGCAGTGCAGCCTGGAGATGGTGACCAACGAGGTCGAGCTGTCCATGATTTCCATCTTCAAGCAGAAGCAGGTCAAGGGCTGGTGGCCCTTTCATGACCAGAGGCTAGAACGATAATCTGGAGATAACCATAAAGATGGGGAAATGGGAGAGTTTGCCTCCCAGGGACTGCACTTGTTGTGGACACCCTGCACTCCCCCACATGGCTTTGTTCCCTCGGGATCCTTCTGGCCTGGGGGCAGGTCTTAGTTTGAAAGACAGGTGTCTGCCAGGAAAATCTGGAACTCCCTTGGAATGGAGAATGCAAACCCACTCTGTCCAAAATATTATAATTTTGGAATGAAGGGGCTCTCAGGCAAAGGTATGGAGTTAGAAATAACAGTTCTTCACTAGTATGTCTAACAAAGCAAACATGCAACAGCGACTACAGCATTAATAAGAAACAGAACCGGAAACCCAGTACCAGCTTCTCTGACCGTCGGCATTTTCCCCATTTATTGCAGCTAAGGTCACAGCTGGCACCGGGTGCTGTAAGGCTCCCAGCAGGCAGGGCAAGTGCGATGATCCCCACATGGCTGCAAGAGGAGCTGTGGCATAGGCTCAGGGTGCACGTGGTGATGGTGGCTTTTTCCGAGACAGGAAGGGATTGTAGGGATATATCAGGAACTCCGGAGCTGTGGCTGAAGACGCTGAAGGTCTTGCCAAGTATGGGGTGCGGGCTACAGAGTAGTGAAAAGAGCAGCGCCAAAGAAGTGGCGGCGGCAGGACAGGGCTGACCCAGCTCAAGCAGGACTGGAGGAGGCGAGCTCAGAATTCCTGGGCACACGAGCAGATGATGGTAGATTTCCCAGGACTGGACCTGGTGGTGACAGTGAACTCCTCCCACAGCAAGCAGCAGCCAGGCTGTTCTCTCTCCAAAAGCCGAGAACAAGAGACAGAAGCTGCCCTCAGCACTGTCCTTTTTCTGCCCCCCAAAACTCATGGTATCCTCCCCCTCCAAGATAAAACTCCCTGAGACAAAAGAAGTGTAGCCAGATGCTACAAGTCCTATCCTTTGGCCCCTTTGTTCTGCTTAAGTACCTCTAAGTATCCACTAGTTAGTTTCCTAGCAACTTATAGGAAAAATTCTGCAAGTAAAAAAGTGTGATAAATGCTAATCACTTGTTTTAAAATTTTAAAAGTTTAATAGTAAATAAGATGGTTATAAAAATAGAATTAGAGTAAAAAAATTGAACAATTTTAGAGTTAGGACAATACAAGACAATAAAAACAAAGTTACACACGTCTGGGTGCCTCTCCCGAGCCACAAGCTCTGGAGAAGGACCCCTGTTAACAAAGGATTATCTCTTAAAAGCAATGGCCTGTTGAATATTCATACAATTCATACATGATTCATAAATTCCATTCAAACAAAGAATTGTCTCTGGTTAGTATCAGTGTTTTCCTTCAATCTCTATGGCGTCCACCAGGCTGAGAGAGCAGGAGGAGCTGATCTCTTCTGATAAGGAAGTAGTAAATTCTTTTTTTCTTTGAAAGATTTACATTTTCCCGTGGTTGGTACATAAAAACTACATTTTAACTACAAAACTACTTATACTATCAAAATGTTAATACAACATTAACAATTAACACAACACAACACATATAGTAAATATCTTGCGTAGAGCCATATAATATGCACTTTTCACAAAAAGAAACAAATCTAATCCCCAACAGGGGACTGTCTTGGTTTAAGAGGCAGGTCTGCGAAGGAAAGTGGGAACCTTCCTGGAATCTACAAGTGACCCTGACTCCTTTCCCAAAGTATTATAACTTTTAAATTATGGGGCTTTCAGGCATATATGTGGAAAAAGGAATAGCAGATGTTTACTATAATATATATATACACACATATATGAAGACAAACAAACAACAACAGCAGGCACAACACCGAAACCAGAAAAGCCACTGACAGCCTTTTCCTGCCCGTCCAGCTCTTTCCTCTGTGGTGTAGTTATGACAACAACCAGCGGGGGCGCTGGCGGGCCCCGGCAAGGCAATGGCTGCAGTGACCCCTTGCAGCTGGCAGAGGGCGCTGGCCAGGGCGGGACAGGGGCGATGATTCCTCCGCAGCTGCAGGGGGCGCTGTGGCGCGAGCCCAGCAGCCTCTCTGCTGGCAATGGCGGCTTGGGCAAGGGGGCAGAGGGGAGACGGCTCCTCCTGCCAAACTCATAGGGAGTAGCCACTCTCAGTGCCACTTCGGGTGGTGAGCTGGACTGCAGTGGGAACCTCGGAGCAGCGGGCTTGAACAGCAGGGGCGAGCAGACCCGTGGCGACAAACCAAAGTGTAGCAATAACCCTGGAGCAGCGGTGGAAAACAGCGTGGGCAGGCAGGCAGATGGGGCAGCACTGACCCCCGGCCTCACTCTCTGGCGGCTGTCAGAAATGGTGAAGGCAGGCAGGTCCAATTGAGCAGTCAGTCTGTGAGGAATAAAATTAAACAAGGTGCAGAGTATTAGTTCATATTAAGTTGAACAGCTGTTTGTATTAATGTTACTTGTTCTTGTTACCAGTGTTATGCATTAATGTTATTTGTCTTTGTTATCTGTTCTATGTATCCCCAGAAACCAGTTCTGTGTACCCCAGACCCCAGTTTTGTGCCTTCCCCTCACCCTATTCCGAGTTAGGCCCTTAGACTCCATTGTTCAGTCCCAGTTTCCCCTTACCTTATCCCAAGTTAGGCCTCCACTGCTCCCCGACTGGCCCGTTGAGTCAGCAACACCACATGTCTACGCCCATCAGGAACAACTGACACCGCCTGCCTCCCATCAACTCCACCCCAACTGTCCATCAACCTGGAGGCACCGCCCAGAGACCGACCACCCTCCATCAAGCACCGCCCAGTATGGAAATAAGGGGGACTCCCAAGGTGCACCTCTCAGCCGGAAGTGGGGTAAATACCAACAACCCCTAGTAATAACGAGCCAGCATAATTTCCAACGGAATGAAAGGTACCAACGGGTGAGGGAGACCTTAAGACACCGGCAGGCCCGGTCAGACAAATGTCCAAGTTCTCACCCTGACCTGAGAGGCACCCACTGAAAGACACCCCCTGGCCTAAAACGCACTGGGAACAAGACCTGAGGGACTCCTGCGAGGCAAGGCTCCCAACTCTGCGGCTGCACAGATTCGACGATGACCTCCTCCTCAGCGGTGTCCATCGGGAGCAGCGGTGGCGTAGGCCTTCCCCGAGCTACCCCTTTCAAAAAGAGCTGATAAATAAAGGCGCTGAAAGGAGTGAACTTGTTCTCCTGCCCTGCTCATTTCTGACAAGTCCATGTTGGCATCTGGTAGAAAAGGCAAAGAAACGCCACCAGACCCTGGGAGCAAACCCCAATGCAGCTCTGTGGAGGGAAAGCCAGGTGCCTGCTCCCCGTGCCACAAGCAGCCACTGTCCCCTCATGAGTGAGGGGCCCAGTGAGGACGTAATGGTCTCTGCAGTGGGTTTGAGCGGCCCCATGTAAACAATTTGCCTTGTGGACCATAGAGCTTTTCCTGTACTGATGTGTGGGGGTGGAGCTTTAACAGAATGATCCAACTGTAATTTTAATATGCGCTGAGTTTCACAGGTTCTCCTGTTTATAGGACAACGTTTGCTCTGTGCAGCAAAATTAAGTGCTTCTATGCCAGTGTCACCTAATTTCTGATGTAACCATTCTCCCAACTGGTGCCATCCCTGATTTGAGGAGTCTTGTATCTTTATTTCCCTGATTCTAGTTAATTAACCCACCGTTCTATTCCAGTTTGTGGCTGGTTTGGTTCTTTTTTTTGGCATGGGCTCTGACCCATCCTATTTTGAATGGTGTTTTTCTGGTGATATCTAATAATAATTGCCAGTCTTGAGATCTCTAGATAGGAAACTTACAGCCATAGCATTCTTGTAAATCAGCCATCTGAATTGGATCATATGGCATTGTCTTTTGGGTATGATTTCCCTCTCCACCCTGAGATCCAGTGGTTGCTTCGGTTTTTATAAGGGGTCTGGCTTCATATACAGAATCGTTAGTCTGCACTAGCTCAGCTTTTTCTCCCAGCTTTTTTTTCCTCTTTCTGTTCCTTCTGGGTTGTTTCCAAATCTGTTCTATTTGCAAGGACAACAATAACTCCTTTGCTTCCCTGTTTCTACTTCAGTTTTGACATCTTGTTTCTCTTTAATACTATCTTTTCAGTATTTGTAAGCAGCTTCTAGACAGGCACCTAACATTTTACAAAAAAAATCCTTTATCTTTCCCATCCTTTGAGCAACCTCTAGTAAAGTTTAAATGTTCTTCCACAGCTTCCCAGTCATGCCAATTATCCTGAAGCCATTTGTCTGAGAAACTGAGGCTTGGACTTGGTCCGTGCCTTTGTAAGTAGTTAGTGATATTACTTGTCATCCTGTGGGCTATGCCAAATTGTCACAAATGAGTGTGTTTGAGATTGCTTAAAAAAATCACTGACAAGGGTATGAGCAAAAGGCAGATTTAAGATTAGTGGACAAAGCACAACAGGTTTGTTGGCAAGGTTCTCTCTACTTAAAAATGACAGCTAAGGGATGACAGGGGAAAGCAAACAAAAACAAAACCAAAGAAAATGTAGACAATTAAAACAGAAATTGAGAACTATCTAGGGCTCTGTGTGTGTGTAAAGACAATGCAGACAAGCATAAAAAGGAGTATGGCCCAAAAGCTGAACAACACTCAGACCTAGCAGTACTTTAGCTAAACTTATACCTTAAGTTTAGTAATTTAGTATAGGGAAACATTTAACTTAGACCCAAGTAAGTTATAACTCCATTTATAGCTTCAAGTTAACAATCTAACAGAGGAATAACATTTAACATTTAAGCTAACTTATAGCTATAACTTCTATGTCAAATTCAGCAACTTAACTAAAGCACACTTAGCAACAATTAGCTTATATTTAACAACTTAGCAAAATAACCACACTTAGCAGCTTGTAAGTAAGCTTATACATATAAGTTAACCTTACTTACAGGACTCACTTACTTAGCTATCTGAGGTACTTAAACATCTAAGAAAGCTGTACCTCCCCCAGATTTGCTATAGCATATGTGCATCTTTATGCACCCAGACAGAAGCAGTCAGCGCAAGCAAGGTACCTGTGAAAAATTCCCCCAGAGGTCGGTGAAATCCTCACTTTGGAGGCCTTTGTATCTCCCGATGGGGGAAGGATGGAGCCTCCAGGAGTGAAGGCATCAGCCCAGGACACATTGTGTTTTGGTGATCCTCCAGGCGTAGCAATCATGAGGGTTTGCTGGCTCTGAGAGGTGTCCCTCCTCAGAGGGAGATTGCTGCTCACAGCCCAGTGTGGTTCCAGGAGAGCTCAGAAGGGTCTCATTTTGGACCACTGTTTATAGGGTCAGAGGAGAGCAGGCTGCAGTCATAACAATGTTTCATCCTGGCCAGAGTTTCAGTCAGCACTTCCTTTGAAAGTGTGACAACAGGGATGCTTTGCCATTCAGGCCAGAGGAATATTTTCCAAGGCTTGTCATAAGAAAAGCAGGAGCTTGTGAGCAGTTCCAGGGAGCAGACAGTGTTTCTGATAAGCTCAGGAAGAGCTGAGCCCAGGTGGTGTTCTCAAGGCCTGACAAGCATTTTCTCAGATCACACTGCAGCCTGGAAAGGAAAGGAGGGAGGTGGCAGAATGCACCACCACAATCACTACAATTTTATCACTGCTGAAGAAAAACTTCTGCATGATGTAACCATAAAGAAACTTATGGAAGATGGATTTGTGCACAAATACGTCTATAACAATGCTGCTGTGCTCCCCCTGCTCCTTTTCCTGATGGAGCACCAGCCCCAGGAAGGGCTGAGAGCCTCACGTGCCCTCCAGGTACCAGCACAGCAGTTCAGGGTCAACTAACTGTGCAAAGAGCTGAGAGTGTCCTGTGAGCCAATTAAAACCACGCCTGGTGAGGAAATAGGACTGTAATTCAAATGAACTGACTCCAAAAGAGTGGTTTCACTTTCACATTCAGCTGCAGTAAAAAGCCTCTTTTCCTGGAATTACCCTGCTGCCCAGATTAAAGGTGAAGCCGCACCCAGTTAAGAGCCAGGGCTGCATGAAGAGGGGCTGTGCTGGGCTTGTCCCGTGCCAGGAGCTGCGGGGCACGGAGGGAGAAGGTAGGGCCCTGGGGATGAGCTGTGGGGCCGGGAGCAGCAGGGAGCGGGCTCTTGTCGGGCTCCTGCCTCCTGTTGCCGGTGTTTTGCCAGGGCTGGGGAGATGGCAGGGCAGGAGAAGAGGGCTCTGAGGGCAGCGGGCGGGCGGTGTCTGCTCCTCCGTGGGCTGCAGGAAGCCGCCTTTGCTGGCAGCCGCTTTGGGGGAGCTCGGGGGAGCCGTGTGCGCTGCGGGGCTGAGCTGGGAGGGGGGGCCGGGCTCAGAGGTGGGGCCGGATGGCTGCGCTCCCCTGCAGGCAGGAGCGATGGGACTGATGCTGGAGCGATTCCTGGCCCCGCGCCGCTCCTTCGGGAGCAGGGCAGCTCCGTGGTGATGAGGGGCAGGCACGGCACATCCTGCTCTGTCCCCAAGCCCAGGGCGTCAGTTCTTCCTCTCCCTCCCCATGCAGGGAGGGTGGGATTCTCCTCTCTCACAGTCTAAGCGTCACCAGGCAGAGCGCCCTGGTCCCTGGACAGCCCCACAAAGGTAGCAGTGTTCCCAGAGCCCCTTTCCCTGGGGCAGGGCTGGGGAAAACACTCTTGGGGGGCTGCACTTGTGAAAGGGGGTGCAGGAATTCCCATGGCACATCCTGCTGCCAGCCCTGCTGCTTCCCTCGTTTGCTTCCCGGGAATAGCACGATCCTGAGTTATGCCCTGAATGTGCTTAGTGCCTCTCTGCGGGCACTGACACAGTCACATGGGGCTTTTTCCCTATTCCTGCAGCAATGGGAAGCCATGCAGGGACTGCCAGGGGTGCCCTGGAAGCAGGTTCATGGCATGGCAGGGCTGGAGTTAATGTTGCCCAGGGCAGCCCCCTGACTCCTGAGACTAAACCAGCGCTGGCAGTGCTCCAGTGGGAGGGAATTTGGAAGAGGACAGGGCTGGGACAAGTACCTCAAGTGGACAAGCTCCAGCAGTGACCCTGAGCCAGCAGTTCCCTTCCTGAGCAGCCATCCTGCACTGAGTCTCTGCTGCCCAGGGAGCAGCTGGACATGTGCCTGCTGGGGGCCCAATATTCCTCCTGTGCTCTACCAGCACGCCCAGCTTTCCTCTGCTGCTGAACTGCCTTTATCTTGAAACCGAGGCTTTTCCTGCTTCTGATTTCCTCAGTGGAAAAGGGTTGGCCTCCAGTGCTCCCTGGAATGGATCTGCTGTGTTCATGGGCTGCCTTTTCCTGACAGTCTGATTTTCTCCTGATTGTCTGCTCTTCTGCTTTGGAATGTTGGGCCTTTCCTTCCTGGTGCTCTTCCTCGAGTCCTTGAGGTGTTCCCATCTTCTTCTCCACACCCTGCTGTGTGCTCCAAGCCTGCCACTGCTGCTGTGCTGTGTCCCCTGAGCTGCGGCCCTCGACTGCCTGTGTCTGCTGGGAAGCCAAGGCTTGGAGGAACAGGAGCATCTGCTGTGAGGTGGGTGAGGGAAATCAGAGCCCACAGCCCTTGCACAGATTACTCAGATCTGTAGGGATTCCTGAGGGTAAGCTGCCCCTGAATGCTCTGGAAGGGTGCAGGAGCTCTCGGATCTATACCTGAGTCCCAGCTCCTGGGATCGATACCTGTGCTGGTAAGGGTGCTGTGGCCTTGGTGGGATGGAAGCTGAATGCTCAGAAGGATTTTTTGCAAGGAATAAATCTCTGGAGTATCCAAGTGAAGTGCGATTAGGACAATTTTCAGGGTTGTGTGTCAAAAACCCCAAATGTTCCAATGCCAGTGGCCAGTGAAAGTGCCAGCTCTGCTAGCGTGAGAATCCTGGAATGGCCTGAGTTGGAAGGGACACACCAGGGTCCTGGGAGAGGCAGGATTAAAATCCAAAAATCTCAGATTACCTGCCTGTCCTTGATCAACTCTATGGGTTAATGTGTTGTGGAAGGAAATTTAGGGTGACAAGCAGGACTTTCCCTCTTTAGTCTGTAATGGCTGTGACCCATGACTGCCTTGTCCTTCAATGGTTTTTCAATAAAAAGTGACCAGTAGTGATGGAAAAGTATTACCTAAAAAGACAGGGGTTGTAGTGCATTAATTTGGTTTATATTGTGTTTCATTTTGTTTTTGCATTGCAAATAAAATCTGCAAGCTCCAAAGAGCAAAATTTGCTTTTTCCTTATCATTAGGGGAGCTTGATTGAGACAATTTTTTTGCAACAGCTTTTTTGCAACAACCAAAATTCTGGGGAGTTTATTTGCTCTAATGATACATCTGGAAATTGAGAAACCGACCAATGAATTAATTTTTCAATTGTTTCTTTGGACAATGGGTCCACCTATTATCCAAGGCATTTAAAATTTGATAATAGACTCTTTTTTGAGACACAGACAGCCTAGCACCTATTTTTTGGCTCAGATTTTAAGTTTCTGTGTCCCCTTTAACTGTGACTGGGAAACTGAAAGTTAAAAAACCCTCGCTGGAGAGAAAAAAAAGCCAAAAGGGGACACAGTTACCTTTTCTACCACCCCCCCAGCCCCCCCACAACTGAAACCAAATGTGCTGTTAAAGCACCCTGAAAGTTTACTCTGAAAGCAAAAACCTTCCCCAAAGGAAAAAAAAAAATGTTTCTCTGAGGAACACTACCTCTTAAAAAACATTTTCCCTTAGATAATACTCACCAAAAATCCATTGTTCAGAATGAATCTTTCCTTTCTTTCCCCATCACTCCTTTTGCCTGAGACTGGTACAAAAAGAGTTTCCAGTCTCAGTTCCCAGGGTCAGCTTTCCACAAACATGTGGTCACCTTCTCTGGGAGCAGCCTGCCGTTCGTGGGGCTTCCTTGCAGCACTCCGATGGGTTTTTTAAGTCCAAAGGAAAAAGCTACAGCCCTGGCCTGTGGAATCCTGTGTTTTGGAGACTCCACAGCAAACGCCAAGCCTAACGGGTCTGTGTCTCTGCGTGGGTGGGCTGCGTTTTGTGACTCACATGCTTGTGTGAGATTCCTCGGCCACGTGCTCCCCGCGTGATTCTTCCAGCTTTTTGGGAGCCCCTTGTGGCTTTGAGCCCGATGTTTAGATGCCAGTTGTGGTGGTTCTTTAGAGAGACCCAGACGATCACCAGTGGCAAAAGGAAAGAGCCTGCTCTTTGTCCAGGGAGGGAATTATAGCTTTATTTGGTCCAGAGCTATTTTAGCTCCTTTCCCGTCCCTGCCGGTGCCAGAGAGAGACCGGCCCGGCTTGTCCCAGGGCTTTTTCCCAGGCGGGACAGACCCAGAGGCAGGGACAAGCCACTACCCAATCAGGGATAAGGTGGGAGTGGAACAGAGTTGGGTTACATTCCAGTGTGGCGGGATGGGCACGGCCGAGCAGGGACAAACCACGGGATACAGTTTACAAGGGCAACAGGGAAGAAAACATTACAAATCCAATATAAAAATGAAACAGAATATAAACCCAATTAATGCACTACAACAGACAAGTGCCAAGGAAGGTGGGAACCTTCCTGGAACGGAGACTATGACCCCCTCCTCTCCATATTATTATAACTTTGAAATGACGGGGCATTCAGGCAAAGATACGGGAAAAGGAATAACAGCTATTTCCTAGAGTATATATATATACATACATACATACATACGTATATATCTATATACACACAGACACACACACATACCTGGAAAAACAAATAACAGCAGCAGCAGCAGCAACAAACAAAGCCAGAAACCCAGTCCCAGCCTTGTCTCAGCAGTCAGGCATTGCCCCTTCGGTGCAGTTCCAGGCACAGCCAGCAGGGGCGCTGGTGGCTCCTGTCCGGGCAGGGCGGGTGCGATGATTCCCCCGTGTCTGCAGGGGGCGCTGTGGCACAAACTCAGCCGCCTCTGGGCCGGCAGTGGCGGTGTGGGGACAGGGGAGAGGAGAGTTGGCTTCCCCTGCACCGCCCGCGGGGAGCAGCCGCTCTCAGCGCCACCGCAGAGCCGGGGCGGGGAACGCAAGTGGAGCAAAAACCCCAAAGCAGTGGCAGAAACAGAGAGG